>CM029668.1:4661625-5298544 GCA_017311315.1 Dendrocalamus latiflorus
TACATGATCACGTAGGCAGATATGAGTCGCCATACCAGCATATGCTCGTTCGCACGAGCAGAGCGTACGGATGACTCCATATCTGTCTACGAGAGCAGGTCAGGCCTTGCCATTTCCGCGTCAGGCGGTGAAGCATCCCCACAAACGGCACGACATTTGGTTCGCCGACGCTCGCGAGCATTGACGCCGGGCGTCGCAGTCATCAAACACAGGTGCACAAAACTTTTCCTACATATAAGAAGTTAACCATGAATAGGTACGGGATGTGCAGCAAGGATGTCTAGGGAGCAACCCCTGGCGCCAGCATATTTATCCTCAGCCTCGCCAGGCGAAGAGTCGCCAGCACGGAGGCATGCCAACCGGCGGAAGCACAAGCGCAAGGCGTCGGGCAGTGCAGTTACCAGAGGCGCGCAAGAGCAATTGTCCACACCCCACTGCATACTATCTGGAAACCGTCGCGCGCTCCACTCACGAGAAGGCACGCTGCACGATGCGACAGCCTGCCCCCGGGCAAGCCAACCACCATTAAAGAGCACCCAGCCAAGCGACAAAGTCGCAACGAGTGCGGCACGCGCGCGCCTCGGAAGTCCAGATGCCGGGAGTCCGCCGTCGCATGGACGGTCACGACGCCTCAAGGCCTGCAACCGCGCCAAGCACGCTTCACCGCGTGGACGACCAGGAGAGCACGCAGCTGCTTCGGCCGCAGCGCAGCCCCAGGTCACGTCTGGACAGGTTCACAGGCCACGGGACGGAGGGGGCCAAAGGACTCGGCGACATGGCTTCGGCCTTGTGAAGCCCGTTACCATGAGAGGCTCCTGTCGTAGGGGTGGCCCCACCTAAACCCAGTAGGCCTGGTAGGAAGGTATAAGGCCCAGAATAGGCCATGGGTAATGACATAACTGCCCCCAGAGGGATAACCAGATGTAAGGGTAAAACCGTAAAAGCACTCCTCATGTACGTATATATATGATGAGAAGCCCTGGGAAGGACCAGGCCATTACACTTATCTTCATCACTCTCCACTACCACCTCTCTCTCTGTTTGGTCTGTAGCCACAACAACATACATATAAAAAGAACGAACCGTAAAAGTACCCTTGTTACACAAATCCCAAATAAACGAGTCCTCTCTACTTGTAAGGTTTACTGAAAATATTTTGGTCACCAAATCAAGCCAATCATCTAGATTAGAGCCAACCAAGGCCCTCCTAAAGGACACATTAAGAGGTATAGAGCTTAAGATATGTGATACCGTGGTGTCTTTTCTCCTCACAATTCTATAGAGTGCGGGATATGCAACACTAAAGGGTTTGTCACCTATCCAAGTATCCTCCCAGAATCTAGTTTGGGATCCATCACGAGCACGGAAGTGACCACATGCAAGGAATTGATCCTTGACCTTCATAAGGCCAGACCAAAATGTGAATCCCCTGGTTGTTTTGTAACTTGGGTAAGAGTTTTGTTGGACAAGTACTTCCTTTTAATAAGGCTTTGCCAAACACCCTTTTCGTTAATAAGTTTAAACAACCATTTGCTCAAAAGGCATTTATTTTGGATATCCAAATTTTGGATCCCCAATCCTCCAAATTCTTTAGGCCTACAAAGAATACTCCACTTTGTGAGTCTATATTTCTTTTTATGTTCATCACATTGCCAAAAGAATCTGGAACGGTAATAGTCTAGCTTTTTTAACACACCTCTGGGGACTTCGAAGAAGGAGAGCATGTACATGGCTAGACTAGTTAGAACTGAATTAATCAGTACTAGTCTCCCTCCTACTAATAAGAGTTTACCTTTCCAACTACTCAGCTTTTTCTGAATTTTTTCCTCTATGACCAACCAATCCTTGTTCAAAAGCTTGCGATGATGCATGGGAATACCTAAGTATCTAAATGGGAAACCCCCCGTGCCACAACCAAAAAGTTGCGCATATTCATGCTCACACTCCTTGGCCTTGCCATAGCAAAATAACTCGCTCTTATGGAAATTGATTTTTAACCCCGATAATTGCTCAAAGGTACATAAGACTAGCTTAAGGTCTTTGGCCTGGAGTATATCATGATCCAGGAAGAGGATAGTGTCATCCGCGTACTGTAAGATTGATAGACCATCATCGACAAGGTGAGGAACAACTCCACTAATCTTTCCATTAGCCTTGGCTCTCTCAATTAAGATGGCTAACATATCAGCCACTAAGTTAAAAAGAATTGGTGACAAGGGATCTCCTTGCCAAGTCCTTAGTCTGAAAAAATGGCCAACTTCGTCATTAACTTTAATGCCAACACTGCCACCCTTAACAATTTGTTCTATCCAATTGCACCATACAGAAGAAAAGCCCTTCATTCTTAAAGTTTGCTAAGGAAGGACCAATTAACCTTGTCATATGCTTTCTCAAAGTCTAGTTTCAATATAACCCCATCTAATTCCTTCCTATGCATTTCATGAATAGTCTCATGTAAAATGACAACGCCTTCCAAAATGTTCCTACCGGACATGAAAGAGGTTTGTGAAGGTTTTATGACTTTTTGAGCTACTAGAGCTATTCTATTTGTCATTACCTTTGTAAAAATTTTGAAACTAACATTCAATAGGCAAATTGGCCTAAACTGTTGTATCCGTTTTGCCTCCTTTTCTTTTGGTAATAATGTAATTATTCCAAAATTGAGGCTGTATAGTGGCAATTTACCCTTGTGGAATTCAGCAAAGAGAGCCATGAGGTCACTCTTAATAATATCCCAAAAGGCTTGATAGAACTCAGCCGGAAACCCGTCTAGCCTGGCGCCTTATTATGCTCCATTTGGAAAATGGCAGCTTTGACCTCCTCCTCCAAGAATTCCATGGTTAATAAATCATTTTCCAAATCGGATACCTGCGAGATATCATCCCTCATAGATTCCATCATGGAAAAATTATTACGATCTGAAGCTCCAAAGAGGTCCTTATAATAATTGGTGATAAATCTTTTAAGATTGTCATCCCCTTCTATAACTCCCTCTTCTTGCTCAAGTTTGAAAATTCTAGTTTTCCTGTGTTTACCGCTTGCTACCAAATGAAAATACTTAGTATTACAATCGTCAAATAACAACTTAGTTGTCTTGGCTCTTTGATACCATTTGAGCTCCTCTTCCCTTAAAAGGGAGACTAATCTCTCTTTTAAACAATGTTTCAAATCAAGCTCCATAGGACTTAGAATTTGAGTTTCTGCTTTCTTATCAAGCTCATCTGTTTTCTTAATCAGCTCTTCCTTCTCCTTTTTATAAGTACCACTCACATTCTTAGCCCAACCTCTTAGGAATTGTCTAAGACGTTGAATTTTAAATTGCCATTTTCGTAGAGGTGTTTTCCCCCTTTCCTCTTTGTTCCACACATCAGCTACCAACTCCGAGAAACCATCCCGCAACAACCATCCGAGTTCAAATTTGAACATAGGTTGTTTTTTTAATATGGGTACCATCACCCATATTAAGCAGCAATGGGGTATGATATGAAATTTCCCTATTTAATGCTTGAACATTTGCTAGCGGAAATTTAGCCTCCCACTCTGTACTTACCAAAATCCTATCAAGTGTCTCATAAGTTGGTATATCCCTAGAGTTTGCCCAAGTAAACTTCCTATTCGAAAGTTCAAGCTCCCTTAAGTCTAAGCCATCAACAACGGCATTGAATAAAAAGGGCCATTTATCATCATATTTATCATTGTTTTTCTCTTTTGGGCTCCTAATTATGTTGAAATCACCACCGATAAGAATCGGATGTGTTTCTTTAGAACATGTTTGAACCAACTCCGCGAGAAAAAGCTTCCTTAAAGTCATCTTGAGCAGCCCCATAAACTGCTATAAGAATCCATTGGAAGCCATCTGCTTTGTTTCTAAGTCGGAATTTAACATAGAAATCTCCTTCGGCAATAACTCCGATGTCAAAGACCTCTAAGTTCACTCCTAACAAAATACCACCGGACCTACCATGAGGTTCGGACCAGTGCCACAGGAATTCTTGTCCACCACAAATGTTGTTTAAAACTGTTTTAGAAAAATCTTTCTTACCGGTCTCCATGAGAGCAATAAAGTCTAGCTTTTGCTCTCTAGACGTGTCTGACAGGAATATAAATTTAGCCAAGTCACTAAGACCTCTGCTATTCCAAAAAATTCCTTTCATTTTGACTCAGACTTATGTTTTTTAATCATCCTAATCTTATGGTGCTTCTTCCTTCTAAAGGACGAATGTGACTTGTTTTTCTTAAAGACAGCTTTAAAATCACAACTTAGGTGATCACTGTACTCATCCATTACCTCCTCCATCAAATCACCACATAAGTGACTTAGAGTGAGGTTTTCTATGTCCTCATCGTCCTTCTCATCAATAATTTCAGAATCCATATTTGTTTCAGATTCTATGTGGCTCAATCTCGAATTAAATCTATCAATTTCAATAGTTTCAATTATGCTAACTGATTCTGAGATATCCCTAGTATTCTTGCCTAAGTTAACACCTAGATCAAGAATAGAAGAGGCAACTAGAGAATCTGAACAAGAGGTAAAGGAAAGGTTATTGTTGATACCTTTAATGTAATCCATATGTTTCCACGCCGCTCTCTTCTTTGCTTTTTCCATCACGTGCTCATCCTTGTTAACAATACGCGGGCTGGAACGAGTTGGGGTAATTGTAGCTTCCGTGATAGCTGCAGCCGCCAGCACATTAGCCGGCACTGTGCTTCCACCCTGCATCTGCAGCGCGCCACCTCCACCATGCAAGGTCGACAGCACCTCCATTGGCCCCACAACAGGAGGCGGATGAGCCCAAGGTGACAGCGAAGGCAAGCACAGATTAGGCGTGCTGCTGTCTAGGGGGCTCAGCTGCACCTCCACTGAACCGAGAACCTCTGAAAGTGCGCCACCAATTGGAGGAACCGTATCCACATCCGAATGAACGATTAAAGTTTCCTTCCCACCAATTTTGCCGCCACTCTCAGCCTCAATATCAACTTCGGGCAGCACACCCTCCACAACTCCTTCAACAAAGGCATTGTTGTCCTTGGCCAACACCAAGTCAGCACATTCACCCAAAGTTGTTTCCACCGCCAAGTCCAGAATACTGGTCGCCATGATTTTGATTTTAGCCTCTAATGCTAGCATTAAGTCAGAAGCAGTAGGCCTGTTGTTTTCAGTCTTGTTGTTGTCATTTCCACCCTCTAAAATCATATCATCCCCCTTTAACCCCTTAGGTTCCGAATCAGAGTTAGGACCCGCTTTGGGGTTGTCTTCCTCCCGTTCCTCATTGCCCTCAACCTCCCCATCTTTGAAATCAAACTCCACCTCATCTCCATTGTCATCAAAGCCGACATGTTCTTTCTTAATTTTGAGCTCGAAGTAATGATCCCCAATGACAACATCAGTACTAGAAGGCAGCAACTTAGGATCAAGAACCGCCACAAGAATTCTTCCAAAATCATTCTTGCGAGTGGTCTTCATGTCTACCATTTGAGTAGACCCAAACATAGTGCCTACAGCCCAAAGGTTCAAATACTCCCTCAACTTCTCATGGATGCCATATACACGCAGCCACACTTTAGGCAAAAGAAAACCACCCTCCTTAAGATGCCACACCTCAAATTGTAAACGCACCCCGTAGAAACCCCATTTTCCCGTACATCAGCTCCTCCATAGGCGATAGCTCTCTGAAGTTCTGACTTGGATGGGAATTGAACAATAAAAGATTCATTGTCATGCACTCTAGGCTCCCACTTCCATTTACCGGAGACTATCCTTTCCAGTTGTGCCACAAGCTGCTCGGAAGATAGGGATCCCCCCACCACTTTGACTAAAGCCGTCTTGGAATCCTTCTTCCTGGGTAGGGGGCATGTGGTATATGGTAGAATCCAAGACCCGCCACAGCAAAACCTGCAGCATGAACAATCGGATTGGGGAGCTTGAGAATTGGACACCGGTAATTGACATGATCAATACCATCACAAATGTCACAATGAACTTCAGTCCCGCCATGGCCCTGGCCGAAGGTTGGTTTAGCCACCCTTCCATGGCGAGCACCTGGAGCTCCCCAGGTGACACCTGCATCCCGACCGCGACCATGCCCCCCTACGCTAGCTCGCTGCGTACTTGATGCACGGGCAGCCAGAGGTGGGTGCGTCGAAACGTCGCGCGAGGAAGCTTTCTGGGAAGGCGAAACACGAAACCGCGAGTGCAACCGCCCTCCCCTGGAGAAGAAATCGCTGAGGCTAGGAGGGAACTTGAATCGTCGTCTATCAGTTTGGGCCAAAACAAGTTGGCCCAGACCAGTCGACACCGTCGGCCCACATGCCTCTTCAGTGCCCCGACCAAACTCATTCAGGGACAACCCTGTTTTACCAAGATTAACCTTCCTCATGTCCTTAACTTTAATCTCCCCCAGCTTACTAACTGAAGACCGATCAAAATTAGGTAAGGGGCCTTTCCAAGGACGAGTTTTTGAGGACAAACGCCAGTCCGCTACCTTCTCGGTTATCCTTATGGTAGGGGCCTAGGATGCCTCACATGGCCAGCCCCAGAGTCAACCGAACCAAATTTCGGAGACTCAATGTTTTTAGACAACATTGCCTCAGCTCTGATCATTTCGTCTACCTACTGAGAAACCCACTCGCATAGCATCTCGAATAAATTCTGAACCTGAACTAGATGAAACAGGACTAGCAGCTTCATCTTCTTCCTCAGTGCTATCCTCCCCATCCACTGCCCAAAATTTTGATCTAATCGTGAAATTTCTATCTCCGACTAGCGGAGCAGAGAACTTGAGGAGATCAGGCGCTGATTGCCTTCTTGGCAACACCCCAATCCATTCCTGCTCAGCATGGGATTGCGACTTAGTGCACAGTGAGCCACCTCCATCAAGACGGGTCAAATCCACCATTAACCGAGCTTCACTGAATGGATACTAGCTCCCAGCTCACACCGTTGAAGAAACGGAGCCACAACTAACCCGGAGACTAGCTCCAAGTGAGAGGGAAAGAAGAAACGAGGACCGGAGGAGGCGAGCAAGACTACCTGAAACTAGAACCGGTTGGGGAAAAATGTCGAACACCTTGCCAGCACCAGCCTCAGGAGCTGCCGCACGACCGCTGCTTGGCAGCCACCTACACCGGTCTTCGTCCCTCCAGCGCCGCTTCAGATTGCCGGCGACCTCAACCGCACCCTCTGCCGCCGCCCCCTCCGGGAAGCCGCACCACCCTGACCAGGGTCGCCCCGGCCGAGACGGCGTAGAGAAGACCGGTCTCAGGCGCCGGACGCGCACGGGACGCAGCTGCCGGACGCGCGCGAGACGCGGGCCGCCAGATGCGCGCGGGTGCCGGGGCAACCAGCGACGCCTAGGGTTTGCGGAAGCGGAGAGGGCGCAGGAGCGCAGACATAGGGCTTGAGGAGCACAGTGCTCGCCCCAGTCTAATGAAGTTGGTGACTGGTATAATGTTTCTGGTTTTGAAATACCAAAAGCTGCGGTTGGAAGGAATCCAGAGTTTGCCCATATGAACAGGACCAGTGTTTGGACTGAGCCAACTGTTGGAGTCAAGTGAAATCCACACTGTTGAACATCGTAAGTGCTCCAGCTGGTCTGATATTATTGTGATTTCGATTCCTTTAATTATTATCATGATGCTCTTTGTTGGGAGGAATAGGACTGTCATCTGCGGATTATGAGAGAAGACAGTATGCAGCAACATTAGATGGCTCGGTATACATCACCTCCAAATTTTCAGATGATGTCATTTGGGATGCCTTTGTTCTTTTTGTTGAGATCAAACCCATCTTGCAACTGTGTTTTCTGTAGAGGAGATACTCTTCAGTTGCTGGAGAATAGAATGCATCGGCTAGTGATGAAGATGCTCTGGCTGACCTAATGGAAAACCATCAAGAATTCATTCATGTAGTGAAGTCTCGGCTAGCAAAACTAGAGGTTATAAAGGGGATTAGAATTATCTATAACATTTACTGCCGTGAGATGTAATTATGTTATACATTGAGTAATGCCAGTCACCATTTGGTATTTGCAGGTGGTTTACCGGTGTTGGCAAAATAATGATATAAAGGGCTCTGTTGATGTTATGCGGAGAATGTTGGACCATGCAGTGTGTACTCTCTACTATCCTATATTGTAGTTTCATCCATTATAATGTCTGATGTGCTGTTCTACTGCTCTTATAGGTTACTGCTGATATAACTAGTGTTTTGATGGAGAATACTACTAAATATATCACACTAGACATTTGTACTTCTATCTTACCTTTGCCTCCAGCCTTCTTGAAAGTAGATATGACAGGTATTTTCTTGAATTTCCTCTTATTTATGCATTCAAAGCGTTATAATTTTTGACCTTGCTATTGTACATTGGATAAGATTTCTTGATTGAACATTATAAACTCATTAAATGTTCCTTTGAGGCCTAGACCTTGTGATGGGAGACTTGGACTTGATCGCCTCCTTTCCTGAAAAGGGGTGGAACTTAAGCTGCAGATACAACATGCTGTTACTGGTTAATTGGATCTATTGTGCGTTACCCTTTAGAGTGGTAATTGGTGAGTGACATATTAGATATGTGGTGTTCAGTCAAATTGCACCACTAGCTTACCCTTCTATTCAAAACTATTGACTACTTGTGCAAACTTCTGCATTGGTAGAAATTGCACTTTTATAATGCGTTGATTAACTTTAGATGTATGTAGTCCTCTGGATTGGATCAATCAATTTAGCGTCCATGTATTAAGATGCAATGAGATACCACATGTGGCTTCCTTTACTGGCATAGCTCCAGTAACATGATTAACCCCAAGCCTTTGCCTTGTTCATTCTTGTACTGCCCTTCCACTGTTAACATAAAAAGTTGTGTGTTCATAGTTCATACATTTCCTACAGTTCTAGTTGTACGAAAAGTGACTGACAATATGATGGTAACTGTTATGTAAAAAAAAAAGGAAAAGCAATATGATGGTAAGATGGTGCTTAATAAGTGTGCATTGACATCTGCTGCAGTCATCTGAACATTGCCTTGGAGACGATCCTTAAGCTTGTTAAAAGCTTTGGTGCTACTATTTCTTCAACTTTGTCTGCTGCTCCGCCAGTTGGTGTAGACCTTGAGGCGGAGCAGAGGTATTTCTCTTCTTCTTTCGTCTCATTAGAATGATCCTGCTCCATATACATAATATAATGGATTTGCTTCATCTGTGTATACACTGCTAGGTTGGAGCGGTGCAAGTTATGCTTTCAAGAGCTGAAAAAGTGAATTCCAGTCTCGTCTCTCTGACACGGTAAGCCCACTCTCTCTTTAAAAGGCATTGGCTTCTAAAATCTACATGACTATATCATCGTGTCAGTGTGTACGCCGTCGTGTGCGTGCATCAGGCAAATGTATATGACATTTTCAGCTTGTATATTGATAGTTCCGTAAAAGTACAAATTTCCCTCCTTTTCTCTAGATCTCTGAGCATTTGCTACATCTGTAGTGTATACATCATTTATGATCTTCGTATAGGTAAATGTTTTGACGAAAAAGCATTTGTTCCGTGACTGTGTATATCACATACTATAATATTGTGATACGAATTGAATTTAAGTGTACATGTATTATAGTATATTATTGGGGTATTAATAAACATCATATGAATGTTATCTTCATAACTATCATCTAAATTTATGACTATTAGATTAGAGATTCAAAGACCATTAATTCTCCTCTCACCCTCTAAAAAAAATCTTCCCCTCAAAAAAACATCGATAATTGTTAGAAAGAAACGATGATATGACACTCGCGGGGCGAAAAAGAGTGTGCCGTTTCACCCCTCCTCCCTTCTCATCGTCATCTCCACCCACCTATCGACGGGATGCATTCGGTTCGATCCCTCTCCTCTCCCGATCAAGGGATGCATTCCATGGCGACCGATCGAAGCCTCCTGCGCAACTAGGGTTCATCTCCCTGCCCTGGCAGAGGCGGAACCCTCCTCTGCCGCGAGGAGCTGCTGCTCCCACCGCTGAAAGTGCTACGCCCCGTGTGGGACTCCGGCCGTGTCCCGCGGGCTCTCCGCCGCGCCTGACATGTCCCGCTGGCTGCGCCCCGGGCGCCACCCGTGCTCGGAGCTGGAGCGGACCATCGGGGACCGCGCCCGCTCGGGAAGCCTCGGCCCCGGCGACGCACTCCAGCTATTCGACGAATTGCTCCCGCAAGCCAGGCCCGCGTCGGCCCACGCCTTCAACCACCTCCTCACCGCCGTCTCTCGCTCCCCGGCCTCCTCCTCCTCCAGCGTGTGCTATGGCCCCGCGCTGGCCGTCTCCCTCTTCAACCGCATGGCCCGAGCCGGCGCCAACAAGGTGCCACCCAACATATGCACCTACGGCATCCTCATCGGCTGTTGCTGCCGCGCGGGCCGCCTGGACCTCGGTTTCGCCGCCTTCGGCCACGTCATTAAGTCGGGATGCAGGGTGGACGCCATCGCCATCAATCAACTTCTCAAGGGCCTCTGTGCCAAGAAGAGGACGGGCGAGGCCATGGACGTACTGGTCCGCAGAATGCCCGAGCTCTGCTGCACGCCCGATGTCTTCTCCTACACCACTCTTCTCAAGGGGCTCTGCGACGAGAAGAAATGTCAAGAGGCGCTCGAACTAATCCACATGATGGTTCAAGATGGTAGCGGCTGCCCACCTGATGTGGTATCGTATAGCACCGTCATCAGTGGCTATTCTAAAGAGGGTGAGGTGGACAAAGCTTACGGCCTATTTCGTGAAATGCTGGATCAGGGGATTTCACCAGATGTTGTGACTTACAGCTCAATCATTGATGGCATGTGCAAAGCTCAGGCAATGGACAAGGCCGAGATGTTCCTTAACAAGATGATTAAAGATGGTGTTATGCTGGACCACACCACATATAATAGTCTTGTGCATGGATATTGCTCTTCAGGACAGTTGGCAGAGGCGGTTAGAATTGTCAAGAAAATGTCTAGAGATGGTCCTGAACCAGATGCTGTTACTTATACCTCGTTGATGGACTATCTTTGCAAGAACAGAAGATGCGCAGAAGCAAGAAAGATTTTTGACTCTATGGTCGAAAAGGGCCCGAAACCTGATGTTACTACCTACGGCATTCTGCTTCATGGGTATGTTACTGAAGGAGCGCTTGTTGATATGCATGCTCTCCTAGATTTGATGGCACAAAATGGTATTCCACTTGATCATCATATCTTCAGCATAGTGATATGTGCATATGCCAAATATGAAATGGTTGATGAGGCAATGCTTATATTTCACAAAATGCGGCAGCAAGGATTGAGCCCAAATATAGTCACCTATGGAACGGTAATAGATGGACTTTGCAGGGTAGGAAGAGTGGATGATGCTATGTTTCAATTTAATCAGATGATTGATGAAGGATTAACTCCTGACATCATTGTTTTTAGCACCCTAGTTAATGGTCTGTGTACCTGTGACAAATGGGAGAAGGCTGAGGAATTAGCTTTTGAAATGATGAATAGGGGCATCCATCCCAATGCCATGTTCTTCAACACAATAATGGGAAATCTATGCAAGGATGGAAGGCTTATGGAAGCCAAAAATATTTTTGACTTGATGGTACATGTAGGTGTGATGCCTGATGTTGTTTCATATAATATAATGGTAGATGGATACTGCTTAGATGGTAAGATGGATGAAGCGATGAAATTACTTGATGGCATGGTCTTGAATGGCTTGAAACCTAATGCAGTTACCTATAATACAATGATAGGTGGATACTGCTTAGATGGTAAGATGGATGAAGCGATGAAATTACTTGATGGCATGGTCTTGAATGGCTTGAAACCTAATGCAGTTACCTATAATACTTTGCTTAATGGCTACTGTAAAGATGGTAGGACAGAGGATGCATTAGCTCTTTTCAGAGAAATGTTGGGCAAGGGAATTAATCCTAGTGCTGTCACTTATAACATAATACTGGATGGTTTATTTAAGACTGGGACAACAGCTGCTGCAAAGGAGCTCTATCTCGAGATGATCAAAAGTGGAACACCATTGGAAATTAGCACGTACAACATAATTCTAGCAGGGCTTTGTTGGAACAATTATGTTGATGAAGCATTCAGAATGTTTCAGAACTTATGTTCCATGAATATTCAACTTGAGGTTAGGACATTTAATATTATGATTGATGCATTGTTCAAAGGTGGCAGAAAGGATGAAGCCATGGATTTGTTTGGTGCTATCTCATTGAATGGTTTAGTGCCGGATGTTGTGACCTACAGCTTGGTGATAGGAAATCTCATAGAAGAAGGGTTGCTTGAAGAATCGGATGATCTGTTTTTAGGAATGGAGAAGAGTGGCTGTGCACCAAACTCATGTATGCTAAATGCTATAGTTAGGAGGTTATTGCGGAGAGGTGATGTATGCAGGGCTGGGGCTTACCTCTCCAAAATTGACGAGAAGAACTTCTCACTCGAAGCATCCACTGCTTCCTTGCTAATATCACTTTTCTCAAATCGGAAATATCAGAAACATGTGAAGATGCTACCTGAAAAGTATAGTTTTCTTTTGGAAGCGAGCAATTGTTGAATCATTTCCAAGCAATGGTTTTGTGCCTGATAATGCAGCCTGGAGCAGTACTTAGTTATGGTACGAGCATATTCTCCATAAGCAAAGTGTAAATATCATCCTCTTTTTTATTGTCTGGTTGTGCATAATGTCTTTTAGTAATATTTTGTTGGAATTGCAGAGGATCTAGTAGTATCTTATAACTTATTCCTATACATGTCAGATTTCCTGTTCGTCCAATGCAACCGAGAACAATACAAGGCGCCTTTCCCTGTACGAGAAAGTGGACCTAAGGACACAGATGAACTGTGTATAGACCATGATGGCTGCTGCAACATCAACTGAGAAGGTGAGATCAGAGCTTACTGCTCGTGATGGCACGCCGACTGAAGCTGTCCGGAAGGACGAATGCAAGAAGTGGAACCTTTAGTTCAAGTTCCTAAGGCATCATGATGGTGTACTGGAGTGAAATGTGGGAGCTATCTAGATTCTTAAAGCAAGATGGACGTGCCATTTACTGGTATGACATAACTTACTTGACTGTAAAAATGTGGGAGATATCTAGATTCTCAAACCAAATGCTGTTACTTATACCTCGCTGATAGATTATCTTTGCAAGAACGGAAGATGCGCAGAAGCAAGAAAGATTTTTGACTCTATGGTCGAAAACGGCCCAAAACTCTCTGAAGTTATCAAGAGTGTTACAAAATGTTCTCTATAGCTTGCATTCTGCTGTAGCCGAAACAGCCTGGGCTCCAATTGACCTATAATACTTTGCTTGATGGCTACTGTAAAGATGGTGCTAAGGCATCATGATGGAGTATGGAAGTCATGGCATGGTCGGATTATGATTAAGAAATGTGGGAGCTATCTAGATTCTCAAAGCAAGATGGACGTGCTATTTACTGATACTGCATAACTTGCTTGACTGTAAATAGATCGTATTGTAGCTAAACCTCTGTGGAACATGATTTGGTTTTTCATTGCTGCTGAGTTGTAAATGGATACTTTGGTGGCTTAAGTTTAACTCTTCCCGTTTCTTCAGCTTTTCCCTCACAGCGATTTTCCTTTTCTTTTTCAAAAGGTTGATTTATGATGCCATATACGGAGAAATGTTGATTCAGCATTGTTAGAGAAGGTACGAAGGTATGTAGGCTGCCGTTCTCACAGTTCAGTAGAAAGCATTGGCATTTTAGGCTTGCCATTTCATTGTATTGGCCCAATGGATGCCCATTGTTTGCTCTCAGATTGCTGATGTATGAATCAGATATCACTATAGATGAATGAACAACAATGAGGTGGCTCATGCCAAGGGTATTTAGAGTTGATTTCGATTCCCCTGTTACTTTTGTTCTGGCGATTTTGTATGTACGTAGTGTATTGTCTATAATGTTCTGATAATGCACACTGAAAGATTGTATTTGTGCAACCACACGCACTGTCTGAACGCCAAGGCACGAGCGGTCGACTGCCAGGGTATCAGCGATTGATTTCCAGGGCGCGAGCTTCGGGAGTGCTGAGGCGCAGGCAGCTGGGCCACTTGGGCGTGCGTGGCCAAGGCGCAGGGCACGCGCGACAAGGCCGGGGCGCAGGCGGCTAAGACGGGAGTGGCACTGGAAGGGCGCCTACTGCAGGAAATATTCAAGTACTAATCAACCCTTTCTCAGGTTTATCAGTTATTAATAGAAATCAAGCCCTCTACGCGAAGTTACCATATCCTCTACAGCGGGAGAAATTGAAAGTTGAAACGGCAATACTTTAGTGCACTTAGGTCCTGTTAGTGGTTAATCCTCTGTCCCGCAATATAAGTATTCGGGGAGTGTTATCCCACCATGTAAGTAAGTCCAAAAAAATTATTGCAATATTTTCTAAATGTACCTCTTCTTTAACACTAAAAAAGTACATAGACAGTTATAATATATCACTTAATACGTGTTTGTACGGTCAATTATTAAACCATGTGGCTAGATCTAAGATATTTTGGTGATGAATAATTGACAACGGTTAATTTATGATTATAAATAATTGACAATATTGCTTATCAATGTTATGTGAGGCGTGTAATGTGTGTGGACTAATATCGGTCAAGTTGGGAAGAACTTATACCGGGAAAATGTTGGTTTGGTCTTTGCATGCGCAAGTTGAGCATGGAGGCAATCATGCCCAGTGATGAGATGGACCGGGACTAGGATGGGAGATCCGAGATTCAGACGGTTAAGGAGGTCACGAGATGGTAGGGCTTATGCTTGTGGTGCATGGAGATCAGATATGGAAGATGCGTGTTAGAGCTACAGATGTGCGGTCTGGAGGCTACGACACGTGATGGATGATACATGTTAGAGCTACATCGGTGCGGCTCAGAGGCTACGACATATGAAAAATGAAAAACCCGTGTTATGGAAAGGATTTCGGGTCCCTTGAATAATAATAGACCAAAAGCTTGATTGAGATAAAAGGTCCTGATCTAATTGGATGAGTTGTTTTATGGTTAATCAGAGTCATGTGCAACATCTGTATTGGTATGGATTGCGGTGCCGTTTCAGAGTAGGACGCGCGGCTGAGGACTAATGAAGGGGCTGCAGGCACCACCAAACGGAGTGAGAGCAGATGTATAAAATATTGGGGGTGCGACTGCTTCTATTAAGGTGCTGTTTTGGAGACTTGATTCAGATGATGTGATAGTGGCTGCATGAATTGTGATCTTTTCTTGTTTTCATGACTAAACATGCATAGATTATAGGTGGGTTCTTTTATACTGATGGCTTATAGGTTATGGCTTAAATATTTGAATTCTAGCTATTCGCGAGAGGCAGTACGCAGAGGAAAATAGTTGCATGCGATTTTGGCTGGTACAGTTGAACTCAGTACACTTTTTACTACAATTTTTCTATTGACCCCGTCTTGAAAAAACGTACCTATCGATGTTTTAATATCGATCTTACATATGATTTATTTGGATTCGGGGATTCTCTTAATAGACCTAGAGTATGCACATATATGGTAAAGACACGAGAATCTTTATCCAGGTTCAGGCCTTCTCTTGAAAGAATAATAACCCTATATCTTGTGTAATTGCTAATTGCTAGAAAAAGAATTACAACAAAGAATCATGTGAATGGCCAACCCTCCCCCTTTGACGATAACCTTTATATAACTAGTGAAACGTTGGCCTTTATCCTGCGCCAGAAGACGCTTTAACGCTTCGGATGATAACCGGCTAACGAAAGTTACTATCAGAGAGAAGTAAAAGGCCATTTACCGTGTAGCAGTTGTTGTCAGAGAGAGATCGTGTGCGGTTAGTAGATAAATGCATGTTCTAACCTTCTTGTGAAACAAACTGATAATGTAGTTCATCGTCGTAGACAGGTTGGTTGGAGATAGTTTTGTCATAGGAATTCCCACGACCAAAGAGTGGTCGCAATAGGACTTACGACTATTTGGTCATAGAAGGACTTACGACCAAGGGGTAGTTGCAGTTAGACTTACGACTACGTGATTGTAGAAAGACTTACAACCAAGGGATTGTCGCAGCAAAACTTACGACTATATAGTCATAGAAGAGTGACAATATGGTCGTATAAGAGCTTATCACTATATTATCGTAGACAACTATATGATCGTAGAAGAGCTTATGACTATATGGTTGTAGAAGAGGTTACGACTATCCTGCCGTATTTACCTATTATCGATAAGGGGTATATTTAAGAAATATAATGACATAATAATTTGAGGATTATTCTTGCAACAAACAAATGAGGCGGTTTATCCACTGCCTTTTCAAAGCAGCTTATTGGAATAGCCTTTTTAAAGTGACTATTAGCTTATCGACATTTGGTTCCTTCGCACAAACGTTTGCTTTAGGGTCAAAAGCCAACACCTTGCCAGTAGTCGCACTCTGCTTCTTCCTTCACCATCTACACACTCATGTTGACCACCCCCTCCTTAGTGACACCACAACCACATGTGCCAACCTCTCTCTCGGCTCTGACTGGATCCCCTAGTCGCGTCCATCCACCTCCACATCGCAGCCTTCGCTGACCGACTTCCACCAGAGTTGTACCACCTAGTCGTGTAGTGTTGTGAGTAGTAGCATTGTCGGCAAGCAGAGCTGAGGCTAGAGTAGTGACACGTGACGATTGAAGGAGGGAGAAAGATGCAGTGGGGTTTTGGTGGAGCCATGGTTGCCAACACATCTGAGTTGCGGTGGTCACCAGTGCCAGATTTGGAGAGGAAAGGAGTAGGGATGACAACGGGGCCCCATTCCTTGTTCCTCGATGGGAAATCCTCTATTAGGGTAAGGGGATGGGGAATTTCTTCCCCGTGGGGATAGGTAGCAGGAAAATTCATTCCCTGACGTGAGATAAATATAGGATACATGAGAGGAAAAGAGAGAGGCAGAGATTGCATCACATGTGCCCACTAGCACGGGCGATAGAATAGGTCACACAACACTATATACGTTGCAATAAACGATAAGGATTGATCCATAGGACTCGGTCCAGTTGGTTGAGATGCCAATGGTGTCATTTGTTGTCGGATCCTAGAGCAACAACTCCGAAACCCTCTGTGTTAATCACACTATCCCAGGAAAAGCTAGTGCACACAAGGTCAACAGGAATGCATAACAACCACACTTTATTATATAGCAAGGTATGGGCCTTATGGCCAAGTTTTACAATAACAGCAAAAAGAAAACAGTGGAAGATAAATATAGCAGCAGCCCATCCAGCCTTCCCACAAGGTGAATGACTGTAAGATGTGGCCTACTTGTTGCAATCCTCACCGAAGTCATTGAAGGCTTCCTCTGGAAAGAAGTTAAATTAAGCAACGTGAGTAAAAAAAGTACTCCACAAGTTACACCAGGAGTTTAATAGAGTGAATGCATGCATATGGAGTATCAAGGAAAGCTTAATATGGTTAATTTGCATAAAAGGCAGTATTGAAGTAAATATCATAAAGTAAGTGCAAAAGCTGAATTTGATACAGTACATAAAACAACATTCTAATCAAAATAAATAACGTTAGTGCAGGTTCATCCCCTACACCAACCTATCCACAGGCATCTCACCTGGACCATCTTTCCCGAAAAGAGTTCATATGGATTCCATCCATCCATACTTTTAAAATCTATCATGGATTACATCCATCCATAAAGTTTTTATAAACCATTTTGAAAAAACAAGTCTAGTCCGTGAAAAACTTCACTCAGCTTGCCCATGACCGTGGGCATGGCTATCCATGATAGATTATACACTCTGCAGAAGTTGTACAGCTTTACCTACAAGACATGATCATCCCTTTTTGCCACCGGATTAACACACTTCCTTAGGTGTGCAGCGAAAAGATCATGACAAGGTCTTTACATGTCGGGACCCCGGATTTCCGAACCCGGACCCTCTGTGTAGTACTGCATTAGTCCCAGATCAAAGCTAGTGCACACAGTCAAACAGAATGGAAAACATCACCATCAATGATTTATTACAATATTTAAGAGTACTGATCGACAGGTGCCGGACTGGGGCGTCGCACCTTCTTGCGTGTTGTGAGCCTGGTGCGGAGTCCTGAAAGTTGAGCTGGCGTGCGGTTGGTGGGGACGGCGGCTGGTGCAGGTGAAGATGGCGTGTAGTCAACCGTAGCCTTGAGACGTCCCAGCTCGAACTCTGCTGCCTGGCTGTGGAGAAGCTGTGTGCGAAGAGTGTTGGAGTGCTGATAGCTGGAAGTGAGAAGCATCCGGAGTTGTCCAATCTCCTCCAAGGCTTTAGCATAAGTGATTGCCATCGCCTAGGTGAGCTGCACCCGATGTGACAATCGAGGATCGTCAGCTGGAATATCAAAGGGATCTGGATACCTCTGTCCTGCTCGAGGTTCATGAAGAAGCAAAAAGGGGACTGATGTACAACATCCTTGTGCAGGTGGCACAACTCGTCAATGGCGAGGCGTGCTGCGTCTTGGACAACGTCGAAACAGCGGGACCAAGGATGTTTGATGGTGTATGTATGGGAGTTGAATTCCTCTTCCCGTGCATACAGGAACACCTCCATCAACCAAGAGTCTCGATCCAGGATCCGTGTCTTCCGCCCCCTGAAAATGGGCGGCTGACGGTACTCCAAACGCTGCCGGAGAAGGCTAGCGAATGCTCCAGCATCCTCTCCATGTGAGTAGTAGTCCCACGGGGCAGCGGAGGTTGAACCAGCCATCTACATAGTTGAGTAAAAGAGAAGATTAGTAAAAAGTTTTAAACAAATGGAGTTGGAGACAAGAACGAGATTCTAAGTAAGAAGAGAGTAGAAGCAAAGGGACTTATATATATATATATATATATATATATATATATATATATATATATATATATATATATATATATATATATATATATATATATAATATTCTTTTTATAAATATAAATCCTTAAAGTTTTGCCATTCCCACTCTAGGTCACGTCCTACAGTCAAATTGGCTCTGATACCATCTCTGTCGGGACCCCGGATTTCCGAACCCGGACCCTCTGTGTAGTACTGCACTAGTCCCAGATCAAAGCTAGTGCACACAGTCAAACAGAATGGAAAACATCACCATCAACGATTTATTACAATATTTAAGAGTACTGACCGAAAGGTCTCATTATTACAATGGAGGTTTCAAGACCCCGCACACACGAAAAATAAAGCGGAAGCAAAATGTAAACTCGATGACTACCCATCAATACGCCACAGGCAATTGACTGGGGAAGCGCGACCTAATCCTCCGGGAAAAATCCATCACAGCCGCAAGCGAAGCAGTAGTCGTAGTCACCTTCTTGAGCTTCAACTTCCTCTGAGATTTATTTTTGAATGCAGTATGTGAGTACATAAAGTACTCCGCAAGTCTTGGGAAAAATGCAATAGATGCAAGGCTTGACAAAGGAAGGCTATATGGTTCTTTTGCACAAAGCAATATTTGAAAACTCAGTTACTACTAATTATTTTCGAAGGCATCAGTTTATTAAAGTAAATGTTTAGCATAAACTATCAATAACTCTCTAGTGAAGGTTCCATCTACCAACACTAGTTTAATCCAGTCTATCTGACCAAGTTTAAAACTGCGGGTTTCATCCACCCTCTCTGGCTCCAACTGCCAGGATACCCTTCCAAGAGTTCCCTCCACTCTCGGAATACAAAACTTTTATTTTAAAACCAAAACCAGAAAATCTACCATGTGAATGCATTCCTTGCCCGCCCTTGACCGTGGGCACGGCTATTCGAATAGTTTTACACTCTGCAGAGGTTGTACAACTTTACCCACAAGAGATAAATTATCTTAAAAGTCAACACGCTTCCTTTGGCATGAGACCCAGATAAAATATCACAAAGCCTTTACCTTACTCTAATCTAGCTAGATACCACCCGCTGAGGTTTCACCGCAGGTAGGCTAACTGCCCGAACCGAAGCCCCCTCTTGCGCCATATGAGTACAGTAAATCCCTGTCCCTCACTGTGAATAACCAGTCCATCCCTGGTACCCACTTTCCACTGGTGGCACCTAAACTAGACAATCATAAGTTAATCAGCTAGGTCGTACCCATATAGACTTGTGGTTGTACGGTTAATGCTCAGTCTGGACAAACACAAGCGCCATTCCTTAATTGACTAGGGTGGAACATACACTTTACAAGATCTCGTGCTAACTGCACCAAGCCAACCAATCATCCACCCTAATCTGAACCAACTTTCACATTTTATTTTATTTTAAAAGATCAGTGGCAACTCCAATTACCACTACATTTATGAACACAAGGGTATTTCCATAAATCATAATTTCCCATTTGCAAAATTTATGAGGTATTCAATAGCATGGCTAAGCACTGTACTGCCATTCTACCATTCACAAAGTTTAATATTAATCTCACTACGGAGACAAAGGAATTTCTAGGGTTACAAAGGTACATGGCATTCAAATTCAATGGAGGGCATAGCAAAGTTGGAATAGCTAATTCCTAAAGATTTGAACTAAAGGTTTATGTAATTAGCAATGCACATAATTTAAAATAATTAAAATATTTCAAAATCATAGGTTCAAGATGATCAAAGGAGACTTGCCTTCCTGCAGATTCTCTGGGTCTTCTTGCTGTTGGGTGGAGTGATTGTCAACAACGTTGGAAGCTACGCGATAAAAGACGAAGCAAACAAAGCAAATAAATACAAACAAAATTTGAATAAAATCCAAAAATTCCAAAAAGGCCATATTTGGATAGAACATGATTTTAGATGAATTTAGAAATTTGAATGGTTGAATTTGGAGTTAAAATGAGAAAGTTATGCTTATTTGAAATTCTCAGTTTGAATAAATCCAGAAATTCAAAAATTTCTGACAGGTGGGGCCCACTGAAATATTAAATTTTAATCTTTATTTTAAATCCGAGAGAATGACAGGTGGGACCCACTGAACAGTAAATCCTCTGGCGGTCACCGACATGTGGGACCCCTCTGTCAGTGACCCATCTGCTTTGGTCACTGACAGGTGGGACCCACTGGGATCTGGACCCACTTGTTAGAGGCTGACGTAGACGGGTGGGACCCAGGCGGTAGTGGCCAGCGCAGACCGGCGGCCGCTGACGGGTGGGGCCCACTTGTCAGCGCGAGAAATTAACGAAAAACACAACCTCAGCGTGCGGAGCCGAAGGCTCGAATGCGCGCCGAGGGAGTGAGAGAGAGCGCTACTAACCAGATGGGCTGGGGAGGCTTTGCCTACCCATATAGGGCAGCAATTCCTTTTGAGGGATACCTTCGGGAAGGGTCGAGCAGAGGTGGTCGGAGGCGACGGTGCCGGCGGCGAGGGGAGGCCGGAGGTGCTCGGCGATGCGTGAAATGTAATCCTGGCGCAGAGGGGGTTCGGTTGGAGGGGTCGGCGAGGCTTGGGGACGAACGGAGGTGGCCGGCGACGAGGAAAGGCGGCGGCGCGGTTCGGGTCTTCCGGTGCGACGGTGCTCCGGCGACGAGAAGAGACGGCCGAGGTGTCGGGGAGATTCGCCAACTCTCGGGGAAGCTCGAAGTGGCGTCGGTGGGCTCCGGGGATAACCGAGGCGGCGGCGATTGCTTGTCGGAGTTCTTACCGTGCGCACGGGGAGCTTGCGGTGCGGCGGCGCTCGAGGCGCAGAGAGATGGGTGGAGGGCGCTAGGAGGTGGTGCGGGATGAGGCGGAGGCCGAGGGGCTATTTATAGAGCTCGGGGAGGGATGAGGCGGCGGGGATTCCTTGCCGAAGTCGACGGCCGATGATCATTTTAAACTGGGGATAAGCCGACGGAGGCGACGCAGAGTCCGAGTTTTAGGGGATAAGGAGCTTATCTCCCTGTGAATTCAAATCCCCGAACGAATCGAAGAAGGAGATAGAGTTCGGGTAGGATTCGGTCGCCGACTTCTTCGGGAGAGGGAGAAAGGAGAGAGAAATGTCGGCGTCCACGCGGGGACGAAGGACCTGACAGGCGGGACCCGCGGTCAGTGAGAGGAGAGGAACGGCGCGCGAGCGGTGCGGATTGGAGCCGCGTGGCTTGGAGGAAAGATCGGACGGCGAGATGGCTTAAGTGGGAGGGGGTGGTGGATTGAGGCCGGGTACGAAGACGCGGCTCATCCGTGCCGTCCACGCATCGGGCGAGGAGGAGGGGAAGGCGGGGCCGCCGGCTGACGGGCCGGGCCCGCTAGGCAGCGAGGGAAAGGGAGGGGCGGCCTGGATTGGCCGAGCGGCGACGTGGACGGTTCGGGGCCGTCCACGCGTCGGCCGGAGGGGAAGGGAGGCATTTTTATTTTTTTTATTTTGATTTTATATTTTCAAAAAATGCTAGGTAATTCTTTAGGCCTTAGAAAAATATGAAAATACCTCCAAAAATTCTAGAAAAATTCACAGAAGCTTCTGGAGATATTTTGGACTAAATAAAATTATTTCCAACTACTGTTGGTATTTAATTTTATACTTTGAGTTACTTTTTAACTTTTTAAAAATAGGTTTTAAATTCCAGAAAATTCAGAAAAGCCAAATAAAATCCAATTACTTTAAAATAATTAATTTGAATTTAAATCTTTCCAAAAAGCAAATTTTGGGGTGTGACATTACAATGATCCGTTGTCAACATAATCACGCCACCACTAAGGTTTCACCACAACATGAATCCACATGTTGGAGCCCCCTCTTGTGCCATGTGAGACTTCTGACGGCCTACGCCGCACCCACATTCAGCCTATGGCGAGATTAAGTTGGAACTTCACAAATTATTCGGCCAGGTCTGTTCCATACCAGACTTGTGGTATTACGATCGGGCTTCATAACAGTAGCTCATAGACCATTCCTTAACTTGACTTAGGCCTATCCACGAACCCCTTGTGCCTGGCAATCAACATCGAGTCAACAAACTACGATGCATGCTAGCAAGCACCCACCACCATACCAATGCCTAAGTCTAAACCAAATTTCATACTTTGTTTCGAAATAATTTCATAAACATTCCTAACTCACCAAAGTCAAGAATTCAGTTCCAAAGTGTATCATTTTATGTGAAAGATTATCCCAACCCATAATTATTCTAAGCATGGCTAAACATTTTTACCAAATTTCTAGTTAGTGCTATTGTACTAACTAGGTTTTATCTAGGGTTGACAAGGTACAATAGCATTCAAAGGCAAATTTGGCTACACAAAGGATTTAGACTTAACTACACTTTAAACTGAATTTAAACTAGACTTGAATAGAAATTACGCATGCATAATAATTTAAAAACAACATAAATAGTTTAAAATAATGGGGTCAACATGGTCAAATGTGTAACTTGCTTTGCTCAGGGTGCTCGGTCTGGTCGTCGTAATCGTTCTCTCCAAGATCTTTGTAATTTACGCACGAAGAACCAAACAAATAAAATTCAATCAAAAGTCAAATAAAATTAAAAAAATTCAAAAAGAGTCTAGAAATGGGTAATTTAGGATTTTAGAAGTGTTTAGAAATTTGAACGAGTCAAATCGGAGTTAAAATGAAGAAAGTTAGGGCTTCCGGAAGATTAAAAGGAGGGAAAATGGAAAAGGCTAAGTTTAGGAATTATTTTTGTACTGAAAAGGCTATTTATGACGTCAGTAGGAATTTAATATTCGGTTGAAATATTTTTATAAAGGAAAAAGGCTTTTATGATGCAAGGCTGACGTCAGCAAATTTTAAATTATTGGGTGGGAAATTAATTTAAAAACAAAATGCTGACCTGGCAAAGGAGCCGACGTGGCCGGCCACACGGCTGTCACTCGGCGGTCACGTGGGCACGGTCGGCTCATGTGGCCAAACCGAGGTGGCGGTGCACGGGGGCGCTCGGCGGCGGCCGGCGAGGGGCGGTGGGGGTAGAGGAGGCGGCGGCATTTCGGGGCCTTACCGGCGCCGGGCTCGGGGTGGCCGGGCTCAGGGTGGCCGGAGAGGGGCGGCGGCGGGGAGCGAAGCGACGACGGCAGAGGAGAGAGAAGGTGGTGGTGGCGGCTTCGGGGCGACGGCTCCGGCGGGCAGAAGCTCTCGGCCGAAGGTGGAGCAGGGGCAGTGGAAGTAGGAGGTGCGGGGAAAGGCTTCGCCGGGGCGTAGGGGGTTTATAGGGAGACGGGGGCGGGCGACGCGAGCGGCATTGATTCCGGCGCGGGCGCTGCGGCAAGGGAGAGGCCCGAGAGGGCAGCTTTGGGAAGAGGAAACGGCGTGCGGGCGGGTGGTTGGAGCGGCGGTGAGGCAATAAACCGAGGCTACGGCTTAATGGTGTGCGGGCGGAATCGGTTTGGGAAGAGGTAAGAACACATCGGGCCGGCGCCATTAATGGGCAGCGAGGCGCGGCGGCGAGGCGGGGAGCTCGAGGCGACTCCTCGGGGGGCGGAGCAGCCGGTAGACGAAGCGGCGATCACCGGTAAAGGCGGTGGTTGGTGAGAGGAAGGAGGGAGGAAGAAGGAGGAAGGTAGAAGAAACAGATAAGGGTGGCCCACCTGTCGATGAGAGAGAGGAGGGAAAGGGGTGGACCGCCCGATTAGAGACACGTGGCAAGGTTGGGTGATCTCGGTCGCTGAATGGTTAAGTTTGGGTGAATGGCTCGGATTAGATCAAGGGGAGAGGGATTGAATCTAGGCCGGACACGTGGTAGACTAGGATTAATCCGGATTTAATTTCGGATTAGTTTTTCAAAAAATACCAGAAAACTTTATAAATGCTTACAAAATAGTAAATAATGTCTTAAAATTCCAGAAAATTCATAGAAATTTCCTGGAGCTATTTTAGACTTAAGAAAATGTTTTTAATTCAGATTTTGCCTTTAAAATTTTTATAAAATATCTTTCATCTTTAAAAATTGATTTTTAATTCCAGAACATCCTTAAAAATTCTATAAATTCATAGAAATTCTATAAAATATTTGAAAATATATTTTCTGGATCTAGGCTTTGAAATAAAATCCAGATAACTCCAAATAAATCCTCGAAAATCACAAAAAATCTAAATACAAGATAAATGCTTAAAATACTTAATTTGAAATAGTATTTGTATAAAAATTTGCAAATACATTTTATTTAATAATAAATTTATGTTTTTAGTTAAATTACTTTTAACAAAAGCTTTTTTTAAAAGCTAAATCATGCAAAATAAAATCTCTCAATTTTAGGCAACCAAAGAACACTTATTTTATTTTAAATTAGATTAATTTTAATAATTTTTTTTTGAAAATTTGAAATAAACAGGTGGGCTGTTACATTTGTTTAACAGCCCCCTGTCGATTGAATGTGGTTCTCCCGAACATGCAAGCTATCGCAAAAGTCGTAGAACACAATAGACGGGAGCCCCTTTGTAAAGATATCAACATATTGGGACATCGATGGTACATGAAGAACCCACACCTCACCAAGTGTTTTGTCCATTGATGCTGCACGGGATTAGTAGACAAATACATGGTATTGACATTGTTACAATATACAATCGTAGCATGTGTAGGTAGATGATGGAGCTCATGAAGGAGTTGGCGAAGCCAGCATGACTTGGCACTGAATTGGCCACCACCCTATACTCGGCTTCCACACTGGATCTGGAGACTGTTTGTTGCTATTTCGATGACCATGACATGAGATTATCTCCCAAGAAGATGCAAAAAACTAGAGGCAGATTTGTAGGTATCGGGGCACCTTGCCTAGTCTATATCTGAGTAGTCAATTAGATCATGCCCAGAGGATTTGTAGAGCTGTAATTCCAAGTGGGCAATCCCGTTGATGTATCACAGGAGATGCTTCACCAGCTGAAGGTGATGATCTTGAGGAGCATGCATGAAAAGACGAATTTGTTGAACCACATACGAGATGTCAAGATGTGTTAAGGTGAGGTATTGAAGGGCTTCGACTAGGATATGGTAGAGAGGAGGGTCTGGGAAAGGATTGCCTCCTTGGCCTGATAGTTTGGAACGAGTATCTATGGGAGTGGATAGAGGATTGCAAAGTTATGGTGGCTCTCTCAAGAATATCAAACACACACTGGTTCTAGGAGAGGAAAATACTAGTGTTGTTGTGTGTGATGTCATTGATCCCTAAAAAATGAGAGAGGGACCCAAGATCGCTCATTGAAAACTCACACTGAAGACTTCACATAATAGTACATAGCAATGAGGAGGAATTGGTCGTAAAAGACCGTAAATGATCATAAGACCCGTAAATGATCGTAAGAAGGATGATGGCCAAAAAGAGCAAAATAAGGTGTTTGAAATTGTAGACTGGAACAAGGTCTACGGTTAAGTAAATGTGTGGCGGTGTGCTAGGCCTCCACCCAAAATTGAGGAGGCATATGTGCTTGACAAAGAAGGGTGTGTAGGATATCACTGGTGGAGTAGATCATGCATTTGACTTTACCATTTTGCTATGAGGTGTCTGGGCAGGTTAGGCCATAAGAAATGCCATGAGCGAAATGAAAACACACAAGTCCGAATTGATGAATTTCCCCCATTGTCACATTGAACAGACTGAATCACAAGATGAAATTGATTAAGCACAAAAGCAAAGAAGCACTAGAAAGTAAGATAGACATCGGACTTATGGTGTAAAGAAAATGACAATGAGTAGTGTGAGAAATCATCAAGTACATTGAGATAATATTTAAAACCAAAAAAGCTAGAATGTGGTGATGTCCATAAATCACAATGAAGCACTTGAAAGGGCATGTTTGTAAATGAGAAAGAAAAACTAAAGGGTAGTTGAGGTTGCTAACCAAGCTAACAAGCTTCGCGCACAGAGGGCATGTGATTGTTTTTATGATAGGGAATGCCAAAATTAATGGATAAACGCAAATGGGAGGATCGGCTTAAATGCCCAAGATGACGATGCCAAAAGTCACCTATGCTTGCCATGCTGAGGAGAGCATGTCTTGCACCTCCGAAGAAGGGATAAAGATCACCCACACTATTGGCATCATGAGAATTCTCTTGGTGGCCGGATCCTTCACAAAGAAACCACATGGATCAAATTCAATATAGCAAGAATTATCATGGGTAAAACAACACACATAAAGAAGGTTCTTCACAATAGATGGAGAAATTAAGAAATTGGTAAGATGAAAGGGATAACTAGAATTATGTAGGGAGGTGGAGCCAATGCCTATGACAGGAAGAATGGACCCATTGCCTACAACGATTTTCTTTGAAGAGTTAAGATTTGAATTAGAATAAGACTTAGAGAGTGTACCACTATCACTGGTGATGTGTGAAGATGCCTTGGAGTCCATGTACCAGTCAAGGCTGCTGTTGGGGTGCTGCAGTGAGGAGTTGTTGAAGGAATTATTTAATATCACATTCTAGTCCCAGGAGAATGGCGTGGTCAGAGGCTGTGATGTTGGAGGCATGTTGGGCTAGTGGAAGAACATTAATAGTAATGCCTGAGTGGGCGCCCATAGACGAGGGCCTAGGACGCCAGGAGCAGTGAGCGCATTGCAACAGCTCACCCACATCCATCTTAGACATCAAACAGAAGCAGCATGCTTTATTTTGTCTCGCAATTCAATTCTCATTCTTGCAGACCAATAAACTTTATTGGAGCATACACACCGGCTATGGAGCCACGAGCCATCTAACTACTAACCTAGACACGCCTACAAATCATGCGCCTAACCTACTCTTTTTAGGGCTTCAATCACAGGGAACATTTTTTTCACAAATTTCCTGTAGAGCCCGCAAATCCATATGCGTAACCCATAAAGCTATGATTTTGATCTTACACCGACAACCAGAACGCTCAATTAACACCCCCACATCAACCCCAACCCCCCAACAAAACATGCGGAAGGAATGAATCGTGAGAAGAAACTAACATTCCGGTGCCACAGACGCCCAACTCTACAGACCCTAAGAGATAATATAAAGAAATATAAGAAAAAAAGCTAAAAAAGATGAAAGTAAAAAAACTAAAAACTTTTTTATACGGATTTTTTGTACGGATAATCCATTTTTATTCGAAATTACAGAAATATACCCGCGGAATTTTTTTTACAAAAGTAGGCTCCAGTCACCCCATGGTTGGGCGACTGGAGCCTTTCGCCCAACCAGAGGCCGACACAATATATGTCGCCGCACCATGGAGCGACTGCATCTAGTCACCCTCCCGTTGGGCGACTTTCATGCAGTCGCCCTCCCCTTAGGCGACTGCATGAACCCCCCGTGATTGTTTTAAATTTTGTAGTTTTAAGCTAGTAAAAAATGTGGTAGAGTTGTAATAAAAGTTTATGTTCATTGTATCTTGTAGGTGCGTAAAAAATTTTAGAAACTTTTTTTTACAAAAGATTGACCGTAGAACGATTGATACATACACTGTTAAGTGACATATCCTAATAATTCCTGTGCGGAGAACCGGTATGTTAATATTTGTTAGATGACTTGATATATGAATGATTGAATGCGAAAAGAAGAGATAATAGCCTTGTTTGAATTTAAATAAACTTCATAATATAGTTGTGAGTCACATGCCGCATTACATGTATAACATATAGCATCGGCAGCACCCCTCAGTCGCCACCCTGAGGTGCCCCGTCACCGCGCCCGCGTTCTCCCCTACGGCCCCGCTTGGTCGTCCTCCGGTGCAACGGGTGACGACGCTCCGAGAAAGTAAAACGATCAGGAGGGTGTCACACCCGCCCCTACCTGCTGGAGTGAGCTGCACCTCTGGCTGTGTGCCCTCCGGTGCACTGGGGAGGGCACTGCCGGAGAGAACCTCCGGTGCTGCATCGGAGGACGGCCCGAGCCAGTCTGCAAAAAACTGGTCTACATCGTCGGGGCCCGGGGAGACGCCATGTGCGTGATGATAAGGACCTGCAGTAGTAATATCGTTAGTTCGTTGCATGTCGCCTTGGGAAAAACGAGATCGGACAATGCGTACCCGCAGTTGGCGCCATCGAGGTAGGAGGAGGGGCATACAGCTCAGAGTACACCCCCCTGCGTGTGGAAGCCGGGGATGTGCGGAGGAGGCGTGAAGAGCTGCTGAGGTGGTGTAGGAGGCCGTGCCCACGAAGAGCCCCCTGGTTGCTCCGGGTGAGGTGGTGTAGGACGTGTCCACATACTACCTCCGGATTAGTGCCATACTGGTCGGGGTGGCAATGGTGGACGACCCGTCGGAGCGCTGGGCGTGGGTGTGGAGACCGCCGGTAGCCTCGTGCAGAACAGGTGGCTAACGATACGTCTACACCCGACCTCCATCCGGCGCTCAAAGCTGACGGTCTCCTCGTGGGTAAGCTCCGCACTTGTGGCAACCCTCTGCAATACTGCGGCGGAGTTGGTCCACATCGCAGAACCGACGTCAGCCTGCACAAAAAGACATAAAATGGTCCATCATCGAAACGATATTGTCATTTCTAAATCTTTGAAATTACATGTAACGTACCGCTATGTGAGCGTCGCGCGTGAGGTGCATGGGGTACGTGTCTGTCGGAGCGGCGACGTGTGTGGCAGGTAGGTCTACGACATGTACGAGCCTGGTACGTGTCTGAGCCTGGTACCAGATCAGGTACTCCGCGTAGTCCGCGCTATCGTATGGGCGCTCCTCCTCTACGTGGCCGTCGAGCGCACCCTCCCACGCAGCAATCCAGGGCTGCATCTTCGTCGACTAGTCCGTACCCTTTTTAACTCCTTTTCTGTTGTGCCTGCGAACACAGTAATGTAAGTACTTGCGAACACTGTAGTAAGTACGTACATATGTATGAGAAGCGATCACTCACGCGTGCATGTTCCGCGGAAGGGGTGGTCCGACGGGAGCAGGAAGCGCCTGCCGTAGCCTGAACTGCCTCATGACTCGCTGGGGTGCGTAGTCCTCGACGTAGATATCGTACACGAGCTTCTGAAGGGTGAGCCAGAAAACCCGATCATGCCAGCACAGAGCGGACAGCCCGTGAGGAGCACGGGCCTGGACTGTCGTATCTGCGTAAGGCTCCCAGTGCACGTCGGAGTGTGTGAGGCGGTCAAACTGCTCCACAAAGGGCAGGTACGCCCGCGTGACCTGCACATGCGCGAACTGTACCTGCAAGAAAGACAAGTTGTTTAGTATGACGATCATTAATAAGAAAGAAATAGTTGACTGTGATAATACTTACTTGTCGATGGCACCAAAGAGAACCCATTGTCGGCCGGTCAACGTCTCCCCCCGGATACATCTCGGGCCCGTAAGGACCATATCATCTAGCACAGGTCGTTCGAGGCTGAAACGCTCGAACGACCACAACTGTAGTAGCAGGGGACAGCCTGTGAGGACCGAGTTTGCCTTGATCCTCGTGCATGCATCGCACAGGCCGCGATAGGTCGCAGCAAGTACGCCTGATCCCCAGCTGACCCGGGGGCCTCGCCATCCACAATCGCCCCGCATAAGTGATAAGGCGCGCATCCACAGAGTTGCCGTAGCTGGTGGTGAAGAGCACCCAACCAAATAGCCACAGCACGTACGCCTCCAAGTGGCGCGAGACCTGGTAATCGTCTGCCTGTGGATCCATGCGATCCACCTGAATGCAAACAAGTTGTTATTAGTATGTAATAGCACAAATAAGAGTTTCGAAGACACGATCGATTTTAAATACCACGTACCCGGTACTGTGCGAGCCACCTCAGCGTCGGCCCATGGGTCTGAGTCTGTTCGAAGATGTGGTGGTCATCGGCCGGCGGAAGGACCCCATCGAATCTGCCGAGCACGTCAGCGCGCCACTCGGCCGGGGCCTCCGGTAGGAAGGCAGCGCCTCCCGCGACCGGAATGCCAAGAAATAGGGACACATCCTGCAGGGTCAGCGTCATCTCCCTGAATGGAAGGTGGAAAGTGTGCGTCTCGGGCCGCCAACGGTCCACCAAAGCCGTCAGCAGGGAGCGGTCGAACGGGAAGCGTCGTGATCACTCCCCGCCCACCTCGTCCCTGCCCGTGGCCAAGGCGGCTGCATCCTCCTCCGTGTCCTGCACCATCCGGGCAAGAGGGAGTAGCCCGGCATCCCGCAGCCTGCAAACAAATTGAAGGTCAGCACGAAACGTTCTTATGGTAGCACTAAAACGCTAGCGTAGTGCAAACCTAGCAATGAAACGAGGGTCGAGTCCCCAAGCCACGCGAGGTGTGCGTGTCCAGACCACTCCCACCTCAGCCGGCTCGTCCGTGCTCCGCGGTGGTGGCACACGACGGGAAGCGCGGTGCACGCGGTCTAAGTGCTTGTCCAACAGCGGGTACCGCCAGTCGGAGTCACGTCCACCACGAGTCATACCTGCAAAATTTGTACACTTAATTTTCTACAATAACATATCAAAATTATTATGCAAAATTTCGAAACTAAATTTTGTACATCTAAATTTCTACACTAAACTTGTATACTAAATTTTCTACATCTAAATTTGTACACTACATTTTTTCTACAATAATACATAAAAAATACTATACAAAATTTCGACACTAAAATTTTCTACATCTAAATTTCTAAACTAAATTTTCTACAATAATGCATTAAAAATGTTATACAAAATTTCTAAACTAAATTTTTCTACATCTAAATTTGTACACTAAATTTTCTAAAATAATATATAACAAACTATACAAAATTTCGACACTAAATTTTCTACATCTAAATTTCTAAACTAATCTAAATTTCTAGACTAAATTTCTAAACTAAATTTTCTACAATAATGCATCCAAAATGTTATACAAAATTTCTAAACTAAATTTCTAACACTAACAAAATAATATACCAACAAAATTACCTGGATCTGAATCCTCCCTCTCCTCTTCTTCTCCTCTCCCTCTCCTCTTCTCCCCATCCTCTTTTCCTCCTTCTTCCTCTCCTCTTCTCCTCTCTTTTCTTTTCTCTTCTCTTCTTCTCTCGCGCTCGCTCAGTCGATCGGAATGAAAACAGTGCCCGCGGTGGCCGAGCGTGCTGCGCTTTTAACCCACCCGCAGTCGCCACACGGTTGGGCTAATGGATAGCAGTCACCCAACGGTGGGCCGGCTGCATTTAATCGCCCAACGGTTGGCAGATTGTCCAGTAGTCGCCGCTGGGTTGGGCGAAAGGCTCCAGTCGCCCAACCATGGGGCGACTGGAGCCTATTTTTGTAACTAGTTGAGAATAAAAAATGGATTATCCGTACAAAAAATTTGATTTATTTCTGCCAAGGCTCAAGAATGAACATGATAACTAGTTGAGAGTTGCATCCCTTCGCAAAGAAAATGTTACTTCATCCGGAAAAAGATACATGAAGTTTTAGACATAGATACTATCCTTAAAATGTAGCTTTAGCTATTAAATTATATTGTAATGTATTTATAAAATCCAAATAAAATTAGGAATAACTCCAATTAAAACTTTGAATTTTTCAAAAGTCTATTTAACACTCTCAACTACAAAACCAAGTATTTAACCTTTGACTTATAAAATCATGTCAATTTACACCTAAGAAGGTTTTTGGTGACAAGATCGAACCCAGGGTGTGTTTTGCTATGTTGGTAGCCATGTCATTGATTTTTGCTGGCGCGGATCCAAATAAGAGGAGGGATGATGACGAGAAGAAGAAAAAGAATGTATATAGAGAAAGAAAGAGAGAAAGAGGTGGACCATGTGGATGTCAATACCCTTGAATTGGATCCTTATTAGCAAAACCTGATGATGTGACTGCCAATGTGGTGAAAACCATCTTGAGTGAGATCCACACCATCAAAACCGTCATCTGAAAACCACACTAAGGTGTAAATTTGACCTGATCTTGTAAGTTTGGGGTTAAATACTCGGTTTTATAGTTGAGTATGTTAAAGCAGGCTTTTTACAAAGTTAAGAGTGTAAAATGGGTTTATTCCATGAAATTACAATATTATGAAAATATTTTTTGAGATAAATTTATACGTATAATTTTTATATATTCAATCTAAATATTTAAAAAGATATTAATAGTAAAATGTTTTAAAAATTTGACTACACACATCCTAAAACAATATGAATTTGTGACCGGAGAAAAATATTGGATTCGGTGTGGAGCTTCAACAAAAAATAGAGGGGATTGTGTAGTAATCATCTTTAGCAAATCCAATTTTAATGAATGTTTGTATGATGTTTAAATTTGTTCTATCAAAAAAAATTGTGATTGCCATTTCTAAGTGTGTAACATGAGACTGGACTATCAAAAAATTGTTTTTAATACACTTCATAGACATGTTCTAATATAAAAAAGGCTGAAAATTCAAGGTGGGGATGGATGAGAAGGAAAGGAGAGAAGCTGCGGTGGGCTTCCCTCTGCTGTGTCTCTAGTTTGTTGGAAGAAAATTAGGCTGGTTTTACCAGCATCTGATAGGTCATATGGGCCTGTTTGGGAGAGCTCCACCAACTCCAGATTTACCTAGATCCACCAGATTTACCTGGATCCACCGTGGAGCAGCTCCATCATGGATCTGGGATTCGTCAAAGTGTTTGGTACAGCTCCACCTCCCTCTCTATCTCACTTCCACCTGAGTCAGGGCGCGGCAGGACGCGGCGTAGGACGCGGCGGGACGAAGTGAGCGCGGTGGCGGGTTGTCGGGGCTGGCTCCCGCGAGGCGGCGCCGTCGGGCGAGGCGCACGGCGGCAGCCATGGCCACGGCCGGGCCAGGCGAGGCGTACGGCGGCAGCCATGGCCACGGCCGGGCGTGGGCGCTACCACGGCCGGACCGGGCGCGACCATGGCAAGGGCCCATCTCGCGGCGGCGGCATGCGGCAAGGGCTAGCCGGCCATGGTGTGGGCGGCGACGGAGAAGCGGCGCGCGGCGAGGGAAGGCTCTGGTCGGCGACGGGAAGAAGAAAGAAAAAATTAGAACGAACCGGTATCTTGTGTAACCAGTGGCAGTGGGTAATTTTCCCCAACTCCACCAACTTGAGGTTGGTGGAGCACCCCTTGAGGTGCTCCACCAATTTGGTGGATCTGGAGCCAGATCCATAGTTTTGGTGGAGCAGATCCACGGTAGAGCTGCTGGAGCTAGAACTGTTTGGCTAGCAAAATTGAATCCGGATTTGTTTTTCGTGGATCTGGAGCTGGTGGAGCTCTTCCAAACAGGCCCTGGGGCAATGGAGATTCGAATTCTTCTCTCCGCCACAGCGAGGGGGAAAGATCCAAGCTTTTGATGACTGCGGCCGTCGCCGATGGCCACCATGCGCGCGTACAAGCTCCGTATCCCGATTCTTGCTCGTGAATTATATCGGTTTGGGAATTTCGAGTTGGAGTCTTTTAAGCCGAATTGCTCTTGCCTGCTTGTTTGAATCGGGACGGTTAGGTTTTGGTTGAGTTGGGTTTGCGTAGCGGTGATCAAATTCCATTCCAAGAACCTACTTTTGAATCTTTGGCTGTTCTTGTGTTCATGTTGGTTCGTTTTGTTCTTGCGATTTTGTGGTTGAGTACGGTGCTGGAATTGAGTCGGTTCCAAGGAATATGGATTGTGGACTTGATGGTATGAATTATGATTCTATATTTATATATAATTTACTGTTTACTATGTTAGCAGTTGAGCTGTTCTGTTATGGCGCTAATCCTAAATTTCAGCAAATTGAGCCATATGCGGTTAGTAATTCTGAAGCACATTTAAATGGAAGTATAGATAGGCCAATACAAGCAGATAATAGCATATCATCAGTGTTGGGAAGGTTATCACTTTCCAGAAGCCCAGGTAGTGTAAATAATTATCACTTCACTTACTCTAATCCTTATATACACCTTCTCTGTAGTTAAGGTTCTTCAACCTAAAAATAGCTAAGTTTTGTTATTTTTCGAAACTGCAGCCAATGAAAGTTATTCCAATACTTTGCTTAAATGTCCAATGTCTGCTTCAAAAGAAATTCCTGTCCCAGCTTCTTCTGCAGTGACGAAGAGATTATCAAAAGTACCTGGAACAAGTGATATTCGGCTCACAAGATCTGATTCTCTACCTCATCTTTCTCCTAGGGTAAGATTGAACCAAAATTTCTTTGATGACCAGAAGAGACGGCCAGCTGATGTTGTGCCTTTAGCAGCACCAATAGTTCGCTCCAAAGCGGATCTCTCTGCACAAGTCCTAGACACTCCCATTATGCACCAAGGTCCAATATGTGCATATAATACTAGAGAATCATTTTCCATACCAGTTGTTGTCCCCAGGCATAGCTCTAAAGTGGATGGTGGTCCAAATCTCAGTAAAGTTGCCACTACTGACTTACCAGTAGTTGTGCCTCAAAATATAGTAAAAGGTGATCTGGCTGTGGATCATGGCAAAGAATATGGTATTTTGGTACCTGTTATTGATTCAAGGAGCTCAAATATGGATGTAGAAACCGGTTGTACAAGAATCACTGGTGATGTCATGCATAAAATTATCCCAGAAACTAGTTTGAGAGTTAATCTGGATCATGGCTTTAGAAGGGAGGCTCCGGAAAGTGAAAAGGTGCAGCAAAACATATTTCAGTCAAAGCCTATTAGTTCAAAAAGAAAATTTACAAGAGAAACTTCAGGGTGTAATGAAAGTTTTGAGTCTAATGAAGTTGGTGACTGGTATAATGTTTCTGGTTTTGAAATACCAAAAGCTGCGGTTGGAAGGAATCCAGAGTTTGCCCATATGAACGGGAGCAGTGTTTGGACTGAGCCAACTGTTGGAGTCAAGTGAAATCCACATTGTTGAACATCGTAAGTGCTCCAGCTGGTCTGATATTATTTTGATTTCGATTCCCTTAATTATTATCACCATGCTCTTTGTTGGGAGGAATAGGACTGTCATCTCCGGATTATGAGAGAAGACAGTATGCACCAACATTAGATGGCTCGGTATACATCACTTCCAAATTTTCAGATGATGTCATTTGGGATGCCTTTGCTCTTTTTGTTGAGATCAAACCCATCTCGCAACTGTGTTTTCTGTAGAGGAGATACTCTTCAGTTGCTGGAGAACTGAATGCATCGGCTAGTGATGAAGATGCTCTGGCTGACCTAATGGAAAACCATCAAGAATTCATTCATGTAGTGAAGTCTCAGCTAGCAAAACTAGAGGTTATAAAGGGATTAGAATTATCTATAGCATTTACTGCCATGAGATGTAATTATGTTATAAATTGAGTAATGCCAGTCGCCATTTGATATTTGCAGGTGGTTTACCGGTGTTGGCAAAATAATGATATAAAGGGCTCTGTTGATGTTATGCGGAGAATGTTGGACCATGCTGTGTACTCCCTACTATCCTATTGTCACGTGCCCCGGCGAGCGAACGGAGGCTGTAATTGTGAAGAGTCGGCGGCCGAGAAGCAGGCCCCTTGTGCCGGCCTGGAGGTCCCGTGATGCCGGCGAGAAGAAGTAGGACATCTCTGGCGAATCCTTCTACGGACGTGGACGTCTCGAGTATGTCTTGCCCCACATGACATCTCTCCCCTCCCCAAGGAACAGCTCGTCCGTGAGCTGAAAAGTAGGATACTGCTTCTTGAATTGGTCCACATCCTCCCACGTTGCATTAGCCGGAGACAAATCACGCCAATGAACCAAAACTTGCCATCGATCACGCGCCTTCCGCGCACGAATACTGTGCGCCGGCTGAAGCAATACCTTCCCATGATACAAATCTGGTAGAGGCGGGAGAACAGCAAGAGGTTCACCCCGAAAAAGCTTCAAAGACTGATGTGGAAGACATCATGGATCTTTGCATTGTTTGGAAGGCGAAGACGATAAGCGACATGCCCGGTTTTCTCAGTGATCTCATAAGGTCCATAAAAACGGGGCGCCAGTTTGCCATGATTACGTAAAACAATAGAAACTGCTTTGCGATGATGGATCCGAAGCCAAACCCATTGACCAATGTCGAAGAAGACATCACAATGATGAGAGTCATACGCTTGTTGTACCGCTGTTGAGCCTGCAGCAAGCGCTCATATATATTAACCAAAAGGGCATCCCGGTCTTGCAAAAGCACATTGACTGCAGCCACCCGGCCAGAGCGTGGTTCATATTGATGTAAGGACGGAGGGTCACACCCATAAACCACCTTAAAGGGTGTCTCCCGGAGTGAGGACTGGTACGAGGTATTGTAACCATATTCTGCCCATAGAAGCCACTGCAACCACTGTCGTGGGCGATCTCTTGTAAGACATCGAAGGTACATCGTAATGATTTTATTAACCACCTCTGTTTGACCATCGGATTGTGGATGAAAGGCAGAACTCTGGTTTAATTTGACGCCGGCAAGAGTAAATAATTCATCTCAAAAGTTGCTGGTGAAAATAGGGTCCCAATAACTCACAATTGAAGTAGGAATACTGTTGTGGCTACAGACCAAACAGAGAGAGAGATGGTAGTGGAGAGTAATGAAGATGAATGTAATGGCCTGCCCCCTCCCCATGGCCGGTGTTCTATATATATATATATATATATATATATATATATATATATATATATATATATATATATATATATATATATATACATGGGGAGTGCTTTTACAATTATGCCCTTACAGCTGATTATCCCCTTCAGGGGTATTTGTGTCATTACACATGGCCTATTCTGGGCCTTATAACTTCCTACCAGGCCTGCTAGGTTTAGGTGGGGGCCACCCCTACGACAGGAGCCTCTCATGGTGAAGGGCTTCACAGGGCCGAAGCCATGTCGCCGAGTCCTTTGGCCCCCTCCGTCCCCGCGGCCTGTGAACTTCTCCAGACTTGACCCGGGACTGCGCTGTGGCCGAAGCAGATGCATGTGCTCCGGCCCTCACCCTTCAACTTGGGCCGCGGCGGAAGTGGCCCCAGCCGAAGCAGACGCTCGCTCTTCCGGCCGTCCACGTGGTGTAGCGTGCTTGGCGCGGTGCGGGCCTTGAGGCGTCGTGACCATCAATGTGACGGCGGACTCCCGGCATTTGGACTTCTGAGGCGCGCGCGCTCCGCAATCGTTGCGACCCTGCCGCCTGGTGGTGTGCTTTTTATTGACGGTTGGCTTGCCAGGGGGCAGGCTGTCGCATCGTGCAGCGCGCCTTCTCGTAAGTGGAGCGTGCGACGGTTTCCGGTGTGCACGCGGTGGGGTGCGGACGGTTGCACTTACGCGCCCCTGGTAGCTGAACCGCCCGACACCCCGCGTTTGGGCTTCCGTCGGTTGGCATGCCTCCATGCTGGCGACTCTTCGCCTGGTGAGGCCGAGTATAAATATGTTGGCGTCGGGGGCCGCTCCCTAGACATCCCTTGCTGCACCTCCCGTACCTGCTCATGGTTAACTTCTCACATGTAGGGGAAAATTTTGTTCATTTGCGTTTGATGACTGCGTCGACCGGCGTCAACGCCCGCGGGTGCTGGTGAACAAAATATGTCCTATTTGTGGGAATGCTTCACGGCTTGATGTGGAAATGGCAAGGCCTGACTTGCTCTCGTAGATAGATATGAAGTCATCCATACGCTCTGATCATGCGAACGAGCATATGCTGGTGTGGCGACGCATATATGTTTACGAGAGCATGTCTGCTCTTGCCGCAAATTGACCTTTGCATGTTCGAGTTATTGTGGTCGTATGTACTGTTCTGCGTTCTTCAAGCTCGCTCCGTCTAGTTGAAGTAGACGCGCGCGCTCCGTCCCCTACCCTTCGAACGGGTGGCAGCGGAGCTAGCGCCTAGGCGAAGTAGACGCGCGCGCTCCGTCCCCTACCCTTCGAACGGGTGGTAGCGAAGCTGGCGCCTAGTCGAAGTAGACGCGCGCGCTCCGTCCCCTACCCTTCGAACGGGTGGCAGCGGAGCTGGCGCCTCGTTGAAGTAGACGCGCGCGCTCTGTCCCATACCCTTTCAACGGGTGGCAGCGGAGCTGGCGCCTAGGCGAAGTAGACGCGCGCGCTCCGTCCCCTACCCTTTGAACGGGTGGCAGCGCAGCTGGCGCCTAGTCGAAGTAGACGCGCGCGCTCCGTCCCCTACCCTTCGAACAGGTGGCAGCGGAGCTGGCGCCTCGTTGAAGTAGACGCGCGCGCTCCGTCCCCTACCCTTGGAACGGGTGGCAGCGGAGCTGGCGCCTAGTCGAAGTAGACGCGCGCGCTCCGTCCCCTACCCTTCGAACGGGTGGCAGCGAAGCTGGCGCCTAGTCGAAGTAGGCGCGCGCGCTCCGTCCCCTACCCATCGAACGGGTGGCCGCGGAGCTGACGCCTAGGCGAAGTAGACGCGCGCCACGCGTGCGGTGACTTGTGGTCTTGCGATGCGGCCTTGCGCTGTAAAGGTACCCGGAATCACGCCGGCCCCCGGCCTGCCAGCCGTACCGTGCGACCCGACGCGCCCGGAGCACGTGGCGGCCTACGATCGGCGGGCGGCGGGATGTGGACGGTTGCGTGTGCGCGGCCGCTCGCCTCTTCCCTAGGCAAGGGGGGCACGGGGCGGGCAGTGAATGGCACGGCGCCGGAGCGGTTGTGATCCCCTGGCCCATTAATGCGCCTTTAATAGCGGCTAGGTAGCGTCGTGCTGTGACGGCCCTTGCGCTTGTGGTTGTGGCCTTCCAGCTTTGGGTATGGGGCATTGCGCCGGACGGGCGCTTGTACGACTGCGGTCGCGCCCCGACGCGGACCTTCGCGACGCTTCGCTTTCCGTTACGGGGAATCGCGCGGGGCGGGCCTTTACACCGCTGCGGTTGCATCCGGCACGCGGATCGTTGCGACACTTCGGTAGCGGCGGTATGGGCGAGGTGGCTTGAAATAACCCCCCCGTAACAGCGTCCCCGCATCTTTACGCCCTCTTTCCTGTCTGCTCCGCCCTCTACACCTTCGCGCTACCTTCACCGCTTCAGTCTCTCCGTGGGAAGCGATGGCCTCCAGTAGCAAGCGCAGCCAGGCGGTTGGTGGCCCTGACATTCGCCGGCGGTCCTCGCTGTTGAAGGTGAAGTACGCGCTCCAAGGGCGCGACCCGGCGGCGGCGGACCAGGAGCGGCTGGTGGCGGAGGAGGGAGGCACGTTCTCCGGCGAGCTAGGCCCCTCGCTCGTGACCGAGAAGGCGATCCAAGGGCTCCTGCGCGCGGGGAAGTTGTCCGGGCGCCAGGAGGTACGGTTGCCCGCCGCCGACGAGACGGAACCGCATCCCGAGAGGTCGGAGGCGGTCGTGTTCGTTGCCTTTTTCAACGCGGGGCTTCGGATCCCAGCGGCGGCTATGGTGGGCGACGTGCTGCGGACCTTCGGGCTGGAGCTGGCGCAACTGACTCCGAACGTCGTGGCCCGGCTTGCGGTGTACAGCTGGGCCTTGCGCTCAGGGGCGTGTTGGCGCAGTGCGTCGCTGTTCGCCTATCTTCACGAGGCACGATGCCAGCCCAAGGGTCGGAAGGACGGGACGCTGTCGAGCTTCGATAGCGTCACTTTTATTCTTCGTCCATCGTGCAAGAAGCTCTTCCCTGCGAACTCAACTCGCGGTAAGTGGGAGTCTTGCTGGATGAAGCGGTGGTTCTACCACCGTGTGGAGAGCGGGAGCGGCCTTGAGTGCACAGGCCGACCGATCGCGTTCAAGCCCTCGCCCGGCCGAACGCTCGATGATGAGGACCAGCGGAGGGTGAAGCGGCTCGTAGGCGTGGCCGCCCGCCACAACATGCGCGACCTCGCCGAAGAGTACGTGATGTACGGTGTGGCACTGCTTGCCTACGACTGGCACCTTGCCGCCGAGAGGCGTCGAGACGACAATGTTTCGCCATGGGTCTGCTCGCTGCCGGCGCCCCCGGTCTTCGTGAGCCTCGATCGCGTCCCTCCTTTATTCACGCGAAATGTGTTATATGATGATGCTATGCTCCTTTGCTTCAGGAATTTCCTTGGAGGAGACAGAGCAAGCCGCGCGCGTGTTTCTGGGGCCGTACACCGCCAGGGAGCACGAGCAACGCGCGTCTGCTATAGCCGAGGCGGGGCTGGGGCGAATAAACCGCGTGTGCGAGGTCTTGGGCCTTGCCGTGCCGGACCGTGTCGCTCCAGACGACGGTGCAGCGAAGAAGAAGAAGGCCTCGTCTCGGAAGAGGGGCCGCAGCGGGGCGCCTGCCGCGCCTGCTGCTAGTGTTTCCGAGGGTGCGGCGGACGCGGAGTCGGACTCGACGAGGTATGCCGACTCGGGCTTGGGTGGCGCAGGCGCCGAAGGCGAGGTGTCTTCGGCGAGCGTCCCGGGCGGCGGGTTTGCCGCGGGCAGCCGGAGGGGGGAAGTCTCACCGCCCGCCGAAGTCACCGAGGCGGACCCCGTGCGGACCGGCGATGCCGAGGTGGAGCCGTGCTGTCTTTATCAACAGCAGCAGAAACCGAGGTGCCCCCTGCGACAACTGCCACCGCGGAACCTTCGCCCCCGGGCGCGGCAGCCGCGGGGTCTTCCCCAACCACGGCTGCGGGGGCGGTGTCGCTGCTGGCTGCCCCGGCCAAACGGCCGTGTGTGCGACCGGAGCTCCACCGGACACCGCGGGGATTCGTCGTGGCCACGGGCATCAGAAGCTTGTGGGACTCTAGCGCAAGCACCGGGGACCCTGCGGCCTATGCGCCTTCTGCCCCTCTGGCCACACCGCCCGCCGCGCAGGGACAGTCGTCGTCTTCCCCGAACGCAGAGGCTTCTGCCCGCGGCGGGACCATTCCTTCTGCTACCGAAGGTAGGGTGGCCAGCTTAATCTGGTGTACGACTTTATGCCTTGCGGTGCTCACCTGCATCCCTGTTTGCAGCGTTGCTCATTCCGGAGGGGGAGCGTTTGGCAGAACACGGGACCTTCGCGTGCACAAGCCCCGCAGACTTCGTGCCGCCCCCGAAGACGCTGAGGGTGTGGCGCGGGATTGTGAATGACGCGGCCACCAGCGTCGACCCGCAAGTGCTGCAGACCTACGGGGCGGGGCGCCTCGAGGACGCCTTCGAGGTGTCTGGGGTGAGGGTAAGTACTCATGCGACCACGCCTGGGCTAGCTGAGCTTGCTAAGTATTTTCCCTTCTACAGACACTTGTGCGTGCTGGGGCAGGCCCTGCGAACGGCCTATGCTCGTGGCCGAAAGGCGCTCGAGGATAGGCTGCGGGTCGCCGAGGAGGAGCTGCGCGAAGCCTCTGGCGCCCGCTCAGCCCAGGACGCCCGCATCCGCCAGCTGGAAGCGGAATGTGCCGAAGCGAGGGCGCACACCGAGGGACTTGTTGCGTCGGCCGCGGCAGCTGCTGAACAGAGGTTTGCGGCGGAGCGGGACGGGCTCCTGGAGCAGGTCGCCTCGCTAGAGAAGGAAAAATGCGAGCTTGCCCTGACTCTGGCGGAGCGTAACCAGACGCTTGGCGACGCCTCGGTGGTTGCGTGGGACGTCATGCAAGCGCTGGAGAGCCATCTTCGAGGGCTGGTAACTGAGGTGCCGGGCCGCGCCTTCGGCCCAGAGGAGTTGTCTCGAACGCTCCGCTGGGTCGGGGATGCCGCCAACGTCGTGCGCGATGCGGCGACGTCCTTCGGCACCCACTGCGCGTACACGTCGGCATGCTTGGTGTGCGCGCTCCTGCAGCACCGCGGTTGTACGCACGTCGCCGGGCTGGATGACCCCCAGCTGGAGATGCCCGGCGGGGCCGGAGTAATGTCCGGCGCCGTCCGCTCCGCTCGCCTTGCCCTTGGGCCCTTCTTCGACCGGATCTGGGCTTACGTCGGGCCGGATGCTGCACGGATCGAGCTCCAGAAGTCGCTCTACGGGACGGGGAGCCTCGGCCAATTTCTGGATGGGGTCCCTCGACGCGACGATGGCGGCGCTGGGCCCTCCGAAGGCGCCGGGAACCCGCACGTCTGACGCCGTGGTGCTTAGGTGTAGGCGTGCGTTGTACTGTTCCTTGTCTTTGCGAATAAAGTACACACTTGCTGCATGCATTCTGACTTTCGCCTATATCCCGGGCAGCTTCCTTGCTGGGGCCGGCTTCTTGCGGCCGACCTTTCAACCCGGCGACGCCTTCGACGCTGGCGAAGGGCCGAAGAGTTGCTGGACTTTTGGGCGAGCTGGCCTTCTTCGAGCGAGGCCCCAGCTTTAGCGCGTGTTAAGGACGAACCCGCGGGATAGCGGCTTAGAGCGGCAGGGATGTTGCCTGGCATTTTAGGATATGCGCTGTGTGTTGATGCCACCGTTGGCGAAGCAGCTGCGCCAGGGTTCCTTAGAACGGACAGCCCGTAGACTGGCGTGCGCGGAGGCGGACCTCCGTGCTTTGCCTTGCTTTATAGTCCGGAGACTCGCGCGTGTAGAGGCGGACCTCGCCGCTACGTCTTATTTAGAGTCCGTGGACTAGTGCGTGCGGAGGCGGACCTCGACGCTACGACTTCCTTTATAGTCCGGAGACTCGCGCGTGCGGAGGCGGACCTCGACGCTACGCCTTATTTAAAGTCCGTAGACTGGTGCGTGCGGAGGCGGACCTCGACGCTACGACTTCCTTTATAGTCCGGAGACTCGCGCGTGCGGAGGCAGACCTCGACGCTACGTCTTATTTAGAGTCCCTGGACTAGTGCGTGCGGAGGCTGACCTCGACGCTACGACTTCCTTTATAGTCCGTAGACTCGCGCGTGCGGAGGCGGACCTCGACGCTACGTCTTATTTAAAGTCCGTAGACAGGTGCGTGCGGAGGCGGACCTCGACGCTACGTCTTATTTAAAGTCCGTAGACTGGTGCGTGCGGAGGCGGACCTCGACGCTACGTCTTATTTAAAGTCCGTAGACTGGTGCGTGCGGAGGCGGACCTCGACGCTACGTCTTATTTAAAGTCCGTAGACTGGTGCGTGCGGAGGCGGACCTCGACGCTACGTCTTATTTAAAGTCCGTAGACTGGTGCGTGCGGAGGCGGACCTCGACGCTACGTCTTATTTAAAGTCCGTAGACTGGTGCGTGCGGAGGCGGACCTCGACGCTACGTCTTATTTAAAGTTCGTAGACTGGTGCGCGCGAGGGCGTCCCCCCCGTGCGTCTTTTGTTTATACTCAGTCCCGTCACCTTTGGCTACGGCGAGTGCACACGCGAACGTGCGACTTCGATTTATACTCAGTCCCGTACCCCTGGCTACGGCGAGTGCACACGCGAACGTGCGTCTTTGTTTATACTCAGGCCCGTCACCTTTTGGCTACGGCGAGTGCACACGCGAACATGCGACTTCGTTTTATACTCAGTCCCGTACCCCTGGCTACGGCGAGTGCACACGCGAACGTGCGTCTTTGTTTATACTCAGGCCCGTCACCTTTGGCTACGGCGAGTGCACACGCGAACGTGCGACTTCGATTTATACTCAGTCCCGTACCCCTGGCTACGGCGAGTGCACACGCGAACGTGCGTCTTTGCTTATACTGTGGGAACGCGCGCGCTGGCTAAGCCTGCGCGCCCCTTCACCGCGTACTTGCGCGTGATGAAGAAAGATTGGCGACAAACGGCGATCTTCATTACATCCCCGTTTGCGCGGGTGAGCAACTACAAGGAATGTATATACTAACCGTTTGCCCTTGGTGCGGCCGAAGCCTCTAGTCGCTAGACATCTGCAGGGCCCGTCAAGGCGCCTCTGAATGGCCCCGAGGACCTCCGCGCTGTGACGCCAGCTCTAGGAGCGCCGTTGGGCTTCGCGACGCGGGCACCTGGTACCTGGCTCGATGCGCCGGGCCATATCCTGGTCGCCTCGGACGGTGATGATGGTCCGGGGACCCGGGATCTTCATGCATAGATAGCCGTGATGCGGTACCGCGCCGAAGGAGTTGAGGATTGGGCGCCCTAATATGGCATTGTAGGGGTACGGAAGGTCGACCACGTCGAAGGTGGCATCTTCGGCCCGCACTTGAAGACCTATTTGGCCCAGCGCCCGCAGGGGCTGTCCCCCGAAGCCCTGCAGTGGGATTCCCGAGGGCCCTAGGCGGCTTCGAGGGATCCCCATCTGGTCGAAGGCCGCCGCAAACAATACGTTCACAGAGCTACCGCCGTCCGCCAAGGCACGCCCCACGTCGCATCCCGCGATAGTGACCCGGATGACCAGGGGGTCCTGATGAGGGAAGTCCACACCCTGGGCGTCGTCGGGTGTGAATGTAACTTCGTGCTGCGCCCAATCCGGCGGTGCTTGCGCTGGGTATGCCGCCACGTGATGTAGTCTTCGCGCATAGGCCTTCTGCTGCCGTGCCGAGGCGAATTCCAGCGCAGAGCCTCCGGATATGACGTTAATGACCCTGCGGTGGGTTGCGTCCGGGGCCTGCAGCGACAGGAGGCCCTCCCGAGGCTGCTGTACGTGAGCTTGGATCCGCAAGGTGCCTTCCTGGGGTTGCATCTCTTGCGCCTGTACCTGCACGGGGGCCTCGTACGGGAATTGGACGTGGGCCACCGCAGGCGGGCGCGCCTCCGGGTTCCTGTCCCTAGCGACGCTGTCGCGGAGCGCCGCGATGGAGATGCAGGCGCGGGTATCATGATTGCCGCGGCCGTGGACTACGCACCACAGTCCCTGATGCTGGTCGTCGTAATCTCCACGACCCTTATCGTCGCGGCCCCTGCCACGGCGCCCCCGACCGCCTCGGCCCGCGGGAGCACCCTCGTCGGAGCCGCCTTCAATGTCGAGGACGTACCGGTTTCGCCTCGACCTCTGCTGGCCGCGCTTGGGCTGATCGGACGACTCCTTATGCGAGGCGTCCCTGCGGTCGGGCGCATCCCTGGACGACTCCTGCTTACGTTTTCCCTTCGAAGAACTGCCCTTCGGCGGATCTTCGGCTTTTGCCGAGGCTCCGGCCTGGTTGGTGTCGGAGTCGTCACCTTGCCTTCGCCGCGCGTCTTCTTCCGCCCTGGCATATTCTTCCATTTTGTCAAAGAGCTTCGCCACCGTCTTGATTGGCTTTCGCGCATTGTACTCGGCCATCGGGCCCGGACGAAGGCCCTGTATGGCTGCATTAACGATGGTGGTTTCATTGACGTCTTTCACTTGGCATCGAATCTTGGCGAAGCGTTTGAAGTAGTCCCGGAGCTTCTCCGAGGGTTTTTGCTTCACAGCAAAGAGTTGGTCCGCGTCGACTCGGTCGACGTAGTTTCCTTGGAAGTTGTTGTGAAGGCGGACGCGAAGCTGCTCCCACGCGTAGATGGAGCCCGGCTCTATGGTAAAGAACCAAGAGAGCGCCACTCCTTGCAGCGCGAGGGGGAGTCCCTTCGCCTTCGTGGTGTCGTCTCCGCCCGCGGCCTCGATCGCGGTTTCGTATACGCGCACGAACTCACGGGGGTCCGTGTCGCCTTTGTACGAGTCAATGGCGCTAGGAAACTTGAAGTCTTCGGGCCATGCCGCCTGCTGCAGCCCCGCCGAAAGCGGGGACTCCGGATCTACATGCCGCACCGGCACACGGCTAGACGTGGGGGCTTCGCGACTGTCCGCCCTCTCCGGCGTGGGCTCGATCGCGATTGCTGGCGCGGCCTGCTGGCTCCGAGCCTCTTGCATATCTTGGACGGCTCCGCGAAGGTCCCCTAGCTCCCGTCGGAACGCGTTGAGGGCCGCCAGTAGGGCGCTTTCCACCGCCTGTGCGGGCGGGGTCGCCGGTGCTCCCAACGGGCGGATCGGCGCGCGGACGACCGCGTCGCGAGGTCCCAAGCTGCTGGTCGCTCCGTCGTGGCTACCTCGAATCGCCCGGTCCGCGCCGCCGGCGAGGGTTGCAGTGGGGGCGGCGAGGTCGGCTGTCGTTGCGTCGGCGGGGTCGGTTGTCGCCGCACCCGCGTCGACGTCTTCGACCACGGGGTCCGTCCCCGCAGCGTCGGTGACGGGGCAGGTCATCGCGGTGCCGGTGACGGGGTTGGTCGTCGCGGTGCCGGTGACGGGGTTGGTCGTCGCGGTGCCGGTGGCGAGATTGGTCGTCGCGGTGCCGGTGACGGGGTTGGTCGTCGCGGTGCCGGTGGCGAGGTTGGTCGTCACCGCGCGAACGTCGACGTCTTCGGCCACCGCGCCTACGTCGCCACCCGCGCCCGCCGCTGCCGATGCCGAAGCCCTGGTACTCATACGACGCTCCGGCCCGGCCGCCTTCTTTCCCTTCGCCGCCGCTGAAGAAGCTTTTTTCGGTGCCATCCTTCTTCTTCGGTCTTCAGGCTTGTCCTTGTCCTCCCCACGGACGACGCCAACTGTTGTGGCTACAGACCAAACAGAGAGAGAGATGGTAGTGGAGAGTAATGAAGATGAATGTAATGGCCTGCCCCCTCCCCATGGCCGGTGTTCTATATATATACATGGGGAGTGCTTTTACAATTATGCCCTTACAGCTGATTATCCCCTTCAGGGGTATTTGTGTCATTACACGTGGCCTATTCTGGGCCTTATAACTTCCTACCAGGCCTGCTGGGTTTAGGTGGGGGCCACCCCTACGACAAATACCATGTAATCAAACGATCTCAGCAAAAAACACACGGGCAACCGAGCATGCCGTGTAAGGATGCACGAGAGGAATAAAATGCACATATTTAGAAAATCTATCAACCACTGTAAGTATGATAGATTTACTGTTAACTCTGGGCAGTCCCTCAATAAAATCCATGGAAATCTCCTCCCAAATATGAAGTGGAACTGGCAATGGTTGTAATAACCCAACCGGATGGAGATGGGTGGTTTTATTGCGTTGACATATTTGGCAGGATTGGACAAACTCTTGAACAAGTTGCCGAGCATGCGTCACATGAAAGTCAGCACGCAAACGATGGAGCGTTTTTTGGATGCCTTCATGACCAATGGAGTGAGCTGCTGCTAACAAAGTTGGCAAAAGTGGAGAAGACTGTAAGACATAGACCTTGCCTTTGAAAGTAAGAAGACCATCCACAAATTGCCAATCCAGTTTAGCTTGACCTGCCAAGATCCGATCCCTGAGATCCTGAAGTTCCCGTGACGAGTGAATCTTCCGCCGGAGCTACTCAAAAAGATCAAAGTGAGGGGCTGACAAAGCTAGCAGTGACGTGCTTTCCGCATCACATCGTGATAAGGCGTTGGCCACCTTATTCTGTCGACCTGGATGATATTCCACTCGAAAATCAAAGCCAAGAAGTTTACTGACCCAATGATGTTGTGGTATAGTAGCCAAACGTTGATCCAATAATAATTTAAAACTATAATGATCAGTGCGCACCACAAATGTTCTCCCCCATAAGTATGGTCTCCAATGACGGATGGCTTGAACTAATCCAATAAGTTCTTGCTCGTAAGCAGCCAAAGACTTATGGCGACCAACCATCGGCCGACTAAAGAACGCAATTGGGCCCTCTCCTTGGTGTAAGACCGCACCTATGCCTGAGCCCGACGCATCACACTCCACAATAAAATCTTGTGTAAAATCAGGCAAGTGGAGTACGGGGGTGGACGAAATTGTGTGCTTCAAAAGAGTAAATGCACTCGCCGCCTGGTTAGTCCATGCAAACGTGTCACGTTTGAGTAATGCAATGAGAGGAGCCGCCAGTAATCCGAAATTCTTAATGAAACGCCTGTAGTAGCCTGCTAACCCCAGGAACCAACGCAATGCCCAGACAGAGCGTGGAGTCGGCCAGTCCATGATTGCTTAGACTTTCTGTTGATCCATCGACACTCCAACTGCACTGATAACATGGCCTAAATATGTGACCGATGAGGTGCCAAATAAACATTTGGATCTTTTGAGGAACAAGTGATGAGCGCGTAATGCTTGGAAGATGGCGCGAACATGGCGGAGATGGTCAGCCCAAGAAGTGCTATAGATAAGGATATCATCAAAAAATACCAAGACAAAGTGTCGAAGGAATGCTCTCAAGACGGTGTTCATTAGAGCTTGGAATGTCGCTGGCGCATTAGTCAATCCGAAAGGCATGATCAAAAATTCAAAAAGCCCTTAGTGAGTCCGAAACGCCATCTTCTCCACATCATCAGGATGCATTCGTATTTGATGATATCCCGAACGCAAATCCAATTTAGTAAAAAACAGTGCATCCTTGAGTTCATCCAAAAGTTCTTCGACCACCGGGATCGGGAATTTGTCTTTGATGGTCCGGTCGTTGAGAGCTCGGTAGTCAACACAAAAACGCCAAGACCCATCCTATTTCTTCACAAGCAAAATGGGAACGGAAAAGGCCGAAGTACTCGGGCGAATGGTACCGTGGTGCGGCATCTCACCACACTGTCGTTTGAGCTCATCCTTCTGGATATTTGGGTAGCGGTATGGTCAGACAGCAATGGGTGTAGTCCCCGGCAGAAGGTGAATGTGGTGATCATGCGGACGCTATGGTGGCAACCCCGTAGGTTCAGCGAACAACTGAGAAAATTCATCCAAGAGCTCCCCATGAGGTCGGACGAGGATCCTGTAATCGTGTGGAGGGACCCGGATGGGGACTGTAATCCTTGCCAAGTGATTTGCCGATCTCCCGAATGGAATGACATTGTCATGCAATCAAAGTCCACACAATCGGACCCAACATCTGTAACCACTGAAAGCCAAGGACTATATCAAATCCAGCCAATGGAACTGAATAGAAATCAATCTGAAAGGATTCGGAGCCAATGGAGAACACCGCCCTATGGCAAACTCCAGAGTTGTTGACACGCTCACCGTTGGCTACGACAACGCGTAAACCACGCTGGGGTCGCAAATGCAACCCTGCCCGCTGTGCTGCCTCATCATTAATGAAGTTATGTGTAGAACCCGAATCAAGAAGAGCAATCAGTCGCGTGGAGCCGATCCAAACCGTAAGCTTCATTGTTTGTGTTGATCGGGGCTGGATGCTTGTGAGAGCATGGAGGGAGATTGCAGGTTCCTCAAGGACCGCAGAATCGCCCGTGTTATCATCCGGAGGCAGATCATCCGGTGTAATTTCGAGGAGAAATAGACGCTTGCAACGGTGGCCCGCCACAAACTATTCGTCGCAGTTGAAACAGAGTCCCATCCAGCGGCGTTCTGCCATCTGAGATGCCGTCAATTGCCGCCTGGGATACGGCGTTGGTGCAGATGAGGATTGTCCTACACCTGGCGCTGCTGTCATGGACGGCGGGGTTTTGGCGGGGGCGGGTAGCAGTCCAGCACTTGTCGCGGGCGCCGGCAGGGGACGGTATTGCCCAGGCATGCGAACTGGTGGTTTTGGCTGAGTGAGTAGATGTCTCTTCTCATAAGTACGCGCCAAGGCCATCGCCAATTGAAGGCTGCCAGGATTTTGTAGCTCCACATCGGTGCGAGTTAGTTCAGGGAGGCCAGAGGTAAACAGTTGAACTTGCTGGGATGCAGACAATGGCTCGGCCCGGCAAAGTAATGCTAAGAATTTTTCTTGATAGTCTTCCACTGTTCTGACTGCCTGTAGCTTGGCTAATTCCCCTAGAAAATTATTGCGGATGGGTGGCCCAAATCGAAGATTGCAGTATTCTTTGAAAAGGTGCAATGGTAGTTCACCCTCGTCGCACTCCAAGAGATAATACCATTGCTGAGCTGCTCCAGTAAGGTGATAGGATGCGAGCCAGACCTTGTCGTGTTCCGGTGTGTGTTGTCCTCAGAAAAACTGCTAGTAGCGATTCAGCCGCCTGAGAGGATCCTCCTTCCCTCAAACGTTGGAAACGAGAGCTTATGGTAGCGCGGAGTGAGCGAATTTTGCTGTGGAGTGGTCGTTGGAAGGGGCAGGAGGGCGGTTGCCAATCTGGGCGGTGCTTGCAGCAGTCCATCTCCCATGTGCGCTGGGCGTTTCTCAAACGAGGTGATGCGTTCCTTTACTCCGGCAATCTCCGCAGTTATGTTAGCGTTCAACTCCCCCATCTTGAGAGTCATGGTCACTGTGAGATCGGCAATTTGCTGCATGAGTGCTGCCATCTCAGTCGAGCCCTCAATTGGCTCTGATACCAAGTTGTCACATTTCCTGGCGAGCGAGCGGAGGTTGTAATTGTGAAGAATTGGCGGCCAGGAAGCAGGCCCCTTGTGCCGGCCTGGAGGTCCCGTGATGCCGGCGAGAAGAAGTAGGAAGTCGCAGAGCAGGAGGAAACGGAAGAAACCAGAGCAGAGTAATCAGGAAGACAGAGGTAAGTAATTGATTTCTTTGTTATTTTCCCAGCAGACTCTTTGGTCTGATCTATATAACAGAATTGGACTCAATCCCTATCCTGGAAACCTACTCGGACTCCAACAACTCTTATCTATTGCTAACCGACTCCAACTTACACCTTCCTAACTAGCAGACGTTTATTCCATTACGGACTGTAGCTTTTCATCTCGTTGCCGCTTATCTTATTGCCGGTCTCTGGCGAATCCTTCTGCGGACATGGACGTCTGGAGTATGTCTTGCCCCACATGACACCTATATAGTTTCATCCATTATAATGTCTGATGTGCTGTTCTACTGCTCTTATAGGTTACTGCTGATATAACTGGTGTTCTGATGGAGAATACTACTAAACATATCACACTAGACATTTGTACTTCTATCTTACCTCTTGCCTCCAGCCTTCTTGAAAGTAGATATGACAGGTATTTTCTGTTGGAAAATCTTACTATCTTCCCAGGATCTTTACGACCGGTTAGAGTCGTTTACGACCAGTTCTGAAGCCTTATGACCGGTTCTGCTGAAACCTTGTTGTGGTCGTATGCTCCTCCAATGACGCCTTCTTCAGCGTTGTCGTGGTCAAACGCCTTTCGACCACGCCTGTCGATATTTGCCGTGGTCGTAAGTCCCTCCGACCACGTTTGTCGTTTGTCGTGGTCGTAGGTCGACTTCGACCACATCTTGCGAGATCACAAATAAATCGATACTTTCTAGTTTTCGACCACTTCTCTTTTCCTTTTCTTCTTTCTCGGTGTGCTTCTGATTACATGAGTCCCCTCTTTTTATACCCAAACCTACGACTCCTACTCGGATTCCGATTAGGAATACAAAACCAATTCCAACTCCGACTTCTAATTCCTACTTCAACTCAACTTCGATTACAACCAAAACTTGCATACGACTTCTAAATAAGATTATTTCCAACATACTCTCCCTAATCTTGTTTAGTGACTTTCGATCATGCCGACCTTCCTTTTCGATCACGTTGATCTTCTCCTGCACCTGCTTCTTCCTTGAATGTCTTCCTCAACCAGCTGCTTGTTTCACTGTTGTGTGCCCTTGCTTTCGACCACCGTTCTTCACGCCGTGCTTCCTCCTGCCATCTCGGGATCCATGCTCCAGGCTTTCGACTGCCTTTTCTTGTTTGTGTGGGAGCTCCTCCTGAGCTTCTGATTTCCACAACTTTGATTGCTTCATGTGGTCGTTGTCGACCACTCAGGCCAATGCTTTGACCGCCTGTGCCTACATGCGATCGTCCGAAGTCGGCTTCGCGCACTGCTGGTTTGCCGTGGTCGTAATGCCTCTCGACCACGTCCAAACTCCTTTTGCCATGGTCGTGACACTTCCCGACCACGTTCAGTATTTGTTAGCCATGGTCGTACGCCTTTCTGACCATGTCTGAACTTCTTTTGCCATGGTCGATCGATTTCTTGACCACGTCCGATAACTATTGCCGATTGGCTTGTTATGACTTTAGACTTTTCCTTGCCGTCTGCTACACTTGCTCTTCATCCAATTTGTTGGTTACGACTTCTGGCTTGCCTTCGACTGCCAGTATATGAAGTTGTTCCTCCTTTGGTTCTTCCAGACTGCTCTCCGCACAGACTGGCTTCCAGATTTTCAATGGTATTTTGTATAGCCTATTTGCTGATTTTTGAACCCTCATTAGCAACCGCTTAGTGCTGTCAAATACTCTCAGAAAATTGCTTTCCAATTCAACTCGGCACCCTTCTTCAGTTAATTGTCCCAAGCTTATAACATTGCTACGAAGACTTGGTATGTAATATACATCTGGCAGCGGTCTTCAACTTCCATCCTTGCACTTCAAAAGAATTGTGCCCTTTCCTTTGATTTGGACGGTTGAGCCGTCTCCAAATTTTACTTTGCCGAGCACTTTCTCATCTAGCTCATGAAACATTGAATATGTTCCTATCATATGATTGCTAGCTTCATTGTCGAGGTACCAATCTGTTGACTGGTTTTGAGTCTCCTCTCCCTTCTCCATTAAACTTGGGAACACTCTCCCTTCATTTAGCATCACCATTGTTGGCAGGTCTTCTGTACAATGAGCTAGTAGCAACGCTGGTTCTGTATGGATTTGAGCAAGATTTGCTTCTTCAACTTTCTTCTTACTCCTGCATTTTGCTGCGTAGTGACCATACTTCTTGCAGTTATGGCACTGAATGTGGCTTCGACATTCGGTAGCGTAGTGGCCGAATTTCTTGCATTCATAGCATTGAACATTTGATTTGTTAGTTTCAGAGTCACGCCATTTTTCTTGTGTCTTCTGTCTTGCCTCCCACTCGGTCTGAGTGAGCAAGAGTTGGCTATCGCCGTTGCTGCTTCCATCAGACGTGCGTGTGCGCGTCCGTTCTTCATACGCCTTCAGCCGTCCCACCGCTTCCTCGAACAACATCGTCTTGATGTCGCAGAATTGTTCGATCCCGGCTATTATGCTCAGAAAGCGATCTGGCACAGTGTTGAACAACTTCTTGACCATCGCGGCATCTTCGAGTGTTGCTCCGAGGTTTGCATACTTGACGGACATGGCCTTGAGCCTTCCGACGTACTGGTCCAAGCTCTCTCCCTCCTGTATGCGCATGGCATCGAAGTTGCTCTTCAACGTCTGCAGCCGTGCGTCCTTGACGCAATCTATGGCAATGAACCGAGTTTTGAGGCAGTCCCAGACTTCCTTCGCCGTTTTCTTCCTGGCCACCTGCATCAAGAGGTCTTCTGGGAGCGCTTGGAGAAGATGCGACCTCACCTTCTTGTCCTTCTTCGCGTCGACGACCTCCCCGGCTGCCGGCTCGATCGCTTCCCAGACTCCTTGATCTTCCATCATTGCTTGCACCCGAATCACCCAACTAGTGTAGTTGGGCACCGTGAGCTGCGGGTAGATAAACATCCCACACCACTCTCTCCGTGGACAATGATTGACATTGATCTGAATGTCGAACTGTAACTCTGATACCAAATGTTGGAAAATCTTACTACCTTCCCAGGATCTTTACGACTGGTTAGACTCGTTTACGACCAGTTCTGAAGCCTTATGACCGGTTCTGCTGAAACCTTGTCGTGGCCGTACGCTCCTCCGATGACGTCTTCTTCAGCGTTGCCGTGGTCGAACGCCTTTCGACCACGCCTGCCAATATTTGCCATGGTCGTAAGTCCCTCCGACCACGTTTGTCGTGGTCGTAGGTCGACTTCGACCATGTCTTGCGAGATAACAAAGAAGTCGATACTTTCTAGTTTTCGACCACTTCTCTTTTCCTTTTCTTCTTTCTCGATGTGCTTCTGATTACATGAGTCCCCTCTTTTTATACCCAAACCTACGACTCATACTTGGATTCTGATTAGGAATACAAAACCAATTCCGACTCCGACTTCTAATTCCTGCTTCCACTCAACTTCGATTACAACCAAAACTTACATACGACTTCTAAACAAGATTATTTCCAACATTTTCTTGTATTTCCTCTTATTTATGCAGTGGAAGCGTTATAATTTTTGACCTTGCTATTGTACATTGGATAATATATCTTGATTGAACATTATAAACTCATTAAATGTTCCTTTGAGGCCTAGACCTTGTGATGGGAGACTTGGACTTGGTCGCCTCCCGTCCTGAATTGGTGAGTGACATATTAGATATGTGGTGTTCAGTCAAATTGCACCACTAGCTTACCCTTCTATTCAAGACTATTGACCACCTGTGCAAGCTTCTGCATTGGTAGAAATTACACTTTTATAATGTGTAGGATCGATTCACACTAAGATAGGCAATCAGAGGGGGGGTGAATGATTGCGGAAGCTAAAAATAAATTTTAATACTCCCCTTTTAACACAAAACCTATTTAAGCCTTGTTTAAAGTTCTGGACAGAACACTGTATCCTTACTAAAACTGATCTTGATAAAAATCCATAACTTCGATTAACCTCAACCTTTTTAAGAATCTACTAGAGACAGTTATTGAACTAACCCAACTGAAATTACGTCAATCGGAGCTCTAGAACTTGAGATATAAAATAAACAAGATCGCTGATGCAGATAGTGATGAAAATAAATTAAGCCCTAATTATGCAACTAAGCAAAATCTGAGATCGCTTGCCTGACCGATGGCCGAACAATATCGTGCGCTTTGTGATCAAAGAGATGCCATGCCAAAGAAAACATTCGATCACCCCAAAAACCGTATATATATTTTTCTTCCACGGCTGCTTAGTACAAACTCTTGCCATGCCGCCGCATGCATATAACTCCAACTAGGCCTTAAAATCCTAATCCAACTCCAACAAGGCCTTAAAATCCTATTCCAACTCCAACTAGACCTTAAAATTCTAATCCAACTCCAACAAGGCCTTAAAATCCTAATCCAACTCCAACTAGGCTTGGGCCTTTTTTTATCTCAACTAGACTTTTGGCCCACTAATTTTCAAGGGACCCGAAACCCTTCCTAACATAGGTTTTTCACACTCACGACTTTTCTAACGCGTCACGTGTCGAAGCCTCCAGGACCGCACTTCCCGTAGCTTCTCCACGTATTATCCACCTTTAATCTCTATGCGCCCCAAGCATAAGCCCAATCATCTCGTGACCTCCTTGACCGTCTGAACCTTAGATCTCCCCATCCTAGTTCCGGTCCACCTCATCACCAACCATGATCGCCTCCATGCTCAATCTGCACATGCAAAGACCAAAGAACATTCTTTCGGCACAAGTTTATCTCAACTTGACCAACATCAGTCTGCACACACGCAACACAACTCGCATAACACCGCTTAAATAAAATCACCAATTATTCATCATAACAAATTAACCATTATTAATTATTCATCACCAAAATATCCTAAACCTAGCCATATGGTCTAACATAATGTGTTAATTCACTTTAGATGTATGTAGTCCTCTGGATTGGAACAATCAATTTAGCGTCCATGTATTAAGATGCAATGAGATACCACACGTGGCTTCCTTTACTGGCATAGCTCCAGTAACATGATTAGCCCCAAGCCTTTGCCTTGTTCATTCTTGTACTGCCCTTCCACTGTTAACATAAAAAGTTTTGTGTTCATAGTTCATACATTTCATACAGTTCTAGTTGTATGAAAAGTGACAGACAATATGATGGTAACTGTTATGTAAAAAAAAGGAAAAGCAATATGATGGTAAGATGGTGCTTAATAAGTGTGCATTGACATCTGCTGCAGTCATCTGAACATTGCCTTGGAGATGATCCTTAAGCTTGTTAAAAGCTTTGGTTCTACTATTTCTTCAACTTTGTCTGCTGCTCCGCCAGTTGGTGTAGACCTTGAGACGGACCAGAGGTATTTCTCTTCTTCTTTCGTCTCATTAGAATGATCCTGCTTCATATACATATAATGGATTTGCTTCATCTGTGTATACACTGCTAGGTTGGAGCGGTGCAAGTTATGCTTTCAAGAGCTGAAAAAGTGAATTCCAGTCTTGTCTCTCTGACACGGTAAGCCCACTCTCTCTTCAAAAGGCATTGGCTTCTAAAATCTACATGACTATATCATCGTGTCAGTGTGTACGCCGTCGTGTGCGTGCATCAGGCAAATGTATATGACATTTTCAGCTTGTATATTGATAGTTCCGTAAAAGTACAAATTTCCCCCCTTTTCTCTAGATCTCTGAGCATTTGCTACATCTGTAATGTATACATCATTTATGATCTTCGTATAGGTAAATGTTTTGACGAAAAAGCATTTGTTCTGTGACTCTGTATATCACGTATTATAATATTGTGGTACAAATTGAATGTAAGTGTACATGTATTCTAGTATATTGTAGGGGTATTAATAAACATCATCCGGATGTTATCTTCGTAACTATCATCTAAATTTATAACCATTAGATTAAAAATCCAAAAACCATAAATTCTCCTCCCACCCTCTAAAAAAATCTTCCCCTAAAAAAAAAGATCGATAATTGTTAGAAAGAAACGATGATATGACACTCGCGGGGCGAAAAAGTGTGCCGTTTCACTCCCTTCTCATCGTCATCTCCACCCACCTATCGACGGGATGCATTCGGTTCGATCCCTCTCCTCTCCCGATCAAGGGTTGCATTCCATGGTGACCGATCGAAGCCTCCTGCGCAACTAGCGTTCATCTCCCTGCCATGGCAGAGGCAGAACCCTCCTCTGCCGCGAGGAGCTGCTGCTCCCACCGCTGAAAGTGCTACGCCCCCTGTGGGACTCCGGCCGTGTCCCGCGGGCTCTCCGCCGCGCCTGACATGTCCCGCTGGCTGCGCCCCGGGGGGCACCCGTGCTCGGAGCTGGAGCGGACCATCGGGGACCGCGCCCGCTCGGGAAGCCTCGGCCCCGGCGACGCACTCCAGCTATTCGACGAATTGCTCCCGCAAGCCAGGCCCGCGTCGGTCCACGCCTTCAACCACCTCCTCACCGCCGTCTCTCGCTCCCCGGCCTCCTCCTCCTCCAGCGTGTGCTATGGCCCCGCGCTGGCCGTCTCCCTCTTCAACCGCATGGCCCGAGCCGGCGCCAACGAGGTGCCACCCAACATATGCACCTACGGCATCCTCATCGGCTGTTGCTGCCGCGCGGGCCGCCTGGACCTCGGTTTCGCCGCCTTCGGCCACGTCATTAAGTCGGGATGCAGGGTGAACGCCATCGTCATCAATCAACTTCTCAAGGGCCTCTGTGCCAAGAAGAGGACGGGCGAGGCCATGGACATAATGGTCCGCAGAATGCCCGAGCTCGGCTGCACGCCCGATGTCTTCTCCTACACCAATCTTCTGAAGGGGCTCTGCGACGAGAAGAAATGTCAAGGGGCGCTCGAACTAATCCACATGATGGTTCAAGATGGTAGCGGCTGCCCACCTGATGTGGTATCGTATAACACCGTCATCAGTGGCTATTCTAAAGAGGGTGAGGTGGACAAAGCTTACGGCCTATTTTGTGAAATGCTGGATCGGGGGATTTCACCAAATGTTGTGACTTACAGCTCAATCATTGATGGCATGTGCAAAGCTCAGGCAATGGACAAGGCCGAGATGTTCCTTAACAGGATGATTAAAGATGGTGTTATGCCGGACCACACCACATATAATAGTCTTGTGCATGGATATTGCTCTTCAGGACAGTTGGCAGAGGCGGTTAAAATTGTCAAGAAAATGTCTAGAGATGGTCCTGAACCAGATGTTGTTACTTATACCTCACTGATGGACTATCTTTGCAAGAACGGAAAATGCGCAGAAGCAAGAAAGATTTTTGACTCTATGGTCGAAAAGGGCCCGAAACCTGATGTTACTACCTACAGCATTCTGCTTCATGGATATGTTGCCGAAGGAGCTCTTGTTGATATGCATGCTCTCCTAGATTTGATGGCACAGAGTGGTATTCCACTTAATCATCATATCTTCAACATATTGATATGTGCATATGGAAAATATGAAATGGTGGATAAGGCAATTCGTATATTTAACAAAATGCGGCAGCAAGGACTGGGCCCTGACATAGTCAGCTATGCAACTGTAATAGATGCACTTTGCAGGGTAGGTAGAGTGGATGATGCTATGTTTCAATTTAATCAGATGATTGATGAAGGATTAATTCCTGACATCACTGTTTTTACCTCCCTTATTCATGGTTTTTGTACCATTGGCAAATGGGAGAAGGCTGAGGAATTAGCTTTTGAAATGATGAATAGAGGCATCCATCCCGACGCCGTGTTCTTCAACACAATAATGGGCAATCTATGCAAGGATGGAAGGCTGATGGAAGCCAAAAATATCTTTGACTTGATGGTAGATGTCGGTGTGATGCCTGATGTTGTTTCATATAATACAATGATAGATGGATACTGCTTAGATGGTAAGATGGATGAAGCAATGAAACTTCTTGATGGCATGGTCTTGATTGGCTTGAAACCTAATGCAGTTACCTATACTACTTTGCTTGATGGCTACTGTAAAGATGGTAGGATAGAGGATGCATCAGCTCTTTTCAAAGAAATGTTGGGCAAGGGAATTAATCCTGATGCTATCACTTATAGCATAATGCTGGATGGTTTATTTAAGACTGGGAGAACAGCTGCTGCAAAGGAGCTCTATCTCGAGATGATCAAAAATGGGACACCATTGGAAATTGGCACGTACAACATAATTCTAGCAGGGCTTTGTCGAAACAATTATGTTGATGAAGCATTCAGAATGTTTCAGAACTTATGTTCCATGAATATTCAACTTGAGGTTAGGACATTTAATATTATGATTGATGCATTGTTCAAAGGTGGCAGAAAGGATGAAGCCATGGATTTGTTTGGTGTTATCTCATTGAATGGTTTAGTGCCGGATGTTGTGACCTACAGCTTGGTGATAGGAAATCTCATAGAAGAAGGGTTGCTAGAAGAATCAGATGATCTGTTTTTGGGCATGGAGAAGATTGGCTGTGCACCAGACTCCCGTATGCTAAATTCTATTGTTAGGAGGTTATTGCAGAGAGGTGACGCATGCAGGGCTGGGACTTACCTCTCCAAAATTGACGAGAAGAACTTCTCCCTTGAAGCTTCTACTGCTTCCTTGCTAATATCACTTTTTTCAAATCGGAAATATCAGAAACATGTGAAGGTGCTACCTGAAAAGTATAATTTTCTTTTGGAAGCAAGCAATTGTTGAATCTTTTCCAAGCAATGGTTTTGTGCCTGATAATACAGCCTGGAGCGGTACTTAGTTATGGTACGAGCATATTCTCCAGGAGCAAAGTGCAAATATCCTCCTGTTTCTTATTGTCTGGTTGTGCATAATGTCTTTTAGTAATACTTTGTTTGAATTGCAGAGGAGCTAGTATTATCTGACAACTTATTCCTATACGAGTCAGATTTCCTCTTCTTCCAATGCAACCGAGAACAATACAAGGCGCCCTTCCCTGTACGAGAAAGTGGACCATGATGGCCGCCGCAATATCAACTGAGAAGGTGAGATGATTGAGATTGGCGACGTGCAGCAGGTCACCAGCGATGACCTTGGTGGGAGCAATCAGGGCAAACTGGAGCAATCACGCCGAACAGAACTAGTAGAGACTTTCCAAATAAAATAGTTTGCTTTCCTTATACTAGATATGCTATTAGAGATAGACTTCCTTTTGAGTTCGGATTGAATACTAGAAGCTGATTGTTAGGGGTCAACCCATAGATGGGGGAGACCGCAGCGTTTGAAAGAAATCAAGAAAGAGGTATTTCCTTCTTCCCCTCAACGTCCGGTGCGTCCCTTCAGGCGCACCTCAACGTCCGGTGCGTCCCTTCAGGCGCACGTTGGCTACTGCTGGCGCCTCCACGCCGGCAGCCTCTCTTCAAGCCTCGTCCACCGTCCACACATTCCAATCTGGTCCATAACATGACCTGAGAGGTGGTGGTGTTTTGTATATCATGTAGTGCAGAATAAACTCCTGCATTTGGTTCTTCGAATACATTACAACAGCAAGTGCAGTGCCACCTACAGAATAGGCTCCACAGCAAAGCAGTAAATAGCTTTGCCCTTTGTCTTCCTTTACGTTTGGAGAAGCTTCTGGTCTTGTGCATCTGAAGCCGTTCGATGCAACATGCGTGAATGCTGGCTGGCGTAGATTACACGCATGAAACAGTGGAGCTTCTGTATCTTTGGTTCAGTTTTGTACATGTGCTTGAGAAAGATATTGATTTGACCAGTATGGGTTGTGTGGTTACTCCACTTGCTCTCTGTAGTCTTGCTCACTTTGATATAAACAAATGCAAAAAGGTCATGCATCTAGAATGCCAGACCTTGGAATATACTGCAGACGAACGGCAATGATGGGTCTCGTTACATCTGTGCTTACTATTGACATGCGATCTGAAGTTATCAAAGCATTACAAAATGTTTTCTACAGCCTGCATTCTGCTGTAGCTGAAATAGTCTGGGCTCCTATTGATCTATAAAGTAAAATGACAACACATCTCGTCTCAAAAAATAACAAAGCCAGGTCAGTCATCTCATATAATCAGATTTTTTTTAGAGTAGAAAGAAAGACACTTGCACATACACCTCAGTTCTTTTTGTATTAGAAAGAAAGACATTTGTATATATACCCCACACGTATATGCCCTAACTCACACTAGAGTAGATGTTTAAACCTCACAAAACGTGAGCACATACTTAGATCCTTAAACCTCACAAAACACGAGCATATTTTTTTGACTATGGAGCACCCACGTGTGCCTGTACTTTTCCAACCTGAGACTAGCCAGGGGAAAATCGGTGGGAAATCGTAAATTGATTCTTGGATGGAACTCACCAATCCAAGGAAACCGGCGCCTGCTCGTAACATCAGAACCCACCAATAGCTCAATAGCTCAGAGAGAATCAGATGTGCCATTCAATTGTAATCAGATGTACCATTCAATTGTTCTGACCTTCGATAGCAGCCCTTAGAACAACAGGTTCAAGCATCTAGATTCCATATACAATTACAGAACAAAAGCAACTGTTGTCGTTACATGGGGGTTGCGGGGTCGAGAAAGAGATAGAAGAATGTTGAGCAGTACAGCCTTCCCCGGTAAAATCCCCTAGATTATTTGTCAATAAACATAATCTATTCACCCTAGTTAATGTGGCAACTATTTAGAGTTGAACATCAACATGACAATCAATCTGCAGTTAAAAGAGTTCTCCAGCCAAGCAGTGACCCCTGTTCTGTTCTCCTCTGCCACAAGACTAGAATCTAGTTCCAGCTTGGATAATTGAGCATGTGAGATGATTGGGATGGCTGCGTGCTCTGGCTATTAGCGCCAATGCAGCCTTGCACAAGGCTTTGTGCAGCTTTCACTTGGTCCGGCATACCCTGGATCTCCACAATGGATTCAAAAGAAGCAGGATGAGACTTAAGTAATTTCACTCTTGCACCGGAGATCTGGGATCAAGCAGGAGAGCTTGCATGAGGAAAACTACTGGACTATCACAAGAATCTAATGAAGACTACACCTGGCAGATCTCCGCTAGATTGACACCACCAATTCCAATAACTTATTCCAAAGAACTATGTGGAATCCTCAGTTCAACAGAGCTACTTGAGTACCTGCCAAAGGATCATTTTTCAATGAAGTTTGTCCATGTTAAAATTCACATTTAAGTTTTGGAGGAAAGTCAGTCTGTGAAAGCCATACCCAGTAACACCTGTCAGCCTTCGATAATCCTCACGTCCATGCATCTGTCCTGCAGCCTGAAGAGAATGAAATTTAGATGTACTCACAACTTCAGATTTTTTGATATGCATAAGCAAAACCAGGCAACAAGGGAAGTAAGAAATATGATAAAAGATCAACACCCAATCAAGAAAATTGGTCAACATCAACACAGCAGCAGAGAACAACTTAGCAACTAATGCAAGCAAACAATAATAAATGATAGTGTTGCACCATCCCATCCATATTATAGAATGAACAAAAGTGCCATATAAGTGATGGCTATAACGATGAATGCAGATCACCATAACATACACTAAATTTGGGGGGGTGGTGGGGGTGGGGGTGATGTGCATATTTCAACAGCCCTGTATAATAAATGATAGTGTTGCACCATCCCATCCATATTATAGAATGAACAAAAGTGCCACATAAGTGATGGCTATAACGATGAATGCAGATCACCATAACATACACTAAATTTTGCGGGGGTGGGGGGGTGACGTGCATATTTCAACAGCCCTGTATATAGTGTCAAGTTTCTAATGAAAACATATTAGGTGAGGGCCATTTGTAAAAGAGGGATGCTAACGATTGAACATGTACCTCAATATAATCATAAGCATTGGAATGCCTAGCTCTGGTGACGCCTAATTGTTGCACATTACTATTCCCAACTCTGAAGTGGCCTAATTGTTGTGTACCCCTACTAGAGTAGGTATCAGTAGTCACATGGCCACGATAAGGACGATGGGACATATAACAGACGAGGGCAGTTCTTTAGTAGGCAACCAAGCAGGTGCTGCATATCTGTCATATGAAGCAGACAGTGGAGCGTTGCTAACAAATGGTGGACTTCCACTAGGATACTCTCTTTTACAGAAGTAATCTACAGGATATGTAGGCGAAGGAACATGAGGTGTATTATTGTTCAGTCTCCCGTATGGTATATTACTAGCAGGTCTTCCATATGGGGGATCATTCGCAGGCCTTCCATATGGTGGATCATTACGAAGCCTTCCATATGGCGGATCATTACCAGGCCTTCCATATGGGGGATTAGCGGGTCTTCCGTATAGTGTGAATTCCCTGCTGGGCAAGGTATCAATAGGAGGATCATCAAACGGGGCAACAGGTGGAGGATTATTGGCAGAACTTCCAACTCTGAAAGTCCTAGTTCTAAGCCTCGAAGCAATCTCTGTGAGGGCTCCTCTTAAAATAGCTGGAGGCCCAGCAACTTGAAAGCTTGGAACAAATGTAAATGCACAATGACTAAGTCAACAAATAAAAAGTGCAGATATAAACAATATAGACATCTTGATGCAGCTATGATCGAATACAAATCACCTGCACAAGCTCCTCATCAAAAGATAAGTACTTTAGTTTATCTGCCTTCGAGTAAACTCGGATTTTAGCCCCAGTTCGCCTTCTCATTTCAGTAATTACCTTCCCACATTCCCCAAGAATAAAACCAACTTTGCTTGACGGTACAACAAGCCTAGTAGTCAAATGGTGTTTCTTAGAAGGTGCACTTACTTTACTATGAAGCAAAATGAGTGCCTCAATTGTAGGGGATATTGGATCAGCCAGAATATGGATAAATACATAGGAGATAAAATTGTGAGGACTCATAATGAAGATTGGAATGGGAAGGGGATGGCAATTGGAACAACCATCTGCATTTTACCTCCTTAGATGAAACAGCAATCAACCTTTCTTCAGAAGCATCTTTGTCAACTTCATGCACCTGAATGCGAGCAGCAGTCTGCTACTACTTTTCCCAATAACTAGGCCAATATGCTCAGAAGCGCACAGAATTTTAATAGAAAAGTCATCTGCTTCAGCAACAGGATACCACAATGGCCCATTTCTATATGGATCAAGCAAGGGTATTGGTGGTGGATGATCAACATTCAGGTGTGACAACATTGGATCTCCATGAGGTAATGGTGGTGAGGACTCACGCTTCCTTTGTGTGCTTGCATCTATAATTTCTTCAAGAGGTGGATTTTCTTTACGAGGATGTTCATGGAGACGATTAGATATTTCATAGAGAGCTTTTCTTACAAGAGAAGGTGCTCCAGATATCTAAAATAAATAAAGCATCAATGTTATTCATGTCCAAAAAAACAAAGCAGTCATGCTTTAATTGAGACACACCTTGGTAAAATTTAATTTCAAAATGAAACTACACATGATTAAGACAAAATTTCGCTAAGAGACGAGAACACTACACCAGATGCAAAACTCCACTATTTTTTTTAGATTAAGGAATGAAACATTCCGGCCTCCATCATTCACAAGTGAATGAGTACAGCCAATTCCAACACACCCATAGTACTTAGACTACAAACCACCACACGGTGTACAAACACACGGAATAAAGAAACGGAACTCAAGTCCCAGTCCTATTCCTATCTCAATACCCAACTTGCTAAACAACATCAAACTCTTTGTTGCCTCCATCAAGCGACTGTATTCCTCTAGTGAAGACAGCAACACTCGATGCATCACATCGATGCTCAACAGGGAGGGCCTTTGGCAAGCACTTCAACTACTTCATCCAAAAAGCTCTCTCTTCGGCCAACACCTCTAACCTTCCTCGGACCTTCAAGCACGAGCGGCGACAAAGCCAAACAGCAAGCATCAATCAACGGAGCTGAAATTGCCTAACGACGCCTTCACGAAGGTAACAACGCCCAGGGCGCTGCCGCCGTCAGTCCACCATGGGAAATGTTTTCACCTGCAAACAAACACTGGGGAAGAGGTACAGAGAGGACGCCTCCAAGGAGGAAGCGGCGCACGGAAACATCGCTGTCCAAGCTTTCGCCCTGACCTCAAAACACCCACTTGCTGAGGCTCAGCACGGACACCCATCAGGGCTCTAACGAGTTGTCCCCGGCCGCCGCTCACGCCGCGCTGCCCCGCCGGTGAGGGCACCGCAAGGCCAGCACCTGACGCGTCCTCGCCTTGACCTCCACCGCCATCGGCCGCGCCGCCACAGGAACCGCGGCGACCTCCCGCGCCCACCGCACCACCCTGCCAAGATCCCCAACCCCGCCGCCGCCGCCACCACGACCCACGCTGCGCAGCAGGACCTCCCCGACAAGCGCCTCGAACAACCGCCGCGGCTCGCCGACGCCAAGCCTCGGCGACCTCCCGCGCCCACCGCACCACCCCGCCGCCGCCACCACCACATCCCACGCCACGCAGCAGGATCTCCCCGACGAGCACCTCGAACCTTAGCCGCGGCTCGCCGGTGCCATGCGCCTGTGCCAGAGGCGAGGCGACAACGGCAGGGGCCCGGCCGCCTCCGGCGGCGCGCTCCAGCAGCGGCAAGGCGAAGGGGAGAAGGGAGTGGGAGTCGACGCTGGAGCGACGGGGAAAGGAAGGTCGCCCGCACGACTCCGGCTCCGGCCATCGCTCACACCGCGCTGCCTCCGCCGGCGACCTCCACAGGGGCCCGGCCACCTCAAACCCGTCACCCAGATCTCGAAGCCGCCGCCCATATCCAGCTGAGAGAGCCCCGCCGTCGCCTTCCTAGCACCCGCACAAGCTACCGGCGGCGTGCTCCAGCAGCGGCAAGGCGAAGGGGAGAGGAGTCGGCGCGAGCGCTGGGGAGGGGAAGGGTCGGGAGAGGAAGGGTCGGGAGGGGAAGGGTCGGCCGAGTAATTTTGGTATAGATCTGCTTCTGTTCGCAAAACTCCACTATTTAGTTCATTGAAGAACTTAACAGGGCATATCAACAGCACAAGAAACTTGCATATTAGGGCAGATCAATATGCCCACAGTAGGTAATCATAGGCTTCAACCATGATAGGTAGTCGTAGACTTTACTTGTAATCTTCAAGCACCCATATCACTCGTAGGGTGGTCTGATCGGCCCATGCATGGCGGTCAGACCAACCCAGACGATTTGTCTCGGGTTGATTTTTGGAAATCGTGGAAATTGAGTTCATGAATAATTTGATTCATGTTAATTGATGGATAAGGGTTTAATATGCATGTGTGCATTGATAATTGGTCAAGTTGGAGAGAAATTGTGCTGGAAAAATGTTTTTTGGTTTTTGCATGTATAGGTTGAGCGTGAAGGAGGTCATGGTCGATAACGAGGTAGACCGGGAGTAGATGGGGAGATCTGAGATTCAGGCGGTCAAGGATGTCACGAGATGGTCAGGCTCACACTAGGGCACATGGAGATCAAAGGTGGATGATATGCGAAGGAGTTATGGAAGGTGTCCATAATTGGCTTGTCCTGGGATTTTAAGGACCCGGGGCGAAACTAGAAATAGGGGCCCTAGTATAAATATCTAAATATAAATCTACACACACACACACACACACATATATATATATAATTTTACCAACAAACACTTAAAATGCGTTATGTATTAAAGAAAAATTCATATCAAAGAGTTCATATATATTACTTTAAAAATTTCTTCTAACATTTCTAGATACGGAGTCATTGATGATGGTATTGATATTAATCTCATCCAATAATTTCTTCTCAATACATAAAGTTGCCAAACCGTTTAACCACCCTTGAGACATTGTTGACCTTAAATGATTCTTCAACTATTTCAACTTTGAAAAGTTTCTTTTAGCTGATGCCACAGTCACAAGCATAGTAAATAAAATCCGATAAGCAATAGAAATATTAGGATAACAATCTGCTTCTCTGACAAACTCAAAGATCTCCATAGCAGACATTGGTTTATCTGATAAAGTCAATTGCATAACACTTAACTCGGAAATTAGATCATTTAACTCAATATCAGATGAACCATCTAGAGAGAAGGTTTCTGCAAATTTTGTACAACATTCTTTTAATTTAGTTCGATCCAATGACTTCAATGTTGTTGAACTCATTAAAAATCCAAATATACTTCCGAATGTTTAGAGTTCTTGAAATCTACTTTTCAATGAATTGATTGCCATATCAACCATAACAAAAAAAATAATTAACTTCAAATTCCTTCTCAGCTTGCAAAACTGCTTCATCACAATCAATTTCATCAAACTGTTTCTTCCTAAGAACACACCGCTTAACTGGAAATGATGGCTCTACATTCATTTGAGCTGCAATATCTTTGGCAATGATCATACTCAAAGAAAACCATTCATTCTATATATAAGTATTAAAGTATTTAACCATACCTTCTATTTGTTGCATGTATATACTCTACATAGTATATGGGGATTGGGGGGCCCCTGGATTTTGGGGGCCTGGGACGGCCGCCCCTCTCGCCCCCCCCCCCCCCCAGGAAGGTTTAGAGATATTGAAAAATCCATGTTTGAATGAGTTTCAGGTCCCTTAAATTTTGGAATCAGATAGAATTTCATGTCCATGGTGGATAAGTACATGTTTTAGGCACTAGCACATAAACGGAGGGAGAGGTTAAGGGTTAACCATAACTTTGGAGAGAAAATTTTTAGAATTTTTGTGCTAGGGTTTAAGGGGTACCGTGAGAGTACTTTGTAGCCACAGAACATCATCATCCAGCAATGCAAATCAACTTTTAATCCAACCATATCGGAATCTTGTGTCTATTCTTAGGTTTTTACTTCATTCTGTGAAATTGGATGTTTTCGTGATTCATGTGATTTTGATTCAAATCTTTTTGAAAAATTGGTTGCAAATAGGCCTAGGATCATATTTGTAAAAATTTGCTGGAAATCTCACAGTCTTTTGAAATCTATTGCAATTTTAGGGTTTGACCTAATTTTTGATTATCTCATGTTGCGATCTGAATTTCTTTGTATCTAGTTGATAATTCTTATAATTTCTTATTGAAATAGATTCTAGATATTCTTAGTATCACGTGTGTCAAATTTGAGATCAAGTTAGATCGATTTTCATTCGCGTCGGTTTTCAATTTTCAGGAGGTGAATAGTGTCAGGAGGTCAGACCGCCATCTCCATTGCAGTTTGACCGGCCCAAGGATTTGATTTCTGCTTTTTGTCGATTTTTATTAGGGTTGTTTGCTTCAATTCCAGTAGATATAATCTATTGTTTAGATTGCTTTTTCTTCTGGTATTACATTGTGTTTCAGGTTTCAAAAAGCAGAGACAATGATTTATCCCCTTCCCCTCTTATTGTGGTATTCGATCCTACACATACCAAGGATATTTAGAGTTAGTTTCGATTCCCCTGTTACTATTGTTCTGACGATTTTGTATGTACATAGTGTATTGTCTAAAAATGATTTGATAATGCACACTGAAAGATTGCATTTGTCCCTTCGCAAAAAAAAATGCTCTTGGAGATCACTGCGTCGTATGATTGGAATACATTGTGCATGAAATTGCCACAGTTAGGACTTAAGAGAGAGTGTCGAGCTTCCTTAGACTCTTCAGGCTCAATCGTCCAGAGAGGAGGTTGCGAATCGAATACTCATGTTCTAGAATTCAGTTGATGCTGGAAGTTCATGTGTGATTTCGCCTGTTGTAAAGAGCATTATACAGGCACATGTGATACATATACCACCAATTGCCTACCATGTGGTTTATATTGCCCCAATTATGGGGTTCTTCCATTTTTTTCATTGACGAACTACCTGAACAATTACATGTTTTCTCGATTAGTTAAGATGATTAAATGTTATCTACATTCTCCCGATAGGGCGCTGTAAAGCGCGCGAGATGATCTAGGGCACAAGGAACTCCTGTCTATGGCTCTTCAAATACATGTTAAGTTGTTGACAACAAGTGCATTGTTACCTAGCACCCACAGGACGGACTACTGCAAGGCAGTGAACAGCTTTGCTCTGTATTGCTCATCTTTGGGAGGAGCATCTATCTCTGAAGCCGTTCAATGCAACATGCATCGAACTGTTTCGGACTGATGTTTTACTCATAAATTAGTGGTGCTTGTATAGAGGATTTTGCCCTATTTTGTATACTTGGACTCTATATTTCTTGCTCGCCTTTGATATTACTAACTGAAAAATGGTTAGGCTTCTCACATGTCCAGACCTTGGAATGCGCTGCTGATGACTGCAGTGATGGATCTCGTTAGATATGTGCTTACACAAAACATTCTACGACCGTTGGATACACGCCACGCGGCAACTGGGGGCGGGGCCCGGATCGATTCGACGCCATGGTGTCATGCTCCTCTCCAGCTGCTCTGCCCCTCAACTTCGAGCCTGTTCTTTTCCTCCGAAGCTGATGGCTTTCAGCCTTTACTATAGTATCTAATTTTCAAACAAAATATTTTCTCAAGACGGGATCGATAAGTTAAACAATATACACTTCAAAAGCCCAACGTCTGTACCAGTCAAAATCGTAAGTGAGTATCTCTCTCCGTAATATATACCGTAAACAACCAAAATTTAAAATTTTCAGTCAAAAGTCATAAGCCGCAGCCGCAGCCAAACATGCCCTGGTTCATGGCAGGAAACAAAGTGCTTGCAGAGGCAGACTCCTCCCCTGGCGCGAGGAGCTGCACACACCACCAGCCGCGCCCCGTGGGCTCTCCGCCACGCCAGACATGTCCCGCCGGCTGCGTCCCAGCTGCCAGCCGTGCTTGGGGCTGGAGCGGAGCATCGGGGACCGCGCCCGCTCGGCATGCCTCGACCTTGGCGACGCACTCCATCTGTTCGTCGAAGTGCTATGTATGTATTCTCTTTTAAAATACCATTAAGAAAAGTATTTTTAATATTTATTTGAGGGAGCTCAAGATCATAATAATTTAGCAACAGAAGCATTATGCATCAATCTCTGAAGACGTTCAATGCATTATGCATGTTTTGTGCCGGACTGTGTGTCCTTCCCGGGAAATTTAACTTTTTGCCACTCTTAACATTGCCACCTACTAAAATGTCATCCTCTACATTGCAATTAATATTTTGCCACTCTCCAGCCTCCGTGGCGCCTACATGGCCGCCATGTCACGCCCGCGCCGGCCTCCCCGCGCCCGCGCCCGCGCCGCCGCCCGGCCTCCCCGCGCCCGCGCCTGCGCCGCCCGGCCTCCCCGAGCCCGCGCCTGCGCCGCCCGGCCGCGCCCGCGCCGCCGCCCGGCCTTCCCGCGCCCACGCCTGCGCCGCCCGGCCGCGCCCGCGCCGCCGCAGGCCTCCCCGCGTCGCCGCCTGGCCTCCCCGCGCCCGCGCCGCCCGGCCGTGCCCGCGCCGCCGCCCGGCCTCCCCCGCGCCGCCGCCCGGCCTCCCTGCGCCTCCCCGCGCCCGCGCCGCCCGGCCTCCCCGCGCCCGCGCAGGCCGCCTGGACCTCGGTTTCGCTGCCTTCGGCCACGTCCTTAAGTCGGGATGCAGGGGGCTGAGCGTCATCGCCATCAATCAACTTCTCAAGGGCCTCTGTGCCAAGAAGAGGACGGGCGAGGCCATGGACATACTGGTTCGTAAAATGCCCGAGCTCGGCTGCATGCCCAGTGTCTTCTCCTACAACACACTTCTCAAGGGGCTCTGCGACGAGAAGAAATGTCAAGAGGCGCTCGAACTAATCCACATGATGGATCAAGATGGTAGCGGCTGCCCACCTAATGTGGTATCGTATAACACGTCATCAGTGGTTATTCTAAAGAGGGTGAGGGGGACAAAGCTTACGGCCTATTTCGTGAAATGCTGGATCGGGGGATTTCACCAAATGTTGTGACTTACAGCTCAATCATTGATAGCATGTGCAAAGCTCACGCAATGGACAAGGCCGAGATGTTCCTTAACAGGATGATTAAAGATGGTGTTATGCCAGACTGCACCACATATTCTATTCTTGTGTATGGATATTGCTCTTTGGGACAGTTGGCAGAGGTGGTTAGAATTTTCAAGAAAATGTCTAGAGATGGTCCTGAACCAGATGTTGTTACTTATAACTTGTTGATGGACTATCTTTGCAAGAACGGAAGATACACAGAAGCAAGAAAGATTTTTGACTCTATGGTCGAAAAGGGCCTGAAACCTAATGTTACTACCTACGGCATTCTGCTTCATGGGTACGGTACTGAAGGAGAGCTTGTTGATATGCATGCTCTCCTAGATTTGATGGCACAGAATGGTATTCCACTTGATCATCATATCTTCAACATATTGATATGTGCATATGGAAAATATGAAATGGTGGATAAGGCAATTCATATATTTAACAAAATGCGTCAGCAAGGACTGGGCCCTGACATAGTCAGCTATGCAACTGTAATAGATGCACTTTGCAGGGTAGGTAGAGTGGATGATGCTATGTTTCAATTTAATCGGATGATTGATGAAGGATTAACTCCTAATATCATAGTTTTTAGCACCCTAGTTAATGGTCTGTGTACCTGTGACAAATGGGAGAAGGCTGAGGAATTAGCTTTTGAAATGATGAATAGGGGCATCCATCCCAATGCCGTGTTCTTCAACACAATAATGGGCAACCTATGCAAGGATGGACGGCTTATGGAAGCCCAAAAAATCTTTGACTTGATGGTACATGTAGGTGTGATGCCTGATGTTGTTTCATATAGTATAATGATAGATGGATACTGCTTAGATGGTAAGATGGATGAAGCGATGAAATTACTTGATGGCATGGTCTTGATTGGCTTGAAACCTGATGCAGTTACCTATAATACTTTGCTTGATGGCTACTGTAAAGATGGTAGGACAGAGGATGCATCAGCTCTTTTCAGAGAAATGTTGGGCAAGGGAATTAATCCTAGTGCTATCACTTATAGCATAATGCTGGATGGTTTATTTAAGACTGGAAGAACAGCTGCTGCAAAGGAGCTCTATCTCGAGATGATCAAGAGTGGAACACCATTGCAAATTAGCACGTACAACATAATTCTAGCAGGGCTTTGTCGAAACAATTATATTGATGAAGCAATCAGAATGTTTCAGAACTTATGTTCCATAAATATTCAACTTGAGGTTAGGACATTTACTATTATGATTGATGCATTGTTCAAAGGTGGCAGAAAGGATGAAGCCATGGATTTGTTTGGTGCTATCTCATTGAATGGTTTAGTGCCGGATGTTGTGACCTACAGCTTGGTGATAGGAAATCTCATAGAAGAAGGGTTGCTAGAGGAATCGGATGATCTGTTTGTAGGAATGGAGAAGAGTGGCTGTGCACCAGACTCATGTATGCTAAATGCTATAGTTAGGAGGTTATTGCAGAGAGGTGATGTATGCAGGGCTGGGGCTTACCTCTCCAAAATTGATGAGAAGAACTTCTCACTTGAAGCATCCACTGCTTCCTTGCTAATATCACATGAAGATGAAGTTGTTCTCGCACAAGTTGCAGGAGGGAGGATCGGTGTTGAACCACATATCGGTCTTTAAGGAGATCGTGGCCGATCTGTTATCCATGGAGGTAAAATTTGATGATGAGGATTTATGTCTTCTGTTACTATGCTCACTGCCTAGTTCACATTCAAATTTCCGTGACACCATATTGTTAAGCCGTGATGAACTAACCCTAGCGGAGGTTTATGAGGCGCTCCAGAGTAAGGAGAAGATGAAAGGTATGGTGCAGGGTGAGTCGTCGTCCTTCAAGGGCGAGGCGTTGCAGGTCCGTGGCAGATCCGAGCAGAAGTCCTATGATAACAACAATCGCGACAAGAGCCAGCATGGTAGAGGACGTTCAAAGTCCAAGGATAAGAAGTTCTACAAGTACTGCAAGAAAACGAACCACTTCATCGAGGATTGCTATAAGTTAAAGAATAAGGAGAAGAGGAATGCTGCACACCAACAGAAAAATAAATCTGAAGGTAATGCCTCTGTTGTCTCCGGTGCTGATAGTTTTGATTCTGGAGATTGCCTTGTCGTATTTGCTGGTTGTGTTGCTGGTCATGATGAATGGTTACTCGATTCGGCATGTTCGTTTCATATCTGCATTAACAGAGAATGGTTTAGTTCTTATAAGCCTGTGCAGAGTGGAGATGTCGTTCGCATGGGAGATGACAACCCATGTGAGATCGTGGGCATTGGATCTGTTCAGATCAGGACACATGATGGCATGGTTCGCACACTGGACAATGTGCGACATATACCAAGGATGGCAAGAAATCTCATCTCCCTCAGCACACTCGATGATGAAGGGTACAAGTACTCCGCTTCAGGTGGAGTTTTAAAGGTATCAAGAGGTTCTCTCGTTTACATGATTGGTGATATGAATTCTGCCAAGTTATATGTGCTTAGAGGAAGTGCATTGCGTGTTTCCGCCACGGCTGCTACTGTCTCTGATAATAATACTAACCTCTGGCATAAGCGTCTTGGACACATGAGTGAACTTGGTATGGCAGAATTGATGAAGAGGAACCTGCTGGATGGCTGCACTCAGAGTAAGATGAACTTTTGTGAGCACTGCATTTTTGGTAAGCACAAGAGAGTAAAGTTCAATGCCTCGGTACATCGCTCCAAAGGTATACTTGAGTATGTACATGCTGATTTGTGGGGGCCTTCTCGGAAGACCTCGTATGGTGGTGCAAATTATATGCTTACTATCATTGATGATTACTCTAGAAGAGTGTGGCCTTATTTTCCGAAAGGTAAAGATGATACATTTGCTGCTTTTAGAGATTGGAAAGTAATGATAGAAAGGCAAACTGAAAAGAAGGTAAAGCTGCTTCGTACTGATAATGGTGGTGAATTTTGCTCGCATGAGTTTAACTATTATTGCAGAAAGGAAGGCATTGTGAGGCATCACACCATCCCGTACACTCCGCAGCAGAATGGTGTGGCTGAGCGCATGAACAGAACCATCATATCGAAGGCTCGTTGCATGCTGTCCAACGCAAAGATGAGCAAGCGTTTTTGGGCAGAGGCCGCCAACACCGCATGCTATTTGATCAACAGGTCGCCTTCTATTCCACTCAACAAGAAAACTCCCATTGAGGTATGGTCTGGTACACCTGCTGATTATTCACAGCTGAAAGTTTTTGGTTGCACTGCTTATGCTCATGTTGATAATGGAAAATTGGAGCCTAGAGCTATTAAGTGTCTGTTTCTTGGTTATGGTTCTGGAGTAAAAGGATATAAGCTATGGAATCCTGATACAAGAAAGACTTTCATGAGCAGAAGTGTTGTTTTTAATGAATCTGTGATGTTTAATGACAGTTTACCCATAGATATTGTACCAGACAGATCTGATGATGAGCAGCAGAATATGAGCGTGCAGGTGGAGCACGTGGATGATCAGGGAGATGAATTTATTGATGATACTATTGATACTGTTCAGCACTTATCTCCTGTTTTGCAGCAAGACGATCAGCCTATTGCACTTCGCAGAGAAAAGAGGAGTTGTGCTCCTCGATCCCGATTAATTGAAGAGTGTAATTTGATTCATTATGCTCTTAGTTGTGCTGAACAGGTGGAGAACACTCATGAGCCGGTTACGTACACTGAAGCCATTGTTTCTGGAGATCATGAGAAGTGGATCTCAGCTATGCAAGAAGAGATGCAGTCCCTGGAGAAAAATGGCACATGGGACGTGGTGCGCTTGCCTAAAAATAAGAAGACCGTGCGTTGCAAATGGATCTTCAAGAGGAAGGAGGGCCTATCTCCTAGTGAGCCTCCAAGATTTAAGGCAAGGTTAGTAGCTAAAGGTTTTAGTCAGATTCCGGGTGTTGATTACAATGATGTGTTCTCCCCAGTTGTGAAGCATAGCTCAATCCGTACATTCTTTAGTATTGTTGCTATGCGTGATCTTGAGCTTGAGCAGCTAGATGTGAAGACAGCATTTTTGCATGGAGATCTTGAGGAGGAGATATACATGGACCAGCCAGAAGGGTTCATAGTGCCTGGTAAGGAGGATCATGTTTGCAAATTGAAGAAGTCCTTATATGGTTTGAAACAGTCTCCTCGTCAGTGGTATAAGAAGTTTGATTCATTTATGTTATCAAATAACTTTAAAAGATCTGATTATGATAGCTGTGTCTACATTAAATTTGTTGATGGATCACCTATATACTTGCTGTTATATGTTGATGATATGCTGATTGCTGCCAAGAGCAAGAAAGAAATCACTACATTGAAGTCTCAGTTGAGCAGTGCATTTGAGATGAAGGATCTTGGTGCTGCTAAGAAAATTCTAGGTATGGAAATTACTAGAGACCGTGCTTCTGGTTTATTGTTTCTTAGTCAGCAAAATTATATTCAGAAAGTGCTTCATCGTTTCAACATGCATGATTCAAAGCCTGTGAGTACTCCCATTGCACCTCACTTTAAATTGTCAGCTTCACAATGTCCTAGCACTGATGAGGAGGTTGAGTACATGTCCAGAGTTCCGTATGCTAGTGCTGTAGGGTCTTTGATGTATGCCATGGTTTGCTCTCGTCCAGATTTATCTTATGCTATGAGTTTGGTCAGTAGATATATGGCTAATCCTGGTAAAGAGCATTGGAAAGCCGTTCAGTGTATTTTCAGGTACATGCGAGGCACATCGAATGCTTGTTTGAAGTTTGGCAGGACTGAAAAAGAACTCGTTGGCTATGTTGATTCAGATTATGCTGGTGATTTGGATAAGCGTAGGTCGCTCACAGGTTATGTATTTACCATTGGAGGTTGTGCTGTGAGCTGGAAGGCACATTTGCAGGATGTTGTTGCACTGTCCACCACTGAAGCAGAATATATGGCTATGTGTGAAGCAAGTAAAGAGTCAGTTTGGCTGAAAGGTTTGTTTGCTGAGTTTGCTGGAGTTGATTCTTGCATTAATCTGTTTTGTGACAGTCAGAGTGCAATTTATCTCACTAAAGATCAGATGTTTCATGAGAGGACAAAGCACATTGAGATTAAATATAATTATGTCAGAGATATTGTTGCAAAGGGTAAGCTAAAGGTATGCAAGATTAGCACTCATGAAAATCCTGCTGATATGTTGACAAAGCCAGTTCCTGTTGCTAAGTTTGAGCTTTGCTCAAGCTTAGTTGGTATTACAGTTTAGCCCAAGAGGCTGTGTGGCGCCGAAAGTATTTCTTTCTTTGTTGTGTTCAGGGTGAAGGATTGATTTATGCTACAGGAAGGAATTTGTCTCAAGGTGGAGTATGTTGATTTGTGATCCAAATTCTACACATCAATAAGGCCAGCTTCTGGACGGAGCGTAGCGGAGGCCCGTCGCCGGAGGCTTAGGGCCGGAGGCTTAGGGCCGGATTCTAGTCGAATTAGGGTTTCCCTGTTATATATATTTCCTGTAAGCCGCCGTTTGGGGTATGAGATTAGAGTTGTAATCCCCGGCGTTGTAACCTCACCCCGATATAGTGAAGATTGTTGCTGGCTGGCGCCCGTGGTTTTTTCCCTCTCGCATTGGGAGGGTTTTCCACGTTAAATCTCGTGTCTCTCTGCGATTGATCTTGTTTACTTCATCGTTTCTCCGCCGTCGCGTGTAACAATGTATGCAGGGCTGGGGCTTACCTCTCCAAAATTGATGAGAAGAACTTCTCACTTGAAGCATCCACTGCTTCCATGCTAATATCACTTTTCTCAAATCGGAAATATCAGAAACATGTGAAGGCGCTACCTGAAAAGTATAGTTTTCTTTTGGAAGCGAGCAATTGTTGAATCATTTCCAAGCAATGGTTTTGTGCCTGATAATACAACCTGGAGCAGTACTTAGTTATGGTATGAGCATATTCTCCATAAGCAAAGTGCAAATATCATCCTCTTTTTTATTGTCTGGTTGTGCATAATGTCTTTTAGTAATATTTTGTTGGAATTGCAGAGGAGCTAGTAGTATCTTACAACTTATTCCTATACATGTCAGATTTCCTGTTCGTCCAATGCATCTGAGAACAATACAAGGCGCCTTTCCCTGTACGAGAAAGTGGACCCAAGGATGCAGATGAACTGTGTATAGACCATGATGGCTGCTGCAACATCAACTGAGAAGGTGAGATCAGAGCTTACTGCTCGTGATGGCACACCGACTGAAGCTGTCCGGAAGAAAATCCTTGACGAATGCAAGAAGTGGAACCTTTAGTTCAAGTTCCGAAGGCATCGTGATGGAGTATTGGAGTGAAATGTGGGAGCTATCTAGATTCTTAAAGCAAGATGGACGTGCCATTTACTGATATGACATAACTTGCTTGACTGTAAATGTGGGAGATATCTAGATTCTCAAACCAATGCTGTTACTTATACCTCGCTGATAGACTATCTTTGCAAGAACGGAAGATGCGTAGAAGCAAGAATGATTTTTGACTCTATGGTCGAAAACGGCCCAAAACTCTGAAGTTATCAGAGTGTTACAAAATGTTCTCTATAGCCTTCATTCTGCTGTAGCTGAAACTGCCTGGGCTCCTATTGACCTATTATACTTTGCTTGATGGCTACTGTAAAGATGGTGCTAAGGCATCATGTTGTAGTACTGAAGTCATGGCATGGTCGGATTAAGAAATGTGGGAGCTATCTGGATTCTCAAAGCAAGATGGACGTGCTATTAACTGGTGCTACATAACTTGCTTGACTGTAAATAGATCGTATTGTAGCTAAACCTCCGTGGAACATGCCTTCTATTTGGTTTCTCATTGCTGCTGAGTTGTAAATGGATACTTTGGTGGCTTAAGTTTAACTCTTCCCGTTTCTTCAGCTTTTCCCTCACAGCGATTTTCCTTTTCTTTTTCAAAAGGTTGATTTATGATTGCCGTATACGGAGAAATGTTGATTCAGTATTGTTAGAGAAGGTACGAAGGTATGTAGGCTGCCGTTCTCACAGTTTAGTAGAAAGCATTGGCATTTTAGGCTTGCCATTTCATTGTATTGGCCCAATGGATGCCCATTGTTTGCTCTCAGATTGCTGATGTATGACTCAGATATCACTATAGATGAATGAACAACAATGAGGTGGTTCATGCCAAGGGTATTTAGAGTTGGTTTCGATTCCCGTTACTTTTGTTCTGGCGATTTTGTATGTACGTAGTGTATTGTCTATAATGTTCTGATAATGCACACTGAAAGATTGTATTTGTGCAACCACACGCACTGTCTGAACGCCTAGGCACGAGCGATTGATTTCCAGGGCGCGAGCTTCGGGAGTGCTGAGGCGCAGGCAGCTGGGCCACTTGGGCGTGCGTGGCCAAGGCGCAGGGCACGCGCGACAAGGCCGGGGCGCAGGCGGCTAAAGACGGGAGTGGCACTGGAAGGGGAACGTTCCTGGAAGGGCGCCTACTGCAGGAAATATTCAAGTACTAATCAACCCTTTCTCAGGTTTATCAGTTATTGATAGAAATCAAGCCCTCTGCGCGAAGTTAAATTGAAACGGCAATACTTTAGTGCACTTCGGTCCTGTTAGTGGTTAATCCTCTGTCCCGCAATATAAGTATTCGGGAAGTGTCATCCCACCATGTAAGTAAGTCCAAAAAAATTATTGCAATATTTTCTAAATGTACCTCTTCTTTAACACTAAAAAAGTACATAGACAGTTATAATATATCATTTAATACATGTTTGTATGGTCAATTATTAAACCATGTGGCTAGATCTAAGATATTTTGGTGATGAATAATTGACAATGGTTAATTTATAATTATAAATAATTGACAATATTGCTTATCAATGTTATGTGAGGCGTGTAATGTGTGTGGACTAATATATGTCAAGTTGGAAAGAACTTATATCAGGAAAATGTTGGTTTGGTCTTTGCATGCGTAAGTTGAGCATGGAGGCAATCATGCCCAGTGATGAGATGGACCGGGACTAGGATGGGAGATCCGAGATTCAGACGGTCAAGGAGGTCACGAGATGGTGGGGCTTATGCTTGGGGTGCATAGAGATCAGAGATGGAAGATGCGTGTTAGAGCTACGGATGTGCGGTCTGGAGGCTACGACACGTGATGGATGATACATGTTAGAGCTACATCGGTGCGGCTCGGAGGCTACGACATATGAAAAATGAAAAACCTGTGTTATGGAAAGGATTTCGGGTCCCTTGAATAATAAAAGACCGAAAGCTTGATTGAGATAAAAAGGTCCTGATCTAATTGGATGAGTTGTTTTATGGTTAATCAGAGTCATGTGCGACATCTGTATTGGTATGGATTGTGGTGCCGTTTCAAAGTAAGACGCACGGCTGAGGACTAATGAAGGGGCTGCAGGCACCACCGAACGGAGTGAGAGCAGATGTATAAAATATTGGGGGTGCGACTACTTCTGTTAAGGTGCTGTTTTGGAGACTTGATTTAGATGATGTGATAGTGGCTGCATGAATTGTGATCTTTTCTTGTTCTTATGACTAAACATGCATAGATTATAGGTGGGTTCTTTTATACTGATGGCTTATAGGTTATGGCTTAAATATTTGAATTCTAGCTATTCGCGAGAGGCAGTACGCAGAGGAAAATAGTCGCATGCGATTTTGACTGGTACAGTTGAACTCAGTACACTTTTTACTACATTTTTTCTATTGACTCTGTCTTGAAAAAACGTACCTATCGATGTTTTAATATCGATCTTACGTATGATTTGTTTGGATTCGGGGATTCTCTCAATAGACCTAGAGTATGCACATATATGGTAAAGACACGAGAATCTTAATCCAGGTTCAGGCCTTCTCTTGAAAGAATAATAACCCTATGTCCTGTGTAATTGCTAATTGCTAGAAAAAGAATTACAACAAAGAATCATGTGAATGGCTAGCCCTCCCCCTTTGACGTTAACCTTTATATAACTAGTGAAACACCAGCCTTTGTCCCGCACCAGAAGACGCCTTAACGCTTCGGATGATAACCGGCTAACGAAAGTTACTATCAGAGAGAAGTAAAATTCCATTTACCGTGTAGCAGTTGTTGTCAGAGAGAGATCGTGTGTGGTTAGTAGATAATGCATGTTCTAACCGTCTTGTGAAACAAACTGATAATGTAGCTCATCGTCGTAGACAGGTTGGTTGGAGATAGATTTGTCATAGAAATTCACATGACCAAAGAGTGGTCGCAGTAGGACTTACGACTATTTGGTCGTAGAAGGACTTACGACCAAGGGGTAGTTGCAGTTAGATTTACGACTACGTGATTGTAGAAAGACTTACAACCAAGGGATTGTCGCAGTAAAACTTACGACTATATGGTCATAGAAGAGCGACTATATGGTCGTAGAAGAGCTTACCACTATATTATCGTAGACAACTATATGATCGTAGAAGAGTTTATGACTATATGGTTGTAGAAGAGGTTACGACTATCCTGCCGTATTTACCTCTTATTGATAAGGGGTATATTTAAGAAATATAATGACATAATAATTTGAGGATTATTCTAGCAACAAACAAATGAGGCGGTTTATCCATTGCCTTTTCAAAGTAGCTTATCGGAATAGTCTTTTTAAAGTGACTATTAGCTTATCGACATTCGGTTCCTTCGCACAAACATTTGCTCTAGGGTCAAAAGCCAACACCTTGCCAGTAGTCGCACTCTGCTTCTTCCTTCACCATCTACACACTCGTGTTGACCACTCCCTCCTTAGTGACACCACAACCACATGTGCCAACCTCTCTCTCTCTCGGCTCTGACTGCATCCCCTAGTCGCGTCCATCCACCTCCACATCGCAGCCTTCACTGACCGACTTCCACCAGAGTTGTACCACCTAGTCGTGTAGTGTTGTGAGTAGTAGCATTGTCGGCAAGCAGAGCTGAGGCTAGAGTAGTGACACGTGACGATTGAAGGAGGGAGAAAGATGCAGTGGGGTTTTGGTGGAGCCATGGTTGCCAACACATCTGAGTTGCGGTGGTCACCAATGCCAGATTTGGAGAGGAAAGGAGTAGGGATGACAACGGGGCCCCATTCCTTGTTCCTCGGTGGGAAATCCTCTATTAGGGTAAGGGGATGGGGAATTTCTTCCCCGTGGGGATAGGTAGCAGGAAAATTCATTCCCTGACGTGAGATAAATTGTGTAAACTCAACACACCACTTCCATTCATCAGTATCGGTATTTATATAGGTTACATGAGAGGAAAAGAGAGAGGCAGAGATTGCATCACATGTGCCCACTAGCACGAGCGATAGAATAGGTCACACAACACTATATACGTTGCAATAAACGATAAGGATTGATCCATAGGACTCGGTCCAATTGGTTGAGATGCCAATGGTGTCATTTGCTGTCGGATCCCGGAGCAACAACTCCGAAACCCTTTGTGTTTCCCACAAGGAAAAGCTAGTGCATACAGGGTCAACAGGAATGCATATAATGCATAACAACCACACTTTATTATATAGCAAGGTATGGGCCTTATGGCCAAGTTTTACAATAATAGCAAAAAGAAAACAGCGGAAGATAAATATAGCAGCAGCCCATCCAGCCTTCCCACAAGGTGAATGACTGTAAGACGTGGCCTACTTGTTGCAATCCTCACCGAAGTCATCGAAGGCTTCCTCTGGAAAGAAGTTAAATTAAGCAACGTGAGTAAAAAAAGTACTCCACAAGTTACACCAAGAGTTTAATAGAGTTAATGCATGCATATGGAGTATCAAGGAAGGCTTAGTATGGTTAATTTGCATAAAAGGCAGTATTGAAGTAAATATCATAAAGTAAGTGCAAAGCTGAATTTGATACAGTACATAAAACAACATTATAATCAAAATAAATAACGTTAGTGCAGGTTCATCCCCTACACCAACTTATCCACGGGCATCTCACCTAGACCATCTTTCCCGAAAAGAGTTCATATGGATTCCATCCATCCATACTTTTAAAATCTCTCATGGATTCCATCCATCCATAAAGTTTTTATAAACCATTTTGAAAAAACAAGTCTAATCCGTAAAAAACTTCACTCAGCTTGCCCATGACCGTGGGCACGGCTATTCAGGATAGATTATACACTCTGCAAAAGTTGTACAGCTTTACTCACAAGACATGATTATCCCTTTTGCCACCGGATTAACACACTTCCTTAGGTGTGCAACGAGAAGATCATGACAAGGTCTTTACAATGATCCGTTGTCAACATAATCACGCCACCACTAAGGTTTCACCACAACATGAATCCACATGTTGGAGCCCTCTCTTGTGCCATGTGAGACTTCTCACGGCCTACGTCGCGCCCACATTCAGCCTATAGCGAGATTAAGTTGGAACTTCACAAATTATTCGGCCAAGTCTGTTCCATACCAGACTTGTGGTAGTACGATAGGGCTTCGCAACAGTAGCTCACAAACCAGTCCTTAACTTGACTTAGGCCTATCCACGAACCCCTTGTGCCTGACAATCAACATTGAGTCAACAAACTACGATGCATGCCAGCAAGCACCCACCACCATACCAATGCCTAAGTCTAAACCAAATTTCATATTTTGTTTCGAAATAATTTCATAAACATTCCTAACTCACCAAAGTCAAGAATTCAGTTCCAAAGTGTATCATTTTATGTGAAAGATTATCCCAACCCATAATTATTCTAAGCATGGCTAAACATTTTTACCAAATTTCTAGTTAGTGCTATTGTACTAACTAGGTTTTATCTAGGGTTGACAAAGTACAATAGCATTCAAAGACAAATTTGGCTATACAAAGGATTTCGACTTAACTACACTTTAAACTGAATTTAAACTAGACTTGAATAGAAATTACGAACGCATAATAATTTAAAAACAACATAAATAGTTTAAAATAATGGGGTCAACATGGTCAAATGTGTAACTTGCCTTGCTCAGGGTGCTCGGTCTGGTCGTCGTAATCGTTCTCTCCGAGTTCTTTGTAATCTACGCACGAAGAACCAAACAAATAAAATTCAATCAAAAGTCAAATAAATTAAAAAATTCAAAAAGAGTCTAGAAATGGGTAATTTAGGATTTTAGAAGAGTTTAGAAATTTGAACGGGTCAAATCGGAGTTAAAATGAAGAAAGTTAGGGCTTCCGAAAGATTAAAATGAGGGAAAATGGAAAAGGCTGATTTTAGGAATTATTTTTGTACTGAAAAGGCTATTTATGATGTCAGCAGAATTTAATATTCAGTTGAAATATTTTTATAAAGGAAAAAGGCTTTTATGACGCAAGGCTGACGTCAGCAAATTTTAAATTCTTGGGCGGGAAATTAATTTAAAAACGAAATGCTGACATGGCAAAGGGGCTGACGTGGCCGGCCACACGGCTGTCACTTGGCCGCCACGTGGGCACGGTCGGCTGACGTGGCCAAACCGAGGTGGCAGCGCATGGGGGCGGGGGGCTCGCTGGAGAGTGGGCGCTCGGCGGCGGCCGACGAGGGGCGGTGGGGGTAGAGGAGGCGGTGGTAGTTCGGGGCCTTACCGGTGCCAGGCTCGGGGTGGCCGGAGAGGGGTAGCGGCGGGGAGCGAAGCGACGACGGTAGAGGAATGAGAAGGTGGTGATGGCGGCTTCGGGGCGACAGCTCCGGCGGGCGGAAGCTCTTGGCCGAAGGTGGAGGAGGGGCGGTGGAAGTAGGAGGTGCGGGGGAAAGGCTTCCCCGGGGGCAGGGGGTTTATAGGGAGACGGGGGCGGTCGACTCGAGCGGCATTGATGCCGGCGCGGGTGCTGTGGCAAGGGAGAGGCCCGAGAGGGCGGCTTTGGGAAGAGGAAACGGCGTGCGGGCGGGTGGTTGGAGTGGCGGTGAGGCAATAAACCGAGGCTACGGCTTAATGGTGTGCGGGCGGAATCGGTTTGGGAAGAGGTAAGAACACGGCGGGCCGGCGCCATTAATGGGCAGTGAGGCGTGTCAACGAGGCGGGGAGCTCGAGGCGACTCCTCGGGGGGCGGAGCGGCCGGTAGACGAAGCGGCGGTGACTGGTAAAGGCGGTGGTCGGTGAGAGGAAGGAGGGCGGAAGAAGGAGGAAGGTAGAAGAAAAAGATAAGGGTGGCCCACCTATCGGTGAGAGAGAGAGGAGGGAAAGGGGTGGACGGCCGATTAGAGACACATGGCAAGGTTGGGTGTCTCGGCCGCTGAACGGTTAAGTGAGGGTGAATGGCTCGGATTAGAGCAAGGGGAGAGGGATTGAATCCAGGCCGGACACGTGGTAGACTAGGATTAATCCGGATTTAATTTCGGATTAGTTTTTAGAAAATACCAGAAAACTTTATAAATGCTTAGAAAATAGTAAATAATGTTTTAAAATTCCAGAAAATTCATAGAAACTTCCTGGAGCTATTTTAGACTTAAGAAAAATATTTTTAATTCAGATTTTGCCTTTAAAAATTTTATAAAATATATTTCATCTTTAAAAATTGATTTTTAATTCCAGAACATTCTTAAAAATTCTATAAAATTTAGGAAGCTTGGGAAAACTAAATAAACTCTTTTTGGCTTTAATAATATATTTGAAAAATATATTTTCTGGATCTAGGCTTTGAAATAAAATCCAAATAACTCCAAATAAATCCCAGAAAATCTAAATAAAAGACAAATGCTTAAATACTTAATTTAAAATAGTATTTGGACAAAAATTTACAAATACCTTTTATTTAATAATAAATTTATGTTTTTAGTTAAATTACTTTTAACAAAAGCCTTTTTTTTAAAAGCTAAATCATGCAAAATAAAATCTCTCAATTTTAGGCAACCAAAGAACACTTATTTTATTTTAAAGTAAATTAGTTTTAATAATTTTTTTACTGAAATTTTGAAATAAACAGGTGGGCTGTTACATTTGTTTAACATCCCCCTGTTGATTGAATGTGGTTCTCCCGAAAATGCAAGCTGTCCCAAAAGTCGTAGAACACAATAGACGGGAACCCCTTTGTAAAGATATCAACATATTGGGACATCGATGGTACATGAAGAACCCACACCTCACCAAGTGTTTTGTCCATTGATGTTGCACGGGATTAGTAGACAAGTACATGGTATTGACATTGTTACAATATACAATCGTAGCATGTGTAGGTAGATGATGGTGCTCATGAAGGAGTTGGCGAAGCCAGCATGACTTGGCACTGAATTGGCCACCACCCATACTCGGCTTCCACACTGGATCTGGAGACTGTTTGTTGCTATTTCGATGGCCATGACATGAGATTATGTCCCAAGAAGATGCAAAAAACTAGAGGTAGATTTGTAGGTATCGGGGCACCTTGCCTAGTCTATATCTAAGTAGTCAATTAGATCATGCCCAGAGGATTTGTAGAGCTGTAATTCCAAGTGGGCAATCCCATTGATGTATCGCAGGAGATGCTTCACCAGCTGAAGGTGATGATCTTGAGGAGCATGCATGAAAAGACAAATTTGTTGAACCACATACGAGATGTCAGGGTGTGTTAAGGTGAGGTATTGAAGGGCTTCGACTAGGATATGGTAGAGAGGAGGGTCTAGGAAAGGATTGCCTCCTTGGCCTGATAGTTTGGAACGAGTATCTATGGGAGTGGATAGAGGATTGCAAAGTCATGGTGGCTCTCTCAAGAATATCAAACACACACTGGTTCTAGGAGAGGAAAATACTAGTGTTGTTGTGTGTGACGTCATTGATCCCTAAAAAAATGAGAGAGGGACCCAAGATCGCTCATTGAAACTCACACTGAAGACTTCATATAATAGTACATAGCAATGAGGTGGAATTGGTCGTAAAAGACCGTAAATGATCGTAAGAAGGATGATGGCCAAAAAGAGCAAAATAAGGTGTTTGAAATTGTAGACTGGAACAAGGTCTACGGTTAAGTAAATGTGTGGCGGTGTGCAAGGCCTCCACCCAAAATTGAGGAGGCATATGTGCTTGACAAAGAAGGGTGCGTAGGACATCACTGGTGGAGCAGATCATGCATTTGACTTTACCATTTTGCTACGAGGTGTCTGGGCAGGTTAGGCCATAAGAAATGCCACGGGCGAAATGAAAGCACACAAGTACGAATTGATGAATTCCCCCCATTGTCACATTGAACAGACTGAATCACAAGATGAAATTGATTAAGCACAAAAGCAAAGAAGCACTAGAAAGTAAGATAGACATCGGACTTATGGCGTAAAGAAAATGACAATTAGTGTGAGAAATCATCAAGTACATTGAGATAATATTTAAAACCAAAAAAGCTAGAATGTGGTGATGTCCATTAATCACAATGAAGCACTTGAAAGGGCATGTTTGTAAATGACAAAGAAAAACTAAAGGGTAGTTGAGGTTGCTAACCAAGCTAACAAGCTTCGCGCACAGAGGGCGTGTGATTGTTTTATGATAGGGAATGCCAAAATTAATGGATAAATGCAAATGGGAGGATCGACTTAAATGCCCAAGATGACGATGCCAAAAGTCACCTATGCCTGCCATGCTGAGGAGAGCATGTCTTGCACCTCCGAAGAAGGGATAAAGATCACCCACACTATTGGCCTCATGAGAATTCTCTTGGTGGCCAGATCCTTCACAAAGAAACCGCATGGATCAAATTCAATATAGCAAGAATTATCATGGGTAAAACAACACACATAAAGAAGGTTCTTCACAATAGATGGAGAAATTAAGACAATGAAAGATGAAAGGGACAACTAGAATTATGTAGGGAGGTGGAGCAAATGCCTATGACAGGAAGAATGGATCCATTGCCTACAACGATTTTCTTTGAAGAGTTAAGATTTGAATTAGAACAAGACTTAGAGTGTACCACTATCACTAGTGATGTGTGAAGATGCCCTGGAGTTCATGTACTAGTCAAGGCTGCTGTTGGGGTGCTGTAGTGAGGAGTTGCTGAAGGAATTATTTAATATCACATTCTAGTCCCAGGAGAATGGCGTGGTCAGAGGCTGTGATGTTGGAGGCATGTTGGGCTAGTGGGAGAACATTAATAGTAATGCCTGAGTGGGCGCCCCTAGACGAGGGCCTAGGACGCCAAGAGCAGTGAGCGCATTGCAACAGCTTCACCCACATCCATCTAAGACATCAAACAGAAGCAACATGCTTTATTTTGCCTCGCAATTCAATTCTCATTCTTGCAGACCAATAAACTTTATTGGAGCATACACACCGGCTATGGAGCCACGAGCCATCTAACTACTAACCTAGACACGCCTACAAATCATGCGCCTAACCTACTCTTTTCAGGGCTTCAATCACAGGGAGCATTTTTTTTTCACAAATTTCCCGTAGAGCCCGCAGATCCATATGCGTAACCCATAAAGCTGTGATTTTGATCTTACACCGACAACCAGAATGCTCAATTAACACCCCCACATCAACCCCAACCCCCCAAGAAAACATGCGGAAGGGATGAATCGTGAGAGGAAACTAACATTCTGATGCCACAGACGCCCAACTCTACAGGCCCTAAGAGATCCCCCGCCGCAACCGCACGAAAATCAAGAACATGCTCCAGACTCTAATCCCCCAAAACAACACCCAAAGAAACAGTCGAGACCCACGCTCGCGAGGGGCACGCGACTAGGATGGCCAAGCTACGGCCGCAGGATTCCAGAAGGTTCTGGAAGGGGGCAGAGGAGTGGTCACCTGATGGTTTGGGTTCACCGCGTGAGGCCTCATCGTTGTCGAGACGGAGAGCACAGAGGCTTCTTCTGGGGATTAGCCTGGGTCTGCAGACGCGACCCCACCCGAGAGCGCTTTTAGGCCCGCTCTTTTCGGCTTCAACTTCTGACTTATTTTTCACTATTCATAAATTTTGTTTTTTCTGAACTTTTGGTTTTTTTGAGCTTTTTTTCTGGTTCTTTTTTCTCGTATTTGTTTGCATTATACGTGATTGGTAACATGTTTTTTCTATTTTTAAATTTTTTAAATTTAATTATGCTAAATAAGCCTTTGTCAGCTATAGTATTTTCTCAGCTAGCTACAGTGCTTTTCAGCCATAAGCCACCCAAAAAAAAAGCTCTTTTGAGCAGTGCCTTAAAGATGCCTAAAGCCGAGATTGCTGTGCATGTGTCTGACCGAACGGTGTCGACCAGCAGTTCTGCCCACATTGCCGGGATATCTAATCGGACGGTTAAGAATGGGTCCAAAATAGCTTATGGATATGGGCGGCCCGGTACATCAAGGATGAAATGAACATAAAAAAACTTGTTCTTTTGTGTTGTGGTCGATGGATTTTTGATTGTGACTGATATCTTTTATCTATACTTTTTAAAATAGTGGGATACTAACACGAATAGCGCATACGGTTTTGGATTCAGCAAATCGTTTGAAGAATCTATTTTAACAAATTATTTTTGGCTTTCAAAGAAGTCAAAAGCCAAAAATATGAAACTAGCTAGTTACTTGTAACTGTTTGCACCAGGCAGGCAGTCAACGTGTTACATGAAAATGCCAACGGCTAGCTAGTCAGATTATGGTACCTTTTCTTGTGGGTAATAGCTATCGTTCGAGCCCCACTAGTCACATGTTAGATGAATTTATTTCGGCCAAGGCTTAAGAATGAGCATGATAACTAGCTGATAGTTGCATCCCTTCGCAAAGAAAAATGTTACTCCATCCGGCAACAGATACATGGAGTTTTAGACATTGATACTATCCTTAAAATGTAGCTTTAACTATTAAATTATATTGTAATGTATTTATAAAAATCAAATAAAATTAGAAATAAGTCCAATTAAAACCTTGAATTTTTTAAAAGTCTATTTAACACTTTCAACTACAAAACCAAGTATTTAACCTCTAACTTAAAATCAATACACCTAAGAAGGTTTTTGGTGACAGAATCGAACTCAGGGTGTTTTTTTACCATGTTGGTAGCCATGTCATCGATTTTTGATGATGAGAAGAAAAAAAAGAATATATATAGAGAAAGAGAGAGAGAAAGAGGTGGACCATGTGGATATCAACACCCTTAAATTGGATCCCATTAGCAAAACCCAAAGATGTGGCTGCCAATGTGGTGAAAACCATCTTGAGTGAGATCCACACCATCAAACCGTCATCTGAAAACCGCTTTGAGGTGTGAATTTGATCCGATTTTGTAAGCTTGGGGTTAAATACTCGGTTTTCATAGTTGAGTATGTTAAAACGGACTTTTTAATGGGTTTATTCCATGAAATTATAATATTATGAAAGTATTTTTCGAGATAAATTTATACGTATGATTTTCATATATTCAATCTAAATATTTAAAAAGATATTAATAGTAAAATATTTCAAAATTTTGACTGCGCACATCCTAAAACGACATGAATTTATATACAGAGAGAGTACATAATATTTGATTCGGTGTGGAGCTTCAAAAAAATAGAGGGGATTGTGTAGTGATCATCTTTAGCAACTCCAATTTTAATGAATGTTTGTATGATGTTTAAATTGGTTCTATCAAAAAAATTGTGATTGCCATTTCTAAGTGCGTAACTTGAGACTCGACTATCAAAAAATTGTTTTTTAAAGACTTCATAGAGGGAGCTGTCTGCACATGTTCTAGTATAAAATAGCTGAAAATTTAAGGTGGGGATTAATAGAAACACACAAACAAAAGGAGGATGGAAGAGAAGGAAAGAGGCCTGTTCTTTTCGGCTGCGGTTTATGGCTTTTGACTGAAATTTTTGAATTTTGGCTGTTTACGATACAGATTACGGAGAGACATATACTCACTTGTGATTTTACCTAGTACAGATGTTGGGTTTTTAACGTGTAGATCGTTTAACTTGTAGACCCTATCTTAAGAAAAATACTCTATTTAAAAGTTAGATACTGTAGCAGAAACTAAAAGCCGATTTAAAAGCCCAAAAGAACCGGGCCCGGAAGCTGCGGTTGGCTTCCTTCCTCGACATTCCTTCTCCTTCTATCCCTCCGACTAACAATTACAGTACAGTGGCTTCCCTCTCCTCTTGTCTCTAGTTTGTTGGAAGAAAATTAAGCTGGTTTTAGCAGCATCTGATAGGCCATACATGGGGCGATCTTGAAAGGAGATTCGAATTCTTCTCTCCGCCACAGCGGGGGGGGGGGGGGGGGGGGGAATCCTTTTGATGACTGCGGCCGTCGCCGATGGCCACCATGCGCGCGTACAAGCTCCGTATCCCGATTCTTGCTCGTGAGTTATATCGGTTTGGAAATTTCGAGTTGGGAGTCTTTTAAGCCGAATTGCTCTTGCCTGCTTGTTTGAATCGGGACGGTTACGTTTTCGTTGAGTTGGGTTTGCGTAGCGGTGATCAAATTCCATTCCAAGAACCTACTTTTGAATCTTTGGCTCTTCTTGCGTTCATGTTGGTTTGTTTTGTTCTTGTGATTTTGTGGTTGAGTACGGTGCTGGAATTGAGTCGGTTCCAAGGAACCAATTTTAGACCTTGTGAGTTGCTATTGGTTCTTTCTTTTTTATCGCTGCTTTGACTGTTCATTTCCCCTAAATTATTATACTTTTCTGCTTAAGATCATACATGTTTGTAAGCGAAATTATACGTAGTAGAGTGATACAAGAAACATAATGCCTTGTCAGGAAATTTGACTCCCGTATTATGTAATTTACCAGTTCTTGGATAGTTTGTGCCACTTGCAGCAAATGGGGTCGTACTGTAGCATGTAGGTTCTGAAGTCCTGGCACGTATTATGTGCAAATTGGAAAGATCCATATAAAATCCTCAAATCTCATACTATGTAGTTTTTTTAATCGAGAATTTAGGTGCTAGCATAGCATGGATAGTACAGTTACTGAAATGAACTTTTTAACCCCAAAATGGTGCTGTTTGATGTTGATAAGCAATAGAGGCCAATTCGAATTGATGACAATTGACATGAGTATTTAGCTCTGGATTTCAGTCGATTGTGTTACCTTGTGGAAATGTATATTCTGAAATATCCTTAAAAAAAGTGAATTCTGGAATAAACTTGAAACATGTCCTGATGGATTCGTGGTAGTCGACTACAGTCTATCATGTTTCCTTGACAATGACCAGAGGAGTTTGTCGCGCATGCTTCTGATGTCAATTGTGTCAAGTTTGGGAGGCGGACATCAAGAATCCTCATCACTGGTGGGGACGATCAGAAGGTCAATCTTTGGGTTGTAGGGAAACCCAGTGCAATCCTGGTAATTTTCTATATGGTTTGCTTTGCGCTGAATGGCATTTTTGCTTTCGAAGCCAGTTACTTTTCAACATACAGGTGAGGGTCACTAAGTCTATGGCATTATGCATTGCAGAGCCTATCAGGCTTTACTAGTCCAGTAGAGTCAGTGAGCTTTGATTCCTCTGAAGTTATGTTAGGTGCTGGAGCAGCAAGTGGAACAATAAAAATATGGGACGTGGAGGAAGCGAAAGGTATGAACTAGTCTTGGTGACGCTCTGATGCATTTCAAGCAAGATGATACATTGTAACTGTTTCATGCAACTATATATATGTTTTTATTGTGCACAGTTTTTCGAACTTTCACTGGGCACAGATCGAATTGTGCGTCTCTCGATTTCCATCCTTTTGGAGAATTCTTTGCCTCTGGGTCTTCTGACACAAACATGAAAATATGGGATATTCGGAAGAAGGGATGCATTCACACATACAAGGGTCACACCCGACGAATTGATGTGCTTAGATTCACTCCTGATGGTAGGTGGATCGTTTCTGGTGGGGCCGATAACTCTGTCAAGGTACAATTTTGAGCATGTCCATTAAATACGATACAAATTTGTGGTCCAAAATCCAAGTAGTGGAAAAGGAATTGCTGGAATTTAAATCTGCTGACTTGTCCATTCTATTAAGCTGGCATATCTATATGCTCACAAGTCACAACACAGCTATTGTTAACAACATGAACAGCCACATGCTGATATTAACAGAAAATTTTTCTTAAATTTGTTGGGTCACTGAAATTGCTTTTAAAATATCTTGCTAGATTTGGGATTTGACAGCTGGAAAGCTCTTGCATGACTTTAGTCTTCATGAAGGTCCGGTTAACTGCTTAGATTTTCACCCCCACGAGTTCTTATTGGCTACAGGTTAGATGGACGATCCTATATTACAAATCTCATATAACATATGTTCATTGTAGTGAATTTGATCTGAGATGCTCAGATAACATCTTTTCCTCCAAAATTATCCTAGTTGAAATATCCTTATTTTTTATTCATTACTCTCTAATGCTTCTCATCTGTACAATTCTTGCTATTCTTTTCAAAACTTTTGCAGGTTCAGCTGATAAGACTGTTAGGTTTTGGGACCTTGAGACTTTTGAGTTAATTGGCTCTTCTGGACCTGAGGTATCCTTTCTCCTAATTAATAAATAATGATTCGGAAAGTTCAGGCTTTGCTTCTTTATGCCCTCAACCCCCCAATGTGAAATTATTTTATGTTAAAAATATGAACTAATATTGTTCTATAAACACCATTCTTATGTAGTCATCTAGCAAAATTATCCCCTATAATTTCTAAATCTTGTGTTAAGTGCTAGGCACATTTGATCATGTGCTTGGCTTCAATGAAATGTAATTCAAACTAAGTTCCATCATTATGAATTGTTTTAGGCCTTGGTAATTCTGCTTAAGTCTGACCCTTTACAAGGAGTCAAGCGAACACATCAGGTCGGCATTAGGTGCCGATTTCATGTATTTCTCTGGAGTCATCAAATGGTACCAAATAAAGCTTACTACTAATCCAGCATGTCAGACCAACCTCTTCGTGAAATAGCTATCATTGAACTTATGTAACTCGATATTTTATTCGTTTAAATCCATCTGTTATATTCAAGTTTTTTTAAAAAAGGAATCTTGGAGTTGTACCTTTGGACTCTGATATAGATATAATACATATCAGTTGGTAAACCTGATGGTACATGCCCACGTCTGTTTTTAAATTTTTTTACGGTACTTGAGCTCTAATTAATTTTAATATCCATACGTTATCTTGTTTTTTATTTTCTGGATATAACTAATTTTCAGCTTAATGCAGAGCAGCCGGGAATACTTTGCTCCGGTACGATTTCTGATCATCAACTTCGTATTGTCTACAATTTCTGTGTAGAAATGGATGGGAGTGCTTGTTGTCAACAAAGTTCTTGATCTGTAAATGAAATAATCGATTACTTATCAGTAGCTATGCTTAATTTTTCAGGCTAGTGTAGTTCGTTCTATGACATTCAACAGTGATGGTAAAGCACTTTTTTGTGGGTTACATGAAAGCTTAAAGGTAACTGCTCTATTGACCTATCAACATGCTCATTTCAAGCTTCAGGAAACGACATCTCAACAAAGTTATTTGTGTATTATCTTTTGCTTGTAGGTTCTTTCCTGGGAACCCATCATATGTCATGATGTGGTTGATGTTGAGTGGTCCACATTAGCAGATCTAAGTGTTCATGAGGGAAAACTTCTCGGTTGCTCATATAACCAAAGCTGTGTTGGAATATGGATTGTGGACTTGATGGTGTGAATTATGATTCTATATTTATATATAATTTACTGATTACTATGTTAGCAGTTGAGCTGTTCTGATATGGCGCTAATCCTAAATTTCAGCAAATTGAACCGTATGCGGTTAGTAATTCTGAAGCACATTTAAATGGAAGTATAGATTGGCCAATACAAGCAGATAATAGCATATCATCAGTGTTGGGAAGGTTATCAGTTTCCAGAAGCCCAGGTAGTGTAAATAATTATCACTTCACTTACTCTAATCCTTATATCCACCTTCTCTGTAGTTAAGGTTCTTCAACCTAAAAATAGCTAAGTTTTGTTATTTTTCGAAACTGCAGCCAATGAAATTTATTCCAATACTTTGCTTAAACGCCCAATGTCTGCTTCAAAAGAAATTCCTGTCCCAGCTTCTTCTGCAGTGACGAAGAGATTATCAAAAGTACCTGGAACAAGTGATCTTCGGCTCACAAGATCTGATTCTCTACCTCGTCTTTCTCCTAGGGTAAGATTGAACCAAAATTTCTTTGATGACCAGAAGAGACAGCCAGCTGATGCTGTGCCTTTAGCATCACCAAGAGTTCACTCCAAAGCGGATCTCTCTACAAGTCCTAGACACTCTCATTACAAGCTAGCATCGGCTGCTCCCACATATAGACCAAGGTCCAATATGTCTGCATATAATACTAGAGAATCATTTTCCATACCAGTTGTTGTCCCCAGGCATAGCTCTAAAGTGGATGCTGGTCCAAATCTCAGTAAAGTTGCCACTACTGACTTACCAGTAGTTGAGCCTCAAAATATAGTAAAAGGTGATCTGGCTGTGGATCATGGCAAAGAAGATGGTATTTTGGTACCTGTTATTGATTCAAGGAGCTCAAATATGGATGTAGAAACTGGTTGTACAAGAATCATTGGTGATGTCATGCATAAAATTATCCGAGAAACTAGTTTGAGAGTTAATCTGGATCATGGCTTTAGAAGGGAGGCTCCGGAAAGTGAAAAGGTGCAAAAAGACATATTTCAGTCAAAGCCTATTAGTTCAAAAAGAAAATTTACAAGAGAAACTTCAGGGTGTAATGAAAGTGTTGAGTCTAATGAAGTTGGTGACTGGTATAATGTTTCTGGTTTTGAAATACCAAAAGCTGCGGTTGGAAAGAATCCAGAGTTTGCCCATATGAACAGAAGAGCAGTGTTTGGACTGAGCAAACTGTTGGAGTCAAGTGAAATCCACACTGTTGAACATCGTAAGTGCTCCAGCTGGTCTGATATTATTTTGATTTCGATTCCCATAATTTTTATCACCATGCTCTTTGTTGGGAGGAACAGGACTGTCATCTGCGGATTATGAGAGAAGACAGTATGCACCAACATTAGATGGCTCGGTATACATCACTTCCAAATTTTCAGATAATGTCATTTGGGATGCCTTTGCTCTTTTTGTTGAGATCAAACCCATCTTGCAACTGTGTTTTCTGTAGAGGAGATACTCTTCAGTTGCTGGAGAACAGAATGCATCGGCTAGTGATGAAGATGCTCTGGCTGACCTAATGGAAAACCATCAAGAATTCATTCATGTAGTGAAGTCTCGGCTAGCAAAACTAGAGGTTATAAACTGGATTAGAATTATCTATAACATTTACTGCCGTGAGATGTAATTACGTTATACATTGAGTAATGCCAGTCACCATTTGATATTTGCAGGTGGTTTACCGGTGTTGGCAAAATAATGATATAAAGGGCTCTGTTGATGATATGCAGAGAATGTTGGACCATGCTGTGTGTACTCCCTACTATCCTATATTGTAGTTTCATCCATTATAATGTCTGATGTGCTGTTCTACTGCTCTTATAGGTTACTGCTGATATAACTAGTGTTCTGATGGAGAATACTACTAAATATATCACACTAGACATTTGTACTTCTATCTTACCTCTTGCCTCCAGCCTTCTTGAAAGTAGATATGACAGGTGTTTTCTTGTATTTCCTCTTATTTATGCATTCAAAGCGTTATAATTTTTGACATTGCTATTGTACATTGGATAAGATTTCTTGACTGAACATTATAAACTCATTAAATGTTCCTTTGAGGCCTAGACCTTGTGATGGGAGACTTGGACTTGATCGCCTCCCTTCCTGAAAAGGGGTGGAACTTAAGCTGCAGATACAACATGCTGTTACTGGTTAATTGGATCTATTGTTAGTTACCCTTTAGAGTGGTAATTGGTGAGTGACATATTAGATATGTGGTGTTCAGTCAAATTGCACCACTAGCTTACCTTTCTATTCAAGACTATTGACCACCTGTGCAAACTTCTGCATTGGTAGAAATCGCACTGTTATAATGTGTTGATTCACTTTAGTTGTATGTAGTCCTCTGGATCGGATCAATCAATTTAGCGTCCATGTATTGAGATGCAATGTGATACCACACGTGGCTTCCTTTACTGGCATAGCTCCGGTAACATGATTAACTCCAAGCCTTTGCCCTGTTCATTCTTGTACTGCCCTTCCACTGTTAACTTAAAAAGTTTTGTGTTCATAGTTCATTCATTTCATACAGTTCTAGTTGTACGAAAAGTGACTGACAATATGATGGTAACTGTTATGTAAAAAAAGGAAAAGCAATATGATGGTAAGATGGTGCTTAATAAGTGTGCATTGACATCTGCTGCAGGCATCTGAACATTGCCTTGGAGATGATCCTTAAGCTTGTTAAAAGCTTTGGTGCTACTATTTCTTCAACTTTGTTGGCTGCTCCGCCAGTTGGTGTAGACCTTGAGGCGGAGCAGAGGTATTTATCTTCTCCTTTCGTCTCATTAGAATGATCCTGCTTCATATACATATAATGGATTTGCTTCATCTGTGTATACACTGCTAGGTTGGAGCGGTGCAAGTTATGCTTTCAAGAGCTGAAAAAAGTGAATTCCAGTCTCGTCTCTCTGACACGGTAAGCCCACTCTCTCTTCAAAAGGCATTGGTTTCCAAAATCTGGAAATCTCACTAGCAGTTCAAAGAACTAAAACGTCACCTTTTATGCATCCATCGGAGGCTGCAAGGCGAGGTTGGGAGATCAGCACAGGAGCTGAGCCTCTTTCTTCAGGACATCTTTCAACTGTCAAGCAGATAAATGGTAGCGCATACCGTGACTCGCGAGATTTCACCCTCTATTCCGTTCGTCATGGAAGATATACAGAGATATAGGATTAGCAGCTATAACAAAAGAAATATATAGGAAATACACGTCATCTTGGGCAAAAATGTATATAGCATTTGTAGTCAAAATCTACATGACTATATCATCGTGTCATTGTGTGTGCACGCCCTGGTGTGCGTGCATCAGGCAAATGTATATGACATTTTCAGCTTGTATATTGACAGTTCCGTAAAAGTATAAAGTTCTCCCCTTTTCTCTGGATCTCTGAGCATTTGCTTCATCTGTAATGTATACATCATTTATGATCTTTGTGTAGGTACATGTTTTGACGAAAAAGCATTTGTTCCGTGACTGTGTATATCACAAATTATAACACTGTAATACGAATTGCGTGCAAACATATATATACCGTGCACAGACACTCGCGGGGGCGAAAAAGATAGTGCAGTGGACTCTCAGGCAGAGGCCCACATACATGCATTATCAACAGCCGCAGAAGACTACCATACCGAGGTGGGCGCTAGCATGGGTGTGGTGAATCGGATGGCTCACGGAAGCGAGCGGGACATAACTGGACCAACGTTTAGTACCACATCGCCTAGCGAACTGAGCGAACTCATGTTTATAAACTCGAGTGTGAGGCCTAATTTTTCGGGAGACATCTGATAAAATTGAAACGATACGGAGAAGCTTGTGAAAGGATGACACGCACAAATTAAGGAATAGTCTAAATTTTTTTAGATTTTTACGCTTCGGTCCTTTTATCTCTCATATATGCCCTTCCAGAGTCTCTTTTTGCCCCTCTGCATTTACATTTTCCTTGCAGTTGGGTCCTTAGAGCATGTATAATGCAGGCGCTTAGAGAGATGCTTAGCAATGAAAAACTGATTTTTCTTGCTATATAGGATAGATAAGGTGCTTATTTTGAAGCATCGATGCTTAAATAAGCATCGGTGCTTAGTAGGTGCTTATGTATATAATTATATCTATTAATAGATAATATAGCATCTAAGCACCCACGGAAGAGATGCTTGCGTTGAAGAAAATAACTTTTGCATGGGTACTTGCTATATTCTCTCTCTTTAAGCATTCATATATAAGTATCTTGCATTGTACATGCTCTTAGAGCCTCGTTATTTCTCAGTAAACTCCCCGTTCCCTTATTATTTACGTAAAGACCCCTACAGTGGCATTTTATCATAGGACAGCCCTCACATACTTCTCCTTCCGCCCTTTGTGCCCACTCTTTTGTTACATTGAGGTTCTTCCAGTAATCCAGTGGACCAATAAAAGGTAAAGAGGTTCGTTGTTCTTTCTACTGCTATGACATTCATAATTGCACTCGTGTGCTGCGTTTTTGTCCTGAATCTTGACAAGTCCCCGTAGCCTTTTCTTTTGTTACAATCAGGTACTTACAGCTTTGTTGTTTTCAGCAGTTAGGCCCCTGCAGTATAGCAGTATTATTTTGTCGAGTAAGCCTAAAGACTAGGGTCTGGCATCCACTGATGCACCACCCACATGCAAATGGGTCTCTTAAATTTGCAGCTACAACATAATATAGAAAATGGACTGATCAACCCCAAAAAAGTTTACAAATGCACAATGATATGTTGGGAACTCGTCCAACACTCAGCATTTTTTGAACACAATTATCTCATCAATTACAATGGCATTAAATCGGCCTGAAGAGACATTTCACAAATTGAATGAAAACACGGAACTTGAAGAAAAGTTTCATCAAAATAGAATCACTCATCACACAATGGCTCCTATCCACCAACAGCTGGGAAACCCATGGGATACAACCATAAAGTAAAATGCAGTTTTGGCTACAACCATAAATTATCGCACAAAACTCATCAAGTTCTGTGAAAAGGTTGATGTCCGGCTGGTGGGGGTTGTTTAGGGGGAGGTGGGGGAAGTGACATCTGCATTTGCATCGGCATAGGCATTTGTGCTAGAACACCCCTTCCATCACCACGATCAGCTTGACCTGAAAGATCCCTAACTGGCATTCCTGGGTTCATCGAGTTGTCGGGAATGGCCCCAAACCAGCTTGCAGGAAGGCCATCCCACCACCTCCCTGAGGATCACCAGCACCTTCAGCCATTCCCTGCCCAAGGTGCATCGATTGAAATGGATGACTTCCCATCAACCCCATGGCCCATGGGCACTGAGGCCCCTTGGGAAAGCTCAAAGGACCAGGTGGAGGAGGTTGGACCCCTGACAATGAACCTTGATCCAATCCGGCATCTGGTAGTTGCATCTGGAAAGGAGCACTAAAATACTGCGGATTTCGATCTTGTTGGAGTGGAGGGTAATTGAATGATGTGTTAGGGATTAAAGCTTGATTCATATTCATGGGCATCACGAAGTTTGGCTGAGGAGGAATTGGAGGGAACATGGACAGTGCATTAGGCAGCACTTGTTGCTTGTCTTGAGTACCATGGTCAGATTCTTGGCAAAGTGGAGTTGCCCCAGCTGCGTTCTCAGGAGCCCAGTTATAAGGCCAGTCAAATCCTTGAGATGGGTCGTTTTCAGGCCAGCATAGGGGGCCTCATTGGGGTTTCTTCCCTGGACTGGTGGCAGAGAGATCGGTCTTCACGATCTTGCAAGTGAGCACTTGAAGTGGGTGAATCACCTGGCCTTGGAGGAGCACATGCAATAGACATTTCAAGCATTTGAGATTGTCTTTGAGTATCCCTCGCAGAAGCACGGGACATGTTAGGAGCATCTAACTCATTACGTTCTTCCTTCTCAGGATCAGTTTGGAGGAGGTAGATGTTAGGAGTATCTGACTAACTACGTTTCCTTCTCAGGATCAGTTTGGAGGAGGTTTGCATGGGCTTCAGGTGTTAAGTAATATCACTGCATATTTGTTTCTTTGTTTAAAGTTTTTTGATCATGCATAAGTCGGTTAGAAGCAGAAGTTAAGTTTGTCTTAACAGTCTGTTTACTGACCATTTCTTTGTATTTAGCACTCTGCATTAGTCAAGTAATTACTGATCGTAACATTAGGTATTTACCAGTGGTAACACACCATCAAAGTTTTGTAACTATTTGTTGTGTTCAGTAGTATATAAAGGAGAGAAAACCGGAAATGACGTTGAGAAGCTTACGCGTCGCAAAAGCTCCTGTGTAGTGCTTATGTGTACTCTCTCCAAAGTTTTCTCGTGTGAGTTGGGTGGTATAAGTACTCGATCGATGTGTGAGATCGAGTACTGCCGTAGTCCGAAGACACAAGTACTCTATAGCAGTTGTAAGTCTCAAGTACCCAGTAGTGATCGAGTATTGTTTATCTGAGTACTAATCATAAGTACCGTTCATCCGGTGTAGGAGACCCAAATCGGCAACGGTATAGGGGCCGCGCTCGAGCCGCGGACGGCAGTGGAGCCAGCGTACGTGCGGATGTGATCCGTTGGGGTGAGAATCGGATGACTCACGGAAGCGAGCGGGACATAACCCTCACGGAGCATATCCCTCCCTCCTCCCGTTTCACCCCTCATCGTCATCTCCACCCACCTATCGACGGGATCCCTCTCCTCTCCCGATCAAGGGATGCATTCCATGGCGACCGATCGAAGCCTCCTGCGCAACTAGGGTTCATCTCCCTGCCATGGCAGAGGCGGAACCCTCCTCTGCCGCGAGGAGCTGCAGCTCCCACCGCTGAAAGTGTTAAGCCCCGTGTGGGACTCCGGCCGTGTCCCGTGGGCTCTCCGCCGCGCCTGACATGTCCCGCTGGCTGCGCCCCGGGCGCCACCCGTGCTCGGAGCTGGAGCGGACCATCGGGGACCGCGCCCGCTCGGGAAGCCTCGGCCCCGGCGACGCACTCCAGCTATTCGACGAATTGCTCCCGCAAGCCAGGCCCGCGTCGGTCCACGCCTTCAACCACCTCCTCACCGCCGTCTCTCGCTCCCCGGCCTCCTCCTCCTCCAGCGTGTGCTATGGCCCCGCGCTGGCCGTCTCCCTCTTCAATCGCATGGCCCGAGCCGGCGCCAACAAGGTGACACCCGACATATGCACCTACGGCATCCTCATCGGCTGTTGCTGCCGCGCGGGCCGCCTGGACCTCGGTTTCGCTGCCTTCGTCCACGTCATTAAGTCGGGATGCAGGGTGAACGCCATCGTCATCAATCAACTTCTCAAGGGCCTCTGTGCCAAGAAGAGGACGGGCGAGGCCATGGACGTACTGGTCTGCAGAATGCCCGAGCTCGGCTGCACGCCCGATGTCTTCTCCTACAACACTCTTCTCAAGGGGCTCTGCGACGAGAAGAAATGTCAAGAGGCGCTCGAACTAATCCACATGATGGTTCAAGATGGTAGCGGCTGCCCAACTGATGTGGTATCGTATAACACCGTCATCAGTGGTTATTCTAAACAGGGTGAGGTGGGCAAAGCTTACGGCCTATTTCGTGAAATGCTGGATCGGGGGATTTCACCAGATGTTGTGATTTACAGCTCAATCATTGATGGCATGTGCAAAGCTCAGGCAATGGACAAGGCCGAGATGTTCCTTAACAGGATGATTAAAGATGGTGTTATGCCGAACTGCACCACATATACTATTCTTGTGCATGGATATTGCTCTTCAGGACAGTTGGCAGAGGCAGTTAGAATTTTCAAGAAAATGTCTAGAGATGGTCCTGAACCAGATGTTGTTACTTATACCTCACTGATGGACTATCTTTGCAAGAACGGAAAATGCGCAGAAGCAAGAAAGATTTTTGACTCTATGGTCGAAAAGGGCCTGAAACCTGATGTTACTACCTACAGCATTCTGCTTCATGGATATGTTGCCGAAGGAGCTCTTGTTGATATGCATGCTCTCCTAGATTTGATGGCACAGAATGGTATTCCACTTAATCATCATATCTTCAACATATTGATATGTGCATATGGAAAATATGAAATGGTGGATAAGGCAATTCATATATTTAACAAAATGCGGCAGCAAGGACTGGGCCCTAACATAGTCAGCTATGCAACTGTAATAGATGCACTTTGCAGGGTAGGTAGAGTGGATGATGCTATGCTTCAATTTAATCAGATGATTGATGAAGGATTAACTCCTAATATCATAGTTTTTAGCACCCTTGTTAATGGTCTGTGTACCTGTGACAAATGGGAGAAGGCTGAGGAATTAGCTTTTGAAATGATGAATAGAGGCATCCATCCCGATGCCGTGTTCTTCAACACAATAATGGGCAATCTATGCAAGGATGGAAGGCTTATGGAAGCCAAAAATATCTTCGACTTGATGGTACGTGTATGTGTGATGCCTGATGTTGTTTCATATAGTATAATGATAGATGGATACTGCTTAGGTGGTAAGATGGATGAAGCGATGAAATTACTTGATGGCATGGTCTTGATTGGCTTGAAACCTGATGCAATTACCTATAATACTTTGCTTGATGGCTACTGTAAAGATGGTAGGACAGAGGATGCATTAGCTCTTTTCAGAGAAATGTTGGGCAAGGGAATTAATCCTAGTGCTATCACTTATAGAATAATACTGGATGGTTTATTTAAGACTGGGAGAACAGCTGCTGCAAAGGAGCTCTATCTCGAGATGATCAAAAGTGGAACACCATTGGAAATTAGCACGTACAACATAATTCTAGCAGGGCTTTGTCGAAACAATTATGTTGATGAAGCATTCAGAATGTTTCAGAACTTATGTTCCATGAATATTCAACTTGAGGTTAGGACATTTAATATTATGATGGATGCATTGTTCAAAGGTGGCAGAAAGGATGAAGCCATGGATTTGTTTGGTGCTATCTCATTGAATGGTTTAGTGCCGGATGTTGTGACCTACAGCTTGGTGATAGGAAATCTCATAGAAGAAGGGTTGCTAGAAGAATCGGATGATCTGTTTTTAGGAATGGAGAAGAGTGGCTGTGCACCAAACTCATGTATGCTAAATGCTATAGTTAGGAGGTTATTGCGGAGAGGTGATGTATGCAGGGCTGGGGCTTACCTCTCCAAAATTGACGAGAAGAACTTCTCACTCGAAGCATCCACTGCTACCTTGCTAATATCACTTTTCTCAAATCGGAAATATCAGAAACATGTGAAGGCACTACCTGAAAAGTATAATTTCCTTTTGGAAGCGAGCAATTGTTGAATCTTTTGCAAGCAATGGTTTTGTGCCTGATAATACAGTCTGGAGCGGTACTTAGTTATGGTACGAGCATATTCTCCAGAAGCAAAGTGCAAATATCCTCCTCTTTCTTATTGTCTGGTTGTGCATAATGTCTTTTAGTAATACTTTGTTTGAATTGCAGAGGAGCTAGTATTATCTGACAACTTATTCCTATACGTGTCAGATTTCCTCTTCTTCCAATGCAACCGAGAACAATACAAGGCGCCCTTCCCTGTACGAGAAAGTGGACCCAAGGACGCAGATGAACTGTGTATAGACCATGATGGCCGCCACAACATCAACTGAGAAGGTGAGATGATTGAGATTGGCGACGTGCAGCAGGTCACCAGCGATGACCTTGGTGGGAGCAATCAGGGCAAACTGGAGCAATCACGCCGAACAGAACTAGTAGAGACTTTCCAAAGACTTTCCAAATAAAATAGTTTGCTTTCCTTATACTAGATATGCTATTAGAGATAGACTTCCTTTTGAGTTCGGATTTAATACTAGAAGCTGATTGTTAGGGGTCAACCCATATATGGGGGAGACCGCAGCGTTTGAAAGAAATCAAGAAAGAGGTATTTCCTTCCCCTCAACGTCCGGTGCGTCCCTTCAGGCGCACGTTGGCTACTGCTGGCGCCTCCACGCCGGCATCCTCTCTTCAAGCCTCGTCCACACATTCATACAATCTCCGTCATTCCAATCTGGTCCATAACATGACCTAAGTGGTGGTGGTGTTTTGTATATCATGTAGTGCAGAATAAACTCCTGCATTTGGTTCTTCAAATACATTACAACAGCAAGTGCAGTGCCACCTACAGAATAGGCTCCACAGCAAAGGAGTGAATAGCTTTGCCCTTTTGTCTTCCTTTTCTTTTGGAGGAGCTTCTGGTCTTGTGCATCTGAAGCCGTTCGATGCAATATGCGTGAATGCTGCCTGGCGTAGATTACACGCATGAAACAGTGGAGCTTTTGTATCTTTGGTGCAGTTTTGTACATGTGCTTGAGAAAGATATTGATTTGACCAGCATGTGTTGTGTGGTTACTCCACTTGCTCTCTGTAATCTTGCTCGCTTTGGTATAAACAAATGCAAAAAGGTCATGTATCTAGAATGCCAGACCTTGGAATATACTGCAGACAAATGGCAGTGGTGGGTCTCGTTACATCTGTGCTTACTATTGATATGCGATTTGAAGTTATCAAAGTGTTACAAAAATGTTTTCTACAGCCTGCATTCTGCTGTAGCTGAAATAGTCTGGACTCCTATTGACCTATAAAGTAAAATAACAACACATCTCGTCTCAAAAAATAATAGTGCCACGTCAGCCGTCTCAAAGAATTAGATTTTCTTTTTAGAATACAAAGAAAGACACACTTGCACATACACTTCAGATTTTTTTTAGAGTCCTAACTCACACACAAGAATACGTCCACTGAAATATCTCTAACTAGATCAGATGCTTAAACCTCACAAAACATGAGCACATGCTTTGACTACGGAGCACCCACGTCTGCCTACTTTTCCTACCTGAGACCTGGCCGGGGGAAAACCAGTGGGAAATCCTTCATTGATCCTTGGATGGAACTCACCAATCCAAGGAAATCGGTGCCTGCGCGTAACATCAGAACCCACCAATAGCTCAGTACCTCAGAGAGAATCAGATGTGCCATTCAATTGTAATTAGATGTGCCATTCATTTGTTCTGACCTTCAATTTGGAATCCTCAGTTCAACAGAGCTACTTGAGTACCTGCCAAAGGATCATTTTTCAATGAAGTTTGTCCATGTTAAAATTCACATTTAAGTTTTGGAGGAAAGTCAATCTGTGAAAGCCATACCCAGTAACACCTGTCAGCCTTCGATAATCCTCACGTCCATGCATCTGTCCTGCAGTCTGAAGAGAATGAAATTTAGATGTACTCAAAACTTAAGATTTTTTGATATGCATAAGTAGAACTAGGCAACAAGGGAAGTAAGAAATATGATAAAAGATCAACACCCAATCAAGAAAATTGGTCAACATCAACATAGCAGCAGAGAACAACTCAGCAACTAATGCAAGCAAACAATAATAATATTTGAGCACTTTCAGCACGTTAACATATTATTTGAAGCAACTCCACCTACATAGCTCACAGTAACATGCCAAAGATGCAGTTTGACCTCACATATTAGCTCATTATCGCATTCAAGTTTAAATTCTAATTGGGCAAATTTCAGCAATCTCGACCCACATTCAGAAAAAAGCGCGCCAAAGGTGCCAAATTGACCACACAAGTCCACTTACACAAAGGCATTTACACCGAACTTTTGACCTGCAACAGCTTCACCCACATCCATCTAAGACATCAAACAGAAGCAGCATGCTTTATTTTGCCTCGCACCTCATTCTTGCAGACCAATAAACTTTATTGGAGCATACACGCCGGCTATAGAGCCACGAGCCATCTAACTACCAACATAGACACGCCTACAAATCATGCGCCTAAGCTACTCTTTTCAGGGCTTCAATCACAGGGAACATTTTTTCACAAATTTCCTGTAGAGCCCGCAAATCCATATGCGTAACAAATAAAGCTGTGATTTTGATCTTACACGGACAACCAGAACGCTCAATTAACACCCCCACATCAACCCCAAACCCCCACGAAAACATGCGGAAGCGACGAATCGTGAGAGGAAACTAACATTCCGGCGCCATAGACGCCCAATTTTACAGACCCTAAGAGATCCCCCGCCGCAGCTGCCCCCACGAAAATCAAGAACATGCTCCAGACTCTAATCCCCCAAAACAACACCTAAAGAAACAGCCGAGACCCACACTCGCGAGGGGCACGCGACTAGGATGGCCAAGCTACGGCCGCAGGATTCCAGAAGGTTCTAGAAGGGGGCAGAGGAGTGGTCACCTGATGGTTTGGGTTCACCGCGTGAGCCCTCGTCGTCGTCGAGACGGAGAGCGCAGAGGCTTGTTCTGGGGATTAGCCTGGGTCTGGAGACGCGACCCCACCTGAGAGCGCTTTTAAAGATGCCTTAAGCCGAGGTTGATGTGCCTGTGTCTGATCGGACGGTGTCGACCAGCAGTTCTGATCGGACGGTTGCCGGAATATCTAATCGGACGGTTAGGAATGGGTCCAAAATAGCTTATGGATATGGGCGGCCCGGTACATCGAGGATGAAGTGAACTTATGGCCTGTTTGGTTGGTGCCTAAGCTTGCCATGCCTAAGCTTAGGCAATGTGTGGCTGCCACAGAAAGTGTGGCTAATAAAATCGAAGCCACAATTGTGGCAAAGTTTGGCAAGAAACTGAGTCTATGACGTGTGGGGCCGAGTGCTAAGAAAGTGTGGCATGCCACAGTTGCGTCAGTGAACCAAACAGCTACCTAAAAACTATGGCACGCCTAACTTGTGGCTAGGCAACTTCTGGTCATGAACCAAACAGGCCCTTAAAAAAACTTGTTCTTTTGTGTCGTGGCCCATGGGTTTTAATCACGGCTGATATCTTTTGTCTGTAATTTTTGAGATGATGGGATACTGACGTGAATAGCGTATATAATTTTAAATTCAGCAAACCATTTAGAGAATCCGTTTTAAGAAAATGTCCTATTTATTTTAACTTTCAAAAAAAAGTTATAAAACTAGCTAGTTAGTTGTAAGTTGTAACTATTTGCACCAGGCAGGCGAGTCAACGTGTTACATGAAAATGCCAACGGCTAGCTAGTCAGTTTATGGTACCTTTTCTTGTGAGTAATAGCTATCGTTCGAGCCGCACTAGTCACATGTTAGATGGATTTATTTCTGTTAAGGCTTAAGAATGAACATGATAAGTAGCTGATAGTTGCATCCCGTCACAAAGAAAATGTTACTTCATCCGGAAACAGATATATGAAATTTTAGACATGGATACTATCCTTAAAATGTAGCTTTAACTATTAAATTATATTTGAATGTATTTATAAAATCTAATAAAATTAGGAATAAAGTCAAATAAAAATCTTGAATTTTTTCAAAAGTCCACTCAACACCCTCAACGACAAACCCAAGTATTTAACCTCTAACTTATAAAATCAGGTCAATTTACACCTAAAGAAGGTTTTTGGTGACAAGATTGAACCCAGGGTGTTTTTTGCTATGTTAGCAACCTTGTCATTGATTTTTGCTAGCGCAGATCCAAATAAGATGAGGGATGATGACAAGAAGACAAAGAATGTGTGTGTGTGTATAGAGAGAGGGGTGGACCATGTTGATGTCAACACCCTTGAATTGTATCCTCATTACCAAAACCCGATGATGTGGCTACTAATATGGTGAAAACCATCTTGAGTGAGATACACACCATCAAAACTGTCATCTGAAAACTGCCTTGAGGTGTAAATTTGACCCGATTTTGTAAGCTTGGGGTTAAATACTCGGTTTCATAGTTGAGTATGTTAAAGCAGACTTTTTACAAAGTTATGAGTGTAAAATGGGTTTATTCCATGAAATTACAATATTATGAAAGTATTTTTCGAGATAATTTATACATATAATTTTAATATATTCAATCTAAATATTTAAAAGATATTAATAGTAAAATGTTTTGAAAATTTGACTGCGCACATCCTAAAACGACATTAATTTGTGACCGGATAGAAATATTGGATTCGGTGTGCAGCTTCAACAAAAAAAAATTGAGGGGATTGTGTAGTAATCATCTTGCAAATCTAATTTTAATGAATGTTTGTATGATGTTTAAATTTGTTCTATCAAAAAAAATTGTGATTGCCATTTCTAAGTGTGTAACTTGAGACTCGACTATCAAAAAATTGTTTTTTATACACTTCATAGAGGGAGCTGTCTGCACATGTTCTAATATAAAATAGCTGAAAATTCAAGCTGGGGATTAATGGAAATCCAAAAAGGAGGATGGATGAGAAGGAAAGGAAAGAAGCTGCGGTGGGCTTCCTTCCTCGACATTCCTTCTTTTATCCCTCCGACTAACAACTACAGTACAGTGGCTTCCCCCTCTGCTCTGTCTCTAGTTTGTTGGAAGAAAATTAGGCTGGTTTTAGCAGCATCTGATAGGCCATATACGGGGCAATCTTGAATAGAGATTCGAATTCTTCTCTCCGCCACAGCGAGGGGGAAAATCCAAGCTTTTGATGACTGCGGCCGTGGCCGATGGCCACCATGCGCCATCCCGATTCTTGCTCGTGAATTATATCGGTTTGGGAATTTCGAGTTGGAGTCTTCTAAGCCGAATTGCTCTTGCCTGCTTGTTTGAATCGGTACGGTTAGGTTTTGGTTGAGTTGGGTTTGCGTAGCGGTGATCAAATTCCATTCCAAGAACCTACTTTTGAATCTTTGGCTGTTCTTGTGTTCATGTTGGTTTGTTTTGTTCTTATGATTTTGTGGTTGAGTACGGTGCTGGAATTGAGTCGGTTCCAAGGAACCAATTCTAGACCTTGTGAGTTGCTATTGATTCTTTTTTTTATCGCTGCTTTGACTGTTCATTTCCCCTAAATTAGTATACTTTTCTGCTTAAGATCGTACATTTACTTTTCTGCTTAAGATCATACATGTTTGTAAGCGAAATTATACGTAGTAGAGTGGTACAAGAAACGTAATGCCTTGTCAGGAAATTTGACTCCCGTATTATGCAATTTACCATTTCTTGGATAGTTTGTGCCAATTGCAGCAAATGGGGTCGTACTTTAGCATTTAGGTTCTGAAGTCCTGGCACGTATTATGTGGAAATTGGAAAGATCGATATAAAAAATTCAAATCTCATACTATGTAGTTTTTTAATCGAGAAAATAGTTGCTAGCATAGCATGGATAGTACAGTTACTGAAATGAACTTTTTACCCCCAAAATGGTGTTATTTGATGTTGATAATGCAATAGAGGCCAATTCGAATTGATGACAATTGACATGAGTATTTAGCTCTGGATTTCAGTCGATTGTGTTACCTTGTGGAAATGTATATTCTGAAATATCCTTACAAAAAGTGAATTCTGGAATAAACTTGAAACATGTCCTGATGGATTCGTGGTAGTCGACTACAGTCTATCATGTTTCCTTGACAATGACCAGAGGAGTTTGTCGCACATGCTTCTGATGTCAATTGTGTCAAGTTTGGGAGGCGGACATCAAGAATCCTCATCACTGGTGGGGACGATCAGAAGGTCAATCTTTGGGTTGTAGGGAAACCCAGTGCAATCCTGGTAATGTTCTATAGGGTTTGCTTTGTGCTGAATGGCATTTTTGCTTTCGAAGCCAGTTACTTGTCAACATACAGGTGAGGGTCACTAAGTCTATGGCATTATGCATTGCAGAGCCTATCAGGCTTTACTAGTCCAGTAGAGTCAGTGAGCTTTGATTCCTCTGAAGTTATGATAGGTGCTGGAGCAGCAAGTGGAACAATAAAAATATGGGACGTGGAGGAAGCAAAAGGTATGAACTAGTCTTGGTGACGCTTTGATGCATTTCAAGCAAGATGATACATTGTAACTGTTTCATGCAACTATATATATGTTTTTATTGTGCATAGTTTTTCGAACTTTCACTGGGCACAGATCGAATTGTGCGTCTCTCGATTTCCATCCTTTTGGAGAATTCTTTGCCTCTGGGTCTTCTGACACAAACATGAAAATATGGGATATTCGGAAGAAGGGATGCATTCACACATACAAGGGTCACACCCGACGAATTGATGTGCTTAGATTCACACCTGATGGTAGGTGGATCGTTTCTGGTGGGGCCGATAACTCTGTCAAGGTACAATTTTGAGCATGTCCATTAAATACGATACAAATTTGTGGTCCAAAATCCAAGTAGTGGAAAAGGAATTGCTGGAATTTAAATCTGCTGACTTGTCCATTCTATTAAGCTGGCATATCTATATGCTCACAAGTAACAACACAGCTATTGTTTGTTAGAGATATGTATAGTTTGTTATTCCCCATTGTTATGAGGGGTTCTTTGCATATTTACCACTTGTACTTTGTGTATATATTCTGGCCCATTGGCCTCATATGAATACAAGCGCTATTCATAACATGGTATCAGAGCCAAAACTAGGGTTTTGGCTTACCTAGGGTTCCGTGCGCGCCCATGTGCCGCCTCCGCCGCCGTCGCCGACTCCCGGCCTTCGCCGCCGTCGCCGACTCCCGGCCTCCTCCGCTGCCATCACCGCCCGCTCGGCCTTCACGGCCTCCTCCACCGCCGCCTGTCGGCCTCCTCCGCAGCATCGCCGTCGCGCTGCTGCTCCTCCGCCCGACGCCGCCGGCCGCTCCCTCCGCGCCGGCCGCTCCCTCGCGCCGCCGGCCCTCCGCACCGGCCGCTCCTCCGCACCGGCCGCTCCTCCGCGCCCGACGCCGCTCCCTCCGCGCCGGCCGCTCCTCTGCTTCGGGTCGCTGCCGCCGTCTCCCGCGCCGGGCCGCCGCCTCCCGCGCCGAGCCGCCGCTCGGCCTCCACCCGACGCCGCCGACCCTCCGCACCGGCCGCTCCCCCGCGCCGCCGGCCGCTCCGCCCCGCCGTCCGCGCCCCGGCCCTCCGCGCCGGCCGCTCCGCCCCGCCGACCGCTCCGCGCCGTCCGCGCCGCCAGAGCCAGAGCCGCCGCCTCGCGTGTGGGATCTAACGGGCCGAAGGCCCGTTAAGTTTTAGGTTTCGGAGAAAAAAAAAGCAAAAAAAAAACGTCGTTCTAACCGCCGCGTCGTCCAGCGCCGCCTGTTAGACTTCGTTGTCTTGGTCGCCGCGCCGTCCAGCGCCGCCTACCAATGGGCACCGTTTCCCTCCCTCGCTGCCCGGTGATCTTTGATGGTGTTAATTACACCGACTTTGTGTCTCACATGCGCATTCACATGCGTGGTCTTCGTCTCTGGGGCGTCCTCTCTGGCGATGTCACCTGTCCGCCTTGCCCTATTCCTCCGACGGAGCCTACGCCTGTTGCATTGCCTCCGACAGCCGATAAGGCTGCTGCTGATGATGAAGCTGCTGATAAAGCTGCCTCTGCCTACCATGAGGCTCTGGATTCCTACAAGGATCGTCTGACCGTCTTCACTCAGTGGTACGATGACGACGCTCGGGCTGCTGCTGTCTTCATCGCCAGTGTCCAGCCTCAGTTCTCTTCTGAGGTGGTGGGACTTCCTTCGGCTTTCCAGATGTGGACTCATCTTCGTCAGCGCTACGAGTTACGCGCAGAGGAGACTCATTTGAGTGGTGCTGGTCTGATGCCACTCCCCTCTGTGCTCGCCGCTCGTCCGCCTGCTACACTGCCTCCTCCAGCGGCTACCACAGGTGGTGGTGGCCGTCCTCCGTCTGGAGGTGGTCGTCCTCCGTCTGGAGGTGGCCGTCCTCAGTGTTCCTACTGCGACAGGATGGTCACACTGCGTCCCAGTGCTACAAGAAGAAGCGGCATCTTTCACGCCGTTCTTCTACTGGCACTAGTGCTTCTACGACGACGTCTGCCTCGACTTCTTCAGCAGCTTCTCTCACCGAGCAGGAGATAGCCAGACTTCGACGCCTACTTGCCGCTTCAGGTTCTCCCTCGACAGGTTCTGCAGGTTCTGCTACTGACTCTTCGGGCACTGAGAGACCACCTCCTACACAGTCAGGCACCTCCCCGTGGATTCTTGATTCTGGAGCATCTTTTCACATGACTCCTGATCCTTCTACTCTGTCTTCTATTACACCTCTTGATTCTCCTGTCAGTGTTCTTACTGCTGATGGTACATCTCTTTCTGTCTCTGGTCGAGGATCTCTTAGCAACTCATCCTTTCATGTTCCTCGCCTTACCTTACAGCTTCTTTCTGCTGGGCAGATTACTGACCTTGGTTATCGGGTCATTCTCGACTCTGACTCTTGTTGTGTTCAGGATCGCCACACGGGAGCTCTGGTTGGTTCTGGCCCTCGGCGCCGTGACTCACAGCGTCTCTGGGAGCTTGACTGGCTTCACCTTCCTTCCGCTGCCACCACCGCCGCCAGTCTCTCCGCTTCTGCCACTTCGTCTACCGGCTCTTTCCAGCAGTGGCATCACCGTCTTGGCCATCTGTGTGGATCCCGTCTGTCGTCCCTAGTTCGTCGTGGTCTTCTGGGGTCTGTCTCAGGAGACCATTCTTTAGATTGTCAGGGCTGTAAGTTAGGTAAACAGATTCAGTTTCCTTATCCTCATAGTGAGTCTGTGTCTCAGCGTCCTTTTGATCTTGTTCATTCAGACGTTTGGGGTCCGGCTCCCTTTGTTTCGAAAGGGGGTCATCGTTATTATATTATTTTTATAGATGATTTCTCTCGCCACACTTGGATATATTTCATGTCTTCTCGTAGTGAGGCCTTGCCTATCTATAAACAATTTGCCACTATGATACACACACAGTTCTCCACTCCTATTCGTGTCCTTCGTGCTGACTCTGCTGGCGAGTACCTCTCTCGTCACCTGCGCAGCTTCCTTGCTGAGCAGGGCACTCTCGCTCAGTTCTCTTGTCCTGGTGCTCATGCTCAGAATGGTGTCGCTGAGCGCAAACATCGGCACCTCCTTGAGACGGCTCGTGCTCTGATGATCGCCGCCTCTATTCCACCTCACTTTTGGGCCGAGGCTGTTTCCACTGCCACCTATCTCGTCAACATCCAGCCCTCTTCTGCTCTTAAGGGTGCGATCCCTGTTGAGCGTCTCTGTGGTCTTCTTCCTGACTACTCTGCCCTTCATCTGTTTGGCTGCGTTTGCTACGTTCTCCTCGCCCTCGAGAACGCACCAAACTGACCGCTCAGTCTGTTGAGTGTGTCTTTCTGGGATACAGTGCTGAGCACAAGGGCTATCGGTGTTGGGATCCTGTTGGTCGTCGGATGCGGGTTTCTCGGGATGTGACTTTCGACGAGTCTCGTCCATTCTACCCACGTCCTGCCTCTCCTTCGGCTTCCTCTGTGGAGTCTCTGTCTTTCTTGACCTTTCCAGATACACCTATATCTGTTTTGCCCTCGTCCACCTGTCCCACTGAGTCTCCACATATTCCTCCTGTGGCCTCTCCGCCGTTGTCGCCGCCTGTGTCGTCTCCTACGACTCCCCAGGCTCCTACTACAGTACCTCCTCCTCTTATCTTCTATACTCGTCGACCTCGTTTTGAGGATCTTCCAGCTGAGCCATCTTCTTCTGATGCTCCATCTTCCCCTGATGGACCATCTTCTCCTCGCTACGCTCTCCGCGATCGCCAGTTGATTCGGCCTCCTGCCCGTTTTGCCTTTGCTGGCGCGGCTACTCGTGAGCCTGTCTCCTACCGGGATGCTGTTACTCACCCTGAGTGGCAGCTTGCCATGGCCGAGGAGATTGCTGCCCTTGAGCGTACTGGTACTTGGGATCTTGTTCCTTGTCCCTCTCATTCTCATCCCATCACTTGTAAGTGGGTCTATAAGATTAAGACTCGCTCTGATGGCTCTCTTGAGCGCTATAAGGCGCGTCTTGTTGCTCGTGGTTTCCAGCAGGAGCATGGTGTTGACTACGACGAGACTTTTGCTCCTGTAGCCCACATGACCACTGTTCGGACTCTCATTTCAGTGGCGTCTGTTCGCCACTGGTCTGTTTCTCAGCTTGATGTCAAGAATACCTTTCTTAATGGCGAGTTGCGTGAGGAGGTCTACATGCATCCGCCACCTGGGTATTCTGTTCCTGAGGGCATGGTCTGTCGCCTTCGTCGCTCTCTCTATGGCCTTAAGCAAGCCCCTCGTGCTTGGTTTGAGCGCTTCTCCTCTGTGGTCACTGCTGCTGGTTTTTCAGCTAGTGATCATGATCCTGCGCTCTTTGTCCACACTTCGTCTCGTGGTCGGACTCTTCTTCTCCTGTATGTTGATGATATGATCATTACGGGAGATGATTCTGAGTACATTGCCTTTGTCAAGGCTCGTCTTAGTGAGCAGTTCCTTATGTCGGATCTTGGTCCTCTTCGTTACTTCCTTGGGATTGAGGTTACTTCCACTCCAGATGGTTTCTTTATGTCCCAAGAGAAATATATTCAGGATCTTCTTGATCGCGCCTCTCTCACTGATCAGCGTACTGTTGAGACTCCCATGGAGCTCAATGTTCACCTCCGACTCTCTGATGGCGAGCCTCTTTCTGATCCGACTCGCTATCGTCATCTTGTTGGGAGTCTTGTCTACCTTGCTGTTACTCGTCCGGATATCACTTATCCAGTTCATATTCTGAGTCAGTTTGTTTCCGCTCCCACTCAGGTCCACTACAGCCACCTTCTTCGAGTTCTGCGATACCTTCGCGGGACTATCTCTCGCCGTCTCTTCTTTCCACGTTCCAGCTCTTTACAGCTTCAGGCCTATTCGGATGCTACTTGGGCCAGCGATCCTTCTGATCGCCGGTCTATCTCTGCTTACTGTGTTTTTCTTGGTGGTTCCCTTATTGCCTGGAAGACGAAGAAACAGACTGCAGTGTCCCGTTCGAGTGCAGAGGCTGAGTTGCGAGCTATGGCTCTCTTGACAGCAGAGATTACTTGGCTACGGTGGTTACTTGAGGATTTTGGTGTTTCTGTCACTACACCGACCCCTCTCTTGTCAGACAGTACAGGTGCTATCAGTATTGCTCGTGATCCTGTGAAGCATGAGCTCACCAAGCATATTGGTGTTGATGCTTCTTTCATGAGGTCTTGTGTGCATGATCAGATGATTACTCTTCAGTATGTGCCTTTGGAGCTTCAGATAGCGGATTTCTTCACGAAGGCCCAGACTCGAGCACAGCACGGCTTCTACCTCTCCAAACTCAGTGTTGTTGATCCACCATGAGTTTGAGGGGGGGGGGTGTTAGAGATATATGTATAGTCTGTTATTCCCCATTGTTATAAGGGGTTCTTTGCATATTTGCCTCCTGTACTTTGTGTATATATACCGGCCCTTTGGCCTCATATTGAATACATGTGCTATTCATAACATTTGTGACCAAGAGAAGGAAACAATTAATCACCTTCTCATCTCTTGCGTCTTTACTCGGCAATTCTGGTTTCATCTTTTGCACAAAGTAGGACTGCATGTGCTGGCTCCTCAAAATGATGAAACTTCTTTTGATGACTGGTGGGCTAGAGTGGAGTTGAGGGCGGCTGTCTTGGACAGGAAGGGGCTGAATTCGATCATAATTCTTGGAGCTTGGTTGATTTGGAATCATCGCAACCGGTGCGTGTTCGATGGAATGTCTCCAAACCTAGCTGGAGCTTTGTTGCTCGCCTATGAAGAATTGCGGTTGTGGTGTTTGGCGGGAGCTCGAGGCTTATCATCCCTTCTTGCCCTAGAGCCAGCTGGTAACCATTAGTTGGTCTTCTTTAGCTGTGGTCGAGGTCGTGTTTATTGTTTTGAATTAGGCGCGTTTGTTTGCTTAGAAACCAAACCTAATGTTTTCAGGTGTGTGTTGTAAGGGTTCTTGTCCCTTTTTTCTTCTTAATATAATGATACGCAGCTCTCCTGCGTGTTCGAGAAAAAAAAACATTAGATGGCTCGGTATACATCACTTCCAAATTTTCAGATTATGTCATTTGGGATGCCTTTGTTCTTTTTGTTGAGATCAAACCCATCTTGCAACTGTGTTTTCTGTAGAGGAGATACTCTTCAGTTGCTGGAGAACAGAATGCATCGGCTAGTGATGAAGATGCTCTGGCTGACCTAATGGAAAACCATCAAGAATTCATTCATGTAGTGAAGTCTCGGCTAGCAAAACTAGAGGTTATAAAGTGGATTAGAATTATCTATAACATTTACTGCCGTGAGATGTAATTACGTTATACATTGAGTAATGCCAGTCACCATTTGATATTTGCAGGTGGTTTACCGGTGTTGGCAAAATAATGATATAATGGGCTCTGTTGATGTTATGCAGAGAATGTTGGACCATGCTGTGTGTACTCCCTACTATCCTATATTGTAGTTTCATCCATTATAATGTCTGATGTGCTGTTCTACTGCTCTTATAGGTTACTGCTGATATAACTAGTGTTCTGATGGAGAATACTACTAAATATATCACACTAGACATTTGTACTTCTATCTTACCTCTTGCCTCCAGCCTTCTTGAAAGTAGATATGACAGGTGTTTTCTTGTATTTCCTCTTATTTATGCATTCAAAGCGTTATAATTTTTGACATTGCTATTGTACATTGGATAAGATTTCTTGACTGAACATTAAAAACTCATTAAATGTTCCTTTGAGGCCTAGACCTTGTGATGGGAGACTTGGACTTGATCGCCTCCCTTCCTGAAAAGGGGTGGAACTTAAGCTGCAGATACAACATGCTGTTGCTGGTTAATTGGATCTATTGTGAGTTACCCTTTAGAGTGGTAATTGGTGAGTGACATATTAGATATGTGGTGTTCAGTCAAATGGCACCACTAGCTTACCTTTCTATTCAAGACTATTGACCACCTGTGCAAACTTCTGCATTGGTAGAAATCGCACTGTTATAATGTGTTGATTCACTTTAGTTGTATGTAGTCCTCTGGATCGGATCAATCAATTTAGCGTCCATGTATTAAGATGCAATGAGATACCACACATGGCTTCCTTTACTGGCATAGCTCCGGTAACATGATTAACTCCAAGCCTTTGCCCTCATTCTTGTACTGCCCTTCCACTGTTAACTTAAAAAGTTTTGTTCAACTTTGTCAGCTGCTCCGCCAGTTGGTGTAGACCTTGAGGCGGAGCAGAGGTATTTATCTTCTCCTTTCGTCTCATTAGAATGATCCTGCTTCATATACGTATAATGGATTTGCTTCATATGTGTATACACTGCTAGGTTGGAGCGGTGCAAGTTATGCTTTCAAGAGCTGAAAAAAGTGAATTCCAGTCTCGTCTCTCTGACACGGTAAGTCCACTCTCTCTTCAAAAGGCATTGGTTTCCAAAATCTGGAAATCTCACTAGCAGTTCAAAGAACTAAAACGTCACCTTTTATGCATCCATCGGAGGCGGCAAGGCGAGGTTGGGAGATCAGCACAGGAGCTGAGCCTCTTTCTTCAGGACATCTTTCAACTGTCAAGCAGCTAAATGGTAGTGCATACCGCGACTCGCGAGATTTCACCCTCTATTCCGTTCGTCATGGAAGATATACAGAGATATAGGATTAGCAGCTATAAAGAAAGAAATATATAGGAAATACACATGTCACCTTGGGCAAAAATGTATAGCATTTGTAGTCAGAGAGCCAATAAATTCTCTACCTAGTTAAAGAGCTGCTGCAGCAGAGCTAGCAACAACCTAAGCTCCCCCCCTTGTGTGTGTACGCCCTGGTGCGCGTGCATCAGGCAAATGTATATGACATTTTCAGCTTGTATATTGACAGTTCCGTAAAAGTATAAATTTCCCCCCTTTTCTCTGGATCTCTGAGCATTTGCTTCATCTGTAATGTATACATCATTTATGGTCTTCGTATAGGTACATGTTTTGATGAAAAAGCATTTGTTTCGTGACTGTGTATATCACGTATTATAATACTGTAATACGAATTGAATGCAAGCATATATATACCGTGTACGCAGACACTCGCGGGGCGAAAAAGAGAGTGCAGTGGGCTCTCAGGCAGAGCCCCACATACATGCATGATCAACAGACATAGAAGATCCCTTACCATACCGAGGTGGGCGCCAACGTGCGTGCGGATCTGATCCGTTGGGGCGGGAATCGGATGGCTCACGGAAGCAAGTGGGACATGACTAGGCCAATGTTTAGTACCACATCTGTAATACCAGTAGAAAACTCACCAAACAGTGCATAGCCCATCCACAGACCAAAATGTCCTTGAGGCAAACAGCCACATGAGAAGGGTTGAGACAAGGGCGATTTTGATATTTCACAAGCCAAGAGAGGGAAAGAGAGTCAAAATGCCAATGCCTTGATACATAAGACCAAGCCTTTAGCACACCTTGAGAAAGAGAGCCAATGTCATTTCCCTTCTCTCTCGGCTGAGACACAAAGCCAAGCCAATACACTACTTCCCTCTCCTCTCAAAGCCCAAGGCAAAGCAAAGCTGAGCGAGTCACCACTAGCATCCACACCTCCAGCTCTCTCATTTTGCTTTCCTCAACCCAAAAAAGGAGGAGAAGGCCAAGAAGAGAGGAGACCTTAAAGAGTTGGGGAACACTGCAGCAAGAGGACAGTGACGACGTCAACAGGGGCCATGGAACCGGAACATGACCATCGTCATTTCTTTCCTTGTCTTTCCCAACAAACCAAGTAGGTCATCTTCTCCCTTATATCCATCACAGTCACACAAGCACAACACCAAACTAGCATGCGTAAAGAAGAAAGGGGAGTAGGGCAGAGTGTACCTAGATGAAATCGTACCGAGGGTCGGCACCAGTGGTTGGGGTGTCGTGTGGGTAGGAGGAGGAAGCCGACAGCGGCCTGGGGGTCGAACCCATGGTGCGGCTTTGGCTGAGCAACGTGGAAGCCGGAGCCGAGCAGCTTGAGGCATAAGGGTGACGTAGGAGAAGCCAAGGAGGAGTAGAAGAAAAGGAGGCGACCGAGTCCAGCGTCGTTCGGTTGGATCTAAGGAGGGGTGTCCCCGACAGCAAGCCTCTAGCCGGTGATTGGCTGGTGGCCGGTGATGCTCTCTAGGCCAGTGGCCCGAGCACCCAAATTGGCAACGGTGTAGGGGCGACGCTCGAGCTGTAGGCGGTGGTGGAGCCAAGAGAGAGGGGGAAGGTGGAAGGTGGCGCAGTGGAGGAGGGGCGGAGGATCTTGCTGGGGCCGACTCGATGGCTAATGGCTGGAGACCAGCGGCCCAGGCGGCGGCGCACCCCTACTAGGGGATTTGGGGAAGCCCAAATCTGTGTAGCAGAGAGATGTAGAAAGGTGAGGGTGGGGTGAGGTCGTTTCGGCCGAACCAGATGAAGGAGAGAAAAGAAAAGAAAGAAAAGAGAAGGAAAAAAGAGAAGAAAGAAGAGAAAAGAAAAAAGGGTTTGGTACCTACGTAACGGGTCATTAACCCTGAGCGTTTTATGCCAGAGTCGGGTTATATACGTAGAGTTGTCGTTGTTCGCTTATGCATTGATTTCGATATGATGTGTTGAGTCGGGTTAACATTTATACAGGTTGAGGTCCTGGGTTGGAGCCGTCCACGCATCGTCCCTGAGGCTAACTAGGCAAGTGCATGCTAGAATAGTAGATTGTGGTGAATGACTGGTATTTTGTGTCTTTCATGCCATGTTCTGCAATACTTATAATTACATGCTAATCATACTTTAATGAGTGCTGCTTATGATTAAATGCTAATATTGGAATAATGTTGCATCTCACATTACACTCATACACAGATAACTAGACCTACTTCGGTAGGTACTCCACGGGAGTGGAGTTTGGATCCTCGTATAAAAGAGTCTGGGATTGAGTGGTTTATCGACGGGTGAACACTCTGCTATACCGGTATGAGTGGTTTAAGCATTGGTTTCGATATGATGTGTTGAGTCGGGTTGACATTATACAGGTTGAGGTCCCGGGTTGGAGCCGTCCACGCATCGTCCCTGATGCTAACTAGGCAAGTACATGGTAGAATACGGATTGTGGTGAATGATTGGTATTTTGTGTCTTTCATGCCATGTTCTACGATACTTATGATTACATGCTAATCATACTTTAATAAGTGCTACTTATGATTAAATGCTAATATTAGAATAATGTTGCATCACGCATTGCACTCATACACAAACAACAGGACCTACTTCGGTAGGTACTCCACGGGAGTGGAGTTTGGATCCTCGTATAAAAGATGATGGGATTGAGTGGTTTATCGACGGGTGAACACTCTGCTATACCGGTATGAGCTACAGTCACAGATGCATCGCATCGCATTGCATAAAAATAGAACAGAACAGTGATATATTTACAGATGCATTGCATTGCATAAAAGTGAACAGTGAAATAGTTACAGAGATAGTGATGTACAGTTCACAGAAATGGGAATTATTAAATTGGTGTGTTAACGTCACTGTTTTATCGTGTGTTTGCTGAGTCTCTGGACTCACCCTTGCTTTGTTTGTTTTTAGGTAATCGTTGAGGATATCATACACGAGCGGGAGTAGCATATGAATAACTTCACGTATTAGCAGCACTCCGCATATCGGCTTTTAGTAGTATGTTTAAACTCCACTAGTATACTAAAATAGTTGCTTAAAATGATATGTTGTAAGTGGTCGTTACATTATGATAGAGTAGTGTTTGCTTAAAATGGTTAGCAGAAAAAAGATATCGTTATGCAATGATGGTAGCACTCTATATACTCAGAAGACGGGCGGGGTGCTACAATATCGCCTAGCGAATTGAGCGAACACATGTTTATAAGATGGAGCATGAGAACCACAGTGTCTCTTTGGAGACATGATAAAATTGAAACCATGCAGAGAAGATTAGCATTACCAGCGCTGTGTAAGGATGACACACACAAATTAAGAAATAGTCTAAATTTTTTGAGATTTTTACAATTCGGTCCTTTTATCTCTCATATATGCCCTTCCAGCGTCTCTTTTTGCCCCTCTGCATTTACATTTTCCTTGCAGTTGGGTCCTTATAGCCTCGTTATTTCTCAATAAACTCCCCGTTCCCTTATTATTTACGTAAAGATCCCTAAAGTGGCATTTTATCATAGGACAGCCCTCACATACTTCTCTTTCTACCCTTTGTGCTCACTTTTCTTACATTGAGGTCCTTCCAGTGGAACAATAAAAGGTAAAGAGGTTCGTTGTTCTTTCTACTGCTATGTCATGCGTAATTGCATTCGTGTGCTGCATTTTTGTCCTGAATCTTGATAGGTCCCTGTAGCCTTTTCTTTTGTTACAATCAGGTTCTTATAGCTTTGTTGTTTTCAGCAGTTAGGCCCTGCAGTAGCACAGTGTTATTTTGTCGAGTAAGCCCAAAGACTAGAGTGTCTGGCATCCACTGATGCACCACCCATATGCAATTGGGTCTCTTAAGCAACCACAACAAAATATAGAAAAATGACTGATCAACCCCAAAAAGTTTACACATGTACAATGATATGTTGGGAACTCGTCCAGCACTCAGCATTTTTTGAACACTATCTCATCAATTGCAATGGCATTAAATCGGCCTGAACAAACATTTCACAAATTGAATGAAAACATGGAACATGAAGAAAATTTCATTAAACTAGAATCACTCATCACACAAATGGCTCCTATCCACCAACCACCAACAGTTGGGAAACCCATGGGATAGAATTGAGCCATCGAATTCTCACCAGTTACACGCCCGAAGGCAAAATTACAATTTTCTCCATGAAGTAAAATGCAGTTTTGGCTACAACCATAAATTATCACACAAAACTCATCAAGTTCTGTTAAAAGGTTGATGTCCGGTTGGTGGGGGTTGTGTAGGGGGAGGTGGGGGAAGTGACATCTGCATTTGCATCGGCATTGGCATTTGTGCTAGAACACCCCTTCCATCACCGCGATTAGCTTGACCTGAAAGATCCTTACCTGGCATTCCTGGGTTCATCGAGTTGTCGGGAATAGCCCCAAACCAGCTTGCAGGAAGGCCATCCCACCACCTCCCTGAGGATCGCCAGCACCTTCAGCCATTCCCTGCCCAAGGGGCATCGACTGAAATGGATGACTCCCCATCAACCCCATGGCCCATGGGTGCGGAAGCCCCTTGGGAAAGCTCAAAGGACCAGGTGGAGGAGGTTGGACCCCTGACATTGAATCTTGATCCAATCCGGCATCTGGTAGATGCATCTGGAAAGGAGCACTAAAATACTGCGGATTTCCATCTTGTTGGAGTTGAGGGTAATTGAATGATGTGTTAGGGATTAAAGCTTGATTCACATTCATGGGCATCACGAAGTTTGGCTGAGGAGGAATTAGAGGGAACATGGACAGTGCATTAGGCAACACTTGCTGCTTGTCTTGAGTACCATGGTCAGATTCTTGGCAAAGTGGAGTTGCCCCAGCTGCGTTCTTAGGAGCCCAGTTATAGGGCCGGTAAAATCCTTAAGATGGGTCGTTTTCAGGCTATCCCCTGGTGGGTATGGGTGGCGACCATGGAACGATGGCGGTTTTGCCAGCATAGGGGGCCTCATTGGGGTTTCTTCCCTGGACTGGTGGCAGAGAGACCGGTCTTCACGATCTTGCAAGTGAGAACTTGAAGTGGGTGAAACACCTGGCCTTGGAGGAGCACGTGCAGTAGACATTTCAGGCATTTGAGATTGTCTTTGAGTATCCCCCGCAGAAGCACGGGAGATGTTAGGAGCATCTGACTCATTACGTTCTTCCTTCTTAGGATCAGTTTGGAGGTAGATGTTAGGAGCATCTGACTCACTATGTTCTTCCTTCTCAGGATCAGTTTGGAGGAGGTTCGCATGGGCTTCAGGTGTTAAGTAATATCACTGCATATTTGTTTCTTTGTTTAAAGTTTTTTGATCATGCATAAGTCGGTTAGAAGTAGGAGTTAAGTTTGTTTTAAGAGTCTATTTACTGACCATTTCTCCGCATTTAGCACTCTACATTAGTCAAGTAATTACTGATCGTAACGTTAGGTATTTACCGGTGGTAACGCACCATTAAAGTTTTGTAACTGTTTGTTGTATTCAGTAGTATATAAAGGAGAGAAAACCAGAAATGATGTTGAGAAGTTTACGCCTCGCAAAAGCTCATGTGTACACTACTAAATTTTTACCCTTGCGCAACGACGAGAAAACGTTGTAATAGGCCCAATTTGGTTGCACAAGGTACATATTGCAACCAAATCACGTTCGTTGCCAATGGATGCAATAAGTCGCGTTGCAATAAGGTATTGCAACTGTTGCTAGTTTGGCGTTGCAACTGTTGGGGTTTATTGCAACCATAGCTGTCCGTTGCCAAGCATGGCAATAGGACGTTGTTGCAACATTCACGGTCGTGGCAATATAAGCAATTGCCACGCCCGTCTTCGTAGCAAGAGGTGGTACATGCAACGATCGATAGCGTAGCAATAGAGACATTTGCCACGAACAACGTCGTGGTAATAGTTTGTATTGCCACGCCATAATTTTGTTGCCAAAGGTGTTATTGCCACGACTGTCATGCCGTGGCAATAGTACCATTTGCCACGCAATTTTATTCGTTGCGAGAGATCATATGTTATTGCCACGGCAGCCATGCCGTGGCAATAGTACCATTTGCCACGCAATTTTATTCGTTGCGAGAGATCATACGTTATTGCCACAGTAGTCATGCCGTGGCAATACTACCATTTGCCACGCAATTTTATTCGTTGCCAGAGATCATACGTTATTGCCACGGTAGTCATGCCGTGGCAATACTACCATTTGCCACGCAATTTTATTCGTTGCCAGAGATCATATTGCCACTCAAGTGAGTTCGTTGCCATAGATCATATTGCGACGCATAGCAGTTCGTTGGCATAGTTTGTATTGCAACACTAGTAACATTTGATTTGTGGTTTAATAAATCGTCATTGCAAAAACAATAAACCATAATAAAAACGATTGCACTCACATATATTAATTATAATCAATCATTCAATAAGTTGACAATCCATTGAAGTAGTATCTAAAATCATAGACGAGTGTACAGTTCACTCATTATTTCACAACTTTTTAAAACTGCCAGCAGTACAAGTCTCCCTAACATCTATGCAGCACTCGAGGGTTTCCTAGCAGCGCAACATGTCGGCTGTGTCCTTGCTTGATTCTGAGCCTCCCACTCAAACTTTGTCCACCTACTGACCAAAAGAATAAGATTGGGATATTAGAAACTTATTAAGTTTACTACTTCATACACAGAATGTAAAGAGATTCGGATACAACATGGTTGTAATTAAGCAAAAGTAGAATTAAGCAAAACTAGTTGGCTGATAACATATTGTAGTTGTTACCTGACTCTTCTTTTTCTGATTTCTTGTTTTATTCATAAGCTGCTGTGAAGTGATATATGTCACCGGTGCCACATTAGAATTGTTTTCGTTGAAAAGATTTCTGATGACAGAAGTAGAAGCTTTACAGTTGCGAGTAGGTGGTACTGCATCTTTTTGTGTGGTGACAACGCTTCTTTGCTGAGTCTGGAAACATTAAATTGTTCGATCTATGTTAGCTACAGTTTAAGGTTTATAGCTCAAGATTACTTGGAACATATTGCAATAATGTCATTACCTGCTGTAATGCATCTTCCTTTTGATTTGCAAGTTCATCAGTCTCATCGTCCTCTTGTATGGTAGGTGCAATTTGTATACTGTCATTGTTTTGCGGGGTAGTCTACGCATAAAAATATTGAGGTAAAAGATTAGGCATCATAATCATAATCATAAGTTTATTAAAAGGACGAAAGATGAAAATTATTCTGAAATTTTACCTGATTTATAGTTCCTTCTTTGTGCTGCGCTAGCATTTTAAGAAATTCTTGCTTCAGTTCAATCTTAGCTTTTTCCAGATCCTCTTGCATCTTTCTCCTATTTTCTTCTTTCTCCCTTTCCCTTTCAGCAGCTTCGTGCGCAAGCTGTTGTTTCAACTTCTCAACCTCTACTTCAAAAGCAATTCTCTTCTCGTTGGCTGCAGCTTCAGCACGTGCATGTACTTCAAGGTTCTCTTTCATAAGCTCCCTGCGAGTTCGATACTTCGCCAAGTATCCATGCCCATGTACTTTGGATGATTTGATTTGTGTGGTTTCTTTGTAGCATGACTGGAAAATCATGTTTTCCTCAGCAGCTATAAGTAATTGTCTATCAGGTTCTGACTCAATCTCACACATTTTGAAGGCTACTTTTTCCTAAATGAAATAACAGAATCCGTTAGAGTTGCTTGATACAACCAGCAGCTTTAAAAAAGGCTTGGCAAAAGATTTACTCACATATACTTCAGCTGACACAGAATTTGACCATTTCCCCTGTTTTGTGTGAGTGCTCTTCCAAAGAAAAAGATCACCTGGCTCTTCACCAGTTTCTTTGTCTCTCTAGGATGCCAAAATATAATTCAACACATAAGTATTGCATCATACAATGGAAGGATCAGATTAGTGTATCTCATGATTACCTGCTCAAAGCTACACTGTGAGAAGTTTTTTGAACCCATCAGATGCTTGGTTTTTTGCTGCTGACGGTTGGAGGAGTTCTGGCTGCTAACCTTCTGCAAAATGACAACAAGTGGTATGTAACAATGCAATTTTGGTTGCTAAAGTTTGTTTGACAAAGTAGATTTTACTAGAACTAACCTTGAATTTATCAGATCCAAAATACAACAACAAGTAGTGCCACTCAACAAGGTGTAATTCTTCAGGCTTATTTTGTATTCTCTCACCATAATTATTATAAGCCTTGTATGTGGCACTCAGAGCTGATCGCCATCCTTTGTACCGCTCCTTGGCAATGTTCCATATTTTATCTTTTGCTTCATCCTCAGTGGCAATGTTGATGAAGTTCCACCTAGTCTGTTTACAATTAAAAAACAATCAAATGGTTTAAGCAGATTAATTTTACGCATCACACGAGTAGGAATAAAAAATAGTACGCAGCGTACCAGTATGTCTTCTGCAATTACATTTTTGACATCTTCCTTTATATCCTTCCAACTGTTTACTCCAATTAGTGGGGCCCTTTTCCTTGTAAACAGTACAACCTCATCGACAAATGTACGGGCGTTCGGTCCAACCGGACCTCCAAGCCTGGATGAAAATTCGATTTGTAGTTTTTGAGTGCGATCCTTAACTCTCTTTGTGGCTGCTGCTAGTCCTTTAACAGTGCCACGACCTCTTTTCTTGCGTTGATTGGAGCCATCTCCTTGCAAAAAAGACAATAACGAACTTGATATGTGAATTCTCAATTAAGATATGTGAATACAATATTAAAAGATAACGAACTTATCTAATTCTCAATTAAGATATGTGAATCCAATATTAAAAGTATATGAATGATCACAAACCATTTCCCTCTTCCCTTTTCTTCCTTGCATGGCTTGGCCTATTTGAGGGTGGTGTCGCATTGCTTCCATTACTTTCATCGTCTTCAATTATAATGCCATCAGTGTCACGTTGCTCTACATATGCCACTGCACACAAAGTTAAAAGCTTCAGTTCAAAAAAAATTAGTAGTAAAATAAATTGGTTGAAAAAGGAAAATTAATTACTAATTTCTGGAATGTGCCCTTTCAGCCTTAACCATTCATTGTACGTAATGATTGTTGCATCCCTAAAGTCATCCCTCAAATCTGTTAGTCACCAAAAACATATTAGATAAGTTGTAGTTTATATAAAGTGGCTAAGATTGTAAACAATACGAATCCATATGGAGAAACATAGATGTTATACTTGTGGATTTGTCCTTTTGCAGCCCCACTAGCCAGTCTTTGTATGCATCAAATGGATCATCCATAAACAGATGCTCATCATCTTCTGGCTGCTGCCTTGGTCGCTTGAGGGGTGTTATGCTCACTTGCTTTGTTGTCTCTTGCTCCTTTGAGAGTACTAATCTGATTTTCCTTTCTTCCTCATGTTCCTGTAACATGCGTTCTGCATCTGGGGTATAATCAATAGCCTGCAGCGTTGCTACATCCGTGCCACATCGCTTCTTGTAGTATAAGTAGTCCCGCCCAGCATACCCTAGCTGTTCTTTGAAACTTAGCAAGGTCAAAAAATTTATATCACCCTTATCAAGTGTGAGGTGGAGGTGTGCTTTGTCTGCAGTTATCCCCTTGCACATAAAATGTATTGACCATGTGCCACATCGCTTCTTGTAGTATAAGTAGTCCCGCCCAGCATACCCTAGCTGTTCTTTGAAACTTAGCAAGGTCAAAAAATTTATATCACCCTTATCAAGTGTGAGGTGGAGGTGTGCTTTGTCTGCAGTTATCCCCTTGCACATAAAATGTATTGACCACATCTCTCCGGTTAAATTTGCTCTGCACATTACAAAATTGTGAGTGCAATCAAGAAATACTTCTTAGCTTCCAAGAGCCTTTGACAAAAATGAGAATCCCCATTTTTGACAGCGACCTGAGTTAAAAGTATTGTTGCCTAAGTATTTTCTTCTCAACATTATTTGCCAAATTCCATCTTAATACTCAAGCTTCCAAAGCCATTACACGTAAAGCACTTAACTAAAGACTAATCAGCCAGCAAGGAAAACTATTGGCTCATGTATATATGTATAAACAATTACACGTAACAGAATTTTTTTGTCAATGAACCATCTATCATACATAATTTTTAGCCAAGCAATCAGTTTGTTGCTATGAAAGGCCTCATAATATACCAAAGCTAGTCTTTTCTACATGCATGCCCGGACCTTATTGTTTCCTTTTCATGTGGGAATCTAAAGGAGGCTTATGGAAAAGAAGCATCGGATTCAAGTGGTGATGAAGAGTGGTCTGGAAATAGCACACCCCGAAAAGGAAATCTAGAAGACAGTGAAACATATTCATTTGCTGATTCACTTCAGCCTGCCAAAAGAGCACCAGCTGGGCACCAGAATAATGAACATACTCCACAGAGTGAACGACTCTGTGGTTCAGCAAGTGAGCCGCAAACTGAAGTACTTTGCTCCAATGGTAGCAGTAGCACTACCCGAAAAAAACATTTTGGTCCTATAATTAATCAGGTATAGAATGATTAAATATCTCTTTACGGTTAAGTGATAAGTCAGTTAATCTGAAATTTTGTCAGAACCACTTTGTGCTAACAAATTAAGCTAATTAAAATTGTTGACATAATAGAAATTATGTCATTGACGCTCCTTTTTCCTTGCAGAAACTGAAGGTATATTTTAAGAAAGATACGTATCCTAGTCGCGCAACAAAAGAAAGTCTGGCACAAGAGCTTGGGCTGACATTTCATCAGGTTCTAATCACCACATTTGTTCTTCCTCTCGTGAAGCATTTCTTGCTGCATACCTGTTGGGGTTTTCATTGTATCTCCTGCCTTACTGGAGTTTCTGTTAACAGGTCACTAAATGGTTTGCCAGCACTCGTCATTACTCGAGAGTTGCTGATGCCAAAAAAGATAAGGATCCAGAAAATCATACTGCTGAGAATAATGATAGAACAGCTATAGATTGCAGACAACTGAGAGAACCCAATGATAGGGTGATGGAAGAACTGACTGTAGATAGAAATGATATGGTTCCTGAGGATAGGATGGCTCAAAATAATGTTAATGAAGGTAACAAAGAAGATATCCCATTCATTCAAGATATCAGCTGCCAGCAGTGTGTGGTTGTGACTACCGTTGTCAACCAAAACAAGATAAGAAACAACAAAAAATAAAATACAAAATAAGATAAAAATTCGAATAAAAATCAACAAAGGATGGTAGTGTCTCCATCATGGTAGCAAAGGATGATATAAAAATCATGGCACGGGCACAAATGTCTCCATGCTACCATGATGGTATTTTACCACGGTGCATCAATAAGCTATTTCCATCACAAAACCAGCACAGGCATGACATTTACACAGAAGTGATAATCCCATGATTTAATCTCCCAATAGGTAAAACAGCATCTTTGATTTCCTCTATTCTAAACTCCTGTGTTAGGAAATGCTTACTATGTTCAGATAGCTTAGCCATATCTGGAAAATTACAACTCACAGCAGCGAAATTCTGATAATCCCCAAACAATTGTTTATAAAATTGAGTTATGTAAGATAAGAGATGTGGATCACCTTCAATTACCCCATCATCCTGATGAATACTCAGAATTATTTATTTTCTTTTCCTACCACTATCTTTCAAATGAAAATAATTAGTGTTATTATCCCCTTCCAAAAGAAAGCATTTTCAACTTCCTTTCTAATTATAACTTTATTTGTCTATCTTCTGCAGATATACCAAAGACTTCACATTTTTTGTCCAGATGATATAATTGAGACAAGGTTTGTTTTTTGAGAATGTAATAATGGCCCTCTATATTCATATTCCAACCATTTAAATACCTTCTAAGGTAACCTATTTTGCCATCTACCAATGCTCAGCCTGCCCTGGACAGGTTTTGCCCAAAAATTAGCAATAAGATCAGCAAAACCCTCTCTTATTAACCAACATAGTTCAAAGCGAAAAATAGGATGATGCACAATCTGACTATCCCCTGTATCCAGCAACAAAGGAACATGATCAGATACAGCTCCTTCCATAGCCTTAACCACCACATTAGGGTATTTTAGCTCCCACTCTGTACTAACTACAACTCTGTAGTTTTTCATAAGTAGGATCATCCAGATTATTGGCACATGTAAAAAGCCTCCACTTAAGTCAATTTCCTTTAGACCATGAGTTTCAATAATGGCATTAAAAATGAAGATTGAAGAGGGGATGAACCAAAACCCTAAACCATTAGCAGCTTAACATGTGAAGAGGGGATGAACCAAAACCCTTGATGGAGGTGCGGCGCGGCTGCATACCTACTCGATGACAGTCCGAAGATCTCTTGATCGACACGAATGTCGGCGTGGGCTTCTACTGCTTCTGGACGAGTACCAACGGCGGCGCGGCCTTGTTCACTGGAGTCGTCGCCGTCGGTGGCGGCGGTAGGGGAAGTCCGCGCCCTGGTTGGTGTAGGTGCCATTGCGCGCAGGAGGGGGTGGGGGGCAACACGAACCGGCCGCCGTCGTAGCCCTCGTCTATGCACAGAGGAATTAGCAAGTAGCGATTATTACGGGTAGTGGATGGTGGAAGGGTTTCTGGAGGGATTAGGGGTAGTGAACCGGCCGCCTTCGTAGCCCTCGTCCGGATTTTGGATGGTGGAAGGGTTTCTGGAGGGAAAATATGGCAGGGTGTGTAAAAAAAGGGTTTCTGGAGGGAAAATATGGCAGCGATTATGCGTAGATTGAAGGATTTTGGATTTTTTTCCCCTTTTTTTATTACTGGAATCACTGGCAAAAATTTAATTAAAAAAACGTAAACCTGAAAACATGTCTGCAAAAAATATCCCCCTCGCCGCTCCTCGGCGCCCCTGAAAACATGTCTGCAAAAATATCAAATAAATGCACACAAGTTCACATTTTCCTCTCACTTCTTCCTGGAGCAAATTTTACACAAAAAAATCATCGTCAGAATCTTCTCCCGGAGTATTGTATGGAGGGACGACTCCATCAGCAATGTAAGTGTCATCTGGGTCTTCGTCTTCATCAAACAGGTCATCGTTGTCAGGTTCAGGCATTGCTGTTGCAAGAGCCTGCTCAATAACACAAGCATCAACACTAACCCCGTCAAGGCCTGACCTACTCCAAGTTGTCACATCTTCATTTTGCTGTTCAAGATTCATATCTTCCACTCCTGCAACAACTGAGTCCAGATCGATCTCGCCCACCTTGTCAGTACCTTCTCCTTCAGGCATGGCAAACAGGTTTCTAGGCTTCATTCTAAGGACACTGCACCAATCTGGTTTCTTTGTGTTTTTCACATAACACACTTGCTCCGCTTGTGTGCTCAGGATGTAAGGTTCATTTGAATACCGAAACCGAGTGATATCAATATCGATGACCCCATATTGATCCTTATTGTACCCTCTAGATTTACTCCTACTTGCTGCAGGGACATCAAACCAGTCGCATTGGAACAACATTACTTCCTTCTGATTAGGAAAATCAAGGCAGATGATTTTCCTAAGCACGCCATACCAGTCCATGTTTCCTGTACTCGCATCGCCCTTCACAAATACACCACTATTTTGAGTAGTTAAGAAGTTCTCTATGAAAGAGACCCGGAAAAGGAAGCCATTCATGAAACACCTGTTGAACACACGAGCCCGATGGTCTGGACCACGAGATAGATAATAAATCATGTCATCTATTTCCCCTTGTGCACGCAAGTATCTGATCTGCGGTTAGCATCATTTTTAAAATATATTAAGGACTAATAAATTAACAAGTAGCATGTCCAAACTAAACAAAGAAAATATGGATAAATAAATGACTCACTTTACGCTCAAACCATGATACAAACTCCTCCTTGTGTCTTTTATCAACATGCCGAGGGTTGGTTGTCTTCAGCTCATCCATATGCACACTTCCCACATCAATTGAAAATACAGTTCATTAGTTACATATATATTTTACACATTCATGAACACCATAAAAAATCAATTTTGAAAAATAGCTTACTTTATCCATGGAGTGACCTCGTCACAGTTGGTTAATATGTAATGCCTCATCCTCTTCATGTCAATATCAGAAACGTTCTCGATAGTACTTCCTTTCCTACTGTAGTCAATGCTCCCAAATATACTTAGCCCAGATGGTGGTTCACTAGCAGTGGCGCTTTCATGACGCTCTGGACGATTAAGCTTGGTACTAATATTTTCAAAGAAGCGAGAGCAAAATGTGAGGCACTCCTCAGATATATACCCCTCTGCTATTGAACCTTCAGGGTGCGCTTTGTTCCTCACATAGCCTTTAAGAGTACGAAGGTACCTCTCAACTGGATACATCCATCTATAACACACAGGGCCTCCAAGTCTAGCTTCTTCAGCAAGATGAACTGGTAAGTGCATCATAATATCAAAAAAAGCTGGTGGAAAAATCATCTCCAGCCGACAAAGGGTCTCCCTAATCGAAGTGCTCAGCTTTTCAATTTCTGAAAACTCCAACTCCTTTGAACATAGTGAGTTAAAGAACCTACTTAGCTCGATCACTGGGATCACTACATCTTCAGGCAATATGTTGCGTACCACTAAGGGCAAAAGTTTTTGTAAGATTACGTGGAGGTCATGAGTTTTAAGTCCAGAAAGCTTGCAACCATTGACGTCCACACATCTCCTAATATTTGCGGCATAACCATCAGGAAACTTGACACCATGTAAAAATTTGCACAGAACTTCCTTGTCATCCTTACCTAGAGAGTATAACGCTGGTGGCAAGGTGTACTTACCCTTTTCGAGCACTGGATGTTGATCTTTCCTTATACCCAAATGCTGCATATCAAGTCGAGCCTTGTCACTGTCCTTGCATTTACCTTGTAACTCCAGCAAAGTCCCCAGTAAGCTCTCACATATGTTCTTCTCAATATGCATGACATCCAAATTATGTCGTACAAGCAATGATTCCCAGTAAGGAAGCTCAAAGAAAATACTCTTTTTCCTCCAGTTGTGCCACCTTTTTTCTTCGTCACGTTGCTTCCTTTTCCTTGTATCCTTTCCAAAAGTCACTTGCTGGAAACTCTCATACTGCTGCTTCACCTGCTCACCACTAAGCGGCACTGGAGCTTCCTTGGTTTCAGCCTTGTTATTGAAGCTCACCTTGTTCCTTCGCCACTTGTGGTCCGAGGGCAAAAATCGACGATGTCCCATGTAGCAATGCTTTGAACCATATTTTAACCACAAGTAATCAGTATCCTTGTGACAATAAGGACAGGCAAACTTACCTTTTGTGCTCCAACCAGATAACATCGCATATGCAGGGAAATCATTAATTGTCCATAGCAGAATTGCATGTAGAGTAAAATTCTTCTTCTCCTTCTCATCCCATGTTTCAACTCCTTTAATCCATAGCTCATGTAGCTCATCGATCAGAGGTTGCAAATATACATCAATGTTCACTCCAGGAGATTTAGGCCCAGGTATCAACATCGACATCATCCAATAAGATTGTTTCAAACACAACCAAGGAGGCAGGTTATAAGGAATTAGTATCACAGGCCAACAAGTGTAATTAACATTCAACATCCCAAATGGATTGAAGCCATCGGATGCAAGTCCCAGCCTAACATTACGTGGATCCAAAGCAAATTTCTTATACCTTGTATCCACGTGCTGCCATGCCAATGAGTCTCCTGGGTGACGTATTTTCCCATCACGGACCAATTCTTCCTTGTGCCACCGCATCAATGATGATGTTTTCTCTGACATATATAATCGTTGCAGTCGAGGAATAAGTGGAAAATACCTTAGAACTTTGCAAGGAGTGCGCTTCTTCTTTGCTCCACCACTTTCGCTAGACTCACCAATCTTATCAGAATTTGTGTCATTCTTCCACCTACTCTCACCACATGTTGGACACGTGTCCATATCAGCAAACAGCCCACGAAATAACACGCAGTCATTCACACAAGCATGGATCTTAATGTAGTTGAGGCCAAGTTCACGAATAACCTTCCGTACTTTCTCCATAGTGTCTGGGATACAATGTCCTGGGGGGAGCACATCCGAGAATAGGCTAAGTAGTTGCCCTGTGGAATGGTTACTCCAACCACCCATGCACTTAAGCTGAAAGAGCCTGACAATGAAAGATACCTTGGTAGCCTCGGTGCAACCTGGATACAAATCTTGCTGCGCATCTTCCAACAAATCAAAGAATTTCTTTGCACTCTCATTTGGCTGTTCATTGTTATTACCACTGTTAGCACCCCTTATTATTGCGGACACCAGATTCTTGGCAAATGATGCATCATCTGCTGTGCCTACATTCAGATCCCTATCATCATTCCAAGGTTCAGCATAACCTTTCTCTTTGACGAAATTCTCATCAAACCCTTTAGATAGCAAGTCCATTTGAACCTCGGATTTTGTTTTGTATACGACTCCACGACACCTTGAACATGGACATGGTGCAGTTTCTGATGCATAGGTGCCTTCAAAAGTAGTATCAATAAATTTCTCGAATCCTGCTTGCCACTCAGCTGTTGACTGAGACAACAGCATCCAACTCCGATCATCATCATGTGCCATTAATTCTATCTTCCAAATGTCACAAGACTTTATTTCCTGCAGTACGTTAAATGAAGGGATCACGAAGCTTCTAAAAACATATGAATATCTACGTTTTTTCATAATTGAACAATTAAAAAAATCGCAATGCATCAAGAAGCTACTGTAGTAATTAAATTAATAGCAAGTAGATACGTCGTTGTTCCAACCCTAAGAGGATCAAGTAAAAAAGCTCTCTCAAAATAATAATAGATCTGTTTTGTGATCTCCCAAACTGCCGCCCCCCGCCCACCTCTCCCGAACCCAGGCTCTCCTCCCCTCTGATTTCGCCGCCCCCAAACACCCACCACCCCGCACAGAACCCGTGCGCCTCCTCCCCTCCCTCCTCCCCCGCCGCCTCCTCCTCCCCCACCCCTCCTCCGCCGCCTCCTCCCCCGTCGCCTCGTCCTCCCCCACCCCTCCTGCGCCTCCTCCCCTCCCTCCTCCGCCACCGCCGCCGGCCTCCCCCACCGAACCCGTGCGCCTCCTCTGCCGCCACTCCGCCCTCACCTCATTTCTCCGTCGCTCCTCCCCTCCCTCCTCCGCCGCCGCGCCGCCCTCGCCTGCTCCCCTCCCTCCTCCGCCGCTCCGCCCTCGCCTCCTCCTCCCCACCCCGCGCCGCTGTCGCCTCCCTCGGCCTCCACTCCCTCCGCCTCCCCCGTGCCTATTACCGCAGTGCCCTAGGGGTGAGGTGATAGCAGCCGCAGGAGCCCTAGGGGAGAGGATGCAGCAACCTCACGATGGTGGTGACCGGAGGCGCTCTCCCGCCCCTGTTCCCGGGATCGCAGGGCGTACTGGTGGGAAGCTCGCGGTCGCCCCTGCTTCCGGCGGTGGCCTGGACCGTCGGCTTGACGAGTCGCCAGCAGGAGAACGGCAATGAAGCAAAGGTGAGACAATAGATTCTTTATTACTTCTTGATTCCCAACATTGGACCTACAAGCTATATATATATGAGGTGTTTTACAGGGGAGAGTCCGATCTGGACTGCAATCCCAACCCCAACTCGGAAACGGAACTAGAGTCTTTAAGGGTTTGATCTACTCTCAGCTAAGGTAATATTCCTTGTAATATCCTATTTAGCCCATTTTGAGATTGACAGCCCTGCGAGTTGTTTAGAAATTTGGCGTGTTCTCCCCTTCATTTTTGCTATACCATCTGAACTAGTGTATGAGATGAAATAGTTTATGTGCTTTCAAGTTATTTTAACTAAATCCTGCTTTTGTTTCTCATGATTTTTGGAACAAAAGACAATTCAGTAGATACCTGAAATTCAATAGAGGATGACCACGAAAGCTTAGTGAGCACTTCTCTTAAGGCCTCAATTGCTTTTCCTTCTTGCATTTACCCATTCTTTTTTTTGTCACTGATGTTGCACCAGGTGAAATAGTTCCTTGCCTGTAAGTGATCTACCCAGCAAATTTGTTCAATCTATGCTAGTATTTTACGTTAAAATACAGTATAACTGATATAGAAAAGTTAGCTTGAGCAAACAAATTGTTTGGTATAGAATGTTTGCTATAGAAGTCCCACCTTGCGATGTTATATCAGGCTCAGGGCTCATTTGGTGTGGATGTTCGACTCTGATCAATAAATGACTTGCATCATGAACTTAGCCAACTTTCTATAGAGTTTCAAATTTTGAACTCAATAAGACTCTTGGAACATATCATGTGAAAAGTTGCACACCATATAAATTGAAGGGCTCGTTTTAGTATTCTGCAAGTGCAATTTCATTCTGACCTCATTTAATATGTTCTTTTTTCAATAGAAATGTAGTGCTGTCAAGTTTAAGTATATTACACATTTCATTATTATCTAAATGCTTATTTGACGTAATGTTATTGCAATAAATGAGTGTTTTCTTGTTTAACTCCCATTTCTTTTTGAATGTGTTCCTCCTAGTTTGCCTTAGTTCAGATTTCATTGATATTTTTTTGGGACATATGCATAGCAGAACATTAGCAATAAACTTTAGAATTAGAGTTAGCATATGAGGGAACCTCCTTTATAATCTGTATCTATATTTTGTTGTTGCAGGTACAGGTACCTGTGCAGCAGGTGAGCAGGGCTTGGTGTTGTGTTTGCTGTTGGGGACTTGAAGTGCTGATCTAGAGGCACGGAGTGCAGATCTCATCATTTTGTCAGTATTGATCTGGAGGTAAGGAGTGCAGGGACACTCTCTTGATGTTGTTCTATGTTTTGATGTCCTTTTTATTGCTTTATTATGAAAAATCTAATGTTGTTTACAGGTACTTGGTTATTAGCGTAATTGCCACGTTTCCAAGCGTGATTATAACGAACTTGATTACCATTATCTTTGTTTAGTAAATGCCGTGGACTTGGGGAGTCAGGGTGCCAAAGCGCGTGAATTGTTCAACCATCCTTCTTTTATTCATAAAGTACATTTAAGAAATAGTAGATTGTATGTTGTAACCAATACCGTCCTATGGGAAACGGCACCGAGGCGCTAATTCTAAAGACAACAGTGTTTAATCTTGCGAGAAATGATGCACACCAATTAGTTTATCTTTTGTTACGTCGTGGTAAATCTCAACACATTGATGGCGTTTTTCCTTCTGCCTGTAGTTGTGGAGGATGTCCATTGCTTTACCCTTGCCAGCATTGCCTATGTTGTTTGGGCCTATTCTGTTTTCTGACAACTTGTTGCAGTCCTTATATATTCTCTGATATTTATTGTTGGTTGGTGCAATCTCATCTCTAGGTATACAGATCCAGTTGTCTACCCTGGAGGAAGGACTATGCCACCTGATGGGCATAAGGGCATGGTGGAAGAGAAGCACCTTGTCTCATGTATTCCCCGGGAGCATCAGAAGTTCTTTGAGGTGCCTATCGCTAGTGTGAGGGAAGTTTATTTGCAAAGCTTTGAGCCTTCAACAAGTGAAGCCAGTTGTTCGCGTGGCAGAATGTTACCCGAGGATACATTTCGTGCAAGAACAACAAATCCTTCCCCTGGCCCAAGAGGGCATGCTTTTCCTGCCGCCAGTTATGCAAGTCCAAGAGATTTTGGGTTTAGTCCATGGTCACAGGTGAAAAGGATGGATGACCTGAGGAGTCCGTCTCAACCCTTGCCTCTTCCTCCAGTTCCTGTTGCTAGCTCGCCCCTCCCTACATCTCCCATTGCTTCATCTCAATCCCAATCACAGTGGAGAAAGGGGAAGCTGTTAGGTAGTGGCACATTTGGTCAGGTTTACCTCGGATTCAACAGGTATGGAAGTCTTAATATGTCTTAGCTAGGTGTAATCTGGACATGCACTCATGAATGTTTGATACTGCTGTGGACCCACATGTTCAACTCAATAGGCTAGTAAAAGGGGACGGGAAATCATAACTATCAGATATATATGGTCCTAATTGCCTCTGAAAAATGCTATCTGTTGCACTTTTTGGGATAACATGAAACAAAATCTTAGAACACTATTTCTGTGGAACTGCTTCACTCTTGACACCTCTATGATTGACATCACTTGGTCAGAAATGGCGTAGTTAAATATTGCAAGCAACCGGAGCTCTGGGATCTGACGATTTCATTCTGGCTTCTGTTTGCCGGTAGTTTTTTTTTAAGAAAAAGAAGAAGCTACTAGTACACGTTAACATTTCAAAATAGACGTCTTGGCTTTTACCGTGGAAAACGCTTCCAAGGTATCGGTTCTATCGGCCAGTCCACGCGTTGAAGTACTATGCAGTTGCCACAAAGGAATACGCATGTTGTTTTGAAAAAAAAAGTGAATTCTTTGGAGCTAAGAATTGGCTTACTGGAGATTTACGAACGCTTTTCCTAATGGCTGGTTTCATTAACCCTTGTGGAGACATACCTCTGGCTGGTTTCAGCATTAGCAGGGTTGGTTGTCTCATAAGCAGATGTCACATAGGTTGAATGATGTGGGCGGTACACAGCACGAGTGATGAGTTGGTCAGAATGTTCGAGCTCCACACGATCAGAACGAGCAGCAATCTCTCCTGGACGGTAGAGCTCCAGACGAGCACCACGGGCGGCAATCTCCCCTGGACGGTAGAGATCCTCCAAATGGGCACCACGGGCAGCAATCTCTCCTGGACGGTAGAGGTCCTCCACACAAGCACCAGCAATCTCCCCAGTCCGATAGAGATCCTCCACACGGTCAGCAAAAGCAGATATTTCTCCAGGCAGTGCTGTGATAAGTCTTTCACGTGCATGACAAATGAAGACCAACTAGATTAGTCTTTCAATTTTTTTTTCAAATTGCCCATGTGGAAGTTTTAGATAGAAAATATTTGCATCTTTGTGCAATAATAAGTTGGTAACTCTGTGGTAAGCACTGCAGTGTTTAATTGACAAGTCATTGGTTCGAGTCCCACTTAGCGTAGCTTAAAATTTTATTTTCCTATGTTTTTTATCCCTCGAGGCCCCTACAAATTAACTAGATAATTATGCTTCCTACCGAGCACAACTGAAATCTTAATTTTAATTTTCTAAATTTTTATCCCTCGAGGCCCCTACACATTAATTAGATAATTGCGCTTCCTACCAAGCACAAATGAAATTTTAATTTTCTAAATTTTTATCTCTCTACAAATTAACTAGGTATTTGCGCTTTAGTTACTTTTTATTTTTTCTACTAGTATTTTTCTTTTATCCCACTAGCCAGTGCTAATACAAATATTTTTCTTTTCAAACAACGGAAGCTGTCTTATTGCAACGAAAGATAGTTTTATATATCAACGACTAACAACTGTGGCAATACAACCCTAGAAGATGCAACGATCTCAAATTTCGTGGCAAGACAACCTTGTTATTGCAACGAAAGATAGTCTTCTATACCAACAACTAACAACCGTGGCAATACAACCCTAGAAGATGCAACGAACCCAAATTTCGTTGCGATAGATAAAACCCTATTGCAACGCAAGCAACGATTCATGCAACGAATCAAATCCGTTGCAAAACTGTCCAGTAATTGCAACCATCAGCAAAAGCGTGGCAATAACATCGACATATTGCAACGCAAATCAACCGAATCACAACGCAAATTCATTACGTGGCAATATTGTCAAGTAATTGCAACCATTGTATAAATGGTGGCGATAGCACCTACCAATTGCAACGAAATGCATGGTAATCGCCACGCAAAAATATCCGTGGCAACATGGTCAACTATCGCAACCAAAAATGAAAATGGTGGCAATAGCCCCTACCTATTGCAACCAATTCTGTGTCGTTGCAAAGTTGATCGTGGCATTAGGGTCAAAACCTTGTAGTGGTAGTGCTTATGTGTACTCTCTCCAAAGTTTTTTCGTGTGAGTTGGGTGGTATAAGTACTCGGTTGGTGTGTGAGATTGAGTACTGCCGTAGTCCGAAGACACGAGTACTCTATAGCAGTTGTAAGTCTCGAGTACCCAGTAGTGATCGAGCACTGTTTATCTGCGTACTAATCATCTAAGTACTGTTTATCAGTGGAGCCATAACCCCCGCGGAGCCAGTGTTTAGGACGCGGCGACGTTTCTAGCACTGTTGATACCCAAAATTCCAAAAATAGCCGCGCTGAAAACACAATTCCAAAAATAGCCCCCAAATGACCGCACGATTAACGGCAACGCGACACGTGGCATGTGGTGCGGCCGGGGAGCGCACCACACCCCAGTGGTGCGGTCCCCGACCGCACCACTTGGCTGGCCGTCACGTCGGGCGAGTGGTGCGGCGCCGGAGCGCACCACTCGGGTGGTGGTGCGGTGGGAGACCGCACCACTTGAGCCACGTCCCGTCAACCTCCCGTGTTGTGCATTTTTCTTTCTTGCGTGATTCCCTCGCCCGTGAATTCGTTTCTTTCATGCGGGATTCCCTCGCCCGTGCTGCATTCTTCTCCTTTATTTCCTGCATGCATACGCGTGTTGCTGCTTTGTGCACTATTTTTTACACGCGTCCATTCTCTGCATGTAGTAAGAACCGGCCCCTAATTCATTCGCTGCATATGGCCGTTGTCTGTCTCGCGATAAAAGGAAGAGAGTGCCTGCGTTTCGAAGGCTTCAGTGAGTTTGCATTTGCGCTAGACAGAGAAGCAGGAAGATAGAGAGCAAGAGAGGGCGTTGATAGTGAAGGAACGAAGAACGGCAAACACGGCATTTGGAGTAATTTTTGAAGGTATCTGAAGTTCTCGCAATTGTGAAAGTTGTAGATCGTCTCGTGAGCTTCAAGAAAAGGTAAGTATCATCTCCATGCGTATATAATGTTATTATAGTGATTAGCCTGTAATTAACGTAAACGTTTGGTATATGTTCTGCATATGTGTATATTTTATGTAATTAACGTGTTGTATTTTATATTTTATTTGATTAAATTATGTACTGTTGTTGTCCACTGTAATGTGAAATGTTTGTAGTTATTTTTGGTTGTAGTATCTTGCATTTTTTTTGATAAAATGTTTGTAGTTGTAGTGTATTGTATTTTATATTTTATGTGAAGAATTTTTGTACTGCTCTTGTGAATAGTAATATTAAAAAAATGATAACAGGATTTGGAGTAATTTGCACTGGTGATTTGAAGTTTTAGCAATTGTGAAAGTTGTAGATCGCCTCGTGAGCTTCAAGAAAAGGTAAATATCATCCCCGTGTGACTATATTGTTATTGTTAGTGATTACCATGTCATTAATGTAAACGTTTTGTATAATGTTTTAGTGAAAGCAGATGGTTGTAGTTGTTATTGTTATTGATTAGAACATCATTAACGTAAGCGTTAAAACAAGTAGTTGTAGTGCATTGTATTTTTATATGATGTGAACAAAATTTTATACTGTATTAGTTAGAGCAGATGGCGTAATTGTTAAAACAATGGTTAGGTGCTAGAAATAAGGAGCTGCATGTGAATCTTTGAAAAAATATATGTTGAAGTGTAACCTTGCATATATGAACACATTGTTGGGTACTAGTAATGTAGAGGAACTAATCGTAGAAACGTAGAGCAACTAACACATTAGCAAAAAATGTAGTTATTTGATCAATATAAGATTTCATGAGTAAAAAATGATTAAAAATTGAGTTGCTGGATTAGTGAATTAATTGGGAGAATAATAATAAAAAAATAGGAGGTAAATTAAAAAATGTAATTTGATTTTCACTAAAATTTGATTTATGTAGGAATTTGTTAGTGCGCGGTGCAAATAAATTAAAAAAAATACAATTACATTACTAATTTGATTTATGTAGAGATTTGGTAGCGCACTCCATAAATGGTACGCTTGTATGTGGTAGGCAGTAGGTACTGTATGATGGTACAGTTGTTGTATGTTATATATGCTAAGAGGGTTCAGTATGGACTTATGTTAGGTACGCCATGGGTGACATCCAAGACTTGTTCGTGTTCTATGGAAGTGGTCTCGTACGGGACGGGCCGTACGGGGCAGACCTGAATAATTGTGACCGGACTGTGATCCAGGCACGCAATCTGAACACCATGAGCCTGTTGGAGCTACGGAAATGCGTGCGTTCCGGATTCGATCGGGACACCGCAAGGAACAAATTACGGATCGAGGCAGTGTATGCCACAGTTGGAGGTGCTGCAGGGGAGACAGTGTGGCAACTTATAAAGGTGACGAGCGACGCTTCATGGGCGAACTACATGGAGGTCGTGTGCAACCCAGACGCATTGATATATGCCAGGCCAATGGTGTATGTTCAATTCGTGGAGAGGACAGAATCATCCGCCATGGGTGGCTCTGGTGGTGCTGGCGGAGATGTAGAGTGTGCATTACTCTCCGGCGGTCATGAAGATGCTGGTGAAGGAGAAGGAGGCTATGAGTCAATGGGAGATGGGGACCTGCGGAGGCGCGCGGAGAATTTTCAGCCGAATGAAGGTGTCAAGAGGTGGTGGGCCGCGCGTGTTGACTGTCACGAGTACCTTGAGAACCAGGTGCAGGAAAGTGAGGAGGAGGACGATGTGGAAACAGAGAGTTCAGGAGAGGAGGAAGAAGGGGAACCTACAGCGGGAGGTGTGGTAGGTGGTGTTGTAACCACGGAGGGTGCGTACGTGCCGTCTAGATTGGACGACATCGCAGCGGAATCCCTAGTTCTGCCACGGGCGGAGGAGGCAGAGTGGGGATTCAATGAAGGCAGACTCGTTGTAGGGCAGAGCTTCCGTAACAAGAGTGCTGCACAGCAAGCTATTGCCACATACGCCGTCAACATCAGCCGGACATATCGGGTGCACAGGTCCAATCCTGACACCTACATTGTGAAGTGTGTGGACGGCTCCTGCCCTGGCAAGGTCCGTGCGCAGCGGTTCAGAGGCGCTGCCACGGACTTCCGGATAACGGTGCTGAACGATCACACTTGTGAGCTTGCGGCGCCGCTACCTAGGCACCGCAACATGACGTCGTCATATGTTGCAGAGCTGATAAGGCATCTTGTGGTTGCAAATGTATCCATTACTCCCAAGGTTCTTATGGCGGAGGTAGCGAACACGGTGGGGTTTGCTGTGAGCTACAAGAAGGTGTGGCGGGGGAAACAGAAGGTACTGCGGAGTATGTTCGGGACATATGAGGAGGCATATGATCTGGTCCCGAGAATGTTGTGTCAGATTGCAGAAGCAAACCCAGGCACGTACATTAACAAGTACGAGCGGGTTCATGAGACAGAAGGGCCGAATTGTTTTGTGCTTGAAAGAGTGTTCTGGGCCTTCCATCAGGCAATAGAAGGCTTCAAGTGGTGCCGTCCAGTGCTAACGATGGACGGCACATTCCTATCTGGCAAATACAATGGTACAATCCTGACCGCGGTTGCAGCAGACGCAAATGACCAGTTACTCCCAGTGGCATTTGCAATAGTAGAGAATGAGAGTACGGAAAGCTGGCTATGGTTCCTTGTCAATGTGAAGCAGGCCGTTGTACAAGATCGGCCCGATGTGTGTGTTATCTCAGACCGCAATGCAGGCTTGTTGTCTGCAATGCGAACGATGCAGAACGGGACACAGCCTCCGTACCAGTGGAATGACATGAAGAACCGGTGGTGCATGAGGCATCTTGCGACAAACTTCCACAGAAGGTTCCATAGCAAGGAACTAATGAAGATGTTTAAAAAACTTTGTATGCAGAACCAGAAGACGAAGTTCAATGCCCTGTGGAGCCACCTTGATCAGGAGACCAGCAGGCATGTCAGGCGTCTTGAGCAGGCTGAAGCGGGGGCCGTGGAGGGAGGCTCCACGAGACTTGGGGAGTTCACACAATGGGTGCAGTCCAATGCACTTGACCTGGAGATGTGGTCTCTACTGCATGACACCGGCGGAGCAAGGTACGGAATCATGACGACAAACATGTCCGAGGTGTACAATGGTGTTCTAAAGGGCGTGAGATCCCTACCTATCACTGCAATCGTTGAAGAGACCTGGAACCGTTCAATAGGATACTTCGTCAATAGAGCCATGATGGCGAAGCAGCATATGGACGAAGGCAAAGAATTCTCCGAGGTAGCGCGGGCCTACATGGACAAGAAGATGGAGAAGGCTCGTTCGCATATTGCTCAGACCATGGATGGCTTACGGAGGAAGTTTGAGGTTCGCCTCAGACAGAAGTACATGATGGGGCAGGCTAGAGGGGATCGTAAGCAGGTGTGCACGATTGATGACAGAGCATCGTGCACCTGCAACAAGCCGCAGCTTCTACACAAGCCATGCTCCCACGTGTACGCGGCATGCGCGTTATGGAACCAGGCGCCCACGCATTACATCTCAAGGTACTATGACATGAAGCACCTGTTTGAAACCTGGAGCACGGAGTTCCATTCGTACGGGGTGGACATGCATTATAGGGAGCTCTGGCCAGGGCAGATCAAGTGGGTGCCGAACGATGCACTGAAGCACGTCGGCCGTGGGCGAAGACAGAGCCGTCGCATTCGTAACGACATGGATGATAGCCAGCGTGGGGATCGGGTTCAGCGCCCGAAGTGCAGACTATGCAAGACGGTTGGCCATTCATTTAGGCAGTGCCCAAACAGGCCGACATCAAGTAACGCTCCATAGTATGCAGCACATGGACTGTCATTGTGCACTGCTGGTTCCGTGATTTGTAACTATAGCGGGCCTTTGTTGTGATGCGAGCACAGGATCGTGCATCCTGTAACCTATGCTGAATGTATCTGACCAAATTATTTCCGTGTACAATTTGTTTGAGTCATTTCTTGCAGATTATGTTATGTTGTGACTTATTCGATATCTCGTTATCATTTGTTGTCGTTCGATGCAAATTACGTTTGTTCATGTTTTGTTGTCATTTATTTCACGATGCATTATCATTACGTACAAATTATGTATGTTGCATATTGTCATGACACTGCGTACTGACTTGTTTTTAATCATCGGCAGGAGATGGCGTACGAGTTGCTTGAGGCCCGTTGGGATGACCACCACCGATGCACCGCGTGGGCATCAATGCCTGATGGCCCTCCGTGTTTCGTCCTTAGGGGCCCCCGAGAGCACTGGCCTCTAGACGAGCGGTACATCCCGCTGCTGCGAGACACCGGTCTGTTGCCCCTTGCTCGCATGCTGGATGTTCCGTATTCGTTGCAGTTCGATGCGGCGTTGCTGTCCGCACTCGTGGATCGTTGGAGACCGGAGACTCACACCTTCCACTTCCGGTGGGGCGAGATGACTATTACACTTCAGGACGTGTCCATGCTGATAGGTCTACCCATCCGTGGTGCAGCAGTAGTGCCACCCCCCAGGGCGGCGAATTGGAAGGATGCCCTGGGTGCCCGATTCGGTCTCCCCATCCCAGACAACATGTCTGGTGTGCCACACTCGTGGCTACGAGAGTTCATGACCTGCCCTGAGGACGCTCATGAGGGGGTCGTGCGGACGCACCTCATGGCATACATCCTTTTTTTGTTCGGATGGGTCTTGTTTCCTACGACCACTGGAGTCTGCGTGCATCCGACGTACATACACCTTGCGGAGTCCTTGGCGGATGCCTTGCCCGGCGAGGTGCCGCAGTACAGCTGGGGATCAGCAGTCCTTAGTGCCACGTACCGAGGCTTGTGTGATGCCTGTCAGCGTACTGAGGCCAGCGAGCCGGTCTTGGCAGCGTGCTATGTGCTCCTACAGTACTGGTCTTGGGAGCACTTCACGGTTGGGAGGCCTAAGATCGAGAGGCCCGTGCACCCTTACGACCTCCTCCCAGAGTTGTACGGTCAGGCTGGTGGCGATGACCCCATAGATGGGCCGACTATGGGGACTCGTTGGACACATGGTCAGCTGCGATGGGCTAAGGATAGAGCGAGGCGTGTGTACCCAGATTTCCATGACGATTTCGAGCGGCTTCCTGACAAAGACATAGTCTGGTTCCCATGGGATGCAGGGTTCATTCAGCTCATTGCCCCCTACGGGTTGTCATCTCAGTGCCACCAAGACCACATGTACTGGTTGACGACCTGTCACCTCGTCTTCGCGCACTTCGTCGAACCGTACAACCCGCAGAGAGTGCTGAGGCAGTTTCACCTCCACCAGCACGTGCCACCCCTCCCAGGACGGGCACTACCACCGAAGGCCCACCGGTAAGCCATTGCACGGTAACTGTACGCAAGGTAGTAATGTGTTGACAATACTAATTGTACAATATGTGCACTAACTTGCAGGCAATCAAGAAGAGGGCGCCATGGTGACGACTGGATTGCCACACAGCGGCCGTGGACAGACCTGTGGCGTGACTCAGCGAGCACAGAGGTTGTGCACGAGGCTAGGCCACACGACATCGCCGCATACGGTGCGTACCTAGAGTGGTACATTCCACGCACCCGCAGCAAGATTACTAGGCCTGCCCCACCCCGTCCTTCAGAGGTCACGCACGAAGATGCCATACAGGCCGGCCCAGACCGTTATCGAGCAGCACGTATTGACGAGGCGGTACGTGCACCTGCAGTACGTTTGTACTCATTATTTCTTTACGTACAGTGCGTTTTAACTCATTTGTTGTTTACCTACAGTGCGAGCATATGCGTCGTGCTGAGCACGAGGCTTTTCAGATGCTGCAGCGTGGGGAGGGCGGCAACCGGGTTCTTGCTTCGGTGCGTAGCGTCATCAATGACCTCAGGAATGCGTTCAAGTCCTTGAGCTGCAGTCAGCACAGGGATGATGTCGACGCACGACGCGTCCGCAGAGAGCAGCCTTCAGCGCCGCCGTTGGCACCACCTTCAGCACGTCCGTCGATGTACGGTGGTCGTCCGTCGCAGTCCGGCGGTCGTCCGTCGCAGTCCGGCGGTCGTCCGTCGCAGTCCGGCGGTCGTCCGTCGCTGTCCGGCGGTCGTCCGTCGCTGTCCAGCGGTCATCCCAGCTGCGCTCCCTCGTCCTCACAGCCTTTTGGACCAGCGGTACGACATTTGCCATCAGTTCGTTCGTAACACACGTTTATTCGTAACACACGTTGCCATCCACTCGATTGCCATTTATTCGTAACACACGTTTTCCCTGCAGCAGTTGCGAAGGGATAGCACGTTGCTACAGCCGTCGTCATCCCGGAGAGCGGCGGACGAGCATTCAGATAGCGACCCTGAGTCACCCCATCAGATAGCGACATATGCGCCTGGCGGTCAGTCCACCCGAGCAGACACACAAGGGCGGTACGAGTGGTTCGGGCAGACGTACCAAGGTTACACGGCGCAGGAGTACATGGGTGATTACGCAACGTCATCGTCATTCCAACAGCCGTATGCACCGGTATGTACGCATGTAGTAAACATAACACATGATATAAATAATGATTATAAACTTTTTTGTATATTCCATTGCAGGATGTAGACCCCTCCTCCGATTGGCTGAGCTCTATTATAGGCCAGCAGTCGGAACTCCCCACAGAGATGTACCCACCACCGCCTCCGACGCAGACCTCGCACTACGACCTTCGAGATGCACCGCGCTCTCCTAGCAGGTTCACCTTCTCGGAGGATCAGATACGTCGTCCGAGGCGGCGACGATGAGATGATAACTGATTTTTTGTAATTGTGCTGTTGTAATTTTTGTAATGCGTAAATATATATACAACTTAATTAGACTGGTAATTTCTTGAAGTGCTTGATGGTTTGATGTTCACAGATAGTTTCCTGTATAAAAAGGGTTGCTCTTAGTTCTTTGATTTACTAGGGCATACAACCAACAGAGAGATGACAACACGGGACAACCCACATAATACGAAGGTCTCAGGCAATGACAACACGAAACAACACATACATTGCACGTACATGAAATGTAGCAAGTAGTACAACCACCAACACACCAACGAACACAACAACTAAAATACAACACAACCGTACTTAACACATTACCAAAATAGCTTGACGACAACATAGCATAAAACATTACCAACATACACGAGGAGAACCTCCAGCACTACAACTTTAGGATAACAATAATCACAAGAAACAAAATAGCACACAACATTAAATTTATCTTCCACTCTAGTCTGTCGAAACGATGCCGCATCCCGACGGGGTCGCAACCCCCCACGACAACTCTCTCATGGCGAACATTCGCTGTCCTATTGCCCATTTCATCCTCCCACACCCAGAATTTGCAACCACCATGAGCTTCCTGCGATTCCATGACAAGAAGTTTGTTAAACATACCACCATGATTTCAACGAACCCGAAACAATCTGACTCACCGAGTGATTTGGGCACTTGTAGTAGTGTCGCCCAGGATTCGCGGCCGTCTGTGATGTCCTACGTCTAACCAAGATGTTGCAATTTGGGCACATCACCGTGGGTGCCCATGAAGACGTGCTGAGCTGACTCATTGCCTAGTCTGGGGAAGTGAGCACGAAAGAAAACTACACTGATTGTGAACAACTAACTCAGGAGGTGACTGATAAAATGGCAAGGGAGTATGTGAGGGATGGCTCCGTTTTATAGGCTGTGTGGGGGGGGCAGCCTCACGCACAAACAACACAGACAACACAAATCATACACGCACATAAAGGGGCAGTGAGCAGACAAAAAGGGGCACCTTTGATTACTGACATGAAAAAAGAGGGCAGCTTTGCGCAGTGATATGACAAAACGGGGCAGCTTTCCGCAGTGACATGACAAAAGAGGCCACCTTTCCGCAGTCAGATGACAAAACATGCCACCTTTGCCCAGTCACATGACGAAACATGCCACCTTTGCCCAGTGATATGACAAAACGGGGCAGCTTTCCGCAGTGACATGACAAAAGAGGCCAGCTTTCCGCAGTGACATGACAAAACATGCCACCTTTGCCCAGTGGGATGACAAAACGGGGCATCTTTGCTCAGTACTGCATTTTTTGTGGCTTGTGATAACAACTCCACGAAGATAACAACCAATCCATCGCATGCTTATCAACGTTACACATTACATCGTTACGGAAAGAGGCCGCAGAACATGAAGGCGTCACGCACTTACATTGCACATACATAATTTATGGAAAGTAGTACACCCAACAATTTATGGAAAGTAGTACACCCAACACATACATGAACTAAAATACGACACAACCATAACCCTCGTTACCTACATGCCAAACGAGCCTCGTGGCACCCACATGGAGAATTGCTGCGGGGGCCGCCTCGGACGTGGCTGGCCGTCGTGGTAGTGGCATGCACATATGCAGCTCGGGTTCGCGCAGCAACATGTGGGATCATAAGAGCTTCCTATATTCACGACCTCCTCGTTGCCCCTCTCGCGTTGCATCTGTTCGCGGAGGTCGTTGTTCTCCTCAGTGAGACTCTCCATTCGGTACTCCAAGTCCCATATTCGAGCCCATAATGTATCCACATAACGATCAACATACCGTTCATGAGGAGGGTCGATCCAGCGGGAGAAGTCGCATTTTGCCATCTGCAAAAATAAGGACGGTAAACTTCGCGGGTCCATAAGCAATACAAAAAAGTAAAACTACTAAATTGTACCCCGGAGCGTGAGCATCGGAAGAAACGTCGCCCGCCATCGTTCGGGGAATCCAAGATCTGGACGACCGCGTACTCATTGTGCCTGCATTTCGGCCACGCTGGTTGAGCACGCCGACTTGGCATCAATCGGTACTGTGGACCGAACATATCCCTCCTTTCTAAGGGAATGTCGTCCTTCGGTGACCCAAATCCCACTGGCCCCTCGGCTTCCGACATGGTTTGTTCAAGCACGAAAGACTGGGTACTTCTTTGTTCGACTGAACAATTGCTGGGACCCCAACCGTGCTACTTATACCAAACGAGACATCTTGCTGCATCTTTGCTCTGAGAGATGACAGCACAAGTCTGCTTTCGCATTTAAATGACAAAAGAGGTCATCTTTGCTCAGAGACATGACACCACGGAGCAGCTTTGTTCAAACAGATGACACAGGACAGCTTTTCTCAGTGAAATGACAAAATATGCCGGCTTTGCTCAGTGAGATGACAAAAAGATGCCAGCTTTGGGCAGTGAGATGACAAAAGATGACAGCTTTGGGCAGAGACATGACATAACGGGCCAGCTTTGGGCAGTGAGATGACAAAAGATGCCAGCTTTGGGCAGAGACATGACATAACGGGGCAGCTTTGCTCAGTGAGATGACAAAAGATGCCAGCTTTGCGCAGAGACAAGACATAACGTGCCAGCTTTGGGCAGTGAGATGACAAAAGATGCCAGCTTTGGGCAGAGACATAACATAACGGGGCAGCTTTGCTCAGTGAGATGACAAAAGATGCCAGCTTTGCGCAGAGACAAGACATAACGGGGCAGCTTTACTCAGTGAGATGACAAAAGATGCCAGCTTTGCGCAGTGACATGATAAAACGGGGCAGCTTTGCTCAGTGAGATGACAAAAGATGCCAGTTTTGCGCAGTTACATGATAAAACGGGGCAGCTTTCCTCAGAGACAATGCAAAACGGGGCAGCTTTGCTCAGTGAGATGACAAAACATGCCAGCTTTGCGCAGTGACAAGACAAAACTGCGCAGCTGTACTCAGTGGGACGACAAAACATGCCAGCTTTGGGCAGTGGCAGTACTAAAGAGGGCATCTGTTCTCAGTGACATGACAACAAGAGGTCAGCTTTGCTCAGTGAGATGACAATTCAGGGCAGCTTTGCTCAGAGACAATACAAAACGGGACCTTTTTTCAGTGATACCGCAGCACTCCCATCTTTACTCACTGCTACAACCACGCGGACCAGCTTTAGACGTACGAGTAGACACAAAACATCCCCTATAAATTCGTATGCATTCCTTTTCCCAGCGAACATTGCCCATCCAAACCCCATACTACATCGCGCTTCCCTCACCCTCACCCAACCGGGATGGACAAAGGCAAGAAGAAGCAATGGGACAAGATGGTGAAGGATTGGGAGGAGACCCGTGACATAGCACGGTCAGCTGCGGCCCGCGATGCCGCAAGCGATGAGAAAATAAGGGCGATATAGGCCCGGGTAGAACAAGCCCATCGTTCTACGATGAAAGGTCCCCCCCCAGAGCGCCCGCGTAGCAAAAACCCCATCCCGGACGTCCCCATCGAGCGTTCGCCACAACTACCACCTGAGGGGGAGACACCTCCCCTTTGTTGGTGCGGGGACGTGTGCAAGTTCTTCAAGTCTAAGCACAACATCAGTCTAGGTATGCGTTACTGGGGTTGCGCAAACTACTCCAGTGACTACCCCAACCGCCGTTTTGACACCGCAACCTATCGGCAGCCGGTAACAATATCTTTTCTCCTTTTCCCCTACCTTTTCTCCTTCACAGCACGCACTAACAATATCTCCCATGTATTTACAGTCTCCGGAGCCCCTGTGTGGCTACCGCAAATGGATCGATCTTGAGATCCACCCTGAGGACCAATGGACCCTTGACTTCGAGGAGTGGAATGTCACAAAGGAGAAGGAGTTGCTGGAGGAGGAGCGCCGCAAGCACGAGCACACCCTGCGTATACAGCGCGAGACGCAAGCTCATCTTGAAGCGTGCACGCGTAGGGAGCGGGAGGCTCGCGAGATGGAGCGCGAGAGAAAGAGGGAAATTGCGGCTAAGGCAAAAGAGGCCGGAGAGGAGTTCAATGCCGAGCGGGCAAGGAAGGGAAAGTGGCCCCGGTCCACACAGTAGGTCGTACGAGCAGTTGGGTGGGTTAGTCGCATATCATGCTATATGTTATGCATGTAATAAAAATCTACGCGGCATGTTACTCCCAACTGTATTATGAAGTTTAATATCTCGTATTTTCGCATTCCATGATGTAATAGGCCTAGCAAGTTATTTCCCCTAAGGCATGCATGTTAGGACTAGTGGTGGAATTCTGAACATTAGAAGTACAGAGTTCCACACATGCCACATGCCACTGGTCACATCACTTACCGCTTTATGTATCGAATCGTTCCTAAAAAAATGTACCCAAATTTTTTATGCATCTACAACTTACATTGAACATAAACTTCTATTACAACTTTATCTTATTTTTACGCGGTTCATAACTACAAAATTGACAAAACATACAAACATCACGCGGATTGCAAACCCTTAAAACATACCAAACCCTAAAAGTCACTTACCACTTTATATATCGATCGTTCTACGCACAATCGTTCCTAAAAAAATTTTACCCAAATTTTTTATGCATCTACAACATATAATCAACATAAACTTGTTTTACAATTTTTTCAAATTTTTTTCTGATTCACAACTACAAAATTAACAAAACTTATAATCATACATGTTCAATATCACTTTCCTTCATTTCCTCCAATTGTTCATATCACATTTGTGCTCGAAAAATTTTTCTTTAAATTGCTTCCAATAAAACAATATACCATGATCGAAATTTGTTATTGTCACTTGAACACATTTTTCATGGTCAGCAATATAGGAAAATCACAAAAACACTAATCGTTACTTCACACAAATTTCGTTCGTACTCTACCAACCAATATTTTTAATTTTCAAAATTGCACAACTAATTACACAAGCAGTAAAGTGGACTCCACTTCAAATTCATATTTTTTTCACACATCATTTCATATATACACATAAATTTTTATTTAAAAAATTATCTTTACAAATGTATACAAAAATAACTTGAATTAAAATCCTACCGGTGCAACCGGGGGGGTGGGACCCACGGCGGAGTGGTGCGGTGTGGTGCCGCACCATTAGGGGAGTGGTGCGGTGCGGCACCGCACCATCTAGCTGGCGCGTACGGCGGGAGTGTGGTGCGGTCGGGGACCGCACCACTCAGGTGTGGTGCGCTCCCCGGCCGCACCACTGGACACGTGTCACGTTACCGTTAATCGTGCGGTCGTTTGGGGGTTATTTTTGGAATTGTGTTTTCAGCGCGGCTATTTTTGAAATTTTGGGTATCAACAGTGCTAGAAACGTCCAAAATTCGTGTTTAGTATCATAGGGCACAGCCCATCCCTCTTCCCGTTTCACCCCTCGTTAGTCATCTCCACCCACCTACCGACGGGATGCATTCTGTTCGATTCCTCTCCTCTCCCGATCAAGGGATGCATTCCATGGCGACCGATCGAAGCCTCCTGCGCAACTAGGGTTCATCTCCCTGCCCTGGCAGAGGCGGAACCCTCCTCCGCCGCGAGGAGCTGCAGCTCCCACCGCTGAAAGTGTTAAGCCCCGTGTGGGACTCCGGCCGTGTCCCGTGGGCTCTCCGCCGCGCCGGACATGTCCCGCTGGCTGCGCCCCGGGCGCCACCCGTGCTCGGAGCTGGAGCGGACCATCGGGGACCGCGCCCGCTCGGGAAGCCTCGGCCCCGGCGACGCACTCCAGCTATTCGACGAATTGCTCCCGCAAGCCAGGCCCGCGTCGGTCTACGCCTTCAACCAGCTCCTCACCGCCGTCTCTCGCGCCCCGGCCTCCTCCTCCTCCAGCGTGTGCTATGGCCCCGCGCTTGCCGTCTCCCTCTTCAACCGCATGGCCCGAGCCAACAAGGTGACACCCGACATATGCACCTACGGCATCCTCATCGGTTGTTGCTGCCGCGCGGGCCGCCTGGACCTCGGTTTCGCCGCATTCGGCCACGTCATTAAGTCGGGATGCAGGGTGAACGCCATTGTCATCAATCAACTTCTCAATGGCCTTTGTGCCAAGAAGAGGACGGGCGAGGCCATGGACGTACTGGTCTGCAGAATGCCCGAGCTCGGCTGCATGCCTGATGTCTTCTCCTACAATACTCTTCTCAAGGGGCTCTGCGACGAGAAGAAATGTCAAGAGGCGCTCGAACTAATCCACATGATGGTTCAAGATGGTAGCGGCTGCCCACCTGATGTGGTATCGTATAACACCGTCATCAGTGGCTATTCTACAGAGGGTGAGGTGGACAAAGCTTACAGCCTATTTCGTGAAATGCTGGATCGGTGGATTTCACCAGATGTTGTGACTTACAGCTCAATCATTGATGGCATGTGCAAAGCTCAGGCAATGGACAAGGCCGAGATGTTCCTTAACAGGATGATTAAAGATGGTGTTATGCCGGACTGCAACACATATACTATTCTTGTGCATGGATATTGCTCTTCGGGACAGTTGGCAGAGGTGGTTAGAATTTTCAAGAAAATGTCCAGAGATGGTCCTGAACCAGATGTTGTTACTTATAGCTTGCTGATGGACTATCTTTGCAAGAACGGAAGATGCGCAGAAGCAAGAAAGATTTTTGACTCTATGGTCGAAAGGGGCCCGAAACCTAATGTTACTACCTATGGCATTCTGCTTCATCGGTATGTTACTGAAGGAGCGCTTGTTGATATGCATGCTCTCCTAGATTTGATGGCACAGAATGGTATTCCACTTAATCATCATATCTTCAACATATTGATATGTGCATATGGAAAATACGAAACGGTGGATAAGGCAATTCATATATTTAACAAAATGCGGCAGCAAGGACTGGGCCCTGACATAGTCAGCTATGCAACTGTAATAGACGCACTTTGCAGGGTAGGTAGAGTGGATGATGCTATGTTTCAATTTAATCAGATGATTGATGAAGGATTAACTCCTGATATCATAGTTTTTAGCACCCTAGTTAATGGTCTGTGTACCTGTGACAAATGGGAGAAGGCTGAGGAATTAGCTTTTGAAATGATTAATAGGGGCATCCATCCCAACGCCGTGTTCTTCAACACAATAATGGGAAATCTATGCAAGGATGGAAGGCTTATGGAAGCCAAAAATATCTTTGACTTGATGGTACGTGTAGGTGTGATGCCTGATGTTGTTTCATATAGTATAATGATAGATGGATACTGCTTAGGTGGTAAGATGGATGAAGCGATGAAATTACTTGATGGCATGGTCTTGATTGGCTTGAAACCTGATGCAGTTACCTATAATAGTTTGCTTTCTCGCTACTGTAAAGATGGTAGGACAGAGGATGCATCAGCTCTTTTCAGAGAAATGTTGGGCAAGGGAATTAATCCTAGTGCTATCACTTATAACATAATGCTGGATGGTTTATTTAAGACTGGGAGAACAGCTGCTGCAAAGGAGCTCTATCTCGAGATGATCAAAAGTGGAACACCACTGGACATTTGCACGTACAACATAATTTTAGCAGGGCTTTGTCAGAACAATTATGTTGATGAAGCAATCAGAATGTTTCAGAACTTGTGTTCCATGAATATTCAACTTGAGGTTAGGACATTTAATATTATGATTGATGCATTGTTCAAAGGTGGCAGAAAGGATGAAGCCATGGATTTGTTTGGTGCTATCTCATTGAATGGTTTAGTGCCGAATGTTGTGACCTACAGCTTGATGATAGGAAATCTCATAGAAGACGGGTTGCTAGAAGAATCGGATGATCTGTTTTTAGGCATGGAGAAGAGTGGCTGTGCACCGGATTCGTGTATGCTAAATGCTATAGTTAGGAGGTTATTGCAGAGAGGTGATGTATGCAGGGCTGGGGTTTACCTCTCCAAAATTGACGAGAAGAACTTCTCACTTGAAGCATCCACTGCTTCCCTGCTAAAATCACTTTTCTCAAATCCGAAATATCAGAAACATGTGAAGGCGCTACCTGAAAAGTATAGTTTTCTTTTGGAAGCGAGCAATTGTTAAATCATTTCCAAGCAATGGTTTTGTGCCTGATAATACAGCCTGGAGCAGTACTTAGTTATGGTACGAGCATATTCTCCATAAGCAAATTGCGAATATCATACTCTTGTTTATTGTCTGGTTGTGCATAATGTCTTTTAGTAATATTTTGTTGGAATTGCAGAGGAGCTAGTAGTATCTTACAACTTATTCATATACATGTCAGATTTCCTGTCCGTCCAATGCAACCGAGAACAATACACGGCGCCTTTCCCTGTACGAGAAAGTGGACCCAAGGATGCAGATGAACTGTGTATAGACCATGATGGCTGCTGCAACATCAACTGAGAAGGTGAGATCAGAGCTTATTGCTCGTGATGGCACGCCGACTGAAGCTGTCCGGAAGAAAATCCTTGACGAATGCAAGAAGTGGAACCTTTAGTTCATGTTCCTAAGGCATCGTGCTGGAGTATTGGAGTGAAATGTGGGAGCTATCTGGATTCTTAAAGCAAGATGGACGTGCCATTTACTGATACGACATAACTTTCTTGACTGTAAATGTGGGAGATATCTAGATTCTCAAACCAAATGCTGTTATACCTCGCTAATAGACTATCTTTTGCAAGAACGGAACATGCGCAGAAGCAAGAAAGATTTTTGACTCTGTGGCCGAAAGCGGCCCAAAATTCTGTGAAGTTATCATAGTGTTACGAAATGTTCTCTATGGCCTGTATTCTGCTGTAGCTGAAACAGCCTGGGCTCCTATTGACCTAACTCTGTGAAGTTATTAGTGTGTTACAAAACGCGCGACAAGGCCGGGGCGCAGGCGGCTAAGGCAGGGCGCCCACTACCAGGGCGCATAGAGGCGGTGCGCAGGGCGCGTTGGTGCTTAAGCTGTTGTTTGGTGATGAATGGTTACTGTGTAATATCAGTTGTGGTCAGGTCGGTTAGACAGTAGCATGTATGATTTGTGCGTACAATAATGTATTGGATTTGGTATACACACATACTCCTGATATCGCCACATTACAAGGCCTGCCATTACATGGGTTCAGTATTTCTATCCTTTTTGCCGCATCTAGTATGTCTGTACCCTAGCTAAATGGTGTTAAAGAGAAATATTGAATGCACAAACTGTAAAATAGAAATAGGAAGGAAAATAATGGAGAAAAATGCAGGAAATATTCAAGTGCTAATCAAGTTACCATATCCTCTACAGCAGGAGAAATTGAAACGGCAATTAACTTTAGTGCACTTAGGTCCTGTTAGAGGTTAATCCTCTGTCCCGCAATATAAGTATTCGGCGAATGTCATCCCACCATGTGAGTCCAAAAACAATTATTGCAATATTTCCTAAATTTGCCTCTTCTTTAATACTAAAAAAGTACATAGACAGTTATAATATGTCATTTAATACATGTTTGTATGGTCAATTGTTAGACCATGTGGCTAAATCTAGGATATTTTGGTAATGAATAATTGACAATGGTTAATTTATGATTATGAATAATTAATAATATTGCTTATCAACGTTATGTGACGTGTAGTATGCGTGGACTAATATCAGTCAAGTTGGGAAGAACTTGTGCCGGGAAAAATATTTGTTTGGTTTTTGCATGTGCAGGTTGAGCATGGACGCGAGAATACTCAGTGATAAGGTGGACCGGGACTAGGATGAGATATCTGAGATTCAGACGGCTTGAAGGCTACAACATATGACAAATGAAAAACCCGTGTTATGGAAGGATTTCGAGTCCCTTGAATAATAATAGTCCGAAAGCTTGATTGAGATAAAAAAGGTCCCGATCTAATTGGACGAGCTGTTTTATGATTAATCAGAGTCGTGAGCGGTGGCTATATTGGTATGGATTGCGGCACCGTTTCGGAGTAGGACGCGCGACTGAGGACTAATGAAGGGGATGCAGGCGCCACCGAATAGAGTGAGAGCAGATGCATAAAATATTGGGGGTGCGGCTGCTTTTGTTAGGGTGCCGTTTTGGAGAATTGATTCAGATGATGTGATAGTGGCTGCATGAATTGTGATCTTTGCTTGTTCTCATGACTAAACACGCATAGATTATAGGTGGGTTCTTTTATGCTGATGGCTTATAGATTATGGCTTAAATATTTGAATTTTAGCTATTCGCGAGAGGCAGTACACAGAGGAAAATAGTTGCATACGATTTTGGTCGGTATAGTTGAACGCAGTACACTAAGAAGTTTACGCGTCGCAAAAGCTCCTGTGTAGTGCTTGTATGTACTCTCTCCAAAGTTTTCTCGTGTGAGTTGGGTGGTCTGAGTACTCGATCGGTGTGTGAGATCGAGTACTGCCATAGTCCGAAGACACGAGTACTCTAAAGCAGTTGTAAGTCTCGAGTACCTAGTAGTGATCGAGCAATGTTCATCTGAGTACTAATCATCTAAGTACTGTTCATCTGGTGTCGGAGACCCTAAAGCATTGTTGAAGTTTGAAGTCTTTCGGGTACTCGGAAGATTTGACCACAAGAAGATTCAGCCACATGAAGTGCTCGTGTGTGTTCGACCACGAGAAGATTCGACCACATGAAATGCTCACATCTGTTCGACCACAGGAAGTTTCGACCACATTACGTGCTCGCGTGTGTTCGACCGCGTGAGGCAAATCCAACATTTGGTATCAGAGCGGTGATCATACTGATCCTGCGAAGATGTAGCGGGGTGCAAGATCGACGTCTCCTCCCTCCAGAAAATGCACCAATGCCAGTGGGTGTCGAGCAATGGTTCTTGGCAGTGGCCAAGAGATGATGGCACAGATGGCGCCAAAGGAGGCCGGAGTCATGCTACACTACCCTGTGCTCATGCGCACGAACTACACTGATTGGGCGTTGCTCATGCATGTGAATTTACAGGCTCAGGGAGTCTAGGATGCGGTGGATCCGGGCAGTGCCGAATACTATGTGGACCGAATGGCATTAGCAGCCATTCTCCAGGTGGTGCCACCAAAGATGCTAGGAGTGTTATCGACCAAGAACACCACTAGGTCTACATGGGAGGCCATTAGAACAATGTGCATGGGAGTCAATCGTGTCCAGGAGGCTTAGGTGCAGGTGTTGCACAGGGAGTTTGAGGCCATTTGCATGAAGGAGACTGAGTCGGTTGATGACTTCTCTATGCGGCTAACCAAGCTGGTGAACAGCATCTGAACATTTAGAGACACACTAGAAGAGGATAAAGTCATAAAGAAATTTTTGTGAGCCGTACCGCAAAGGTTTTATCATATAGTTGTCTCGATAGAGCAGCTGATTGATCTCAACACCATGTCTATTGAGGAACTTACTAGTCATTTCAAAGCTGTTGAGGACTGGTGGGAACCAGGGGATAATGGTGAAGATGGAGGGAGCTGGGTACTCCTCACCGAGGAGGAATGGATGGATCGGTTGAGGTAGAAGCCGACTAGGTCAACCTCTTCCTCTGGTGCGAGTGGAAGGCGTGATCCACCTCATGGTTGAGACAAGCTAGATGGTCAAATGAAGGGATCACCAGACGGGAAAGACGGTGGCTCCCCAGGCTACAAGCATGACAAGTCAAAGGTGAAATGTTTCAATTGCAATAATTTTGGGCATTTTGCAAAGGAATGTCTCAAGCCATGTCGAGAACGCAAGGAGCAGGCGAATCTCATCCAATCTCAAGAGGAAGTTCCTGCTCTGCTCATGGCAGAGGTATGTGGGATCAATGAGACAACTGAGGCTGTCTCGACTAAGATCACGCTGAACGAAGTCCACACGCGTGTGAATCTTGGACATGTGGATTATGAGAAAGATGATAAGTGGTACCGAGACACTGGAGCTACAAATCACATGACCGGGTGCCGGTCGGCCTTTGTCGAACTGGACACGTCTGTGAAGGGATCGATGAAGTTTGGCGATGGATCAAATGTGGAGATCTGTGGATGAGGGACGGTTTTGTTCACATGTCGCACCGGTGAGCATCGTGAACTCATGACCGTCTACTACATACCTTGGCTATCCAGCAACATCATAAGTGTTGGGTAGCTCGACAAGGTTACATACTAGATGTCATCGAGGATGGCGTCATGCAGATCCAGGACCCAGATCGGAGGCTTCTAGCCAAGGTAAATTGTACAAGTAATCAGCTATATGTACTTAATCTCAATATTGTGTAGCCGGTATGCTTGTCGGCCCGAAGCGGCGAAATGGCGCGATGGCACGAACGCTTCAGCCATCTGAACTTCAATTATATCCGAAGGATGGCTCAACAAGAGATGGTTCAAGGACTTCCTCAAATTGATCAGGTAGATCAATTGTGCATAAGCTGTTTGGTTGGAAAGCAATGATGAGCCTCATTTTCTCAGGAAGCCAAGTACCGAGCTAATCGTGTGTTCGATCTCATACATGGTGATCTCTGTGGGCCAATTACTATAGCAACTCCTGGAGGCAAACACTACTTTCTGCTTCTAGTCGATGACTTCAACTGATACATGTTGTTGGTTCTTCTCAAAGCTAAAGATAAGGCAGCTGAAGTAATCAAGTGCTTCCAAGCAAACGTTGAGTTGGAGGCCAGAAGAAAGCTTCGTGTGCTATGCACTGATCGAGGAGGAGAGTTCACATCCATAGAGTTCGTGGAATATTGTGCAAATTGAGGCATCGTTCATCATCTCACCGCACCGTACTCACCACAGCAAAATGGTGTGGTCGAGTGATGTAATCGAACAGTGGTTGTGATGGCGAGGAGCATGATGAAAGCCAAGGACACACTGGCCGTATTTTGAGGGGAGACAGTCACTACGGTGGTGTACATTCTCAACCATGCCCTGACTCAAAGCCTTGAAGGGAAAACCTCGTTCAAGGCATGGCACAGCCAACGACCCAACATGAACTATCTTTGCACGTTCAGGTGTGTGGTGCATATCAAGACAGTGAGGCTGAACCTGAAGAAGTTTAAAGATTGAAGTACGTCGATGGTCTTCATTGGATATGAGCTCGGTGCTAAGGCATGCCAGGCATATGATCCTGTGAGCAAGTGGGTGCATGTGACACGTGATGCTATCTTTGATGAGGCCAAATGGGACTGGACCGAGCATGATGATTTGCTTACTTCAGAATTCGGTTAAACATTCATGATTCAGTATTTGTCTTACCCAGGTTCAGAGATAGGAGGCAACAAGGAACTAGAGCAGTCCACACCGGCGCATGATGTGTCTAGCCATAATTCAAGCGTGCACCAAGAGTCCTTAGTGACATTGCCGAGAACCTCGTCTCCAACTACACCTACGGCGAAGGGGGTGGAATGGGCCACTCCACCGAGCGGCTCATCATCTTCGATGATTGAAGGGCCACAACGGTACCGCACATTGGAGAATCTATACGAGACCACCACAGTGCATGAGCTAGCTAACTCCTTAGCCACCACAGTGCATGAGCTAGCTAACTCCTTAGTGAGCTCAGTCTTCTTGCAAGTAAGTAGCTCGTGAGTTTTGCTAATGCTGAGTAGAACCAAAGTTGGCACCGAGCAATGCTAGAACAGATGCAGTCAATTGAAGAAAATGGCACTTGGAGGCTTATTGATCTCTCAGTAGGTCTTCAAGCAATAGGCCTCAAATGGGTGTTCAAGATAAAGAAAAACTCTCAAGGAGCTGTGGTGAAGCACAAAGCGCACCTAGTCACCGAAGGCTATGTGCAGTGTCAAGGACCTGATTTCAAAAAGGTGTACACACCGGTGGCTCACATGGAATCAGTGCGGTTGCTAATGGCGATTGCGATGCACGAAGGCTGGCAAGTACACCATATGGATGTGAAGTCCGTGTTTCTAAACAGAGAACTCAAGGAGGAGGTCTACGTCGCACAGCCTCCAGGCTTTATGCGCAAGGACCACGAAGAGAAGTTTCTGTGGATGCACAAGGTACTCTATGGGTTAAGGCAAGCTCCAAGGGTGTGGAATGCCAAGCTTGATACAAGTCTGCTATCACTTGGTTTTCGCAGGAGTGACTCTAAACATGCCATGTACACGCGAGGGGTAGTCATGTCACGTTTTGATGGTGGGGGTGTATGTTGACTATTTGATAATTACCAGATCACACCCATTGGAGATCACCAAATTCAAGGAAGAGATGACGCGACTGTTCAAGATGAGTGATTTGGGACTACTCACCTGCTATCTTGGCACCGAGGTGATTCAGAGTGCAAATGGCATCACACTGAGCCAAGGAGTTTATGCGTTCAAGATTCTTGAAAGAAGTTCCATGGCGGATTGTAATCCATGTTAGGTTCCGTTGGAGCCTCAGCTAAAGTTAAGCAAGGTAAATAATACTCCACCAATAGATGTTTTGTGCTACAGAAGTGTTGTGGGTAGTCTCCGGTACCTAGTTCACACTAGACCAGATATTGCTCATGCAGTAGGCTATGTAAACCGTTTCATGGAAAAGCCAATGATAGAACATCAGAATGCAGTGAAGCATTTACTATGGTACATTGCTACAACAAGAAATGTTGGATGTTTCTATGCCAAGAAGGAAGGAGAAGCAAAGCTGATCGGCTACAGTGACTCCAACATGGCCATAGATGTCAACGATCACAGGAGTACCACCAGAGTGATGTTCTTCTTCGGAGAGAGTCTAATCAGCTGGTAGTCGATGAAACAAAAAGTCATGGCATTGTCCTCGTGCGAAGCGGAGTACATTGCTGCCACGACTGCTACGTGCCAGGTAGTCTGGCTCATGTGTTTGCTTGCTGAACTGACTGAGACAGAGTCTAGAAAGGTAACACTCAAGGTGTGCAATAAGTCTGCTATCTCACTTTGCAAGAATCCAATGTTTCATGATTGTAGCAAACACATCGAGACCCGATATCATTTCATCAGGCAATGCGTTGAAGAAGGATCAATTGAGGTGGAGTATATTGGGTCGGATGATCAGCTTGCAGATATTTTAACAAAACCCCTTGGGAGAATTAAGGTTCTAGAGCTGCGTAGCAAGATTGGAATCAAGGAGGTGTAGCAAAATTGGGGGGTGTTTGTTAAGTAATTTCACTGCATATTTGCTTCTTTGTTTAAAGTTGTTTCGGTCATGCATAAGTCGGTTAGAAGTAGGAGTTAAGTTTGTTTTAAGAATCTGTTTATTGACCGTTTCTCTGCATTTAGCACTCTGCATTAGTCGAGTATTTATTGGTCATAACGTTGGGTATTTACTGGTGGTAACACACCATCATAGTTTTGTAACCATTTGTTGTATTCCGTAGTATATAAAGGGAGAAAACCAGAAAAGACACTGAGAAGTTTACGCATCATAAAAGCTCCTATGTAGTGCTTGTGTGTACTCTCTCCAAAGTTTTCTCGTGTGAGTTGGGTGGTCTGAGTACTCGATCAGTGTGTGAGATCGAGTATTGTTGTAGTCGGAAGACATGAGTACTCTGCAGCATTTATAAGTCTCAAGTACCTAGTAGTGATCGAGCACTGTTCATCTGAGTACTATTCATTTGAGCACTATTCATCGGGTGTCAGAGACCCTAGAGCACTATTGAAATCTGAAGTGTCTTGGATACTTGGAAGATTCGACCACAAAAAGATTCAACCACGTGAAGTGTTTGCATGTGTTCGACCATGTGACGTGCTCGTGTGTGTTCAACCACGTGAGGCAAATCCAACATTAGGTACATGAGACTCGAAATCTGCTTTCTTTAGGAAAGACTTGAGACACATAGGTGCAGCACAGATAAAAATCCCTTCCATCATTTTCACACTCTGAATCTTCTGAATGCGCTCATCACAACTACAGAAATAAGAAAACAAAAGTCTCAAAACGATGGTCTCGGACCAAGCTGCTCTTAACCAAAACGCAGATATCAATGTGAATTAAGATTTTTCATTCTAAGTACAATATTTCCAGGTTTTCGGGGGGGCTTATAATTGTTTATACAGCATGATATAAAGTAAAAGTAAAGAACATATCACTGTTTTCAGCACATCCCATGGATATATATATATATATATATATATATATATATATATATATATATATATATATATATATATATATATATATATATATATATATATAGCAATTCACCAGGATAGTAGAAAATTAGTTGACAATAAAATGCAAAGTGCATTGAAGTTACTAATAGTACCGCACCATTTTAAACATGTCTGTTAATATATCACATGAGCTCCTTGGGTGAAATCCTAAGAGAAGCAACACATATGAATCAACAAAAGTTCAGAGTTAATTCACTTCCGCCAACTCTATCATGTTATGCTGGTAATGTTAGATCTAATCTTGACTTGGTACCGAATAAAAACGGATCTGGAACTAGTCTTTCCATGCATGTGTGCATGGTTTGGGCTGGAGCCATGCAGCCGGTCAGTTTGCATGTTCTTTTACTGAGTCAATTAGTGCTAGTTAAGGTTGTCAGTTATACTGAGTCAATTAGTGCTAGTTAAGGTTGTCAGTTATGATCCAGGAGTGGCTCTCCATGCACAACATACTACGTGGTATTTATACTCTTATGTATGCAGATTGGCAAAGTGAGTAAGAATGAATAAAAGGGTAGTAGTCTTTGTGTATCTTTTCTTTGGTGCGTGAGTTTATCCAGGGAAGACCACGTCAATTGAGTCCATCTATCCAACTAGGTTGTGTGTCAATTTTCTGTAAGTCTTTTGATGAAGTTAGTTTGTGTGTGTTTAGTTGCATGAGTTTTTTTTCCTGGGCTAACAATTGGTATCAGAGCCGTGCATCAGTTCTGTGGAGATGTTCGGATCAAAGTCTCCTCTTGGTGGCAATGGAGGCCATGGGGACGACTCCGGCAGCAGCAACGGTTGGCAGCTAGTGGTGCAGCAGGTCAAGGAGGCGGGGGTGGCGGTGCGCTATCCCATGCTCACGCGGACAAACTACACCGAATGAGCTCTCTTGATGAGAGTCAACTTGTAGGCTCAAGGAGTTTGGGAGGCCATCGAGCCCGGCGATGCGGGGTACCGGCTCGATAGGATGGCGTTGTCAGCCATCCTCCAAGCGGTGCCACCGGAGATGTTGGCGACGCTGGCGGCGAAAGACTCTGCCAAGCTGGTGTGGGAGACCGTGCGCATGATGCGCATGGGTGTTGAGTGCGTGCACGAGGCAAAGGCGCAGACTCTACACAAGGAGTTTGAGACGATCCGCATGAGTGACGGCGAGTACATTGACGATTTAGCCATGCGACTGACGGGACTCGTCAACAACATCTGTACTCTTGGGGAAACGCTAGAAGAGGAAAAGGTGGTAAAAAAATTTCTTCGTGTTGTTCCCTCCAAGTACACACAGATGGCCATCTCAATCGAGCAACTAATCGATCTGAAAACATTGTCCATTGAGAAGCTCACCGGAAGACTTAAGTCAGTGGAAGAGTGGTACGAGCTTGATGACAATGGTGGTGAAGGTGGGCGTGAAAGTGGCTGCCTACTTCTCACAGAGGAGGAGTGGCTAGTGCGCATGAAGAACCGCAATGGCACCCGTAAGAAGAAGAGCGCCTTTGACAAGGCGAATGTACGTTGCTACAACTACCAGGACTACAGACATTTTGCAAGGGAGTGCAGCGAGCCGAAGAAGGAGGTGGCTCTTCTTGCTCCAGTGGGTGCAGAGGACGAGCCAGCACTGCTTTAATCCAACAAGAAGTCTTTATTTTTATTTGGTGTAATTTAGTTGAGTTCGTGTATGAGTATTAGTGCACGATTACATTTTGATCATTTGGCACAATAAGTGTGTTGCATGTGTCATATATTTGGTTGTGCACGTAGGAGGTGTGTCACATACGTGCGCATAGTCGTATCATGCTCGTGCACATAGATGTGTCAGTGCATGATGTAATGTGTGTGAGTTCTTGTAGTTGTGTCCTAGTTCCCATGTGTGTATGCTCTAATGAGAGTCTCTGTTGCCGTTAAGTTGCGTCATCGACGAAAGACAATTGGAGCTGAGGAAGAAGTCAAAGTCGTCAGTAAGGTGTGTCACCGACGGTGAAGAAGTGAAAGACGTCAGCAAGTTGTGTTACTGGCGGCATGGTCAACAAGAAGAAGACAAAACTCCTTAGAGATGTGTCAGGAGATTGGACTTCATCTTGTGAGGTTTAGCAAGTCAAGATTAGAGGGGAGATTGTTAGATCTAATCTTGACTTGGTACCGAATAAAAACGGATCTGGAACTAGTATTTCCATGCATGTGTGCATGGTTTGGGCTGGAGCCATGCAGCCGGTCAGTTTGCATGTTCTTTTACTGAGTCAATTAGTGCTAGTTAAGGTTGTCAGTTATACTGAGTCAATTAGTGCTAGTTAAGGTTGTCAGTTATGATCCAGGAGTGGCTCTGCATGCACAACATACTGCGTGGTATTTATACTCCTATGTATGCAGATTGGCAAAGTGAGTAAGAATGAATAAAAGGGTAGTATTCTTTGTGTATCTTTTCTTTGGTGCGTGAGTTTATCCAGGGAAGACCACGTCAATTGAGTCCATCTATCCAACTAGGTTGTGTGTCAATTTTCTGTAAGCCTTTTGATGAAGTGAGTTTGTGTGTGTTTAGTTGCATGAGTTTTTTTTTCCTGGGCTAACAGGTAAATCACTGAGTTGATGCACGCTACCCTAGCATGAACTACCGTTTAAGTCAGTCAATATACCAAGAAGATGAGAATTAGACAAAAGCAAGTTAGGAAAAGCTCGGGAATAGAATGCTTACAGATAGCAGCTGGAATCACTTGCACAGGTTAAACAGAAAGCATGCATGTTCAAGGAATCTGAAACAAAGGGAAGGATGTCATCACAAGTTTTATTGCTCAACTGTATATATTAGCAAAAGAAGTAGAAAGTGAATGAGCACATACGAGTCAGTCATCTGGCAACCGGTAAAACCACCACATATATTCGGAGACATAAATATTCAATATTGAAATATCGCAACAAAATAGATTATTATGACCTGCTTTAACACAAAGTCTGTTACACTTGCTTATGCACTACTTCAAACCCAAAAAAAACCAACTTGGTACGACTACTTGGAGCATAAAAAGAAAAAAAATCTCACTTCCAACTGGTACCGAAAGTCCATCTCTCTCATGATGCAAATGGGTGAATAGTAGGTTCAGTATTAAAGTTATTTTAGCTGTAATTTATGACTTCTGGTTAAAATTTATAAATTCTAGCTGTTCACGGGAGAGAATATGGAGAGAGGAATACTCGTATATAATTTTGGCTAATATAGATAAAATTGATATAGTGTCTATTACAATCAATTTGTAGATTTTACTTAAAAAAATATTATATTTAAACACTAGTTGCTATGATAAATCAAAAACCATAAATTAAAAAGAAGGTCCTGCATGCAAACTACTGCAATCTCCGAAACCACTAGAAACACTAATATTGTGTCAGAACAACGATATTGCTTTCATCGAACGTGGCTTCGACGTAGGCTAGTAGGCTGTAAGTCTCCCTTGACTACCATGAACAAATATCATAGCTAACATAACAGGCCAATAGCCATCACCGTAAGAGCTACTAACCATTACAAGTTTTTTATATTTTGATTCACACGATATCGGCAATTTCACCAGTCTCAGCTGCCTAAAAACATAAGAGGTGTCACGGTGATGACAGCAACACGAACGCACATATCCGGTGCTTCGTTTGACGACCTTATAACCAAAAAGAGGCTGGTTAGAGCAATTGGTGCCTCCTGAAAGATACATGGCATCACCAGGCGATTAACTGAAACTCTGATTTTTCTCAACCACAGCGCGAATAGCAGGTGGTCGCAACTCGAGAGAGCACACAAGCATGTGAGGATGCTAGGGTTTAGGGCTCCACACGAGGCGGCCGTAGATGGCAACGAGGAACTTGTAGCACTCTACATAACCAAATGGGATGCCACTATAGAACGTCATCGTCAAAGTGAAGAATAAATAAGAACAACAAAAGAAATTATAAAGAGTTTAGAACTTTATTAACACTTTAATAGAGAACCAACGGAAGCTGGAATAAATATTTAAAACATAGGACCGGTCCACTTCTAACCAAATAAAGAACGAATGAAACAACAAAACAGTAGCAAACCACGGTGCTAAAAACTCGAGTGCTCCCACCCATGCATGATGCTATCACTCCACTAACCTTTTACCTAAGACTGAAAAGAGCAAGCGTGAGATTTGAAAATCTTAGCAAGTACCCAACAACGATCACAACACACGAGTAAAGACAAGAAATGCAACCACGTGAAATAAAGAACAAGCATCACGGGTATAAGATGAAAACAACGAACAACTGATATCGGAGATACTGTCATAGATGGGAGATGGATATCATGGAGACTATGTATTAAATATAGTTGTTATGTGACCAGTTATAGCAAGGGTGCCAGCGACCTCATCCCACATATCCGGTTATACGAGAATAGCCAGGCACAACTTTGTCCTTGACTGTATAACAGCAGATATGGTGTAATATCTTGTGTAACGAGAATGTACGGCCCCCCGTACGTTTCCAGATTGGGTGGAAATCCCCCTATATGTGGGTAGTCCCGACGTGATAACTCTTAGTTCTTTATTTAGCGAATTATCCATGATATAGTTAGGAAGTCATGAATGATTTAAGGTAAAGTTATGAGGGTAACGATTTAATACAATGAGACTGGTGAGGTGGGATTAGTGATAAGGTAACTGATACATCATGGACAGATCATAAAGTATGAATTTAAGGAAACTAAGAGATGGCGAGGATAAGGCTATGATAAAGTTATGAGAAGTGGGAAGAGGTGCTAGGGTTGAAAATGGAGAGTCATAGTCTCTGATACGAGGGTGAAGTGGGAAAATGATAAGATGATAGTGATATAGGGATTAACCTAAAGAGGTATTATAATATAGCTCACAAAAGGTTATCAACCAATCAAGTTTTATTATGTGATAAGTGATTATTAGTTAGATTAACAGATTTGATACATACATCATTCATGTCTCAAATACAACATCAAACAATTATTGGAACATAATATTCGAAACTAAAACATAGCAGCCCTAATATCAAAAGATTGTCAAAAATTTAAACCTAAGTTAAAGCATGTTCATATGCTACCCCCCATTAACAATTTAAGCACAGATTCTAAAATACTAATTAAAAGCATGAACTCTAGAACATTTAACTGAACATCCTAATTACAGAGTAGCAGGTAAACTAAAATAACCTAGAACATCATGGTATGCATACAATATTAAACGTCTATAAACATGCAAACATGAACGATACGATAATAATCAGACAACATTAATGATATGATATTGACCAGATAAGCTTTAGTGATACACTATTAGCCAGGTAACTTTAGCGATATAAAATTTGCCAGGTAACTTTAGTGAAGTGATTTTAGCGATATGATATTAGCCAAGCGATATAATGTAATCCAGGTAATGGTAGTGATGTGATGTTGGCTAAGCGGTATGACAAGAGCCAGGTGACCTTAACGATATGATTTTTGCAATATGATATTAGTCAAGCAAGCATGAATGACATGATAATTATACTCAATGATGTGGACGTGCTCACCGAGGGGCCGGCGGGAGCGGCGGCCGATGGTGCGTGTCACGGCGACGGCGGAGGTCATGACGGCACCGAGGCTCTTCACCACCGGCAGGTCCGCGATCACGAGGTGGTCGAGGCACACCACCGTCACCGACTCTGGGGCGCCACCCGCAGCCACCACTGTGTTGTAATTTTTACGACTGCTCCCAGAACTTTACGACCGCTTACGATCACTTACGACCGCTTTCGACCACCTCCCGCTGTCGTTCGACCTCTCTGTCGCTCCTCCGATCGCTTCGTCTTCGTGGTCGGAAACCTTCTGTTGAGGTTTCAACCATGCTTCTCTGCCGCTGCGCTGCTCTTCCTTTGACCCTGCTCGAATTACCGTGATCGCAACACTCTACAACCACGCAGTGATTCCGGCGATCATTGTTCACCGTGGTCGAAACACCCTTTCGACCACGTTCACTCCCTTACAACGTGGTCGGAGTCCCTTCCGACCACGTTCAGGTCTTCACGGCGCAGTCTCAGCCTCTTCCAACCACTCACACCATGGTTGAAGCCTTCACAACGTGATCGAATGCCCTTACGACCACATTCAACTCTTCTTCAATGTGGTCGAACGCCCTTACGACCACGTTCAAACTTCTTCAACGTGGTCGAACGCCCTTACGACCACATTCAAACTTCTTTGCTGCGGTCATACGTCTTCCGATCACCCTCAAAATTTCTCCGCCGTGGTCGTATCACCTCCCAACCACGTCTTCTTTAGGTTTGCCATGGTCGAACGCCTTCCAACCACGCCTGCTGATGTTTTGCCGTGGTTGTAAGTCAACTTCTTTGCTACAGGAAGGGTTGGAGGACACAACCATTTGGAAGTTTAGCCCAAATGGCGAATACATCGTCGTCTTGCCCTATAAAGCACAATTTTTTGGAGTGGTTAAGACAACAATGAACCATCTGGTTTGAAAAACTTGGACACCCTAGAAATGCAAATTCTTCGCCTAGCTTGCCATCCAAAACAGGCTTTGGATAACGGATTGATTGGCCTTACGAGGATGGCTGAACCAGTCCATTTGTCCCATGTGTTCATAGCAGCCAGAGTCTGCCATACACCTCTTCGCAGAGTACCATTACGCCAAGATGATCTAGACAGTAGTGGCATAATGAATCACTTGTGACTCCATCAATTTGTCAACTTGGCGAACCTTCTCTTCGTCATGTGACTGGTGAGAAATGATGATACTCGTACCTGGAACACCGCGAAAAGTAATGGCAACCTTAGTAATGCTCGTAACATGGCAACTATGGAAGGAGCGGAATGTGCGAAGTTTCTGCTCCACGATGTCTTCCCCGGGTAACCTCACTTCCGCCATCAAGGGGGAGGTTAGAGCCTGGGTCCTAGCAGAGGCAAATAGGCTAGCAGTGCTATCATCCGTCCTGTAATTTTTCCTCTTGACCTTCTATTTCTTGGCCTTCCGGGGCCCCCTTCACTTTGTCTACCTCGCTCTAACTGTGAACTTTTGTTCTTGTTGTCTTCTCTCTGTGAATGAATATGCGGTAGCTCTCCTGCCAAGGTTCAAAAAAAATACAAAGTGTTATTTTAAAAGCAACTAATTTGTGATTCAACCTTAGGTGTTGATCCCCTGGAGACAGGGAGTAAATCCATCAATCCAAAGGGATCGAGTCTAATAGGTACATACTTTAATGAGGTCTAATTATAACTAGTTTGTTTCTAATATGGCATTTAGAACTTGTGCGTGAGTGAATAGAAAAAACTTGTTACTCCTTAGGAATAAAATGACGAAGAGGGGAGGGTGTTGTTAATTACTAATTGTTGGAACTTCTAGTCCTCTACTTTAACGTGACCTGCCTGGTCTAGCACCTCGCCTGCTCCTCCTGTACGAAGGACAAGCACAATGCAGCACTCGCTATTGCCCTCACGAACTGCACCCGCCTGGCTTTTCCCGTAGCACAAAATGAGTTGGAGCGCCTTGCTTTGCTTTTGGAGAGAACATCAAAAACGAAAACACGAAACGAACACAAAACATGGCACACAAGTTCATTTTTCTTGCTCTCTCCTCTTTTATTTCTTACTACCAACTTCTTCTGCTTACATTGCTCATTCACAACTGCTTCTTTTCCAAGCATACCTCCCTCTACTAATATACTCAGACATTGCTAAATAAGAAACAAAAATGGACTACAACAACTAGTCCCATACACGGCAAGCCTCACATACGTATTTGTATACGAACTCAACTCAGACCCTACTATGAAACACGAATATGGCGACTGACTCTGATACGACTAGCAAAAGGAAACAAGATTAAACTCTAACAATCACCTCCTTAATCTTATTTCTCCATCTTGATCACACCGATCTTCTCTCTTGCTTCTGCTTCTTCCTTTTACCTGCACTCCCATGTGTCGTTCCTTCCTGAGCCGTCACTGCCCTACCGCCTGCGCTTGCTTCATCCTGAGTCTCGCACAATACGATACTTGTCGTGTCTCACACCTAGACTAAACCCATCCTTCTTTGCACGCCTACCTGGGCTGGGGCACCTACTTCCACAGCCACCTTGGCTTCACTGTTACCTGAACCTCCTGCTCCTCTCTCTTGGACCAAGTCTATCCACTTTTCCACGTACACCTCAGCTGAAGCTACACCGCCCCTAACTCCTGTCTCCAACGTTTCTCGTGTTCCCTCTGCAAAACTACAAAAGACTAAACCAACTTGTACTCCATGTCTTTCTCTTGGACCTTGTGCACTATTTCCACTAGGAGGCCCACCACCTTGACTTCCTTTGTTAGCCGCACCTGCATGTGCGCCATATGCGCCTCCGGAGGTGTCGCCCACAGCTACATGTATGCCTACGTCATGAGGCACATCACCTTGACCCAAGCCATCACATTCTGTGCCGTCACCAAGCTCCTCCATGCTGCTCTTCAGACAAACCGATTTACAAATTTTCAAAGAAATCTTATATAATCGATTTGGAGATCTTTTCACCTTCATTAATAGATCTTTGTTCTTGTCGTGCACACACAAGAACTCATCCTGCAACACCACCCTGCACCTTGTTTTTGTCATCTGCCCAAACTGAGTATGTTGTTACACAGACTTGGTATAAAGTAAATCCCTGTCGACAACTTCTTATCTCCATTCTTGCATTGCAACATCATCGTCCATTTGCCTCTTATTTCCACCGTAGAGCCATCTCCAAACTTGAACTTGCCCCAAATCTTCTCATCGAGCTCATGAAACAAGGAGCGATCTCCCGTCATGTGGTTGCTTGCTCCATTGTCCAAGTACCACTGATCCGTGTGATCATGGCTACCTTCCTTCGTGTGTAGTTTTGCAAATACGTTCATCATTACTATGACCAACGCCTTTTCAACATATGAGGAGAGAAGTAGTCTTGGTTTGTCATCTTCTTCTTCGTCTTGGGCGAGGTTCACCTCCCCGTTCTTCCTCTTGCTTCTGCAATTCAAAGCATAGTGCCTGTACTCGTTACAGTTGAAACATTTAATGTGGCTGTGGCATTCTGACGTGTAGTGCGTGTATTCACCACATTCAAAGGACTTGACATGTAACTTATCATGGGATCTATCACCACCTCTGCCGCCTTAGCCACTCTGGCCACCTCGACCACGTCGTCTCCCGCGGTTGTTTGATGAGCCACATCCATCTCTCGGATCTCCTTTTACTAGCAACACCTGCTCGTTATGAGTCTGGGATCCCTACTCATTACGTAATTGAACCCCTTCAGTAACTCCTCATGCACCTTGAAGGAGCCAGTGATCTCCTCTATCTTCTTCTTGTTCAGGTTGGAGGAGCACATAAGTGTGGTGACAACATATATGTACTTCTTCGGAAGCATGCGTAGATATTTCTTTACCGTCACAGATTCCTCCATCTTGTCGCTAAGAGAGTTAATCTGATTGTACAATGAAGTCAGCTTGTCGACGAACTCGTCCGTCGATTGGGTCTCTCCCATCTTAAGATTCTCGAACTCGCTCCACAAATTCTAGAGCCGCACCTCCTTCACACGATCAACTCTCTCGTGCATTGTTTAACGCATCTCCCATGCCTCCCGTGCCATCTCCTTGCCGATGAGCTGATACATCATTGAATTTAGCATTGCTTGGTAGATGATAACCATAGCCGCCTGATCCACATTGTCATCCACCTTCTTGTCCTTCCCCTTCGGATCGATTGCACCCCAAACTCCCTAGGCGCGCATACTTGCCTTCATCTTCATTACCCACACTGGGTAATTGCCGGTCATCAGGAGAGGAAACTAGAGAGAGATCAGCCCACTCCAGGCACTCGAAGTCGACGCTTCTCCCATGTTCTTCATGTACCACCAAGATCACCAGGCTCTAATACCACTTGTTGAAATTTCTAGTCCTCTTCTCTAACGTGACACGCCTGGTCTAGCACCTTGCCTGCTCCTCTTGTACGAAGGACAAGCACAAAGTAGCGATCGCTATTGTCCTCACGTACTGCACCCGCTTGGCTTTTCCTGTAGCACAGAATGAGTTGGAGCGCCTTGCTTTGCTTCTGGAGAGAACATCAAAACGAAGACACGAAATGAACACAGAACACGGCACGCAAGTTCGTTTTTCTTGCTCTCTCCTCTTTTATTTCTTGTTGCCAACTTCTGCTGCTTACATTGCTCGCTCACAAGTGCTGCTTTTCCAAGCATACCTCCCTCTACTAATATACTCAGACATTGCTGAATAAGAAACGGAAACGGACCACAACTACTAGTCCCGTACACAGCAGCAAGCCTCACATACGTACTCGTATATGAACTCAACTCAGACCCTACTATGAAACACGTATATGGCACCCGACTCTGCTATGACTAGCAATAGGAAATAAGATTAAACTCTAAAACTAACTAACTGTTTCTTTAATAAATTCGATTTTTGTGGCTATTAGATGTGCCTAGAGATATCGGTCCTTTTTTGGTGTTTTTTTGTGGCTTTCTCCACGCAGATTCTCGAAGCCGCTGCTCCAAACTGCTTCCTGAGCCTAAAACCATGTGCATGGTCCACGTCTCCACCGTCCGCTGCAGTCTTAAAAAATGCAAACAAAAGCTATTAGTCGAAACTCAAAAAAAATAGGGCCGATCTAGGCTCCAGCTGTTGAGGCTGATCTTACAGGGCCTGTTCTTTTCGGCTGCGGCTTATGGCTTTTGGCTGAAATTTTTGAATTTTGGCTGTTTACGGTACAGATTACGGAGAGACAGATACTCACTTGTGATTTTGGCTGGTACAGATGTTGGGCTTTTAACGTGTAGATCGTTTAACTTGTAGACCCCGTCTTGAGAAAATACTCCGTTTAAAAGTTAGGTACTGTAGCAGAAGCCAAAAGCCACTTTTAAAAGCCCAAAAGAACACCCCCACATTCTTATGGATGAAATTATTACTTATCCAAACGTATAGACACCTCAAAAATAAAACTTGTAGAAATCGCAGTTCATAATCACAACAATAATTCCATGGGACGATGGGAAATCCCTTCTTCTCCTTCCATACGCATAAGACATAAAAAAAAAGGGACCAGGGGAGAGACGTTCCCTGACTTTTCTTCTGATTTTTTGTTGGTGAGTACTTGAATCCGTGTTAGCTAATTGAGACGTCCTCACTCTAGCCAGACGACCCGGGAGAGCTCCTCCATACACATAAGACATAACAAAACCCATGTGGATAGAAGGAGAGATGTAGCAACTAGCAAGGTCATCTCCCAATTGTGCACTGCTGTCTGCTGCATTGTCACTTGCAACGGGCTACACATGATCCAGCCTTACAAGCTTCAACCAGTGCACCCGACTCCATTGAAACCGTCCCTTTTCCTGTTGTCTCCCTCGCCCCTCGCTTCGTTGCGCCCCAATCAGCTCGTGCTGCTGCACTGCAACCTAACTTTCTATAGGATTAAATACCACAATCAAAGAGGGGTGAATGATTGTACTGATTTCTTTGCGATTTTATCGAGGACGGCTTATGTGCCTGATGATCTGCCTGCCAATGCTATTGGCAATGACCAAATGGTCGACTCAGCATGTGATTGAGAAAAGTGAAGTTGACGGAGAGACACTACCTTGCCACACACTACTCGGAACGAGAACAAGTTGAAGACGACGCCCAAAAAAGCATGTTGCTGGTGCCGACTAATTTTTTTCTCTGAATAGATCTGATCTTTTATTTCTAATCATGTTCTATGGCTACAAAGTGCTCTGACGGCATCACTCAAACCCTAGCACAAAATTTTCAAAAGCTTTCTGCCGCAAAAGCCTTTTTTCAAACCTTAACCTATTACTGCTTTTATATACTAGAGCCCCAAACCATGTCCTCGTCAACACGGACATAAAATTATAACCGATTCCAAAAAACAAGGAACTCGAAACCCTTTTAAATATGGGTTTTCCAAAATCTCTAAACCTTACAGTTATGGACACTTCCATAACTCCTTTTAACCCATCATCTGTCGAAACCGTTATGACCACACCTCCTGTAGCTTCTTCACATATCATCCACCTTTGATCTCCACATGCTCCAACGTGAGCCTGACTACCTCGTGACGTCCTCGACCGCTTAAACCTTGGATTTCAAATCTTAGTTCCGGTCCTCCTTGTCATCAATCATGACCGTCTCCACGCCTAACCAACAAATACAAAGACCAAAGAACTTTTTCTCTAGCATAAATTTTCTCCAACTTGACCAACATCAGTCTACACACACATAACGCACACTTGTCTATCCATAAACATGAACCAAATCATCCACAACCATAATTTTCACGTTTTCTAAAACTCAACTAGAGACCACTCTGAAAAACCGGTCTGACTGCCATGCACAGGCTAATTAGTCCGCTAGCCTAACACGAGAACTTGAAGATTACGAGTGCTTGAAGTACTCGAAGATCACAAGAATTGTAGTACTCAAAGTCTACGATTACCGACTATCGACCAGTCACTATAACTATGACCATCAACCAAGCACGACTGTAACTACGACCATCGATCAGGTAATATAGCTATGACTATCGACCAAGTACTGTAGCTATGACCATCCTGATCAAAGTCTACGACTACCGACTATCGATCAGGGTCGAAGTCTATGACTACCGACTACCGATCAAGGTCAAAACCAAGCGGTCAAAGTGGTCATCGGGTATCACCGGTCAGACTGTATAATATATGGTGGTCAGACCGCTTAACTTGAATATTCCATCAAATCCAGTTTTACAATAGTGTATCGACCAAAACTTTTATAAATGTAAGTTTTAATACAACTCAAATATCAATTATTTATTATTATTATATTCATAATCTATTCATATGGTCTAACACTTTGTATTCATCTGGAGAATGTTTTCGTCTCTTGCCAAAGCACATCTCTATTTTTCCTTTCATTGCTTTTCCTATTGATGTGCTCTTTGATTCAATCACAGCAACTTGGCTTTTCTGTTGAGTTCTCCTGTGCAATTAATGGATGGATGGATGGATGGATACCTCCAAGTCTCCAACAAGTTGATGGTGTCTGTTCAGCCTTCGCCTTCCTTCTTTTTCTCCCTGTAGTCTGTATACACTTCATTTTCAGTGTCATCTTGTTGCAGTAATTTGCGCTGTCTGAACTCTGTATTCTGGACTGATCTTGGTAAAACTCATGCAAGAAGTTTCTGCAAGAACGTTTGCAAGAAGTTTGCGCAAGAACGTTAGTCTAGATGAAGAAACAGGCAACCTAAAAGGACAAGTAAAAATTGCATTTTTTCTCACTTTTATAGTACATTCCTGACAACTCACAGACACTCCATTTGCAGTTCACTTGGCAAAGATGACACAATTTACTCTGTTGCAGTCAGGGGTGCAATTGCGTACCAACTATAGATGCTTCCTGTCGATCGAATCCGCATGTATCTGCTCCAATCGAATTCGGTTTCTAACTTTTAGTTTTTTTGAAGTCATTAGAAATGTATTGGTTTCTTAATTTAGGTTTATCTATTTTTGGTCTTTTTTTCCTTTTATTCTTTTTGTATTGTCCATGAATATATAACTATGTTTTTTTTATTTTTTTTCTTATTTTTTAATTTTTTAATTGATTGGCTTAGAAAAAATTGTTACCTGTTATAGTGCAATTTTAACCAACAATGATAGCCGGAAGCTAGAGCTTAAAGCTATTTGGAGCGGCCCTGTGCAGCGCGAGCACAAAAGCACGGCTGCAAAATTGGATTCCAGAATGCCGTGCAGGAAAGGGAGCCTCACCTCACATGCCTTCCTTCTAGCCAAGTACTACAAGATCCAAGTTCCAGCACCTAATCTTTTTGCCATTCGCTTAGCTTCTTGGATTTGCTCAGTGGTGGAAAATATCTACTTGCAAGATATTTCCTGCGCACTGTTCACAAAAGATATCATAGATTTCTGGGGTAAATATCTATGCTTCGTCCATTAAACTGAGCGAGCCTGAATTCCTGTGTCAGCTTCAGTGTTGCACTACAATGGCTGCAGCAACTGGATAACAATGGCTGGCTTGTATCAAGTTATTCCTACTGCTCACTGCATTAACTACTACATGTGATCCACACAGCAACTATCAGTTCATGCTGCTGCCAACTTACCTACCCTTGCATTAAGGAGAGATCAGATCAGGATCAGCCCATCATCACCCCCCCCCCCCTCTTTGTACCAGACTCCTAGTTGTACAAAACCTTAAAGAACAGCTTTGTTATTATTGACTAGTATAGTGCCCGTGCTAACGCTACGGTAAAATACAAAACAAGATAAAATTTGTAAAAAATAAAACGAACAATCAGATTCATTAAGATTCACGTCTCATATATTGTATAACCAAATATTTTTGTCACATAATGAATGTCACATAACGACTGATCCTTTGAGGAGGCGACAACATCATTGGACTCACCCACCGACGACTTTCTCCATCCCCACATTGTTTAAACTTGAGGCTACAAAGAAAACAAACATTTTTGTCACATAAAGAAATATGAAACACGGTAAGGAAATAGGTGTTTGTGGACTATTTACTTACCACATCACCATGCTAGGACGTCTTTATACACAATATTTTTGGTGCTCTTCCCTGAGGCATCAACTTCTTTCTTTGGTTTAGCCAAAATTCTTATCGTTTGTCTTAATACACCCCTTGATAGCGTGACATAAAGCTGTATTGCGCCTCCGTCGCCATACTCGACGCGCGCTGCATTCTGATATGATTAAGACTTGGTACGTACCCTGCTGCTGGTGATGAACCGAGAGAGGCAATCATGGACGGCGGCGCCGGCGTTGCTGAGGCGACGGAGCAGCAGATGTCAGAACGGCCACAGCCAGCGGTCGTTTCCGACACCGTGTTTCTGCTGGTGCCGGGGTTCTTCTACATCTGGCGCCGCACGTTAGCCTCCGTGGGACGGAACGGCACGGCTTGTCGATGGCGCCGCGTCCTCATCCTCCTCCGTTGCACGCCTGGCCGCTGCACGCCCTTACTGTCCTTTCTTCCACGGGTGGCGATGATTGCGTATTGTGATGTGATTGTTTCTGTTTTTCGAAGATCTGTTTTTGGAAAGGGGAAATCAGGAGGAGAGGTGGCGTCCGGCTGAGAGGCGCGGGATTGGGTGCGGAGGGCGCGCTCGGGTGGAGACGGGTATCGCGGGGTGGAGACATTAATACCAAATGAGGCGAATTTCTGCTATCACCAGCAACTTATAACCAGCTCTTCCCTTATCATGATAAGGAGATATGTGGAAGAAATTCAGCATTAAGATATTTCAACACGACACCAACTTAACACCCTCCACAGCAAAAGTGCTGCTAAAAATCGTAGGGCAAGGCTCGGAGCAGGTTGAGCGTCGCCACCGACTGCGCGTACGCCCGGATCATCCTCTGCGGGTCCGGCACGCGGCTCTTCTCGTCGAACAATACATGACGTAAGTACAGAATTATCATTAACAGGTAACAGCAGAGCAGTTCTTATTATTTGGTAATTGATCTATCAACAAACAAAATTCACTATTACTGGATATTTATACTACATAGACCAGTGTGAAGTCTATCTCCACTTATACATGGACCAAATCAAGCTTGGACACTTAAGCAGACCATTTGTCCATTCCCCATATAAACTTTTAAATAAATTAGAAAGAATCAAGAATCGAATGATCCTACATGTTTTTCAGCAAATGCCTTTGCTGACTCTGCACTGTCAAATGTAAGTCCCGCTTCACCAACATTAGCGTATGGATCCCCAGTAGATGTCCATCCCATTAATGGATTCTCCCACCTATGATCATGCATTCAAATGTTAGAACCAGTTAGATGTATCAAGAACAATGTGAGTGAAAGACTGAAAGTAAGGTGACTGCAAAATAATCAATAATCAGCCCATAACAGTTAACCTATACTTGTAAATTGTAATAGCTATAAAGTACAAAGATTTTTGAGTTAAAAGGAAAAATTGCCGGCTAATCCTTTTTTTCTCTTCGCTGTCTACTCTGGCCACAAAAATACTAAATGACGTGGCCTGATTTTTTTTTATCTTTTCTTAATAATAAGGCCAAAAAAGAATTCCATATGGATCATAACACCTTTACCTCTACAACTATTTAAGTGAGAGTATGACTGTTAATCAATGTTAAATTTATGTGAGGTAATTTGTTTTCATTTTATATTCCTCTTGAAGTAGCTCATCCAACAGCAACACAAGATTTTTGATGAATGAGTCATGAGAAATAAGAACCAGCAAAGCAAAACAAGAAACATACTTTTGGGTTGACACAAAGTTGATTTTCCATCTCCCAACTTTGCCTGAGCCTTGCTGAGACGCAGTTCTTGCTGGTGAATAGATTACAACCTGCTAATTCACAAGGATAAGGTGACCATTTCTGAGACAAAAAAAAGTTCCCATGTAGCTAGTTAAAATGCATATAAAAGACACCATATATCCACATAGTTTACACATCCTGTAACCCTTTTGCTTAAAACTGTATTCTAATTATCCTGGTCCCTAGAGGCCTAGATTGTGTGCCAACAATACCGGTCTCACTCTCTATAATAAAACTGCAAAACATATTGAAGTTTAGACGTTCTTTCTGCAGTTCATCACAGGGCATGCCATCTCCATAGGATATATCACAAGTTGGGGAATACCATGACTATTGTGAAGGGAGAAACTATTTTCCCCTAAAATGTGAAGAACTCTACAGGAAGCGCTGAAAACGAATTGCATGGTCACGATGCACAACCCAATATACCGATCAAACCATATCATAAAGTATGAGAAAGCAAAAAAAAACTATCCTGAATTTGTTTACCCTCTACAACAAAGAACAGAGAGTGAGATAAAACATCAAGGGGGGAACCAATAATCAAAGAAATATCCATAAGCACACAGTAATATCTTTTTGGCGAAATTAAACATTTATGACGTACCTTATATTCCACGGGGCTGCTTTAGTTGACCTTAATTTGAAATGACAGCCAACAATTAAAAATAAACTAACAGCGGCTCACTATGTGGATTGTGGGAGGTAAATACAATAACAATAAGACCTATGAAGAAGAGTTATGAAAAAGACACTGTTTCTTATTCCAACAAGAGCTGTTTAAATTCAAAACTAAGCATCATCATTAGTTTCATCTTTCTTTACATGTAGTTAATTTTATCAAATGTATTTTTATTGAATCCTGATAAACCAATGTTATCAATACTGATATGTCAATCAAGTATGATTATTATTTTTTTACTCAGGAGTAAGGACCTTCAAGTATTATTGCAACTGAACTTCATTAGCGAATCACCCCAAAGAGAACTATGGTTAGTACTTCTCTAGATGTCTAGAGTATACTGGTTAGTTTATTATGGCACTGTTTGGCCAACCATAGCATAACATATATTCAGCAAAAAAAAACTTCCTATAATCCAACCACTGGTTCTGATATTTTATCTCAACCTTGATTTCACAAGTTTAAAATTTTCAATTTGTTGTATATTAACATAGCCAACGTAGGCATTTAGCACCTATCCTCCTGAAAATTGGACAATTAGCATAAATCAAATATTCTGATGTCAAAAACACAGCTTTCTAACCCAAAACTGTCGACTTTCATTAGAAACATTTCGCGAAGCAACTATATACGCTTATACATTCACATTGCAAAAGCAAACTATTCCAAGTCCATGGGCAATACAAACCAAACCAGGAAAATTTAACCAAAGTTGCAGTGAGCAATACGTTATTGCTGCCCTCTACCTCTCTCTACCCGAATGCCCTGTCCAAACAAAGATGGACTAACCTAGTTACTCACAACGTCAAGTCCACAAGATGTCCACGAATATAACATGGCATACTATGACAGCTCCATTGCAGTGTGAAATACACAAATATTGCTTATAGAAAACATCAACAAAATGACCTCGACGGACATATATAACTGACAAAATGCTACCAGAAAAATCACTGAGTCCATATAACTAATTAGTTGAACTACAATTAGCAATAGATAGTAATTTTATATATCTATTACGAATACGAGCTGTCAGCTTTGAAGTTACATTCAGCAATGAGGTGTAAGATATATAAAATTAACATGCAGTTGTAAGAATATCTTTTTAATCCACATCAGAATTAAGCTGATGTAAATTAGAAGTCCCTAAATTCTTCTCTTTCAACTTGATAAAAAACTAAAATAAAATAAACTAAAATTCTTCTCTTTCAAATTGACCCAAAAAAAGAAGCTTATACCTGGATCTAACAATCTATAAGGAGGTAACATAAACGAAAAATACAGAACCCGTTCTACACTGAAAATTACTAACAACTAATCATAATGAACCTTCATCAACCGTAACAGATACCTCAAAGTAATTTATGCGGACATGGACAATTTAAAAATAGTCAGAATGTTTGCCCAAAATTATTCCTACAGTATACACTTTATTTTTTCTCAAGAACACACAAACTGTCAAGCTTTACCAAGCAATTCATGCAAGCTAAAAATATATGTATCTAAAGCTCCATGGCAATGTACTTTTCACATATTAGTATATACTGAACAAACAATTGTGATGGATCAACTGAACAATGGTTGCGAATCGTAGTACTTACCCGGTCACCTCTAAACATCTTTTCAACCTTCTCCTTGAGCTTTGCAGCCTACAATAAAACCAATAGATATCAAATTACTACGCAAGAGGGCAATCCCACCACCTAAACGATGCAAAGAGAGTATCGAACAGGTATAACCTCTGCCAATTTGAATAGCTTCTCCATGGTCTCCCCAGTCGCCCGCTGCCTCGAGTAATCCAGAAATATCCCTTCATACTCCCTGTCAACCAACCATCACCTCAGCTAAGCAAACGGGACCCACACATGCAAGGGCGGAAACTTCACAAGCACACAGATAAAATCCCTACGCTGTCATTGCCTTGCAGCGCTCGGCATCGGCCATCAGGTCGCGCAGGTGCGTCTTTTGGATCGCACCGACGTGCGCCTGCTCCCCATGCGCGACAACACGAAACCACAGTGAGACTACCAATCTAACGGGAGCATAATACCCCCAAAAAATCCGCAGCAATGTTATCAAAATCTATTACCAAAATCATGTAAACCAGAAGTTTCGAATATCACACCAGATGGTAATTCAAAAGAGAATTGTTAGCTAGAGCTTGCTGATCACATCACAAACTCACATGAAGCGATGGAGCAGACTCAGGTGCACCATCGGACAAGGACAATGGGTGAATTATCTCAATGTCTTGTTCGGATGCTGATGCATAATCTGCTAGGTTAAGGGTAGCAGTTCCCAAAATTGATGGTTTAATCTTTGGGCCTCTGTTGACGTCCTGCGTCGAGGAAAATAAAAGAAAGGAGGTCAGACTCGACTGCAGAAGTCACTCAATGACCCAAACAACCTCACCTGCAGAAATCACTCAAAACAAAGTATTTACAAAAGCAAGCATATTAAACGATATGTTTCTGATTCTCGTGACAAGAAATTATCTTGTCCATGTTTGTCGTGACTGCTCAACACAATACTTTACTATCAAGAAGCAGAATTTGCTTCATATTAACAGGAACACAGTTACACACGGGAATCTTGCTATGATTGATCGATTGACATCCAGCAACTACTATTACAACCAAAATGAAAGCAAAGCCGTTGGAAAATTGTACAGATTATAAGGGAACTAAAGAAACATTCTCATTAACTAAATGCACAGATTATACACATGAAGGTCCAAGCCGTTGGAAAAATTAATCACTCGACATATGAGACAATTATTCATCAACAGATCGGAAACTGAAATTAAGCTACACAGAAAAATCATAATATCGATTGGTAACAGAATAAAACATGAACGTGACCCAAAACTAACTGGAAAAAGGATAGGCACAATACCTCTCATCAGACCCTTAATCCTCTAAAATATTTCCCTACGTTCATATGAACAACATGAGAAGACAATAGGATCCAATTCTAGGAAGAATAGCTCACAGTAAACACGGTGAAGGCGAGCTCCCATGGCTGGAACGCGGCCGCGAGCGTCACGACGCTCTCGAACTCCTCCTCCCACGCCACAGCCACCGAGCCGCCGCCCTCGCCGGTGGCCGCTGCCGCCGCCTCCTCCTCCCGCGTGCGGTTGCGCCGCACCGCGCGCCGCAGCGAGCTCAAGGCCGATGCCTTCGGCCCCTTCCACCTGACCTCCACCGCGACCCTCGGCTTCGCGCTCCCCTCCGTCTCCGGCTCGGCCGGCGGCGGCAGCCCCTCCGCTCGCTGCACCACCAGCCGGACGCGGAACTTGCGCGCCGGCGGCGGCCGCGGCCACCGCATCATCCTCGCTACCATCAAAGCCGCTCGGCCTCGGACAAGAAACGAACAAGAACCTCACAAAGATTGCCCAAACTACGCGGAGAGTCGGGCGAGGGTGAGGCCGACCTGGATGAGGTGAAGCGCGTCGACGTTGGCCTTGAGGAGGGCGTAGCGCTTGGCGGCGGTGAGGAGGGCGGGGTGCTTGGCGGAGCGGTGGATGACGCCGGGGAACTCCATGTCCATGGCGACGTAGGGGAAGCGCGGTGGAGGATGGGGGGAGGCGGAGGGAGGGGAGGCACGGTGGAGGATGGGGGAGGCGGAGGGAGGGGAGGCGCTGGGGAGGATGGGGGAGGCGGAGGGAGGGGAGGCGTGGGGGAGGATGGGGGGAGGCGGAGGGAGGATGGGGGAGGCGGAGGGAGGGGAGGCGCGGGGGAGGAGGGGGGAGGCGCGGGGGAGGCGGAGGGAGGTGCGGGGGAGGCGGAGAGGGGGATCGTGGGGAGTACGCCGCCGTGCCCTGGGGTTCCTGCGTGCGGGAGAGGAGAGGAGGAGTCGCCGTGTGGGAGAGGAGAGGAGGAGTCGGCGTGTGGGAGATGGGGGAGAGGGGGAGTCGCGCGCGGGTGGGGAGGACGCCGCCGTGGGGCTCCTGCGTGCGGCAGAGGAGAGGAGGAGATGGGGGCGTGGGAGATGGGGGTGTCGGGGGAAGCCGCGCCTCGCGCGGGGTGAGGGCGTCGGGGGGAGTCGCGCCTCGCGCGGGGTGCGTGACGAGGTATGATCCAAACAATCTGGGCCATTGGATTTGAGTGAGTAAGAGAAAGGAGAGGCTACAGTGGATATCGTCCCTTCGTTTGAAAGGTTCGCTGGTTCTGGGAACATTAGGTTTGGTGCATCTAAGAGAGGTCTTGACTGCGGGGGACATTTGTTGGGTAGCTATAGAAAAGTTTACAACTGGTGGTTTTATAGTGGTAGAGATAAACAGCTAAACACTGTTTGAGTGCGTGTTAACAGGCCACTGCCACTTGTTAGGTTCAGATTAATCATGGGTCATGATACTAGCAAATAGTTTGTTCTTTAATGGCCATAAATATCCTATGTCCTTTCTTGGGCTGTTCTTGTCCCAAATTTTATACGGTGTGCTGCCCTGACAAGATCCCTGTGAAATCTTCAGTACCTAGCTGTCATATGCATTGTTGCCATTTATAGCACTATTTTAAAAACCCACTGCTGCAAGATGCCATCTTAATAGCTCAAGGAAGGCCTACCTCTCTCTTGGCACCATCAGGTTTTTCACCACAAAAGGAGCACAGATTATGGATCATGTATTCTCCTGGCCAAGTTCTGATCCTACTGACAAGTGCCAATTTGCATACTACTACTGTAATAAAAAGAAGAAAGAAAATTGAAACAAAGGAGAATAAAGCTTGCATTCAGCTGCTGATATACACCTTAGTATATCAAAAGAATACAACAAGACAGCTTAAGCAGTGCTAGTACTATAACACACATTCATTCATTCATATCAGACTGTTTTTAGTTTAGTTTTAGCTTTTCCTGTCCGGCCCCCTTCTTCAGTCCAGGCCATGTTTCATGGATGATCAGCCGGTAGGTTTGCGGCGTCGATGACGTACCCGCGGAACGACGGTGTCCGAGTAGCGAGCTCCGCCCTGCGCTGCCGCTTGTGCTGCACCTTCCTCCTCGCGATGTAGCCGCGCACCCACGGCGTCACGTCCTCGCTGACCTTGATCATGGCGAAGAAGAGCAGGCGGTAGATGATGATCATGCTGAAGAGCACGGCAAGGTCGAGCCACTTGGACCGGTTCACGTCGATCTGGAACACGTTCTCGAGGATGTACTCTCCGGGGATCTTCGGGAGCTCGTCGTCCTGGTTGTCGAAGATCAGGCCCTTCAGGTCATTCTGGTACTGCCCCTGCAAGATCAAGAAATGTTCGACGCGTCGCATTAGTTTGTTCTTTTCTTTATAGAGAATTTTATGTGATTTGAGTTCAGTGATGGCTCCTTCAGAATGTGTTACCTGCAATGCCCAGTAGTGGAAACTGACGTATGACATGGGGTACCTCCAGAACGGCTTAGGGATGTCATGTGGAAGCCGAAAGAATCCTGATACCAGCATGAATATGCCCTGTCCATTTCCAACATTTGTTTCTCAATAAATGTCGTGTATCATCATCAGAAGAGAATATAAGCATCGGCAATATGATGTGCAGTTCCATGTACAGTGTCGAAACTAATCCCGGTTCAGATGCATTGCATGTTTCAAACAGTGTGATAAATGATGGATGGGATCAAGTGGTTGGGATGTTACCTGAATCCCTGCCCCGATGATGATACCCATTAGGAAGTTGGGGATGACACTGGCTATGGCCATCATCAAGCTCTCGACGACGGTGACGCTGGCGTAGAGGCACAGGACGAAGAAGAGGTAGTGAGTGAAGCCCGGGTGGAGGCGCACCATGAAGTAGCACAGCGTCCCCGATATGAAGGTTATCAAGATCAAGAATGGCATCGCCGAGAGCGTGTTGCTGATGACAAATGCCAGCACGCCGTAGTGACCGTTGAGCCTTTCCCTTTGGAACACCTGGAAAAGATCAGTGAGCAAAGTTACAATCTGAAGAACTTCTTTAATCTGATTTTATGCTTCAGTGGTTCCACAAACCTTCATGTCTTCCACAAAAGATGGGAATCCTCCGATTGACATGAATGTGACAAAGCCAAAGACAAACGAAGCGCACGCGCCCCTTGCCTAGTAGTTTTCACAGTTTTGTCAGATCAAACTTTAACATCAAGTATTCAGTTCAGGATAACTAGATACTTTCAGTGCCTAAATTCTATCTGAAGAGAAATGTCAATATCAACTGAAGAAATAAATTTTACCAGGATGGAGCTGTATCCAGTGCCAACATTCAGGTAGATAGTCCCAATGCATACGCTCACAACAATGTAGATGACAAGCCTCAGCCAGTAATACCCAAAGTCCCTCGACATGTTAACGAACGATCTCTTAGTGAGGGTGAAAGCCTGCATCCCAAAGCTAGCTTGGCTCCCTCCTGAATCCAGCACTGTTCCTTTCTGGAATGGCAAACCACATGAATCCTCTTAGTTCCATTGCAATGGTCTAGCTGAGGTTGAATTGTCAGAAATCGCTGAAGAAATCAACAACTTACAACTCGTGCCATCTCATCAACTTTCTGCTGCGCAGTGAAGTAGTACTGAGAGTGCTGGTAGTAGCTGATCAGCCTTCTGATTGCCTCCGAAGTTGTGGTTCGCTCGAGTGGATCGTCGGACCTTTCAAACTATGAATGCAAAAGGAGAGCAAAATTTCAGTTAAGACATGTACCGAAAAGCTACAGTAAGTACCAGCGGACTGACTGAATTCTGAAACTTACTCTCGTCTTCATTGATCCTTTCAGAGTGGCCTTCACCTTGTCGAAGTCTGCGTTTATGCATCTGAGGAAATGATCCGATGGATTGCGCAGCGCCGGGCATGGGAAGCCAGCTTGGGCAAAGAACTGCAAAATGTGCATAAGACAGTAGAGGATTCAGAGACCCCATTGGTATTGCAAAAACAGAGATAAAGAGATGTCCAAACTCAGATATACTACCTCACAAGCCTCAGAGGCCTGCCCAAAGTAAACTGTTTTGCCCCCTGAAAGAAGATACAGACGATCGAAAAGCTCAAAGACCTCACTGCTCGGCTGATGGATTGACGCGATGACAGTCCGACCATCCCTTGCCAGCCCGCGGAGTGTCTGCGTCACGAAGAATGCTGAAGCACTGCACAGTTGTGTGGCACATCAGTTACTTGGACACAAAAGCTACCGGAACTCTTACAATAACATGACAACACACTCCGGTCAACTTGAATACTACATGCCAAATCTAGCATAGTACAAGCTGTTCACATCAGATATTCAGATTTCAGCTAGATTACTCTCGTACTTGCATGTGTAAGGAAGGTGAAGTAACTTTTTTCTTGATCATGCAAGAAATGAATTAAAAACAACCAAACCAAAACTAAGATTAAAACTGAAGTGGCGAAATGCATACCTATCAAGACCACTGGTGGGCTCATCCAGGAAGAGCAGCCTAGGCCTCATCAGTATCTCCAGGGCAATGCTGACCCTCCTCTTCTCACCACCACTGATCCCCCTCAGGTGCCAATTGCCGATGACGGTGTCGGCGCAGTCCTGCAGCCCCATCTCGATGATCGTGCCCTCGACCAGGGCACGTTTCTCCTCCCAGGGCATATTGTCAGGGAGGCGAAGGCGCGCCGAGTATGAGATGGACTCCCTCACCGTCAGTGTGCCGATCAAGTTGTCATCTTGCGTCACATAGGCCTGCAATTATACAAATTGTGATGGTCACTTTCAGGATGAAGATGGGAAATTGTTGCGTGATCATGAGATTTTGATAATAGATTAAATGATCGAATAAATGTGCCTAGAACCGATCACGGATAACCTAATCGAAATACATTCCTCATCTATTCTTTGCAATGGGGAATGTACACAATTTTTCCTTAATACTAGCTAGTTAGTGGTTGGTACAGAAGCTAACCTACATACTATACTGACAGAGTGGCAGTTCCAACGGAAACCAATGAAGCACATGTCATCAAAATATTAGTAACAACCTTCCTTTGGAGTCATTTTTTTTAAAAAAAAGTGCATGTGAATAAATGATTTCAGATAGCATGGAAACACACACCAAATTTACCCAAAAAAACTAGTTTATCAAAAGATCATGAGTTTTTTATGAGCAAGCTCCTGAAAAAACTAGTGAACCACAATCCAACTAGCTGCTTGCGAAACCCCTTTTCAGGGAGGAAAAAAGTTCCTTGTTTCCTCACCAACCAATGGGTGTTAAATCCATCACCAAACACATACCCAAAAGAAGATGGTCAATCTAAAAACAGGCAGGAAGTAATTCAGGCAGATCTCCCAATCTTGACCAGAAACTGCTAATCTATCTCCAACGGGAGTAGATTTAAGTGCAGTTAAGGAGAAAAACCTCCGAAATGGCATAGCATCTGCTTAAATGGCCAGACGCAACTGTGCAAGCAGAAAGCCAAAAGGCAGCAAGGCTCCAAATCCTGGCACATGACAAATGACCCCTTTCTTTCTCCTTGTGAATACGGTTGCTCAGGTGTGATGCAGAAAGATCCAAACACAATTCAGGAAGACCGATGGGAACAGATACACAAACGAGGAATGGACGCAACAAAAATAAGATAGTAGCAAATGGCTAGAACACCATCAACTAGCCGGTACTCCCTCTGCTCACAAATATAGATCATTTTATACTTTTTAGAGTTGAATTATGATTTATTATCATAATATACTAATAAAAATAATAAAATATATATTATAAAAGAATTTTGCAAGACACCTACATTTGGGGAGAGAGGAAGCACTTTGTTATATGCCCAAATCCATTCAACACATGCTTAATTACACAAAGATCTTTCTTTGGAAAAAAAATAGACAAAGAACTCTTCTTTTTAAGGAAAAAAACAAATGTAGCACACTTTATTTTACAATTTTCATCGAGATAACTAGAGCTAGTCCTCTGCAGGAACACTTCAAATTAAATGCACCATTTAAAGGTGTAAAATGCATAAATCTTGATAAAACTAAGTATGAGCAGTTCGCCAGTTCCTGTTGTTCTAACAAAGCAAAGTCGGTTAACTGGGGGCGGGAGGGGGGGGGCTAATAATAAGCTCAACACATGCAGTGACAAGGACGGCGACGAGCTGAGGAAGGCACGTACCGCGGCGCCGAAGGAGAGGTTGGCCTTGCGGCCATTGAGGAGGATGGTCCCGGAGAGGAAGGCGTTGGAGGCGAGGCGCCCGGCGAGGGCGTCGAGCAGCGTGGACTTGCCGGAGCCGGAGGGCCCCATGAGTGCGGTGATGGTGCCCGGCTCGGCGTGGCCCGTGAGCCCCTCGAGCACGGTCTGCGTGTCGCCGCTGTCGAGCGCCACGGTGACGGTGAGCTCCCGCCACGCCAGCCGCGCCGACACGTCCCCGAGGAAATCCGCCGCCGCCTTCTCCCGCCACAGCGTCTCGCTCAGCGGGCTCAGCGCCGCCGCCGCCCCCGCCCCCGCCGCCTTCCCCCCGTCTTCCAGCTCCGCCTTCACCTGCCCCGCCGCCACCGCCACCGCCTGCTTCTTCATCGCCTCAGATCACACACACCCACGACCTCGATCTCTCCCAGCAGAGCAGCTAGCTAGGCCGAGCAAGGCAGGAGGTTTTCGCGTTTCTTGCCAACAAGAATGGCTCTCCTCCCGCGCAGCAACGTGCGTACGCCGGCACGCACCATGCGAGAAGGGTGGTGTTTCTTGCTTGCTCTGGGTGTGTGTGGTGTTGTGTGTGAGCTTGGGGTGGCGAGTTTTATGAGCGAGAAGGGAGGGGAACGGGAGGGGAGCGAAGCGGTGGACCGTCGATGCGAGGGAGTTAAATGGAGTAATTAGGACATATACAATATAATAGGTAGTTACTGTTTATAATATATTTTTATATTATCTGTAAATAATAATAAAGATAACTTCTATAATAAATTGTCTGTAAGTTATCTATGATGTGTTGTCTATAAAATATAGACATTATTGATACAATAGCACAAAAGCCGTCTATAACAGGCTATTTATAGACAACATTGATACAATGACACGAAAGTCGTCTATAGCAAGCTATTTTCTTATGTTTTGACCATTTATAGAATTACAATTGACACCTTTCTCTTTCCTCTTTCTCTTTGATCTATGTTAGCAAAATTCATATGTGGTATCTCTTATAGACAGTTTATATCACCCTATTATATATGTGCATAAAGAGGAGAGGAAGTTATGAAGGGTGCAGGGTTTGACCTAGGGTCAAGCAGGGGAGCAGCAGCAGCATATATGCATGCATGGTTTTTAGCTTTTTATCTCTCCAAAAGCCAAAATAAATAATATGATTTTAAAATAAATTCTCTAAGCTGTTTTTCAAGTTCAAAACCATACCTGTTGTCTATGTCCACACCTCTATTGTTCTCAACCGTCTTAAAAAAACATAGACAAATATTATCCGCTATAGTTCAAAACAAAAGGACCCTTTACCCTTTTCCCGGCAGCGGCTGTTTGGTGTGAGCGGCTAGCACAAGAGTGGAGAGACCATGCAGTACAGTGCATGCAACTAGGGTGCCAAACCGCCGTATCATGCACGCACACACGGTTTAGTTTCTTTCTACACACATAGCCATGGTTTTCTCTGGGAAGTAAGTTACTAGTGGAAGAGTATAGAGTTTAATTAGTACGAATTTGATTTTTTTTTTCCGCGAGGGAATGCGAATGAGATAACCTTCTAGGAAAATAGATTTAATTTGTAGCACGTCCGAGCTAGGCCCTGTTTGAGAGGGTTTAAGATTCTATTGAAAAGTAGGCATGCGGGTTCAGGTCATCTGAGAAGCTAGCTTTCTTCGAAACATATACAGGCACCAAAGTTTCATGTCAGATTGATGCACTGAGGGGGAAAAAGTAGGTTTCTTAGACAGAGAGATGCTATATAGAAAGTGAAATCAGTGGCGAAAAATTCTACCAAAAAAAAACAGCGGCAAAAATGTGAAATGTGGAGGCACGGCCGATCATGGCAGCGGTGGTTCCGATGGCCAGGCGAGCAAATGGAGGGCACTCGGAGCATCCAGGTGGCGAGAGGGATCTATCGAAGGGAACAGTTGAGCTCGGTGAGGGCTAAAGCGGCGCAGGGGAGGAGCATAGCACCGACAGTGAGGAGGGGACGACGGTCAGCAACTCCAGCAGTAACCCTCAAATTTAAGCCCCTACTTTTTATTTGAGGGCCCAATTTTTTTGCTTCTACTCCAACAGCACCCCTCAAATCTAAGCCCTCAAATCCATTCCACACACACTGACACATGGGACCCACTCCTGACAAATCCATTCGGGCAAGGACGGCGTCGGCGAGGGAGGCGGGCGGGCGGGGAAGCGGAGGAGGCGGGCAGGCGGGGAAGCGGAGGAGGCGGGCGGGGAGGGAGGCGCGCGGGAAGGGAGGCGGGCGGGGAGGGAGGCGGCGGGGAAAGAGGCGCACGGGGGTGAGCAGAAGCGGCGGCGAGGGAGGCGGCGGCGACGGAGGCGGGCGAGGCGGGGGTGAGCGGAAGCGGCGGATTTTGGCGGCGACGGCGTCGGCGACGAGCGGAGGCGTCGGGCGAGGGAGGCGGGCGGGCGGGGAAGCGGCGGAGGTGGGCGGGCGGGGAGGCGGCGGAGGCGGGCGGGCGAGGGAGGCGGTGGAGGTGTCGGGCGAGGGAGGCGGGCGGGCGGGGAAGCGGTGGAGGCGTCGGGCGAGGGAGGCGGAGGAGGCGAGCGGGGAAGCGGAGGAGGCGGGCGGGCGAGGGAGGCGGCGGGGAAAGATGCAGGCGGGGAGGGAGGCGCTCAGGAGGGGAAAGAGGCGCCACTCCAACAGAAATTTGAGGGTTTGGGCTAGAGCCCCCAGAAATAGGGGCTGAAGGGGGGATTTGAGGGGCTCCTCAAATTTGAGGGCTCTAGTAAGGGCCCTGCTGGACCTCTATTTTTGCCTCAAGCCCTCAAATATGAGGTTTGAGGGCTCAAGTAGGGGCTCTGCTGGAGTTGCTCTAAGGGGCTATTCTTTTCCTTCAAAACTGATGGTTTTTAGTTTTTGCTATAGTATCTAACTTTTGAACGGAGTATTTTCTCAAGACGGGGTCTACAAGTTAAACGATCTACACGTTAAAAGTTCAACATCTGTACCAGCCAAAATCACAAGTGAGTATCTATCTCTCCATAATCTATACCGTAAACAGCCAAAATTCAAAATTTTCAGTCAAAAACCATAAGCCGCAGCCGTTGCCAAACAGGCCCTAAATTGGCAGCAGGGTTGGCTTCGTGGTGTCGCAGTGGTGCTCCAGGTGGAAGCAATTGCTCAATGGCGATTGGGATCGGTGGGAGAAAAAAATCACCGGAGTTGAGGAAGAAAGGGCGGGAGACGGAAATCATCGGAGTTGGGGAAGAAAGGGGCTCTGACGAGCTGTAACGAAAGAAAAGCCGATTAGGCATGGTGAGAAGGAGAGAGGAGGAAGGCGAACTCAGGGAAGGGCCCGACGGAGCTCGAGGTTCACTGAGGAGAGCTAACGACCGTGACAGCCTTGGGGAGCTAGGCGTAGACGATGACAAGTTCTTCCTCGGCTAAGTGCGACTAAGGCAAGGAGAGCTCGGAAGGCCAAGACACTGTTTATATAGTTGAGCGGAGATAGCTGGCCGTTGGGGCAGCATTTAGGGCTACGTGATGGTCAAAGTGGCATAATCGGTGGAGAAGCGGGTGTAGGGAGTAGAGACATGGCGCGCTACTCATCCGAGGGATTCCCAGGCACGCGGCGTAGAGGAGCTGATGGGAGCTGATGAGAGAGAGGAGAGCTCCGAGCGAGGGGATGCGACGGAGAAGCGGGGATGGGACGGTGCATGGCAGGCAAAGAGGATGCACGCTGGCAGCAACGGGGATAAGCGATGGCGCAAGCGACGCAGGAGCCGCGTGCGCACGGCGAGGTGTGGGAGCGCGCAGCGCGTGGCCAAAGCACGTTCTGGCGCAGAGAGGCTAGCATGGGCCAGTGGGGCCAGCCAAAGCCCTAGTGGGCCAAGGGGACGGGTAGGGAGAGGTTGGGCTCAGCCCACAAAACACTGGGTTTGAATTTTTGAACTGAAAAACGGATTGAATTTGAATTTGACAATTTGAGTTGAATTTGCTCCAAATTGAAATATGAATTTTTAATTCAAACAAACTTTGACATCTCACGCAAATGGGATGCTACACCCATGAAAGACGCCCCCAACTAATTATTGATATATAGCCTACCGTGTCTTTTGGAGGCCCATCTGTCAGCCGGTGTTATATACGTATGAGTTCATAAATCCATTCAGTAAAATAGTGTTGGTACGCCGTAGCGTTGCTCGATCTGTACAGGTAAGGGTAGTGATCTAATCTAGACCTACACTACCAGTGGGAAGAAGAAGCATGGCAATTGCCAAGTGGGGTTCTCTCCTCCCTCCAATGGCGGATGCGTGTGCATGCTATGAATTCAGGCAGATGCAAATGCAACGCAGCACAAGCAAGCAGGGCCTCAATTGCATTGAAGTTGGCCGGTAGGCGTTGGTGGGCATGCATTCAGTGCGGCGCTGTGGCTGCGGACGAAAGAAACCTAGCATTTCTGGTTAATCTAATCCGGACTCGTAAGATAGAATGCAGAAATTCTCTTCTTTTTTTCTATTCAGTACTCTCTTCGTTTCACTATATTGTCCATAGCCTCGAGGTATCCGTCTCAATATATTAATCTATTGAGAAAAATCTATAGTTGTTACATTTTTCTACTCACTACTTCTACTTAAATACATTAGAAGATGTCATTTAATAGGGATATAATAATCATTTATTATTAACTATTTCTTACGTGCAGTGGAACGAGCGGTAATTGATGATGAAGGTTTATTGGAAAAGACGTGGATACTGTAGGAGAATCTATCAAAACTGCTTGGCTCTTGTCGGTTTTTCAGCCCATTCTTTCATGCTGGCGAGGTTGAAGAACCAAGAAAAATGTGCCGATGGCGCCTCAGCGGCAGCAGTAGGGCCACGATGGTAGTCGTTGTGAATTCGATTTCCTATTCTTCTCCATTCAAAAAAAGGATATGTGGATATTTGGATATGTTCTTTTCGGTTGCGGTTTATGACTTTTGGCTGTTTACGGTACAGATTACGGAGAGACAGATACTCACTTGCAATTTTGGTTGGTACAGATATTGGGCTTTTAACATGTAGATCGTTTAACTTGTAGACTCCGTCTTGAAAAAATACTTTGTTTAAAAGTTAGGTACTATAATAAAAACCAAAAACCGTCAACTTGTGAGATAAAGAACATGCCCTTCTGGTGATTTCGAAGAGCACATATGTGCGGTCGTCGTGGAACCTGAATTCAGGATACATAGTGTTTCCCTTGAGTAATTACTGAAGTACAGTAATCAGAGTAATGCTTTACTATTGCTCGAGGAAACATTTATTTTGCATTTTTTTTTTTGGTCCACTGCCGTGACCATTTCTCACACTGTTAGTTGACTACCGAACAGGTCCAAAATTCGAGATCGCAGTGCACTAACGCCGTAATAATAACTCAAAACACAATATTACAGCAAAGCTTTCGTCCCCGCTACATTTATCAGGATTGCACATGAGATCCCCTGCACCGCTGTACGTGCTCCTCTAGTAAGTAGTGACTAATCAACTCCATTTGATCTGCCAATTAACCAGTGCTGCTTCATAAACCAAGTATTAATGCAGGCATAGTTAGAACATAGAGCCAGGATAAGATAATATGCTAGTACTACGACGACGATGCCACAGCCACCGTTATGAGCTCTGACAGCGGCACGCGGTGTGGTGTAGTGAAGCTGTAGTAGCGGCAGGGCAGGGCTGCTAGAGATAGAGAAACAACACTGCCGTGCACTGCAACTGCAAGTACCGCAATTTACAGGGCACAGAAGTGCGAGTTATTTCCACAAGTACGAGGGTACATGCATCCAAGCCTCTGTCTGTCCTTTTAGCTCATGTTTTTTAAATAAATAAATAAAATGGTTTATTTGTTTTTTAAAGCAGTAACTTATCGGATTATCATAATTTAAGTTGTTTGCATAATCTCTTATGCTAAGATTAAAAACTATAAGCTTCACCTAAAAAGAAAATATCTTTGATGTGATTTGATCTGATCCGTTGGTATTTGGGAGTAAGCTAGCATTGACTCGACACAGGCAGCCCTAGAGATCTGATGGATCTAGGGCCTGTTTAGCTACGGCTGCGGCTTATAGTTTTTGGTTGAAATTTTTGAATTTTGGTTGTTTACGGTATATATTACAGAGAGAGATACTCACTTACGATTTTGGCTGGTATAGATGTTGGGCTTTTAACGTATACATCGTTTAATTTGTATACCCCGTCTTGAGAAAATACCCTGTTTAAAAGTTAGGTACTATAGCAAAGTCAGATGTGAGTACGTAAGTAGTAGTACGCATGCACTTAATACGTATATACACGTCATGTTTCAGACTTTCAGTGTATACATACATCTGCATGCGTGAGTACGCATATGTGATGTTGAATTGAGCACTCTTTGTTTTTTTAAAAAAAAAATGACCTATGTACAACGAGAGTGAATGTAGTACTACCTTTATCAATGCGACGTTATACGAACCTTTGTTTTTTTTAAAAAAAAAAATGACCTACGTACAACGAGAGTGAATGTAGTACTACCTCTATCAATGCAATGTTATACGAACCTTCCGTGCATTTCAATGGCAAAGAGGGGAACATACAGTAAGATTTTCTTTTAAAACTGACAAGCAGCGCCTTGGCCTACATACATAGCCCTGTTGAAAAAGCAATTCTTTTTTCCCCTTCTCGATCGAGGACATGCTCTTTTGACATACCACTGATGACTTTTAAATATGTTTTTTGAGGCGATAACAGATGGTACATATAATTTTAGATTCGAAAAACAGTTTAAAAACCTGAATTCAAGAAACCGTTCAGAGAAACCGTTCTATTTGTTTTGGTTTTCAGAAAAACTGAAACCGAAGGCTAACAAGATCGGGAGCTGAGTCTAGCATGGCCCTAACGAGAACATGTGAATTTTCATTCCTCCCGGCTCGTTTTTTTAAAAAATGAACTTTGCTTGCAATGCCACAGCCAGTGGCGTTTGCAATGGCCTGCCACGTGCAAGGTTCCAGGCCTGTGATGCCAGTGGCGGACGCAGGAATTTTAGAATGGGTGTTCGAAATTGTAAAAATATTTTTCAGTACAAAACATAAAGATCTACAGTTACAATAGTTAACATACAATTGTTCGTATTAGGGATAATATCTCAAATAATATAAAGAAATTACAAAATAATTGCAAAAGTTCATAAATTAACTCGGCGATGCTTCATGCCTAGGAAGCGTGATATATGTCATCATCATTGCAAAATGTTGGAATTCACAGAAAATACCTTAAGGTGAGCAGCAGCCTTGTCCTTGTCGGTGAAAACACCAGTAAACTCCACAACATACTCAGCACCAGTCTTGTCCTCGGGGTTCCTTTACAGCAAAATTCAGATTGAATCATATACCAAATTGATGTAATCAATAGCTGCGGGTATGATAAGGCAACTGAAAAATTTAAACATGAGCTTGGATGGGGAGGTTCAGGGTTTGCCTATCTATAAGAGAATCTTGGAGGATGATCGAGTGGTGGTTGTACAAAATCTGGAAGATGTAAGGCAAAATAAGGAAGATTTCCAAGATGAGTTGCATGTTATTGCAAGGATTAACCATATGAATCTAGTAAGAATATGGGGCTTTTGTTCAGAAAGATCCCACAGGATGCTGGTCTTCGAGTATGTTGAAAACGGTTCATTAGCCAACATACAGTTCAAAAACAAAATCCCGATCCCGAATCCATGAGCCTCCCTGTCGCCCTGTCCATGAGCCTCCTGAATCCCGATCCTCCCGAACCCTGCAACCAACCGCCCAAAAAAATCCATCAAAACCACTCGACGCGGAGCGGAGGGCCGGCGCGGCGCGCAGGCGGAGCGGGAGCGGAGGACCGGCGCGGAGGCGGAGCGGGAGCGGAGGGCCGGTGCGGCGCGGAGGTCGAGCGGGAGCGGAGGACCGGCGCGGCGCGGAGGCGGAGCGGAGGGCCGGCGCGGCGCCGAGCGAAGCTACGGAGGACCGGCGCGGCGCGGAGGCGGAGCGGAGGCAGAGAGGGAGCGGAGGACCGGCGCGGCGCGGAGGCGGAGGCGGAGGCGGAGCGGACGGCCGGCGCGGCGCCGGAGGCCGGAGGCTCGGCTAGGGTTAGAACGTGGACGCGGGCAGTCGGAGGCATGATACAACGCGTGGTCGCCAAATGGGCCGGCCGGCTGGGCCGCACGCTCCCGCAACGGGCCGGGCGAGCATCGGGCGGTCGGGCGGGCGGATTAACTGGCGGACTGAGGCTGAAATAGTGTGTTTGACTCAATTACATGTATATATATATGTATTATACATTATATATACTAGGTTTTTGTCAAAAAATTTGGGTGTTCAGCTGAACACCCATGACCTACTGTAGATCCGCCCCTGTGTGATGCGGCAATCGATCCTTGCAATGCCGTGGACAGTGGAGTGCAACGTTCCACTTATAACCTACGACGCCATGGGTATGATCGCAGAGTTCATCTTTGGAGAAATAAAATTATGCATGACTATTCATCGTGTTGCAAGATTCTTTTGCAAACAAGGTTTGTCAATTTATCTTAAAAAAATAAGTTTATAGGGGGTTTTCAAAAAGAAAATTCCAAGAATGTCATTAAATTTTAGAAATATCTTGGACGGATAGGTAAGAGGTAGGGGCACAAGGAGTCTAGGACCAACGACAAGCCCACGAGGATGCCGTTCCAACGGCCAGCGGGCGACGGGCGGGTGGGGTGGACCCAACCATCGGACCGTCCGTTCATTTTTCTTGGGCTTTGTTTGCCATCAGATGTATGTATGTATGTTGTGTGTATATGTACGTCCAGAGTACGTACTCTTACTTATTATATATTATTTAAATAATATTGTTACATCTCTATATCTTTTATGTATACTATAATAATAATTATAAGATACTTTAAGGTAAATTACATAAAAATTTTCATCAAAGCCTACTATAAGATAATTTATGTATATACTCATATATATATATATATATATAGTATAATTAATTAAATGGTTCTATACTCATATTTTATTTTATGATGCACAGGTATCATGGGGTGTGTGTGTGTATAGAGACAGACACATGCTAATCTGATTTGTGTTTCTGTGATGCATGTACTGCCACTTCGTGGGCAGTAATGCATTCATATGCCCCTGTCTCCTTATCACGTCTTGATCATTTCATTCGTCAGATATAACAGAAAGGAATATCTCGATCAGGAAGAGAGGTTCAGAGGAGACAGACTTCGTGTCACATATCCATTTTTACTTGGATTTAATTGGGTTAGGTCGATGTGAGCCGTCCCATAATAAATGGATTAGAAGGAAGGACCCAACTTCATCTTTCACGATCAACTCCAAGTTTAGTTAGACGCATAAGGATTTAACTGTATTTACTGTAGCTAGCTGGATTGTACTATAGCTAATAACGACTTATTTGGTATAACTAAATTAAAAAAATTAAAAATAGATAAAATGTTAGCCCATCACGAATAATATAAACGAATACAAGAAAAAAAACCGCCAAAAAGCTCAAATAAAAAACAAAAAAGTCAGAAAAAACAAATTTAAAAATAATAAAAAAATAAACCAAAAACTAGAAGATCATGCTGAAATGAACAGATCCAAATTCTGTTCATTTTTAACACCCCCATAAACCAGCCAACATGGGCCCTATAAAAGAGCCGGTAGTACACGTATGCCGTACCACTGTTCTTTTTCTTCTTTTTTTTTGAAATTCTGTTCATTTGCTGTTTGTTTCCCGTGTACTGCAAAAATTTTCTTTTGCGATGGATTTATTGAAACTCTCGTTGTAAAACTGCACCATATAATGACAAATTACTGTTTTATTTTTAGGAAAAATTCAATCCCCTGACGTGGCAACTAAATGTTCTTGCACCCTTTCAACATCCCAAACAGTGAAGTTTTTGGCCGAATCGACGTTAATCAGCACCAATCTACAACGGCATAAATGTGAGCATCCGGGACCGAAGTATTTTTTTAAAGGAGTGTCTATACAACATTCGACTATTTTTTAGAACAAAAATAGTCAGATTTTGAGCCGTTAGATGGAGATCCAACGCCCTAAATCATTTTTTTTTGAGGGGGTCATTTTTTTGGAGGAGGCTTGTATGAGTGGATCCGTTGAATGGAGATCTAACGTTCCAGATCAATCTGACTGTTTTTGTCCTCAAAAATAGTCGAATGTTGTATAGACATTCACTTTTTTTAATGAACAGTGCATGTAAAGCAACGCACGTGGCGTGTGCCTATGTATGTATGTACGTATGTGTGTATAGTATATATATGTATGTATGTATATATACAGTATATATGAGAATATATTCGTGCATGTACATATGTGCACACATATGCATATATATATATATATATATATATATATATATATATATATATATATATATGTGTGTGTGTGAAAATTAAATTCAACTTCAGTTTAAACTAGTTTTATAAGATATACTCACTATGTCCATATTAGATTTAAAACTAGTTCGAACTGTATTTAAAACTTACTTATTATAAATATTTAAGGATATAACATATTTTTATGCCTAAACTTTAAAAAATTTATCGATACGGTTTTTGCCGTGTGTAGCACCAAGTGCCTATGTGTATATTGTGTCATCCGCTGCCTTTAATTAGCTCAAGCTTTGTTCGAACACGTAAGTTAATTGTGTAGGCTAGCTATCCATCTTCCGCATGCGTACGATGCCTAGGCCCTGCTTCACCTTGATTTTTTTTTGTGACTAATGATTTTATTTACTGTATCTGATTTATTTTGTATTATAGTTACTGATAGCTTTTTTAGTGTAATTAAATTTTTTAAAAAAATTAAAAATAGAATAAATAGGTTATACCATCACGGACATGCAAAAGAATACAGGGAAAAAAAGGTAAAAAGGCTCAAAGAAAACTAAAAAATTAAAAAAATTAAAATTAAAAAATAGTGAATGTGAATTAGAAGCCAAAAACTAAAGCTGAAGCCAGGGAGAAAGGAACAGAATCAGGATAGCATTCCTGTTCCTGAATTTATTTCGTCAGTATCTCGATGTGCCACGGTCTGCACCCTCTGGCATTTTGATAGACCGAGCTTCGGTCCCATACAAATCAATGCAAAAACGAATAAAAAAGAGTTTGCAATTTTTTGGCTTTGTTTATATTTATTTTTGGAGGAACTTTTTTTTCCTTTCAGAAAGAGCTGCAAATACTTGTTAGTACTGGGCCGGAATCGAAGCATTGGGCTTTACGTGAGAGGGCACTACATGACTTGGGCACAGCCCAGTATATAGGCCCATTTGGAACCTCTTGAATTATTCTCCTTTCTGCATTGCCCGTCTCATATACTAATTCCATTCCTTCAGTTCATCCCTTCCTCGGTTTCTTGCTTGGTCAATCTACTGGAAACTTGCACTTAACGCACCAGCCGACTCAAACTTTGGCCACACGATTCTCTGCTTAAAAATTGAAAACACTGAGACATTTCACATATCGCATGCTCTTTCAAATACATCTTTGAACAGTTCCTTTTCTTGGCTGAAAGCAATCTTTGAACAGTTCTGATCTTGACGAGCACAGATTAATTAACCGGTTTGCTACGACCACAAGCAAAATGGATGGTCGGTACCCATCGATTCTAGAGAGAGGATTGATCGATCAAATGCGTGCCATGGACGAGGTCACAAACAGGGGTCATCAACGAGTTAAGATCAATCTTCAATCACATGGGCTCGTGCTGCCGGGTTTGACAAGAAGAGCTAGTCAACCCTGTTCGATCGATTTTGGTAGACCTAGCTAGTTTGTATATACGTAGCCTACTCTTGCTAGTGCCGTGTATGTCCAATTCTTTAGTAGTTTTGACCAGTAGGCCACGCCGGCTTCACGGGCGTGCATGGACACGCCCGTGGCTTGTGGAGTGGAGAGGGACAGATGGCGTAAGGCGAAACAGAGCATATCAAGCAAGCTCAAAAGTCAAATTCGAGGCGATTTTGTGAACTTGGATTGACTATCATCTTTTTTCTAGGGAAGATGTTCTCGGTTTGTTTTGTCGTGGAACTGGCGCATGCGATTTTCTAGGTGCCATGAGCGCTGCTAACACCACTGGGCACTGGCTATGGAAGGTGGTGGTGGGCTGGCTCGCGGCGGCGGATTTAGGGAGAGATTGTTATTGAGTTTCATGCACCAACCAATTCACTCAAAAGCTTAAGCTGATGAGGAAAGATAGGCAATTCACTTATACTTCAACACTCTCCCTCACGTGTAGGCTCCCTTAGACCTAATACGTGGAATAGAAGTGGACTGCAATTAATTTTTTTAATTGCGTCAGTCAGGTCTTGAACTCGAGACCTCTTGGCTCTGATACTATATTGAGTTTCATGCACCAACCAATTCACCCAAAAGCTTAAGCTGATGAAGAAAGATAGGCAATTCACTTATACTTCAACAATTGTGTTGCTGATATGTAATTAGAGGTAATTATAGAGATGATTATATTATTTTATATTTATGATTTTTTTAAATAATATGTTATTTTTTTCATTGAGTAAATATTTTTCGTATTGATCAACAAGTATGTGACTTATTCGTGGAACTTTTTATTCATATTTTCATGTTATTCTATAGTATCCTTGATCTTATATTATTATGTGGGACAATTATAATTTATAGATCAATATATGTATTGATTGATGATCATGTTTCAAGTATCATAGACATGATGATATCAAATTAATAATGTAGACACATGTTAGAGAATATGTGTTGAATTAACCTACTATGAGATATTGCAGGAATTATTATATTCTTAAATGTCACCAGTTGGTCTCATACATAGTTTATATAAGATCCTTAGACCTAAAATCATTATAGTTTTCTATACATGTAATAGTTTATTTAGTGGTTGCCAAATAGTATTATATAACTGGGTGATCATAAATGTAGTTTTTGGGTTTACTATGAAATATACGGAGGAATGTAAGCGATCAAGATAGAATTTACCCTCTTATAGAATTTACTATAAAATGGATTAATAAAATGCATGTTCACGTCAAATGTGATTGAGGAGTCAACTGCAACCGAGTAATCCATTACATATTCAAGTAAATGATTGAGCTATTATAGGATGACACGCTTCTCGCCTTGAGGTCAATCTGGTATCGTGAGGCAAATGGATCAGTACATGAGTGCTATATAGGTTCATCTGATATGATCTTTATACATATTTGAGAATCACTATGTCCTGCTAGGGACCACTACCGACTTGTGGATCAGAAAGAAGTTTCCGAGCCACAGCCGAATATACATAAATCTATAGGGTCACACACTTAACAGATTAAAACACATCAGTTCGAATTGGATCTGTTACTAATTGGCCAAATGAATTCCCTATCTTATTGGGCCTCTAACGTTGGAACGACTATATTAAGAGAGGGTGGGCCTGAGGGGTATCCCATACACACCCACCGAAATCTTACCCGCCACCTCTCACAGGCTCTATCGTGCGTGTTGGTGCTAACACACTAGCACATAACGCTTCTCACTAGATGTGTGGATTTTGGTAGAAGCGCTGCTAAGACTGTGGCACTAGTCGGGACGATCGCAAGGAGAAGATAGTTAGCTCGTGGAGATTGACCACCACTAAAAGACGATCATTTTTTAAGGGTTGTCTTTCAAGGATGTTGGACGATCGATTACTTCTACTACACCGACACACGCTCTGTTGAACCGGACTGCTTCAACTCTTCTTCCGTTGCACTGCACATCCAGTGGTAACGATTCATAATCTCTTACTTGTATAACTTTCTAGTTTACACGGTAAAAACTTTAATTTATGTTAGTGTAGTCTACTCTGTATCCCAATAGATGAAGCTGCAAGGAGAGGGCTAGCCAGCGGTGAAGGAGGCGACGGTGGCATTACCAATTGCATGCGACAACTGGAATGAACCCTACGCCCGAACACTAAGCTAACAACGAAAAAAATATGTCGCGGAATCCCATGTATGTTCACTTGCCGTATCCAACGGACATGCATACAGTTGCAAACCTGCAAATCTGCAATCACATGACATGAGCTCTCAATCTATGTTTCATGGAACCCACATTGCTAGGAACTGAATGGACATGATGTATTGATGTGGAGTGGGGCACTACTGAATCGACCAGCCTTGTTGCCCTGCCTCATCTTTTGGGCTTTGGATAATGAAAACCACTGCTTGCTACACCCAAATGTCCCTTTCTCCCTTGGCTTCTAACGCAACAAAATCTCTCTCTCTCTCTCTCTCTCTCTCTCTCTCTCTCTCTCTCTCTCGATCGATCGATCGATCGACATCCATGCCGCCATCACCGAGCAATTGGCATGGTACGAGTGGTGCTCGTGTGTACCGACCGGTTCGTTCCATGATTCACGGCATCGATTCACTTATGGGTCTCATCAATCCGAGTGAAATTGAAAGATGTTCAGAGGATAGAGCTAGGAAATTGGGTCGAGGGATTGGAAACGGTACCAGTTACCAGCTCCGTTCGCGGATAGATGTGTGTCGATTTGGCACAGGCATGATCTACAAGATACAGTTTTCATTGCCAGTTTCTATCGCAACGCGTTGATGAACAGTAATATCGGTTCTATTTTTTTGACTACGGCTGATAGTTTTTATCTGTATTTTTTTGAGATGGGCGGCGGACGGCGTATACGATTTTGAACTCAAAAACTGTTTGGAGAAACAATTTTGAGAAGCTGTTTGAAAAAATCGTCCTATTTATTTTGATTTCCGGAGAATCTAAAGCTAAAGTCTAAAAAAATCAAAAACATAGGACCCATAGAATAATATTATGGAAGTACCTTCTTGCGACGAATCTGCGATATTACTTTCAATCTCGGCATCCATCATTAAGCGATTGCCATGGGCGGTATTGCGCAAGCGATGGCTCGTGTTACTCGTGTGCGACTTTTTTTTTATGGCAAGATTTCACAATATCAATTTGATATGCAGGTGTGGATCTGAGTGAAATCTCATATGTTTTGTGGACGAAGCCGGAAGATTGAGATTGGACGCTCATTTTAGCTTCAGCTTCTGGCTTATTTTCATTATTCATAAATTTTGTCTTATTCTGAACTTTTTGTTTTTTTAGCTTTTTTGTCGGTTTTTTTCCTTGTATTCGTTCGCGTTGTCCGTAATGAGCTAACATATTTTTTCTATTTTTAAATTTAATTACGCTAAATAAGCCACCTTCAGTTACAGTAAAATTTCAGCCGCTACAGTGCAATTTCAGCCATAAACTACAGCTTTTTAGTCCAACCGAGCGGAGAAAGATGTTAACAACCACCGTGATACTGAAAAGTACTAATTCTCGCTGCATTATCAAATCGAAGGGGTACAACACAATTTTCAGAGTCATCTAACCATTGAGTAGATGTCACAAAATTTCTCCTCGCAATCTCTTTAAAACACATAATCATTAAATCTGGGGCCGTTACTTTGTGGACACCATCATTGTCCACTAATATCAAGCCACACACCTTTACGACAAAAAAGCGCCCAATATTCTTCAAATTTGAAGTCGGCATGTTAGATTGCTCACAAAGGGAGATCCTTGAGATATTCCACAAAGCCATTGCGTATCTGGGCCCTGTAGTTTTTTTTTTTTTTGCAAATCTAGTGCGTATGCAAAATTACAAATCTAGTCTTCTTCATGACCGTAGCAGCAGCGCCAGACGATATGTATTACCTGCCGCGCTGCCCCACTATGGCAGGAAGTGGCACCGGGCTGCTGAGCTGGTGGAGCTCGGCAGGAACCTACCATACAATGCTAACTTGACAGGAATTAGTACCGAGCCCACCTAGGATGGCAGAATTTGGTGCTGAGCTCGAGTGGCGCGGCAGGCCAGTGGGGCTCACCGCCTACCGTGCTTGTTTGTTCCCTACTGCGCTGGAGCGAGGTGCCGCGGTGCCACCTCCTATCGCTACTGCTGCGGTCTCGAAGAGAGACAGATTTATAATTTCAAGCACGAGGTAGCTAGATTTGAAAGAAAACATACTTCAGGGTTATATATGCAATGAACTCCACAAAAACATGTGATTAAGCAGTGATCTGTCAGCACACAGCTGCGATGACATGGACAGGAGGATAGCAGGAGTGGGCAGAGTCCATTTTCCACATAATCTCCGATTAGGATTTGGATAATTAATTGTGCCACGTCGCGCCAACGTGTCGCTTTCCTCCGGTGGCATCTCGCCGAGCTGAGCTGCCTAACCGCGCGGCCGTGTAGGTCAATTTTTGTCAAGGCGTAAGAATTCTCTCTTACGTAGAGGCATCAGATGCTTGCTGCCAAAGGGGCACGTAATTCTAAGATGATCCAAGCAAGAAGTCAAGCTTTGTGGACTGTAGTGAACAGTGCCTTATAAATTAGAGCTTACATTTTGTTTTATTCTGTAACTGGTGTTAGTTTATTCTACTTAACTAAATATAAAAAAATAAAAATATGTTATATCATCACGGGCAATATGAAGAAATAAGCAAAAAAATCTAAAAAAACTAAAAAAAAGACGAAAAGCCATAAGACAAAAACAGGATCTGCCTAGAGCAGGATCATGTGTCTGTTCTTTTTGGCTGCGGCTTGTGATTTTTGGACTGTTTGTGCAAGAGATTACAGAGTAACAGAAACTCACGTGCGGTTTTTGGTGATATAAATGAAGTCAGCAAAGTATGTACTATAATTAACTAGTAGACCGTATCTTAAAAAAATATTCCGTTTAAAAATCTAAAAAACTAAAAAAGATGTAAAATCATAAGACAAAAACAGGATCTGTCTAGAGCAGGACCATAACAGCAGCGTTCTCGACTTTTAGAAGCAAGTTAGGAGGCTGCTTACCAACTTAACCTTCCGGTTCATGCGGGGTCGATTCCCATCTATTTCTTCAGCGAATGCACACACGTCATACGGTAGAGACGGGTACCATTACACTTCCACATGCCATCGTGCTACGAGCTACGAAACTAGAAACCAGTATCGTCAGGATTGCCTTATAGTGGCTCATGCAACCCTACTACATTAGGGCTTAGGTTTTTTGTTCTCCTGGACTAATGGCCGACACCATTAAACCATTTCCCAAGCAAGCTTTCACAGAAAAAGGAATGCCAGAAAGGCGCAAGGAGCAATTGGAGAGAGAGAACGATAGGCAAAGCATGCGAATAAAGATGCTCTGCTACTGCTATGCTACCGCCACCACACTAATTATTGTGGATATATAGCATCTCTTATTACATTTTTTCCATTGCTGGCTAGGAGGAATTCAGGATCAAATGCTTTTTCTCCGAAAGACGAAACAAGTGTTCCCGAATGAAGATACCCTCCCTATCACATCATCCCACAGTTGGAAGGGCCTAATGGGTGGGCCAGCTTCCTCTTGACTTCCACAGAAAAAAAAAATGCCGCTTCCTTCACACAAGACAAGGCTCTTTCATGTTTTCTTTTGCGCAAGATTTAAGTTCCAGCTAGAAAGCGATTTTTTGGGTTTTATCTTACGGCTTATAGTTACGGTCGATAATTTTTAGTTCTAATATAATCGTTTGTGTGAGTAAATCGAATGGCGATATATTAATAAGCCGCTTAAAAAATCATCCTAATAAAACGTTTTAAAAAAGAGATAGAAAATCGTTTTATTTATTCATTCAAAAAAGACACAGGTCATAAACTAAAAAGAATTTACGGCTTGGATAAGCCCCCCGTGTGCCAACTAGGAACTCATGCCCAATCTAATCATCCGGCCAAAAAATTCCATCAAGATTATGGTCAAGACAGCTAATAGTTTTGGACCATCGATGAAGAGTAACAACCGCTACGTTCATGCTAAGTCCATGGACCACGGGCAGGTGGCATCTTACATGGACCAAAGCAAACCGAAGCCGGTTCCATACCCCGCGGCTTCTACTCCTCCTCGGTCCGAGTAGTCTCCTCCCCTTCGTTCCTCCTCCTCCCACTCCCCTCTCCATCTCTTCAATCTTGGCGGCAGCGCACGCATAATCTTGGTTCCTGCACCGCAGTGTGAAGTGTAAAAGATTTTTTTTGGCCGGATTGATTGATTCCTCCTGCCTGTTCGGTTTCTTTGGGGGCCGGTTCTTTGTCTGGAGTGATTGGATTGCTGTGGTCCGTGGAGTGGGCCGTTTGGTGATTGGAGGGGGCAGAGTTGTGTGGAGAGGGGAGGAGGAGGGGCCATGGGTGGGCATAGGATGGAGGAGGGGAGGTCGTCCAACCTTCAGTGCTTCTTGGACTGCACCACCCCCGCCGTGGAGACGCACATTCTCCCCAAGGTGACGCGGTTGCTCCCTGTAAAGTTCGCACCTTTGATGTTCTTGGCAGTTGCCGGCTGTGCCTGGCATGATCTGCGTTGATCTGTGGTGTCCTGGTAGTTTAGGATTCGTCATTACTCATCTACTTAGTTGTTTAGTCACCTTTTAATTACTGAATTACTGCTCATTTGTTCAGTCACAGATGGATCATGCTGCCTTTTTTTCTGATGGAAAATGCCCTTGTGAAAGGGAATAACGATACTGTGCTTGTGTTAGTATTTTTTTTCTTCATCATGAGAATTGTACTAGTACTACCAAGCTGTACTTTTTTTTCTCCTGCCTAACTGGGATGTAGCTGTGGTGACGGTTGTCAACTCAAATTCTTCTTTGCTTTGTCAATTTTGCCTGCTGTTCAACTGTTCCATTATTGAATGAATGCCTTGGACTTTAGGATAGCTACGTAGACTGCATATTTGTCATCTTAGTCTGAGTGAGATGCTGCTCATGTTGATCCAGACGAATGGCCGATTGTCGAACGACGCTTGGCACCATGCCGAGATGGACAGCGTTGAGTACTTCAATCTTGCAGACCTCTGGGAGCAGTACTATGAGTGGAGCGCATACGGTGCGGGAGCTACGGTGCAGCTCCATGGAGGGGATAAAGTAGTCCAATACTATGTTCCTTACTTATCAGGGATACAGCTATACACCAACAAAGTCCTGACTGCATCTAGGTCTGGACAAAAGATCCATACTTGAGCTGAAATTTTTAATTCATGCCGGTTTCTAGATGTAGACTGAACTAATTTCATGTTTCCTGTAGGAGTTTTGGTGAAGATAATGGCATGGACTTCTGGAGTGATGATGAAGACAATGAGAAGATGTCAAGATCTTGGAGTTCAACATCTGACGACTCATTGTTTAACTGTGATGTGGTCGGGAGCAATAGGAGACGTCCTGGACACTTGTATTTTGAGTTCTTTGAAGTTTGCTCTCCTTATGGAAGGATACCGCTCATGGATAAGGTGAATTCCTATGCCCTTTCTGCTAGCAGCTTATCCCAGTTGTGCTGTGCATCGCTATTCTTAGTTCGTTTGCTTTTGCTAGGTATATGAACTATCCCAGTGCTTTCCTGGGTTGACATCGCTGAAGAGTGTTGATCTTTCACCTGCTAGTTGGATGTCCGTTGCCTGGTATGATCATACTTACATGCATTCTTCTGTTTTTTTTTTAAGAAAAAAGAAGTTGGCAGATGAACAGTTATATAATCTAGGAGTTTCTTCAGAAATATCATGCTTGCATGCTTGTTCCATTTTCCTTGTTGCTTATAACTCTAGATTGCAAGCAGTGGCGCTCAACTTGTGCGTAATCAGTTTGATAGTCGATTGAAGTGTTTATGTTTATCTTGAGTTTTGACACTTCAATAATCCTTTGTGTCTAAAACTCTAAATAGTAGATATTGTTTCTAGGTTCAGAAATCCATTCTCAGTTGTTAATTTTGTCTCAGTGATGATAGTGCTCACCATTGTCATTCATGCATGCTATTTTAATTAGGTATCCTATCTACCATATTCCCTACCAGCGCAATGTGAAGGACTTATCTGCATGTTTCCTAACTTACCATACCATTTCCTCCTCATTTCAAGGTACGTTTTTGTTGCATCTCAGACAATACTAAAACCAGTTTGATCAACTCTAATGGCACAAGACTTTCATAATTTCCCTAGGCTTCTGTGCCAGTGCTGAATGAACATTGATTATGATGCTATTGTTATCTATACTTATCCTTTAGTTGGGGTTATTTCCATTCACGTTGTTTAGAATGTTGCTGTAGGCATATTGATTCAAATTTCATCTTTCTCTGTGTTGGAAATAATCTTGACTTAGAGTTTAAGACGTGGTAGAGTCTGTCTCTGTGTGTAACTCAAGTTGAAATTATGTCCAACTTGAAGTTTGAATACGTATACTAGTAGGAGATTAGTAGCCTATATATTGAGGAGGCTTGTAGCCAGTTTTGTGAGAGAGGCAAAAAAAGGGGAGCAAATAAGAGAACAAAGAAATTCAGAAATTCTCATGTGTTCTCTCAGTTTGTTTGCGATGTATGCGTTTTCTCCTAGAATAAAGTTAACACTCTGTGTGTTTCTCACCTGATTTCAATTGGGTTGTGTGCCTGGAAGAGGATGGCCCTAAGGTCACAGGATAAAATGACAGCTCCGTTCCCCAATACAGATATTCTTATAAACATGTAATCTTGAAATACTTCTGTTCTAAGCCGTGAGTTAGCACTGATTCACGCTTAAAACATTAGGCCTTAACTATTTTGTCAATGTAAAAAGTGATAGCTTACTCAAAGGTTTGGTTTACTCACATGACATGATGATATGCACTGCAGAAGTATATCGGTTACATGCACAGAATATATGTGTACCATGGGGGGGGGGGGGGGGGGGGAGTGTTTTTTAGTGTTCAGATTATGTACTGTATATATGGAAAAGTCACATTGATGTGCTTATTGTCTTCAGTTATGTTGCTATATTTCAGAAAAGGTGCATGTTAGATATGTTGATGTCAACATATGTTTTTTACTGCATATTGGTATGCCGTGTTGTCCTAAACACAATCGATGGCTTAGCTTGCAAGAGTATGAGTTTTCTTCAAGGGTTTGTTCAGCTTGCTATTTTGCATATAATCTTCAACGCTCGTTTCGAAAGGCTTTGTGTCTTAGCTTTTAAGTGTATATATACAAAACAAAGTTGGTGACAGCAGTTTCTTTGCCCAGTAAAAGGGTGGAAAGAGACTGCCTTGCACATACCATGACTTCATTACTTATTCTTAGACATGCAGTTGTTTCTTAAAGACTAGAAATATCTATGTTTTGCCATGGAGGAAGAGGTCTTTTATATACTTCTTATCCATCTCTGGTGCAAGCTTGCTTGGATTGCAATGTGTGCAACAGCACTTAGGAACACCAGCTGTCCACTTCACAGCATAAAATATAATGGTACTAGAGAGTCTAAATCAAGCCAGCTCTTTGAGCTTGACAGTGATATGCATATTAAGAAGAAACATATTAGGTACTGTATTCCTTAATTACAGCTGTACTAATGATGACCTTGCTACTGTTTTGAAGCCGCAATGAGCTGCACTAATGATGACCTTAGTACTGTTTTTGTACCACGGTAATCTGTATTCTGTGATTTATCCACAGATCATGCGCTCGAGACAATGACCAATGGTTGTTGTCCAGTTGCCAATGGGAAACAAAATGACCATCTGGACAAGAAGACCAACACAATACCACTTCCTCCGTTTGGACTTGCAGCGCACAAAATACAAGGTTCTCTCTGGACCAACCCCAGGAAAGGAGATCATAAGAGGATTGTCTCCCTCTTCAGTGCGGCAGAATCCTGGCTTAAGCAGCTTGGAGTCCAGCACCATGACTTCAACTACTTCATCACTCACCCCATGTGAACTACTGATTGGCCGGGAGTATCTTTGCAAAGAACAATGGCTGCAGACCAAAATTACTTACATCACCGACAAGGGAAGCAAACCGTTTACCGTATATTGCCCTCTCAAAAGTGAGTCTAACATTCGCGGGACAGATTTATACGGCTTGAGTTTGTTGCACCAAATATCAAATATATCAGGACTTAAAAGGTTTTGTGTTTCTTGGCTGATGATGTAACTGATTGTGTACAGAAGTTTTGGTACTAATTTGATATCCAATGTTGTGGTTGGATTCATACTGTGGTTACCTGCCTTGTGTATTTAACTGCCCTAGAGAATGTTTGTCCAGGATGAACTGCTTTTGCAGCCGAGTTGGGCCTGAATCAGTTGATGACAATTAGTTGTATTGAAGCTTTTTTTTCGTTCTGATTGGCGTGTTAGAAAGTTGTTCTTCAGAACTAGGCCAGAACGGTAAGACAGATGCATAACTCGCATTAGAGGAAACCTGAAATTAAATGGCAATTCCACATGCACATAAAGATACAGTCCCATAGTGTTTACTGATATCCGAACTTCTCCTGGCTAAATCATGTAGTAAGGTTGATCTTTGTTTGAGAAGAGAATAAGAATGTACAGTGTAGTTAAAGAAAAAGAAAGGAAAAAAAGTTGGACTATTTCTCAATTCATGCCTCTCATATTTGTGAAAGGGCTATGCTAATATTGTCTTTATCCTTTCAATTTTATCGGAGTCTCAAAACATCCCGAGGGGCCTGCGGAGACAGAAACCGTTTGGAAACCCGTCCGATTCGCATCCAACGGACCATGGCCGAGCAAAGTGTGTACTAGTTGGAGTCGATGGAGAATTCGTGGTTCTTTGCTCTTTTGTTTCATTGGTCTTTCTTCGTCCATCCAACTTGAACCTACCTCATGAGTCTAGAGTTCTTGCTGTCTCTTTTACTAGGGTTTTGCTTTCCTCTCCTTCTCTGGGGCACAACTTTTACAAACAGTAACTTGCCAATTTGCTGAGCGGAACTGGTCGGGTTTTGAATTCGGACGTTCATAAATATTCAGACTTCCAAGCAAAAATGAAGTGAAAAATGTATGTGCATTCCCCTCTTTAAGAAATGAAATGTACTAGATTGAATACGTCACACACCTGTTTCTTTTTAGCTTGTTCTTTTTTTGCTGAAACTTATAACTTTTAGTTGCGATTTGTACCTTTTAGACTATTCGTACAAGATATTACAGAGTAATACAAACTCACATACGACTTTTACGATATAAATGAAATCGATACAGTATGTACTATAATTAACTAGTAAACCTCACCTCAAAAAGACAATTCGTTTAAAAACTAGTTACTGTAGAAAAATCAAAAACAGAAACTAAAAACCGAAAAAGAATAGGGCCTGTACCATCTAGTACGACAGCTTCACTGTTTCTCTCAAAAGAGATAAGCATCATATCAATCAAGGAAAGAAAGCTTCAGCGTTCTGAAACATAACCCATCCACGACAGATCACAACTCAACATATATACAAGTGCTTTCCTGTCAACTATTTTCATGCTTTCGACTACTTGTACAACGGTCCCCTATTTGATACCGTACAACACAGCAGCTATGGTATGAATCATCTGATGGCATACAATCGATTTTCCCCCCCTATTTTCAGCTCCACGCAGAATGCGGTGCCGGATGAAGAAAAAATATTATTTTATACTTGGCAACCTCAGCAGTGTGTAACATAGCAGCTATGATGTGAATCATCTAATTAGGTTGGCAGATCACAGAACTTGTTTTCACCAGCTTATACCATCTTTTCGGTCCAACAGTGGAGGGGTGCACATGCCTCTTCAAGCTGTGCAAATTGTTGAGGCCTTCGCCACTAACATGTACTTCAATTCCTGTCTGGCACCAATGAGTTGTTACAGCCTTACAGGTGCTTCAGTGCAGCACCCGTCTGTGATATATATAATCTCATAAGAAGTTTGCAACAACCCCTTACTTCTCTCCTACAATGCTTTTGTAGTTAACCATATAGATGGCAACCAATGTCAGAAGTGCACCTCCAATCTGTACAGGTGAGAAGGTCTCTCCCAGATAGAGGAACCTGAAAAGGCAAGGAGGTGCCGCAGAAGAACAGTTAGAAAACATACACTGCATTTTATAGTTGTTAAAAATTGATAGTCCAACATATTGTGAAGAGTCTTACCCAAAAATGGAAGCAAACATAGGTGTTAAGAAAGTAAGAGAACTAAGTTTGGTCAAACTACCTGCACAAATAAGAGAAAACTAGTTATATGGAATGCCAAAAGAATAAACCCTGGAGAATACCAGTAAGTTTTAACAGCATTGGACTGGTGGAAAGCGATCTTACCTCTTGTAGCATTGTAGAAGTACACACCATAGCTGACAGCACTGCCAAATATAGACGTATAACCAAGTGCTAATATGTCACTCCAAGTAAGCTCTTGAATATGTCCATTCAGAGCAGGATCATGATTAAGAACAGATATAAACAACAAAGGAAGCCCACCTATTACCATATGCTGCCATTAAGTGAACATTAGCATTTTATGCGGTGTGATGGCAGACTTTTGTAATTTTAAGGAGTATTAAAATCATCAAAAGAAGGGGCAAAAAATTACAATAATCTGTAACGAAGGTAACATCTACATTCTGATAGAACCATTACACAAGTTGAAAGGCCTAAGTTGATCTGAGGATTCCAACAAAGGCTCTTCGAGTTTCATTTAATGTTGCAATCTGTATGCATTTGCCTTTCCAGTACGTGAGTAATTTTACCAGAAATACGCATCAAGTCGCACAATAATAATAAGAACAATAGCTATATGCATTGAGTTCCTCAGAATAAACTACAAATTAGCACCTGCAGGAAACATACAGAATCATTTGCTAAAAGTAGTTCACAGCAAAAAGGCTGACTTGTAGCAAAAAAAAAGTGTATCGGTTGTGATTTAGCGCATGTGACATAACTTATAATAAACGGACTATTTATTCATCTGTGGATAACATACCCATCCTGTTGCCATGATTGGATCAGAATACTTCGACACCCAGCGGACCATGATAGTTCCGACAGCCATGCTTTGAGCTGAGAGGAACATCCACCATTCCCCACTTCCCCAGATCGTCGTGTCATTTCCTTCAACTGACAGTGCTGGAACCTAACACGCAGCTAAACACAATCCATAAAAAGCAAATAATGTGCAAAAGAACAGCAAATTGGCACACCCCATGTCTAATTTGATAAATTAAAAATGGCTCGTAAAAATTAAGAGCACTTTTCACCATTTTACAGATGATATGTCATGTATTATATCTTTAGTTTTCACGTAGCAACAGTGGAAGAATTCAGAACATCCGCATAATGGAATTGCTGTAAGCACTTCTACAAGGATTTAGACAAATCAGACAAGTACGTTCGGTTCAAATATTATTGAAAGGAACTTTTTCCTTCCATACGATGTAATTTTGAAATTGACTTGAAGAAAATAGTACATTATCAATGCAACTTCTTGTCATAATCAATATTCAGCCTCAAGATTGCTAACGGCTACGTTGCATACGAGAAGTTATGATACGCATTGCCAGAAGGCAAACCTCGAGAAGCAAAAGACCAACGACGCCTAGTACGAGCCCACCAACCCCTATCGCACCAATTGATTCTCCAAAGAGTAGTGCTGCAAGGATAGCAACCGTCAATGGTTGGGAGTCAATTATGACCTGCAATGGAGAATAGTTCCATAAAGGGCATCAGCTCAATGGACCAAAATGGCAAGCCAATCGCTCGCTTGAGGAGCTAAAAGAACAGCACGGAGAATTCGCCTTACGCTTCCGAGACCGGCCGATGTCTTCTGCAAGCCCTCCGCGAGAAAGCCCTGCAGAAGGAGAGCAATGCAAGCTTGCTTCAGGAACCGCACTACCGCACGCTAAAGCTCACATGGTTTGATCACCTGGAAGCAGGTGGCGTCAACAAGGCCGAAGGCGGCGACGGCGGCCCAGGCTGCCCAACCGGAGGGCTGCTTCCTGCCGCGCGCGGCGGCGAAGGCGACGAGCAGCGCGCCCGCGGGGAGCAGGCGGAGCGCGGCGACGAAGAAAGGCCCGGTCTTGGGTATGACCCCCTTCATGGCCACCATGGCCGTGCCCCAGAAGAAGAAGGGCGACACCAGCGACGCCCACTCCCACCACTCCCTCCCCACGAGCGCCGCCGAGACCCCCTCCTCGTCCCCCTCCTCCCCGGCCTCCGCCTCGGGGGGCCGTGCGAGGAGGGGATTGGCTCCCGCGTCCGGGCGGTCGACGAAGCACTCGACGTCGGTGCCCGTTCCGACGCAGTCGACCGCGTCGGCGGCGGGCGGGGAGGGGGGTGGCGGCGTCTCGCGGCGCGCGGCCGCGAGGCGGAAGCGGAGGACGCCGCGCCGGGTGGGGGCGGAGGGGTGTCTAGGAGGGAGCGGCGGGTGAAGCGGCAGGACGACGAGGCGGGGCGACGCGGGCCATGCGGAGGTGTACATCTCGGCCGGTCGGCGCGTGCCGCTCTCGCCCGGGCGAGCTGGGGCGGTTCGGTCGGGCGGAAGCGTCGAGAGGAGCAGGGCGGAGGCGGCCGGCACGAGAGGAGTGGCCGGGAGGAGCGGTGGAGTGGGATCTTTTGCCGTGCCGTGCCGTGGCGTGGCTCGGTTCCTGCCGTTCCTGCCGTCGCGTCGCGGCTCTGCTCGTACGGCGCGTCAGTGCGTGTGTGGTGTCGGCCGTTGGGCTGGATTGCACGGGGCCGCCGCAGTGCGACGCGGCCTGCTACTTCGCTCGGCTCACCTGCGGGCCGGACGCGGAACAGGAGCGCGCTCGTCGCACGCTGCCGTGAGGGGTGGCTTGGGTAGGGTACGAGTAATTTAAATCTATATCTAATTTTATTTATATATATTTGAAGTAATGTTATCTATATCTAAATAAAAAAATTATATCTAAGAGGTTTATGTAACCCACTAGATAAAGAAAAAGAAAAATAAAAAGCTAAGTCAAAGATGCTTACGAAGGAAGTATTTGTAAAACTTCGGTATTTAGAATTTCAATCTCGCGTTCACACCATAAAAGTTTTCTAAAATCGACTAAAGTTTATGTGAAGATGATTTTACGTATAAGAGAGCTACTTTATGTAAATTGACAGGGTTAGACATATATGTGGGCCTCATATGCTTTTATACAAAGTTTTCGTAAAACTTAGATATTTGAAATTTCAACCTCGCATTCACACCACAAAAGTTTTACGAAATCAAGTGAAATTTGTTAGAAATGATTATGTGTGTAGGAGAGCTACTCTGTGTAAATTGACGGACACAGGTGCATATACGGTTTCCATATGCTTTTATAGAAAGTTATAACTGAGTATAGATAGTTTAAGCTCATGGATAGTTTAAGTACACTCTTAGGCCCTGTTTTTTCAGCTTTTGGCTTTTCTAAAGTAACTAGCTTTTAAACGAAGTGTTTTTTCAAGATGGGGTCTACTAGTTAATTGTAGTACATACTGTACCGACTTCATTTATATTGGCAAAAACCGCACGTGATTTTCTGTTACTCTGTAATATCTCGTATGAATAGCCCAAAAGTCACAGGCCGCATCCAAAAAGAACATGCCCTTAACCTTATGTTTGAATAGATATAGGTAAAGATGGGCAAGTGAATATTACTCTCCACATACTTCAATTTAAATAGGCATTTTATTTTTTTACTTATACTTTATCTAATAGTGTGGATATAGGTGCTGCTTGGTTGGGCTAAAATAAGATGCTATTATGACTGAAATTGCACTGTAGTTAACTACAATTACACTGTAGCTGATGATGATTTATTTGATGTAACTAAATTTAAAAAAAATTAAAAATAGAAAAAAACATGGTAGCCTATTACAGACAATGCAAATGAATAAAGAAAAAACACAGGCAAAAAACCCTCAAAAAAACAAAAAAAGTAGAAAAGGACAAAATTTAAAAATAGTGATAAATAAACTGAAACCAGAAGTTTTTACCCGGTTGCAGCTCTAGCTGTCGTGGGCCCATGAGTGGCTACCATCCACAGTCCCATGACCTCGCAACCCTCGAGTGCAGGTGGCTTCCAGCCAGCAAATGGTTGGCAATTGCTGAGGAACGAAGCTTGCCTATTCCCCTGCCTGTCCCGTCACGTGGCATGCCAGTATTGGCTCTCTCTTCTCCCACCCTCCCAGTCCCAGAGCGCCAAAAAGGCTTTACGCGCCAAAAAAGGAACGCACCTTCCACTCATGTAGCAGTTTGCACACAAGTTCTCCAGAAGCAAAACATTCTCCAGAAGCAAAACATTCTCCAGAAGCAAAACATTCAGCACAAGAACATCATTTGTTCTCCTCGGAACATCCTACCACTATAAAATTCATATTGCTTTGGTGCTGCAGACTTTCTCCAGAAGCAAAGTCCAGCAACCACTATTTTCAATTTCTCCAGAAGCAAAGTCCAGCAACCATTCTCACAAGAACATCCAAATTTGTAAGTTTCTCACATGAAGCAGACTTTCTCCCAGCAACCAGTTTTCCCTGACTTTGCACTTTTTCTTTCCAGTTTTCCCAGACTTTGCACTTTTTGTTCTTTTTCTTCTTCTCAGTTCCAGGCATCAGATTTGTCCATGAGCAGCAGCATTGAAGGGCTTACTTACTCAGTTCGGCATGAAGTTTAATTATGAAGACTGAGTTTTCGCAGAAACTTTGCACTTTTCCTTCTTCTCGGTTCCAGGCATTAGATGTGACCATGAGCAGCATTGAAGGGCTTATCCAGGTCCATAGCGTCACTTTTTCTTACTTTTCTTGGCAGATACATCATCTTCTCGTCATTTGCAGCAGAATAGACCCGCAATAATTTATTCAATTGATCCTTAAAAAATGATGCAATTGCTTTAGAAATGAAACATTCTTCTGATTTGCCTTAGGATTAACAATGCAAAAATGTGGCTAGCATCATATACTTGAAGATTTCTTTATAGAGTTCTCAAGCCATACATTACCTCTAGTTCTTCCTAAGAAATTGCCATAGTCATCAAACTAACTCATGACATGCATGAAGAATAATTGTAAGGTAACTTTAGCTCAGTTGAACTTGCCACACTAACTTATGCATTGTGTTAGTTATCACATAGATCTCTAATGCTTTGTAAGGTATACTCCCAACTAATAAAAGTAGATTGAAAAATTGTAACTCGGGATCATGAAAATTTTGAAGCGTCTCAAACAAAAGATTCTCTTGAAGACTTGATACCTAAGGTCGGCTTGAAGTTTAACTCTGAAAAAGACGCTTATGACTTTTACAATGCTTATGCTTATAAGATGGGTTTTAGTATCCGAAGGAGTAGTTACCATAATGTAAAGAATTCTTCAAATATAAAGAACAGAACATTTGTTTGTTCTCGTGAAGGTATTGACATTAACAATTTTTAGTATGCAATTTGTATTTACTTTGTGACATGTTATCTAATAATTAATTATATTAACAGGAACTCGAAGTATTGACAAAAGAGCAGAATCTTCAGATTATGGTAAATATTTCAGTAGTCCAGAAACACGATGTATGTGTCAAGCATGTATGAAGATAAGTCTCAAAGATGGATTGTACTGTGTCTACCACTTTGTATCCGAGCACAACCATAAACTTGCTACTATAAGCCAAGCATACCAATTAAGATCGCAAAGAAAAATTAATGATGCCCAGGTTGCAAGTGTGGAAGTTGCAAAATCTGTAGGCATTTTTACTAAAGCTGCTATTGATCTAATGGCAAAAGGAGTATGTGGATTTGAGAATCTTGGATTTACTCGTGTAGACATGAAGAATAGACTATACTCAAAGAGGACATTAAAGACAAACCAAGGTGATACTAGAGGGGTGTTGGAATATATGGAGAAAAAAGTATCAGAAGATGTGAAGTTTTTCTATTCTATTCAAGTAGATGAGGATGACTTGATAACTAATATTTTCTGGGCTGATTCTAAAATGGTCACAGATTATGAAGTTTTTGGTGATGTCATTTGCTTTGACACGACGTATAGAAAATTGGATGATGGACGTCCTTTTGGTTTGATTGTTGGAGTTAACAATCATAAGAAAACTACTATTTTTGGTACTGCACTTCTATATGATGAGACCACTGATAGTTTTGTTTGGCTATTTAAAACTTTTCTAACTACAATGTCAGGGAAGGCACAAAAACTATTTTGACTGATGAAGATGCAGCCATGGCCAAAGCAATCAAGTTAGTCTTTCCTGAAACTCACCATAGGATGTGTATGGCATATGAATCAAAATGCATGCAAACACCTTGCTGGAGTTGCTAAGGACTATAAGAAATTCAATATTGAATTTCAAAACTGTATATATGATTAAGAGGAGGAGGACGAATTTATGAATGCAAGGAACCGATTGCTTGACAAGTATGGGCTACAACAAAATAATTGGCTTCAACGACTATGTGATAAAAGGCACCAATGGGCATTAGTATATAGTCGAAACACATTCTCTGTTGATATGAGTACTACACAACGAAGTGAAAGCATGAATAATGAATTGAAAGGTTATATTAGTGTAAAATATGGCATGCTTACTTTCTTTGAGCACTTTGACAGGTGGTGGGAGATAAAAGATATGAAGAGGTCAAGTATGACTTCAGAGCAACACAAAGTACACCCAAACTAACAGTAGAGTTGACAATATTAAGGCATGCAGCAAAAGCCTATACTCCAGCAGTATTTAAGATATTTCAGGAACAAGAGTTGCTGACTTTGAATTATGACCTATTCTATTGTGGTGAGGACGATGTAGAAAAGATGTACAAAATAAAAATTCATGGCAAGCATCATGAACATGTTGTCAAATTTTGTCCATTGGAATCAACAGTCAAATGCAGCTGCAAGAAGTTTGAATTTGCCGGTATTATATGCTCTCATGCACTAAAGATACTTGACATCAATAACATCAAATCAATTCCTGAAAAATATATACTGAAGAGATGGACAGTTGATGCAAAAGTCCTACATATAAGTAGCAATTGCAATATGCATGAAGATCCAAAAGTAAAACTATCAAGTCGCTACTTTGGATTATGCAAAATATTCATTTGTATAGCTGCTCGAGCTGCATAATATGATGAAACATACTCTATGTCTGCCAATTGTGCTAACAAATTGGCAGAAGATATCGAGAATAGCTTGAAAATCAGGTCTAATATGGATTTAGACAACTCCACTCCACAAGGTTTGTACCAACCTATTGTATGATTAACATGAGGTATTCGTATCAAAGTCTAATATATGCTCCTCAAGTTGTCATTTATGTACAGTTGCCAAAGAAAATAAGAAGCCCAGCAAGCAAATAGGCATCAAACTCAAGGCAAAGCAAATCCGTGGGTCGGTGAGACCTATTGGTGGTTTAGAGAAAGCAAAACGCAGGAGGAAAAAGGACGTTGTCATTTCAAATGAGCCATAATCACAGCCACAGCCACATGCTACAATAATGGTTAAATGATCCTCAAGCGTTGTCATTTCAAAAAGATTTTTCTCTTGGATTGTCATTGCCGCTGATATTTTCATTCTTTTCTATGGTTAGGGTCATTTGGAGATTCCCAATAACCAAGATTTCACACATGTATCAGAGTACTATGTAGTTGTAGATGTTTCATTTTACCCATCCGCCAATACTCCTATGTCAATGTCTCCAAAAAAATCAAGGATTGAAACATGAGAAGCCAATTCAATCATTTAATGGAGATTTCTACAATATGTTCACTTAGTTTGCTTCAAACCTTCATTTCCTATTTCATATTTGGAGCATACTAAAGCAATCTACACTTTTGACAACCGAGAAATCTGTGTGTATGCATGTTTAAGTTCTGGAGCCATTGCAACTAATTAAGGGAGATTTTGTTCTGCAGCCCTTGCAACTGATCAAGGGATAATCTGTGTGTATGCATGTTTAAGTTCTGGAGCCATTGCAACTGATCAAGGGAGATTTTGTTATGCAGCCATTGCAACTGATCAAGGGATAATCTGTGTGTATGCATGTTTAAGTTCTGGTCAAGGGAGAATTTTTGTATAAAAACACAAGAACTGATTTGGAGCCATTGCAACCATTGCATCTCTAAAGTGTGATCTGGAGCATCATGGACAAATTGTCGAACATCACTACATAAGATTTTTGTTGCATCTCTCAAGTTAACAGCATTTTTGTCTTAAGTAAACAAGCTATACACAAATATGTATGCGCAAAGTAGAATTGGTACCAAATCAAACCGATCTAGAGGTTCACGGCCTCGGGGAGGGAGGCATTCGAGCGCGTCGCTGGCCCAGGGCACGTCGTCGGCCACTGCCGTGCACTCCCTGCGGAGGCAGTCGTCCTGCTGCTGCGCGTACGCCACCAGGCCGGCGGCCGGGTCGAAGCCCCTCATGAGCCCCAGGTTGTCGGCGCGGACACGAAACACTGGGAGCTGGGAGCCCGGAACCTGCGGAAGCGGCACAGCTGTCGGGAGGATCGGCGGGGGCGGGGGCAAGGGGAAACAGCGGCGCGTCGATTGCGAGGGCGGGGGAGGCGGCGAGGGCGAGGATGAGGGTAGGGACGGGAGGATCAGCGGGGGCGCGCGGGGGCGGAGGGCTTGGGGACGGCGCGTCGATTGCGAGGGCGGGGGAGGCGAGGATGAGGGTAAGGCGTCGATTGCGAGGGCGAAGTGGGCGAGGACGGGCTTGGGCGGCGGAAGGCGAGCGGAGTCGTCAGCGCGCGGATAACCCGAGGAGGTGGGGAGCCGGAAACGAACGAATGGGGCTTCCCTATTTCAGGCAAGCTTTGGGAGGGAGGATGGAGAGCCAATTAAATCATGATAGGTGCAGGGAACAAGGAAAAGAACACCGAGCCAGAAACAGGTAAGCTCCGTTCATTGCTGAGTGGGTTGGTTGATCCTCCATTGTGAGTACGAAGATTCATGATTTCACATTGAGACAGCTTGGAAACAGGAGCAGTCGTACCATGGCTACAATACTCACAAATGCAGAACAACCAAAACTCGAGGAAATTTTGAGAACCGAGCCCTTGCTCCGTTGGCTGGAGCGCGCTCGTTTTCTGAGTAAAAAACGGGTAAACATGCATCCACGTTAAGTAACACAGCGTGTAGCCGTGTATCCATGCTTTGAAGGCCTTCGATTAATTTTTAGTATGTATAGAAGATATACGTATCTCACGAAAAAAAACTCGAGGGAAATTTCAATCATACCATGGCCCGAATGTTTCACAGCCACGCGCGCGTCTGCTCTTAGGCTGTAGCTTGACTTGGGGCTGACTCTTGAACTTGGGTTTCCCAGGGCCTCCACCATTCTTAACTTGAACTTGATGAGCCTGAACTTGAGCCTTTCCCGAGCCGTCACCGGCTCTAGCACGCTCCTCGACATTAATAGCAGCTGACAGCTCATTGAGCGTCAAGCGCTCCTTTATATGCCTCCGAGCGGTCACAAAGTCACGCCACGAAGGCGGTAACTTAGCTAAAATGACATTGACTTGAAACTTCTCAGGCAGAGCGCAGTCGTACTGACATAAGTCACGTACATGGAGTTGAAGCTCATGGAGCTGCTCCATCACCGACCGGCCCTCAACCATCTTATAGTTCAAGTAATTGGCTGTAATAAAGGACTCATTTCCATTATCTCCCTCGGAGTATTTCTCCTCGAGCTCATCCCAAAGTTGTTTGGCATTAGTGAAGTTGACATAGACGTCAAACAAACGATTAGACAGGATAGCCAGCAAACGGGCTAAGACTGCATTATTAGCATCTTCCCATCTCATCGTCTCAGGGATCTCCAGCGGAAATGCCGGTGGATTTGAGATGACCCAGAAGAGCTTAAGGTCAGTCAGCCAAAGTTTTGCCTTCGCCTGCCAGCGCTTGAAATTGGCTCCGTCAAAAACTTCAGGTTTTACGACATCAGATGAGGAAGCCATTTCTTTCAATATAGATTTTCTGGATTGTTGTAAATATTGCAGTATAAGCATATTTGCACATTTAATTCCAGCAAATAGAAGCATATAAACAATGTATTTCCAGCATAAGAAGAATGACATTAATTGCATATAAACATGAAATTCTATCTTGCCATTCAACTCCACATATATATTCAAAGAATATAACTTACATGCTGCTGAAAATAACATGGTAAACAGTCCTAAAAATATTAAAACAACTAATTCCAGCATATAACAAATTAATTGTTTTATCATTGCTCTCAGAACAGAGTTGCGCAAAATCAAAGATTTTGGCCTTCTCATGCACATGTCATAACTCTTCATAATTGACTCAACAACTAGGAAATAAGACTTGAGCTCTAATTTACATACTGCAAACATACCGGAATAGACAGAGAAAAGAGCTCTGTCTACAATCTGTGCCACAAAGAGATTATAAGCAAAGAAGTGAATAACAGTGAACTTAAAGATCAGGTATACAGCAGCAGACTGACTGGATATATAAGTGAATATACGTGCAGTAATACACAAAGCCAAAAGGGACTAAACCAGTACACTGCACCAGTAAATGAATCTAACCAGATTTTAACTTCCCACTGTAATATTCACAAATTCTATTGCATGTAATCAAATATGACAATAAGATAAGCAATTATCTATGGCACGGTCTGCAGAGAATAAATCCTAGGGCTCAAGTCTTAAAGCTATTGTTAAGATCAATTCAGTATATGACTAGTATCATCACAGAGCAATCAATAGAGCCCACAAACATTCACAGCAGTTCTCAAGACTTGAACTAAATTACAGATCAAGTATAGCAGCTGTAAATGACAAAGAAACTGTTATACTCACAAATCAGACAGTACTCGAAACTGTCCAGAAGCCAATGAGCCGCAGGAGAAATCAGATAATTCGGCAAGGCACGATGAATCGCTCACCCAGAAAATCTATCAACCTGCTATCACGTGCAAGTAGATGATTCACGGAGATACAATGCCGCTCTTCACTTCTCAGCCGAAAAAACCAGAGGTGAAGTCGAGGTACAGAGATATGCCGCACAAGACTACAAAGTGCTCCGGCCAAGAGTACTCAATCACAATAGGAACCAGTGCTGCCTCTTTTCTTCTTGGGCAAAACCGCAAGCTCACTGAATCCCCACACCCAAATTAGGGTTTCACACAGGGAGTCAAAGAACCGGCCTCAATCGAAGATGGCCGAAGCCACCAACTTCAGCGCAGCCCACAGAGGAGAGGAGGAAGAACTGGAGTCAAGCCTATGTTGCAAACCGTGCAGCCGAGTCGGCATATGAAGGGGAAACGAGGTGAGCCGCGAGGTGGTACGGGCGGCTGGCTCCGGAGAACCCGGGCCTGCCCGCACCGCCGCTTCTTCCCCGCCACTTCCTCCATTCGCCGCCAAAATCACCAGATCCAAAGAGGGAGGCGAACGGCCGCCACGCATAGCACGCATCGGGGAGGAGACAGAGTCTCCTCTCCCCTTATCTCATAGCCCAGTGACCGACGGGTGGGCCCCGCCCTAGAATCCAACCTTTGCCTTGATCCAATTGGGAAATTCCCAAAATGCCCCTCTCACATACAACACTAGAAACATGCAAATTTCACTCGTTTATTCTGAAATGCAGTTAATTCATCAACCTGCTTCGCCCCAAGGTCACCAAGCAAATTGATGAACACAAACAAAAACATACCTTTATCCAGAATCCTTTTGACAAGTGCTGGTATAACACCCATTCCATTTTGCTTAGCCTCAACAACGAAATCTTTTGAGTTTCTTTAACTCCTCTGTTGCAAACACATATCGAGCGTATTAATTTTCACTTTCCAAGAAGCGCCAAATTAGTGACTCAAATATATATACCTTAACAAGAGACAAATAAATCTTGAAACGTGGCTTGTGGTTGCCACTCGTCAAGACAGTAAAGGCAGTAAAGCCCAGCCAATCTTTGAGGAAGAGAGCTTTGAGAGGTCATATGACCTGAAATACACAAGTGAAAATAGTTCAGCAATGACTATGAAAGGATTATTTGTGGCTACAGTGCCAACTTTTAGGAAGCCATAGCCTACCGATACAATGCGAAATGAGGGACTGCATGAAAACACCCGAGTTCATCTTAGATCTGCCTTCGAAGTTATAAGAAAAATTCTTCGCCATTCAGACCTACCAATCGGAAACACAAGTGTCATTTATCGAAAGTTAATATGCACATGACACACCTAGGGAAATTGCGTGAGATTAAATTACCTTGGCATGATCAGCTATTAGCTCGTCAATATCCAGCTTGAAAGGAGCAAGATCCATATTTGCAGCCAAGGCCAAGCCTGAATACTAACAAAAGTTCAATATGAACCCCAGAAATGTGAATACTAAAGCAGCATTGTCTATCAGTGATAGTGCAGCAAGACGTGAAGGGGCTAATGCAGCGATGCTTCCTGCAGTTTGCTTGTTCATGATATTGATTTTTTTAGCCGATATTGCATTTTCTATTGATGAATTTTCTATCAGTGAATACTGAAGCAGCATCGTCAGTGAATTTTATTTTTGTTCAGGCACAAACTACAAAGTACTAGCAAAGTGACATGTTGAGAGACCATGTGGTCGTGACCCCATGAGAGTGATGAGTAATTGACAAGGGTTTAGGTTAGTCGAGTTTGGTTTGGGTGGTTCGGACCTTGACGTTGCGTGGTGCAACGGGCTCGGTCGGACTTGGTCAAACTTGGTCGTATGGGCTTAGGATGCATATTCTATTGTTTCGACAGGTTTGGACTTCTTCATGGGTAAGTATAATGCTATTTATGTTTTCATGTGTCGAGCGGTGCTATTTGACGTATTTCTTGTCTGTGTGACTGCAGGACATCGAGTGGAGTCGTGGCGAGACACGGAGGAGCGGACTAGGCGCAGGTGGCGCTGAGGTCAGAACGGTCGGGATGTGTCGAAGACGACGTGGACTCGAGGTGGAGTCATGGCGAGGCACGGTGGACCGGACTAGACGCAGGTGGCGCTGAGGTCAGAACGGTCGAGGTGTGCCGAAGACGGCGAAGTTGCGTGGCTTGCAAGCAAGAAATGAGGAAACTTCCTGGAAGGTGCGCGAGGGGCGTTTCGGTAAAAACGCAAAGCTGCACTAAAGGAAGTGGATTGTGGGTAAAGCGCAAAAGCTAAATGGGTAAAGCACTTGGTGAACCCATTAGTGGAGGCTATAAATAGAGAGGGAGATGGTGTGCTAAAATTTGAGAGAGTAGGTGTAAGAGTTAGGGTTGTATTTTGGTTCTCTCCATGCAATGAAATGAGCATGAAATAAGAGGATGAAATTGAGAGAGTTGTAAGAACACACATATATATATATAATCATTCATCTCTCTTCCTCTATTTCAATATGAGAATGTTTGTGTTGATCTATCTCTCTGTGTTTTGAGTCTATGCTTCTCCCTGTGTTCTTAAGAAGGTTTTTCCCGTTAGTTTTTCTTCTTGTTTCGGCCAATGCAAGAAATGTGCATGCAGTTTTTTTGGTTGATCCTTGTCTCTCTGCTTGTTCTGTACTGTGTTCGGCTGGAAGCATCCATTTCCAATGACCATTGATCATTCGGCCAGTACATGCAGTGCAGTAGCTTTTCTTGATGGCAATCAATTAAAGAGCTTTGCTTTTCTTTAGTCCTTGCGGCAAAGGAGCATCATTTAATGCCTTCTTTATTCTCAAGTTTCCAGCAAGGTCTTCTTTTAATCATTGGTTTTGGCTGCCTTGATAGTTCTCGGATGGGAATAAGAATGTCTCTTTTTGCATTTGGGTGTTTCTCTCGGATTGGCTGCCAACCCTTTGCTTTGCTTCCATTTCCTTTGTTTTGCGGGTGCTAGTTGCTGCCATTTCTTGTCTCTCGGCAGCTTGTGGCAGTGCAGTTTTTTTAAAGCTTCGGCCAAGGCAAAAACTGCATGTCCTATGCTTTACTAGCCTCATAGGCGCGGCGCCACGCCGCGCTAGCCACCGTGTGTACCGAAGTAAAAGAGGTGATAATCCGTGAGGAGTTTGTAAAAAAATTAAAAAAATCGAGGCCGTATGTGTATTTTCGAAAAAGTCAAAGGTCTTTTTCGTAAAAAATCGAGAGACTGTACGTAATAAACGAGAAAGTTAAAGGGTTTTTTGTAAAAAACCGAGGGTCTGTACGTAATAAACGAGGACCCGTACGTAATTTAGAAAACGCGGGGCGCTATCCTGCAAAGTGGAGGAGCTTAAAAAAATTGGCAGGGACCTTTTTCGCGAGAAAAAAGGACCTTTACGTAATTTTCGGAAAACAGAAAGAAACTGCCTCCCCCGGCCGTACCAAAATTCCCCCGCCACTTTGCAGTTGCGAGGCGTGATTTAAAAAGAAACGACATTCACCCCCTCTGTCGCCATTTCGGTCCTACACATGTACAAGTACAACTAAGCATTGCAGTTGCGGGACTTTGCACAAGGTAGGGCTCATGTCTCGCGACTAGCATGCCACTGTCAGCTCGGTACACATGTTACAAACCGACTAATAACGAAGATCATCAAAGAATAAGAGACACATAATTTTAACGTGAAAACCCCTAGTAGAAAAAACCACAGACGCACAACCGGTTATGATCACTATACGAGAAGAGTTACAAAGCAGAAGATTTTACAACGAGTCATCAAATCAATCCTGTATGGCTATAAGAGTATATAAGGAGGTACAAAACGACTTGTGGTTGATAAGGAGAAAATTGGATTTTTGCCATCCCAAACATTGGGCTTCGCAGTTTTGCCATCCCAAATATTGGTTTCGCAAATATGCCACCTAAAATATGTGCTTCTTGATTTCTTTGCCATTTTCTCTATTTCTCTCCTTTTTCTCTTTTTCTCCCGCGCTCAGCCACCGGAAAAGACAGTATTGCCCCTAAGCAATACTGGAACCGATTCACGTACCATTCACGTACTGGAACCGATCTCCTGCGCCTTCGTCGAGACGCTTCGACTCCCGTCACTTGCCCCGCCGCCCGGAGGATCGTCGACCACCCAACCCCATGGAAGTACTGGAACCGATTTCCTCATGCTTCTAGTGAGGTTTGTTTAGAATTAATGATGTGTATCAGTTTTCCTGATCCTCAGTTATGCTTCTATCAAACTATTTTTGTATAAATGATGTATAATATTACTTTTCCTGATCCTCATTGTAGATCAATTCCTGATCCTCAGTTTCAGGAATGTCATATGTGCCTGATGAGAACTGCAACGAGAGCATTGATGTCAAGCCTGAACCTGCTCTGCCGTTTAATCCATTGGCTGCTAGAGCAAGCTGCCAGCGGCAAGGATCCTAGGGGCATGCTCCCAGATGGCAAGCTCCCAGCGGCAAGGATCCTAGGGGCATGCTCCCAGCGGCCAGAGAGCATGCACGTACGCGTGCAATTGCTTAGGGGCAATACTGTCTTTTCCGGTGGCTGAGCGCAGGAGAAAAAGAGAAAAAGGAGAGAAATAGAGAAAATGGCAAAGAAATCAAGAAGCACATGTTTTGGGTGGCATATTTGCGAAACTAATGTTTGGGATGGCAAAACTGCGAAGCCCAATGTTTGGGATGGCAAAAATCCAATTTTCTCGTTGATAAGGAAACAAATTCGAAAAAATATGGCCGATTTTCAATAGCCATTTAAATGGCCGCCTATCGGTCCTCCGCTACCACAAACCGCCCTTCTTTCACCGTCAAAAATTCGGATCACATATTCAACAACACACATGGCAGATCGGCATAGAATCGATTCCTACAACGAAGGCTTCAGTGAATTTGAAACAGCTAGATTGCTCGCTGAATTTAATCCAAACACACCTGCGTGACCTGACTACCAGTAACCGTTCAGTGGAGCAACAAACTATCACACAAACCACTACATCACAGACTAGATCTCAAATTTTATACGGATTTGACTGAAACCGTAGAAGAGGGAGAGGAAGGGCAGAAGAGGGCGCCCAGGGCCGATGAACTAACAGCGCCGACGGGGGTTCCCGATTGGGACCAGTGGAGAAGCACGGCGGCCGGCAACAGAAGTGTCCGGCGCCGGCGGCGGGCCGAAAGCCCCAGGCGAGGCAGTTGATAATAATAAGGAATAGTAGAGGGCCTCGCGTGCAAAAACGTCCCACGTCTCTCCTCCGGACCCTCCATCTGGGCCGTACAATTTGATGGGCCGGTGAGGGGACGCCCCGGATCGGATCGCGAATTTCCTTCGCGGTCCAAATCGGGAGGGTGTAATAGGTAATAAGAAACAGTAAAGGGTCACATATGCAAACACACCGCCGCTTCAGGGGAGGCGGAGCTCCGGGGAGCGGCGGGTACGGCGGTCTCGTGAGAGGCTGGCAGGAGCCGTCCCACCGGCGCCGGCATGTTCCCCGAGTCGCGAATCTCCTCGCCAGCCGCCAGGGTGATATACTGGTAAGCGCCGCCCGCTCAACCCCCTCTGCTGAATTTTCTGCTCAATTCAGATGGCAACGAGCCATGTCTTGCCACCCAGTCGTAGAGAAACCGGAGGAGCCAGCGTAGCTCGGCAAGCTCTGCCATTTTACGAGCTGCCTATCAGCGTTTCAACCTGGATTCGACGTTGGTGCTCACCTTTCCCTCGGGTTGTAGTCCCGAACTGAAAATGTACATGCATACGTGAGTCGTGAGGTTCACAATTTTACTTTAGATTAGTCGTGTGTTAGGTGCGCGCGTGTGTGTGTATGCATGTACATATAAGCAGGGCGAATTTACATCTCGAACAGGGTAGACTTTAGTACAAGATGTGAAAAAAATATTTAATATACAGTCTAGGTAAATTCAGTCTAGTCTAGATAACATTTTTATAGTCCAGCTCAAATAGTCTGGATCATTCTACCGCTGAGTCCGAAGCGTAACCAAATCTTTGCTCCGCCACTACATGTAAGGTATGTATAAGTGTGTGTGCGTTATTCCTTGTAGAGAAACTGCACTAGATTTGGTCGGTCTGCACAACATTTTCTTAGGAGGAAACCCCAAAGTAGAAGATAGTGGTAGGAAAGCCATTTTTATTGCTGCAACTATTCGTCGTTACAAACTTGAGAAAGATATGCGCCGACATTTGACGGCAGCTTACATACACTTGCAGGTTACAGCTTATTTCTACATCACATATAACCAAATGGCGAATCATTCACTTGAGCTCCCTATCAATCCTTGCAAACCATGTTCCTGAATCCTGATCGATTGGCCGCACTCCCCAGTATGGACTCTGCTCTGCTCTCCTAAGTGATTACTTCGGTGTTAGGACATACATCTTGCAATCATGTGGCGCCACCGAAGCTGATATTTGCCCCTGAGCCGAGAACGACGAGTGCTGCGTTGGAGATGGAAGAAGTTGTTGTGATGAACCCTGAAAACTGAATTCTGAACCGTGGCTACTGGATGAACTCTGAAGAAAGCGAGCTTACCGCCCATAGATCACGAGCAGTGACAGCTGTGGATGCAGTGAGCCCAATGTTTGACCAGAGTGCAGTGATGGTGGCCTGGTACCCCTGCCTGTTCCATAGAACCACGGCCTTCCTGTTGTCGCTGAGCGAGCCGGCCCAAACCTACAGACAAATTAAGTCTTGTCAGTTTCAGAACCATGCTAAGGATGCACTGTGCTGTGGGACAAATTGCTTCTCGAAAGCCACTAATGCAAAGGTAGAGGAATACCTCCAAGCCGTTGTCAGATTGTACTTTCTTTCCTTGGACGCCTAGCCCATCTGCTCGGGAAGTCGCAGTATGAGTACACTGAAAATTCCAGAAGTATGGTTACGTATGTGAAAGAGAAGGCATGCCTTGGTTGACGGCAATGACCTCCGAGTTGCTGAGTATGTCCTTCGTCTGCTGGTCCATCGATCGCACGTCGCACCCGATTAGAAGAGGAGCCTGCACAATTCAAACCAGGTTTGCAGTGAGGAAATGCAAAAAAGAAAGAAAAAAATCATTGCAACAACATTGTCAACACATAGAAAAATGAGTACCTTGGCGAGTGCCCAGATGCTGAAGTGTGAGCGGTACTCCGATTCAGACATCCCACCGTTGCCCACTTCAAGCATGTCAGGATCTGAGATCGAAGCGCAACATCATCTAGTGATTAGCTGGAAGCTCTCAAATGGTGTAGGCTCTCTAGGAACAGACATCTGAAACTCTTACCATTCCATCCACCAGGTCCGGCATAGGAGGCCCATCTGTCATTCTGGTCTGCACGGGATATCATACTGAAAGAACAGGGTAATTACGGTCAGTCCTACCAATTTCAGTAATTATGTAAGCTGAAGTTCAGAGGAGACGAAATGAGCAGCACCTGCCCCAGTTGTCGGCGATGTCGTCAGTTGTTCTCCAGCTGTTGCCCATGCCGCTTGCCCATGTAGCAGGATTTTCTCTCCCCCTAAACAGCAAAAACACAGTAGAGTGATTCAAAAACACTTTTTCTCTACCATCTAGTCAAAATATGTTATGGCGAGCAAACTCACCATTCACACAGAGAGAAGAAGATGTTCTTCCCATAGGTCTTCATGGCATTGCTCATTTTAGTATATCTGCATTGGCCATGAGAATTTACTCAGAACGCTTACACATAAAGCCCAATGTGTTTGCCATGTGGAAGTTTGAGATATTGTTCTCCTTTACCTTTCCATGGTGCCCCTGCCAGCATCATTGCAGTTGTCGTACTTCAGATAATCAACTCCCTGGTAGAGGGCAAAAATTAGAAGAATATCAGAATCAGGGTGTCAGTGTTGATTTGGCATCAGCCATCAGGTAAGCAATTGTAAGAGGTTTACCCAGGAGGAGAAAGTTTTCACATCTTGCTCTTCGTGATCAAGTGATCCTGGCATTTTGTTACTGCACGTGTGTGTCCTGCAATACAGAGTGACTTTAGTTTCAGGTTCATTTTGAAAATATGTTTTCAGGTTCATTGTCAGTTTGTCATTACTAAATACAAATTCTAGTTTGATTGGGCTAATGAGGAATTTTACTTTAGGATGAGACCAAATAAGCATTCTTGTTACGATAAATTAGATAGCTAGCATACCCTGCATCACTGTAGATGCCAAGCTTCAACCCTTTTGCATGCACATAATCTGCAAGCGCCTTGATGCCAGAGGGGAATGTTTGTCTATTTGGAACAAAGTTACCCTGAATAGTAGTAATGCAACCTTGTCAATACAGATGATAGTAAAAATTTGTTAGGTCTTCATAAAGAGAAAAATGAAGAAAGTGCTTATTTGGTCATTGAGATGCCTAGCAGTTGCACAGGCATTACAAAACTTCTAAAGACTGCTATTTTAAATTTTCCACTTCTACAAATTCTAATACTGACACATTAAAATCAGTAGTATCTACAAGCAAATTTTTTTACTTCTGCATAATATAGTTGCTAACTATTAGTTCCTGTCCAAAATTTCTTGAAGTTCATAACCAAATTAGACGAATTTCTTGAACTTGTGTCCTACAAATATACTTTTGCAGTTGCACCGACGATAACGCTGAAAATGATAGGGGTGGTTAGCTTTGCTTCTGTGGACAATTTTTATCGCCATACCTGGTAGTCCCTGTCAGATTCTGCCCAGCAATCATCTGAAAAGAAGAGATGGAAAACATTTGAGCTATGAATTACTTATCGTTAAAACATAACGTTTTTGTCCAAAGTATCGTGTGAAATAGGGTTCCGATAGCCATCCGTACCTATGTTAACATATTCGTAACCCAATTTCGCCAGACCGGTGTTGACCAACGCATCAGCTGAAAGAAAGGGGAAACAATTGGAGCAGTCTTAGGATCCCACATGCTTCTATTACAGTATACTCTAAAACAGCTTTGCATGTAACAATGACAAGATTACAAATAATGCTTGTGAGAGAAATTTGGCACCATTAAAATTTCATTGCATTATTATTCTGGTAAGAATGAGATCATCACGGGGTCGGGGTGTTTGTCCAGCGCCAACAACCACCATCATGCAAATAGTGACTAAGTGGACGGGGTGTTTGTCCAGCACCAACAACCACCATCATGCAACTAGTGACTAAGTGGTTCTAGACTTCTAGTACTAACCTAAGTTATGTGTCGATGGAATCAGTCCAAAAGGAGCAGGTGCATGCCTGCACCTGCCCTCTTCTTACTAGAACTGGTTAGTTAGGCTGCACCAATCCATGTCTGACCCCCTTTTCTGATACTTCCATCTATTAACAACCACAAATTAATATTCTAGATCATTGGTGACACTATGGTCAATTGATTTTGATGTCCATTTGGACCACAAAGATTGACTGATGATGTGATTAATGTATTCAGCCATAAAAAGCCTGATCTAGATTTGTTCAGAGATCTGCCCTCCGCATGTTGTCCGCATGCATGAACCATTAAATCCAATCCAATCCTCAAGGGACAAGAGAAAGAATCAATGAAGTCCTTTAAGTCCTTTTCTCAATTTATCGATCATCATTATGGTTATGGGCCATCATCACCCCTCATGAACATGGTGATTAAAGTTTCCATGAACATTCTGGCCAAGGGTCTATTCAGCATGGACCCTCCCCTCTCTGTACCGTTACAGTATTTTTGCAGCGAAATTTTACATCACATGTGCTCTTGTTTCTCTCAATGAGTGTAGCTAAAACAAAAGCTCGTTCGTGCTTGGATTCTTTCCATTCTGATAGTGCTATATTGGACCAAATAAGAGAGGATGCTGTTGCAAAAGCAACTAGCACTGCACTAACACATGGTTCCTTCAACAGCTTCCTATTTGTGTTAGACACTCCCTTCCCTACATGCTAATTCTGAACTATGAAGAAATAATGCAATCCTGTTATGCTAATTAACCAGCCAAGCAACGCACGCAGCTGGACGACAGCACTGATTCATTAGTGCAGACAACTTATGCAGGGGTTTTCTCACAAAAAAAAAGGTAAAAATATGCAGAAGCTAAAGCAAAAGCAACTCTGAATGAATGATTCCCAGATCTGATTCGCCAGGTGCTGAAGGAATAAAGATTGGTTAGAGATTTGGAGAGCGAGGAGAGAGGATTGTCCTCTTCTTCGATGAGTCCATGCGACTTGCTGCTTGCAAGCTGTAACAACTCACAGCCCTCCAGTAACTGTAATTTGTGCCGGCCGGCCGGCCGGCCGACAAGGGTCGCTCAGGGCGTGCAGCCTGCAGCTAGAAAGGACCGTGTCCGTGAGCGCGAGGGTCTCTGACTATTGGTCGGCGTGCAACGCCCCGACCGCCCGGTCGGGCCCGGCCTGCCCAAAGGGCTTTTTTATTTAAAAAAAAGGCTTTTTGGCTTTTTTTTCGCAGAGTTTTTGATGCAAATTTACTGTAATGGCGATTAATGTTTTGTAAATAAAAAATAAAAAATTAGAAAAACATGTTATATCTTTAGAATAATGCAAAAGAATAAAAGAAAAAATATAAAAGACAAAAAATATAAAAACTAAAAAAGCTAAAATTAAGAAGCCCAGAAACTGAAGCTGTTTGGAGCGAGGCCACAGTCCACACAAAAATCCTATCGATGTCTCATGTCCAGTTTGTATTAGCTTATACTTCTGATTTCTGTTTAGAAAAACTAAAAGATAATATAAACACTCGACTTCTCGAAACGGCTTCTTCATTCCCTTCGCTACCATCTCTCCAAAGATAATGCAGGGGGTCATAGGTGCATCACACCCCACTCCTCTCGCTCCCATCACACACACATCTCTTTCATTTTTGCACCGCTCACCCCCCCTCTTTTAAATGTCTCTTTTAGCCACTACTATTTATTTTCAGTAAAAAAATTATAAGTCATAACCTCTTTTTTAGCCACTACTATTTATTTTCAGTAAAAAACTATAAGTCATAACAAAAAACCGTAAGAAGAAAACAATAAGAATGCCCCCTCAATCTCACCGAGTCACGGTGTCACCGTGTCGGCATGCACCCACCACAATGCAATTGCCAATGTGCTTGGCCATTTGACATGTTCCTCTGAAACTTTGTGCTAGATAATTGGATGCTACACCAGTTGGGTTAAGTGTTGGGTTTTATTACTGTTCATGGTGATTGGTGAGGTTAGTTAAGGAACCATTAATTACATGAATCCTTTCTTATTTTTGGAAGAAGAAAAGAACTTCTCGACGATACGAGAAGTGCATGAAAAACTCTCCCACGTCGCCTCACCGACACCCTTCTGATTTCTGAATGTTTGCTAACCCAGTGTTGTTGACGTTGATTCGTCAACGTACCCACTCAACTATGCCATGTCCCACTATGCTTCTAAAAATGTTCCAAAGTAATTCCCCAGCAATTTTTTTCTTAAAACAAGTGGCTGTACTCTGAAAAGCAGTAAGAAAAGGAGCTACTTCTCTTTCTTTCGCTGGAGAAATATATAACCGGGTTATTTGCATATATCAATCTGCAGGACATTGCAGCATGGTACGTAATAACATGTCACAAGCATATACAAGTGATTGGACAGGACAGTATGTGCATTGGAGAACTGAGATGGAGGCGCCATGGATGCAGGTAAGAGCTAGCCATAGGTAAGACTTGACAAGGGGAGCGGGAAGGAGTGTACCTGTTTCCTTGATGATCTCCTCGTTGATCCCGCAGAAGAAGTGGTTCCAGCTATTCCACCTAACACATTTAGTCACCAGAATTAACATTACTGGAAGAATTAGGACCCCATGATGCATCAGTGCTGACGCTTACCACATGCGACATCCAAAACCGAAACAAGACAGCACCGACACGGATTACCAGATGGTTAAAAAAGAAGTGGCAGGTCGTCTGATCCGTCATGAACAATGAAACGGAAGTACAGTGGCGCAGTTAAAAAAAGATTAGTCTTATTTCTTGCACAGTTTAGGTTGTAATGTTGTATAGTTAAATATGTGAGCACAAGGACAGGCTAAAGGGTCAAGCACAAAGGGCAGCAGGGGAAAGGGCAAAAGAGCGTCAGATAGGCCGCCAAAAGAACCAAAAACAGGGATATCTTTTCCCAAATTTTGCGGGCATGCTCGCTCGCAGCCTCTCGGTTGTCCCTGCAGATTTTTACACTGAAGCCTTGGTTGGGTTTAACGTTTAATCCCTGATGATTTGGAGCCAAAATAATCTGAAACTTTACTACAAAGTGACAGGTAAAGAAACACTGAATCCTCACGAATGATTTGTTCGTGCGCGTAGACGACATGTTAGGGAAGTTCATATTGACTTCGGTGGCATAGCTAGTCTATTTTTATGAGGTTAATTGATCTTATAGATTTTTACTTAATTAGTGCTAATATTTACCAATAAATTTGTAAAACTCTGAAGATTTTATAATAGTTGACCGTACAGATTTTAAGACCTGGCTATGCCACGGATTGACTTTTGTTTTACTTTTTACTTTTGGTTTATAAATAGTAACAGCTTGCAGAGAGAGACGCACGTACGATTTTAGCTGTTATAAATAAAAATTACTATAGTATACGCTATAATTGACTAAGTAGAACATGTCTTGAAAAGACGTCCGTGCGGTTTGAAAGATAGATACCGTACAAAACTTATTTATCATAGAAAAACAGTGTTTTTGGAAGTTGATAGGAACTAAACCAGTCCACTGCTACTGGCGTAGTAACATTTCCATGCAGGGGAGAAAAGTTTTCTCGGCGCGAACAAACTGTAGCCGTGCAGGAAGGAAAGGAACAAAAGGAGCTTCATGATGAAAGCAAAGCTTTAAAGTTAAAGACGAGCCCGCAAGATTAGGCTCTGCGCCTTTCGCTTCCCTTCCACCGCAAGCGAAAGACATATCCTTTTCCTTTTCATCGCACAAAACGTTGTCGCGATTACGACCAATTGATAACTGGTATTATTGCAACAAGTTAATAAGTAGCTCGCCTTGCACTTCCCTCTCACGCATGACATATTCTATGCTTGCTGAAATCGTCTCGGTTGTTTAGCTCCTCGGCCGCATCGATCGATGCCGAGCAGGGCAGTGATTCATCTGATTGATTTTGTTAAACAAACTGTTCGGCTAGTGCCGTGCGAATCGCGGAACGTGCAAGCAAGATTAAAGAGAGGAAGAAGGGAAGGCTCAGTGGCGGTAATGGTGTCGGCGAGAGTGTGTACCCCATCTGCGGCGTCCTGCCGAGGCCGTTCTCGAACGCGCGCCGCCGCGCGCGCCGCGTCCGCCACGCCGCCCGCAGCTCCTCCGTCACGTTCCCGGCCGGCGCCGCCCTGGCGCCCGCCGCCGCCGTCCACGTGGAGGCCATCGCGGCCACCACGAGCAGGAGGAGGAGCAGCGACGACGAGGTCGAGGCGGGCGCCATGGCTGGCTAGCTGCTCTGCTGCTGCTGAACAGAGCTGCAGCGCTAGCTTTGAAGTGTTGGGATGGGATGGTGACGGGGAGGAGGCGCGCTTTATATAGAGGGGTGTACCCGCGGGCCCGTGGGGCCCGCTGCTGCTTTTTTTTTATTTTTTTTGTTGGAAAAAATAAACGTATATTTTGCGTTCACTCTTTCGCTTGACTTGTGTCGCGGGTTAGTCCAAGTCCAGCAATTAGACAGATGCGTCGGGATGCCTTTATGGCTTTTTACTTATGCTATGGTGTTAATTTTTAAATGATATATTTTAAGCTAAAATTTATTAATTGATTATAGTATATACCATATTGATCTCAATTATATAAATTAAAATTATATATGACTGTTGCTTTATTCATAATCTCTCTTATTTTCACTCTTTCGCTTAACTTGTGTCGCGGGCTAGTCCAAGTCCACCGATTAGATAGTGCGACGAGTGCATTCAAATGGGTCTGTGGGCTTTTTTACTTATGCTATAGTAATTACTTTTTACATGGTATATTTTTTAAAAAATAAAGTCTACTAATCGATTTTAATATATATTGTACCGATTTTAGTTATAAGAGCTAAAATCATATATAATTATCTCTCTTTATAATCTTTTATAAATAAACAGTCAGAATTCAAAAATTATAAACTAAAATTTATAAACTATATGTGAGAAGAAACCTCGTCTTAAGTATAGTACTCGATCGTGTACGAGTCTTTGTGGGGCCGGCCGTGGGTGGTGGTGGCGTACCGCCGTTCGTGAGGGCGACGCCGTGCGGAGGATGGAGCGCAGGACACCTCAACATGTTGTGTCAGGCTTGGCACCTTTGTGAGCTGCGAATGCGATATCGAAGTAGGAGCAGTGTATCGCCCGCTTTTTACTTTTTATAGCTATAGCTTTTTTATTGAATTAGTTGGCACACGAAACTTATTTAAGATATTTTTTAAAGTTTATATCCTGGAGTACAGAATAGTGCGCGCATGAAATAAGTGCCAACGTGTCTTGTATGAGTATGGGCTTTAGTGTCATATTCGTGTAATTTGTACTTTTCCATCTGTACAAATGTGTTTATCGATACGCCAATAACGGCTTACCTAGTATTTATTTAACATAAACAACTTATTTGCGAAGAGCCACCAATACTGCTCATGATCACATTTAAATGGAGGACACCATACTCTCAGTCTCAACCAAAGTCTCTCTCTCTCTTCCTCTACGGTAGATCCGCCCCTCCCCCTATCTTCTCTACGGTAGTTCGTCAGTGGGTGGGGGTCAATACTATTGTATATTACCTCTTGAGAAAATTGCACTATAGATTCGTAAACTTGTGAGGTTATGTCACTTTAGTCCGACATGTTATATTTTACTTTTTGAGCTCCCTAAACTTGTCTCTATTTGCATGGCAGGTAGTTTTGGCCGTTTGGTCATGGAATTGGCTAAGCTGGCGTGTGGGATTGCCTCGGTGGCATCTATGACACTTCAATGGCATATTATTTGCTTCAGTGGCCATGCGCACGCAAGCCCAACAAATTCAGCTGAGAAGTACCATCTTCTCCTCCCTCCCCACAACCCTAACTCCCCCAAATCCATGGATCCTACCAAATCCAACACCCCACTGCTACTCCTCGTCATTAGCGCCCCTGTGTTCCCGCCAGGGGCGTACCCTGCGGCTACCTACGTTCCATAGCTCTACGCGCCGCCGCCCAGCAGATAAGAAGCCATAGCACCAACCGCCTTGATGCCATCTAGTCATCGCGCTAGGGTTTAGGCTCCTGCGTTGCACCTCCTCCGCCGCTGAATCGAGGTCATCCCTCCAAATCGCAGTCATCTCCGCCGCCTAGTCGACCACGCCGCCTTACCCTTTCCCCGCCGTCAAATCGAGGTGCTCCTGTCCTGCGCCGCCACATTCCCCTCTCTTCTCCGGTCCCGCGCCGTGGCCTTCCCCTCTCCCTTCTCCTCCGGTCCCACGCCACCGACTTCCCCTCTCCCTTGTCTTCTCCTGCGCCACTGCCTTCCCCTCTCCCCTCTCTTCTCCCGCATGGTCGTAAGCGCGTGGTCGTATGCCATGGTCATATGCCCCCTCTCCCTGCCATTGAATTGAGGTACTCCTGTCCCGCGCCACCACCTTCCCCTCTCCCCTCTCCTCCAGTTCCATGCCGCCGCCTTCCCCTCTTGGCTCTGGCGCCACCGCCTTCTCCTTTCCCCTCTCTTCTCCTACGCCGCTGCCTTCCCCTCTCCCCTCTCTTCTCCCGTGTGGTCGTAAGCCATGGTCGTTGGCGTGTGGTCATATGTCGTGGTCATATGCCGTGGTCGTAAGCCATGGTCGCATGACGTGGTCATAAGCCGTGGTTGTAGACGCGTGGTCGTAAGCCAAGGATGGAGCATGCGTGGCGGGGCTGCAACTTCTACGAGGGGAATGCAGAGGGAGTGAAAGGAGTAGTGGGAGGGGGTGAAGCCTTTGCTTCCTTTTGTTAAATGTAATGCTCCAAAGAATGTTATTACTACTGTGATCTTTTGAGCATTAAGTAGACAAGTTGACAGAATTCAATTAGGAAAGTTTGATTTTGTTGTGTTCTAATTAATGAATTCAATACAGCGTAGGTATTTTTTAAGCTAGAGGTGTTCTAGTGGCGGGTGGTGAACACGAACGTCGAGGCGATGCGGCTCAGGTGCTGGATCCAAGAGCTAGAGGGGAGGCTGTCGTAGTACGAGCAGCATAACGCTGGGCTAGAAGCTCTGCTTCTAGACAGGGAGAATGAGAACAGATAATTGAAGGAGCAGCTCATGACATTCCAAGCGCCACCTAAGCAGCCACATCAGCCAATTCCATGACAAACGGCCGAAACGACTTACCGTGCAAATGGAGACAAGTTTAGAAAGCCTAGAAACTAAAATAAAATATGTCGAACTAAAGTGGCATAACCTTACAAGTTTAGATATTTACAGTGCAATTTTTTCTTACCTCCTATCCTAGTTTTCTTTGGTTTTTCTGTTCAGTCAGTGAGTACCGAAGCTGGTCTCGGATGATCACCGGCTAAGTAAGCTCGTCTCAGATGCAGAGCCCTTCTGGCAGGCAGCAGTTGAAGATGACGGGCATTTCTCTTGGCGAAATGAGGCCACCATCAGCATCAACATCTTCAGGTGGTTCTCCGAGTCTTAACATTCGCCGAAGACCAACTCCATTGCTCAACCCATGTCCGGCCTTCGTACTCGTCGATGTATTCCAGAAGAATTGTCACACACACGTCCAGGGCAAATGGTGGCACCATGTTGCATGGGTTTTTCAGATGAGAATTGAGATCGTGAATTGAGAGAGAGAGAGAGAGATTTTCTGCGTAGGGATTAATTTGTGCGTAGGTCAAGGACACTTTGTTGTTGAATTGTGGTGAATTCTCCTACTACAACTTTGCAATTTGATCAATCAGATTGGTTTGCAGGTTCTAACTTTATAGTAATATCTTTTTGATTTGAGGGCAAAATTTGGGATGTACTTCCTCCTTATGACTTAATGAAATCGAGTTGGTCCCTAATTCTTAAAAAGTCTGATCACATTTTTTGTCCTCTCATAGATGACTTTATTTTAATAATTAATTTCATTTGATATCGTAATGGGAGTGCACTTAAAAAAAGAAAAGAAAAGAAAGATATCAAAATGGTTGGTCTGGCTAGCCAGTGACTTCACTAACGCGAAACCCATTTCCTCTCAAAGGGAAAGCAAAAGGCAATTCTTTTTCTCTTTTTTCCTCCTTTCTGTTTTATTTTTCTTTTTCACACCATGTATCTGACAGTTTTAATTTTAAGATCTTTTGGATCAAAGAAAACTGTGACCTACGGGAAAATGGGGCCATTCACTTCAACAAATCGATACTTGCTTGTGAGCCTATGTTCAGAAGCTGCTGACTGTTACGGTTTATAAATTCTCAATCAAAAAATGGATAGTTTATAAACTAAATACATTGGAATGTTGTTTCAAATTGTGCTTTCTTGGGAGTTGTTTTTAACTCCGATACCAGCTATCATCTTACAAGAAAATATGGTCTCAGAAGCAAACGTAATAGCTACTTTGTAGATACAATACAGAAACCCAGGATGCATTTTTTTATAAGAACGAAGAAAAGGCATTGAATGAAACACTCCTTATTCCAACACAACAATAGTTTATATACATTGTGCTTGCTTATGTTCTCTAAACGTAGTCTTTGATAGACTGTCACATTTTTCTCATCATAATTCTTTATGGGAAATAAATACTATTATTTATTTGTGTGTTTTGTTTGAATTGTTCTAACTTGTTGTTTTCCTTACTAGGATTTGATGTGAATGACAAACATGCATTGCTCAAACTAGTAGTTTGAATACGAGGCATTTCTTTGAACCTCACGACAAAAAAATACATTTTCCTAAATTATATATGACTAATTGTGTGCAGAAATCAAATTAGATTCCTATGCGTTTATGAGGATGTTACAGAGATATACAAATGAGATCTGATTGCGTCTGACCTTGGGAAATACATTTTGACGGCCACCGCCCTTGAGGTGGATCATGCCTCCAATAAATGCAATACAATTTTTTTTATGTTTTTTATACAGTCTTCTGTAAATATCTAAATATACAATTATATTTTATATGTAACGATATATTCATATTATGACCCTGTTACATAACAGCAGTCTCACCACCACAAAGGACTTAAACATGATCATTGTAAACTATAGCGATTTTTGTACGCTCAATGGTATACTATGTTAATTCTCTCATATTCACCTCACAAATATAAAGTTATCAGGTTCAAAATTTATCTTTTTATTATTGTTCTGTATGCAGATGTCAGATATAAGTTATATTATGACCCAAGCACTCATGATTACATCAAGAAAGCTTTATTTTTTTTAAGAAAGATGAGATTAAATCAAAGAAATCATCTAACAACAACAAAGGCATACAATTCTATGCAACCAAAACTCATGACTAAGGACATATAATCAATGTTTTTGTCGTGGATTCCACGTGCACGCTTACTAGTATGTGTAAACGTGTGAATAATTGTTATTATGATAGTTTGAGGGTTAGGAAATGATTACAAATTATACTCTAAATGTATTTAATCTGATTTTAGATGTGACTTATCACCTTGATTAGCTAGGTGCAAAATAGACAGACTGCGTGACAGGCTTACAAGTGGGGTTCTGTTTATCTAGGGGATAATCTGTAGCCTACTTTACTTTTATGGGGTTTATTCCCTTTAAGTATTTGGTTCTCTGTCTTTCTTCCATTCTATTCTGTTCCAGGATATTGGTACATTCAACTGAATGTCTTTTCCAAATTTTGATTTGTGGCATATCTATCTATTTCGTCGTAGAGAAATAGATTGCAATCTAACACTTCTACTAATACTTCTACTAATATTTTATGATTACATCCATATGTGATAAGTTAATTAAGCATAAGTTGATGTACAATTGAAAATAGAAGACAAAAGCTTTTCTTCTAAAAAATAATCTTGGAGTAAATATGATGTGTGGCATCATCTGCTTATGTTAATTTGAATTTAAAGTGTCTGTTGACCAAGTTTTAAAATAAAAAGAGGTAGAAAATTTAATTATATAAGAAAAGAAAATAGAAGTGAGGAGGATAGTGAGGATATGATAAACATTTTACTTGTTTTCCCCCTTCATCGAAACATGGTAATAAGGCCAATATTGATTTCCTCTATAAATTGATTTGTACCCCCTTAGACATACCTATAGTGGGTTATGTATATGTGTTAGTGTCTATTTCAATACCCCTTAAATATGTCAATAGAGTGTACTACAGTGTATGAGTATCTGGCGATGCAACTCAATAAAGAGTTCTAGAGTACAGGAGTGTCTAGCAGGTGCAACTTAAGAGTTCTAGATGTTAGAATGATCTCAGCAGGGCATTTGGCCCAACGGCCAAATACCCTCCCCTTGCTCGCGCCCTGATCGGGGGCGCCCAGCCCAATAGGCTGGTGGGCCCCTGTCGCCAGCGCTATATAAACAGAGGTGGGGGCCGGGCGGCACGTATCCCAAGGTTGACCGTGCCGCCGCCACCCCACCGACAAACCCTAAGACCCGATCTGTCAGAGGGGGCGCTAAAGCGACGGGAAGCACCACCGGCCTCTTCTCCAGATCACCGCCGCCAGGAGCCGCCGCCGCCCGGGACGCGCCGCCGTCTTCGTTCTTCTCCGACCGTCGCCGTGCCCGCGCGCCGCCGAGATGGCCACCTCTTCCTCTACGTCTGAAGGTTGGTACCCCTCTCCCTCTCAGTGTATCACTCAAGAACCCAAACGCAATAGAGAAGAAGCCCTCTAGATCTAAACCCTAGGATCCCCAAAGTATATCAATGGTATCAGAGTCATGCCTAAGGGTAGATCTAGCGGGGAAAGACACCGTCGTCGGTTGACCGGCGTGCGGGAAAGAAAAGCGAAGAAAAGCCCCCCTAACCCTAGAAATCGGCAAAAGAAAAGTAAAGAGAGGGGAATGGACTCACCGGTTTTGGCTTGGCCGCCGCCGGGGCCAGCTCCGCCGCTTGGGCCCTGTGCGCTCGCGCCGCCGGGGCCGGTGCCGCCGCTTGGGCCGCCGTGCGCGCGCGCCGCCGGGGCCGCTGCGCGGGCCGCCGCCGCCTCGTGGGCTTCGCACTGCACCCGTGCGCGAGGGCGCCACCGCAGCCGCTCCGCGCGCGCCGTTCCCCCTTGCCGCCGGTGCCGCTCCTCTCCGCGCGTGGGAGCCGCCGCCCGTGTTTTTCGGTGGAGGCAGGCGGAAATGGGGGCTAGGGTTAGGTTTTCGGGGGTCATATCCCCGCCACGAGCGCGCTCGGCCGTCCGATTAGATCGGACGGTCGTTCTTTTGCTGGCCGAGTCCTTTTGGGCCGGTCGCGGTTTTCCGGCCGTTGGATTGAGATCTGACGGCGAGCGCGAGTGAGTGGGCTGCCGACGGTTTGCTGGGCTGCGGCCGCGCGGGGCAGGCCGGTAGGCCGTGGGCCAAGGGAGCGCGCGTGAGGCGCGGCTGAGCGGGCCGCCGTGGGCCACGGCCGCGCGGGAATGGGCCAAAATGGCCGTTTGAACAGTATTTTTGTTAAATGGATTTTAATTGTTTTTCAGAAGTATTTATTGATGAATTTGATTGAAATTTGATCCAAATCTCTGTAATTTTTTGCACCACCGTGTATATTTTTTCAGAGATTAAATGTGTACTGTATAATGCTTCTGAATATTGAATTATTTTAGAATAATTACAGTTTCCGCTGCAAAAGTTAAGATTGAATGATTTTCATTATTAAATTCGAACCAACGGGAGAATTTAATTTTGAAAAAATAGATAAAATTTCCAGAGATTTATAATATTGTTATTTACTGACCAACGTTGTTAATAACAGTATTATAATTTTTTAAATGATGATTTTATGCATTATTTCTATTTCTGCCCAACGGTGATGTAGATTTAATGTATGATAGAATTGTTTTAAATTGTATGTCGTATTTTTGACCAACGTTGGAAATAAGGCATATAATTTTGATGTTACGTTCTCACTGTATTTGAAATATTTTTCAGGAGGATACAACTTGATGAGTTGTATTAGAGAAATCCCCACTCTCAAAGGTGATAATTATGGAGAGTGGAAGAAAAAGATAGACTTAGCGTTTATCTTGGCTGAGGTGGACTGGGTCCTCACTACAGCACATCCCACTGAGCCTTTGGCGCCAGTGAGGGAACAGAATGAGGATGACACTGCATGGCAGAAAAGACAGAGGGATCATGCTCCCTTACAGATGTCTTATGATCTTGATCATAAGAAATGGACCACAGCCAACAAGAAATGTATGGCTGTGATAAAGAACACAATTGAGCCTGCGATTCTGGGCTCAATTGCAGAGTGTGACACTGTCACTGAATACCTTGATAAAATAAAGAGTCAGTTCACTGGCTCTTCAAAGACTTATGCTACACAGCTGATTAAGCAGCTGGTAACAGAAAGGTATTCTGGCGGTGGCAATGGCATAAGAGAGCACATTCTTAGAATGAGCAACTTGGCATCTAAACTTAAACCGATGGATTTGGCTCTCAAGGATGAGTTCCTTATTCATTTGGTTTTTGCTTCTTTGCCAAAAGAGTTTGACACTTTTGTTGTCAACTATAATATGCAGCCCGAGAAATGGGACATGGAAAAGTGCATAGCTATGTGCGTGCAAGAGGAGGAAAGAATCAAATCCTCACATGGTGGTTCTATCAACTATGTGAAGGATAACAAGAAAAAGAATTTCAACAGTACCTCCTTCTCAAAGAACAAGGGAAAAGGCTCTGTCCATCAGCCTCAACAGAATAAATTTGCTGTAGACAAAGATCAGTGTCTTCACTGCAAGAAGACGGGACACTACAAGAAGAACTGTCCTGATTATTTAAAGATGATAATGGCAAAGAAAGGTGAGAACATTATTACCTTTATAAATGAATCCATGTATGTGCAATATTCGAAAACCACTTGGTGGATTGACTCAGGAGCAACTGTTCATGTTGCTAATTCTTTACAGGGATTCCGTTCGACGAGGACTACGTAAAGAAACGAAAGATGCATTAAAGTTGCAAATGGAGTCCAAGCTGAAGTTGAAGTCGTTGGCGATCTTTCGTTAGAGTTAGCTAATGGCTCCAACCTTTTACTTAGAGATGTCCTTTTTGTTCCCTCTTTACAGAGGAATTTGATTAGTGTTTCAAATTTGGACAAAGATGGTTATGATTGTAATTTTGGAAATGGCAAGTGTGAAATAATGTTTAATAAAGAATGTGTTGGTCTTGCCATTTTACAGAATGAGCTTTATTTGTTATCATTGTGTGATGATGTGAATGTCGTATGCGATAATGAGAACGTTGCGTGCGAGAAAGTGATTGAATCCTCGTCTACGAATTTAAACAGAAAACGAAAGAGAACTCTAGATGAGTCGTCGAAATTATGGCACTGTCGTTTAGGCCATATTTCGAGGGGGAGAATAGAAAGACTAGTAAAGAATGATATTCTTCCTCCATTAGAGTTCTCAGACTTAGAACAATGCAGAGAATGCATTAAAGGAAAATATGTAAAGAAAATAAAGAAAGACGCTAAAAGAAGCACAGGAGTTCTACAAATTATTCACACAAATATTTGTGGTCCTTTTCCTGTGAAAAGTGTGGATGGATATGACTCGTTCATAACATTCACAGATGATTACTCCCGTTATGGATATATTTATCCAATCAAAGAAAGAAATGAAGCCTTGGATAAATTCAAGATATTTAAAGCTGAAATTGAAAACCAACACGATTTAAAGATTAAGATAGTCCGATCTGATCGTGGGGGGAGTACTACGGTCGACATACCCCACATGGACAAGTTCCTGGACCTTTTGCAAGGTTTTTACAGGAAAATGGAATAGTGGCCCAGTATTCTATGCCGGGCGAATCTCAGCAAAATGGAGTAGCTGAAAGACGCAACCGTACCCTGATGGATATGGTGCGAAGTATGATGAGCTACTCCACACTCCCATTGAGTTTATGGATGGAGGCGTTGAAAACCGCCATTCATATTCTCAACAGAGTGTCTAGTAAGTCGGTGCCCAAAACACCGTACGAGTTGTGGACAGGAAGAGTTCCCTCACTAAATCACTTACGTGTGTGGGGGAGTCCTGCTGAGGCTAAAGTATTTAACCCAAACCTTGGGAAACTTGATCCCAAAACAGTAAGTTGTCATTTCATTGGCTACCCAGAAAAGTCAAAAGGTTATCGTTTCTACTGTCCAAACAGATATACAAAGTTTGTAGAAACGAGACACGCTGTCTTCTTAGAGGATGAAATGATGAGGGGGAGCATGGTAGCTCGAGAGATTGACCTTGAAGAGAAGCGGGTGTATGCGCCCATTCCGATGATTCAAGAGCCATTCTTCACACTACCTGTTGTCGCTGCACCGACGGTGCAAGACACTGTGGTGCCAGCACCTGTTATTGTTCCTCCTGTGGCAACAATGAATGATAATGAGGAACCTGTTCTTCAGGATCCTATAGAACCTATTGCCTCAGATGAGGGGGAGCAACAGCAGCCTCAAACAGAAGATGTACCAAATGAGGAGGCCCCGAGGAGGTCTCAAAGAGTAAGAAGATCAGCTATTTCTGATGATTATCAGATTTATCATACAGAGGAATTTCAAATGGAGGATGATCCCACCTCATTTGAAGAAGCCATGAAAAGCGAAAATTCCTCAAAATGGCTTGAGGCCATGGAAGAGGAAATGAGGTCCATGAAGACTAATAAAGTCTGGGACTTGGAAATTATTCCTAAAGGAGCCAAAACAGTAGGCTGTAAATGGGTCTACAAGACAAAGCATGACTCCCAAGGGAATGTAGAAAGATACAAAGCGCGACTTGTGGCAAAAGGATTTACGCAAAGAGAAGGGATTGATTACAATGAGACCTTTTCTCCAGTCTCATGTAAAGATTCTTTCAAAATCATAATGGCATTAGTAGCACATTATGATTTAGAGTTACATCAGATGGATGTAAAGACGGCATTTCTTAATGGGGATTTGGAGGAAAATGTTTACATGGCACAACCGAAAGGTTTTGTCGTGGAAGGAAATGAAAGAATGGGATGCCGCCTAAAGAAATCAATATATGGGTTAAAGCAAGCTTCAAGACAGTGGTACTTGAAGTTTGACAGTACAATAAGAAAATTTGGTTTAAAGAGAATGTAGAGGACAACTGTGTTTATGCAAAGTTTAAAGATGGGAAGTTTATCTTCCTAATCCTGTATGTGGATGATATCCTACTAGCTAGTAGTGATGCCAGTCTGCTACTGGAAACAAAGAAGTTTTTGTCCTCAAACTTCGATATGAAAGATCTTGGTGAAGCTTCATTCGTTCTAGGGATCGAAATTCACCGAGATAGAAACAAAGGGGTATTGGGACTGTCACAAAAGGCATACATAGAGAAAGTCTTAAAAAAATTTGGTATGCATAAAAGTAGTCCTTCACCTGCACCTATAGTCAAGGGCGACAGATATGGGGATTTTCAATGCCCCAGGAACCAGTATGAGATCGATCAAATGAAAGCGGTTTCATATGCTTCAGCTGTCGGAAGCTTACAGTATGCTCAAGTGTGCACACGCCCTGACTTAGCATTTGTTACCGGGTTACTTGGCAGATTCCAGAGCAATCCTGGAATAGAACATTGGAAATTGATAAAGAAAGTCTTGCGTTATTTGCAAGGAACAAAAGGCCTCATGATGACATACAGAAGATCAGATTTACTCCATATAGTGGGGTATACAGATTCTGATTTTGCGGGAGATGATAGAAAGTCTACATCCGGATATGTATTCACTCTCGCTGGAGGAGCTATATCGTGGAAAAGCTCAAAGCAAACCGTCACTACATCGTCCACAATGTATGCCGAGTTTGTAGCATGTTATGAGGCTACGGGGCAGGTGAACTGGCTAAAGAAGTTCATACCCGGTTTAAAAGTGGTTACGACATCAATAGACCACTTAAGTTGTACTGCGATAATGAACCCGCAGTAACGTATGCCCACAACAATAAGTCAAGTGGTGCTGCCAAACACATTGACATAAAGTACTATGTTGTGAAAGATAAAGTTCGGGATCAAATTATAAGTCTAGAGCATATAAGTACCGCAAATATGTTAGCGGATCCGCTTACTAAAGGCTTACCACCCAACGTGTTCAGAGAACATGTAGCCGGCATGGGTTTAAGGGAAAGCCTATGATACCTGGACTAAAAGATGGCCCAAAAAGATTAAAGTAACTATTTCAGAACAGAGAGGTGTATTGTAGCTGTTGAATCTATCGGCGATTGACCGTGACGATGAGACATGTTCTATGCACTAATCTATGATGGAATGTGTAAAGTCAAAGGTAATTAAAGATAAAGTATAGATTGAGATCAAGGGGGAGAATGTTAGAATGATCTCAGCAGGGCATTTGGCCCAACGGCCAAATACCCTCCCCTTGCTCGCGCCCTGATCGGGGGCGCCCAGCCCAATAGGCTGGTGGGCCCCTGTCGCCAGCGCTATATAAACAGAGGTGGGGGCCGGGCGGCACGTATCCCAAGGTTGACCGTGCCGCCGCCACCCCACCGACAAACCCTAAGACCCGATCTGTCAGAGGGGGCGCTGAAGCGACGGGAAGCACCACCGGCCTCTTCTCCAGATCACCGCCGCCAAGAGCCGCCGCAGTCCGGGACGCGCCGCCGTCTTCGTTCTTCTCCGACCGTCGCCGTGCCCGCGCGCCGCCGAGATGGCCACCTCTTCCTCTACGTCTGAAGGTTGGTACCCCTCTCCCTCTCAGTGTATCACTTAAGAACCCAAACGCAATAGAGAAGAAGCCCTCTAGATCTAAACCCTAGGATCCCCAAAGTATATCACGAGATTGTACGAGTGTCTAGTTTAGCTTAGGTTGCAATTGTATCTACTGGGTATGGAATTCAAATATGGGGAAAAAGATGATATGGTGCTCTCTTATGCTTTATTTTTCTCTCAACTTTTAGTATTTTAGTACCCCTTAAATATCTGAATAGAAGGTTGCGTGCATGGTAGTCTTTCTTAGGTGCAATTCAGTAGAGGATTTTGGAGTGTAGAAGAGTCCATTGGATATGAAATCAGGAGAAAATGCGGTGATATGGTGTTATCTTGTGTTTCATTTTGCACTCAACTTTAATGTAAGGTTAACATATATAGAATTTGATACTTATGCATTTTTTTTTCTTCAGAAAATTTTACTGCTCATGTCTGAAAATGAAAGGATGCAATGTGTATCCAAAAGCAGGGGGATGTGGTTGTCTGGCCTTTTGGTCAGGCAGGGGCGGCCATATGCGGCGCTAAAGATCGGCATCCAAAATTGGATTTTGACCTCCAAGCACAGAGACAAAAGCCTTCTTTATCTCCACTTAAAATGCATTGGATTTTCTAGTAGAGCAGTACAAGTACTTCCAGCTGGATCTATGGAAGGTATTCAAACAATGCCCTTCAGAGAACAGAACTCGGCACTGCATTATTATCATCGGTTTAATGACGGATTTGGTGGAGTAAGTAGTGGTGGAGGTGTCATTAGTTAGTGGACGATGTTGTCAACCTCCAATCCTCCATTAAAACAATTCCAGCAACCATATCTGAGAGAGCAGCTAGCCCCTGCATGATACCATGGAGTGGTAGCTAGTAGTTGATGTGACACAATAAAAATGGAAGTAAACGAGCAGATGATAATCAACAGGATACATCAGAGTTGGCCAACAACGTCGTGTATAAAAGGGTATGCGCCATTGGAATCTGTTGGGAGAGATTGTTGACTTGTCTGGTATCGTGGAGGTCCCATCAGCCGCCAAGAAATTGAAAAGAAAAATCTTGGATTGGATGGCCATGGAATCGATAAACTTGATCTTATCATGTATGTGCACTTACGCTGTATTTCAACCTATGTGATAGCTTGACCTTTATCACTTGTACCTGCACTTGCATTGCACTTCACCTCTGAATGATCGAGGAGCATGAACTCGAGCAACACCGAAAGTGTAATGTTTAACAATAGGAGGATGTTGATGCTCCACGGTTTGTTCACATCCCAGTCAAGATGATAAGCATCCGTCGTTCGAACATACGACGTCCCATCGCTCTCATACTTATTAATTACCAACAAAATGCCAGCACGAAATCTTCTACTATTCCAGCGTTCCAAACAAAGTCTTAGGGCCAGTTCCTTTCGGCTGCGGCTTTTGACTGAAATTTTTGAATTTTGGCTGTTTACGGTACAGATTACATAGAGACAGATATTTACTTGTGATTTTAGCTGGTACAGATGTTGGGCTTTTAACGTGTAGATCGTTTAACTTGTAGACCCCGTCTTGAGAAAATACTCCGTTTGAAAGTTAGGTACTGTAGCAAAAGCCAAAAGCCACCGGCTTTTGAGGTAAAGAATAGGTCCTTAGTCTCTCGCCGTGTCACACGGTTAGGCTAGTCGGACCAAGGCAATACGGTGATCGTTGAGTTTGAGCTGTATCGTGAGCGAGCGGAGTTGGCGGCGGCCGGAGATGGATCGAGTTTGTTGGCCAGACATAGTGTAGCAGAGCGAGGGAAGCTAGCCCTAGGACGTGCCTCGTTTTGCTTGCACGGAGCTCAGTCCAGGGAAAAAAATTCGTCCGAAATTTCGCTATTTCGGCGAAATCTCGCTTCTTTCGCTGGTCAACGAAAAAATCGGTCTCGGTCAAAAAATTCGGGCGCTTTTGAATCGGCCAGTCGAACTCGGCCCTTGGCAGACGACACTCGAGCCGCACCCGCACGCATCGCGCAGCCCAGCCCAATAACCCTAACCGCACGCCTCCGGTCCTCCCACACCGCACTCCCTAGCCCCCATTCCAAACCCTAACCCCAGCGCCGTCTCACCGAGCATCGAGCAACGGGCAGCGGCCAAGGAGGGGAAGAAGAGCGGTGGGCGGCGGCCAAGGCGGGGAAGAAGAGCGGTAGGCGGCGGCCAAGGTGGGGCAACTCCCTCCCCAATTGATTCGACGGCGGCACAGCTTCCTCCCCGATCGATTCAACGGCAACGCATCTCCCTCCCCGGTGGTGGCGAGTGGAAGCACCTGAATATGCGGCGTCGAAGGAGAGGAGGAAGGGCGACATGGGTGGGCACCCAATCTCTAAGGCTGAAGGATGACGGCCTGCTGTTATGCGCTGCCCAAGGACCCGAAGAAGGCAGCGCAGATTGACACAGCGGAGGACCAGCGCTAATCGGGAAGGTATTTATCTTAATTCTCAAATTTTCGTTAAATTTCATCAAAAATTTGATTTTTTTTCCGTCCGAAATTCAAACGAAATTTTCGTTCTTTCGTTCCTTTCGCCAGCAGACGAGATTGTTTTGCATCCGAAAGGAGGAGGTCAGCTGTTGGAATGAGATCACGAGAGCTCCGTCGAGCTCAGCTGGTCTCAACTTTCAAGAGAAAATGAAACCGGCGCGGCATCCGCGTGGGTACCTGCGCGCGCGGCGGGCGTCAAGCCGTCAACCAACGCGAGGCGACGCGCGCGGGAACGAAGCGAATCTGTTCCCTTGTGGCTGGTGACGGCACGTCCAACCCCCGGCCGGCCAGCCGCGCGGTGACGCCTGAGCGGCAGAGCCATACCAGCCCTTGTGTGGGATCATTAGCCGCTCCCTGTCTGACGTCTGACGACTCAGGTTATCGATCGGCTGGACCGGAGCACGCATCTGAGCATCTCTCTGCTCAGCAAACGCACGCAGCAGACGCGCGGGAGCACGCATAGGAAGAAACGTGCTCATCGCAACTCACAGACACGCTTGCCCTCTGGAGCAGCGGTGGATTCAAGATTCTGGCAATTGATCATATACCCTCCATTTAGATGGAAATTGAGGATTTACCCTCCTGACCCACGTGTCAGTGACTTATGATAACCACACGTGTCATTGAGATATTGAGGGTAAATCCTCAATTTCCCAACTAAAGAGATGGTATATGATCCAATCTCCCTTCAAGATTTCGTCCCACCTGAGATTGTGAAGAGCTGAACACTACTACTATCTGGTCTAGAGGAAAAATTGTATTCCAAGTTTGCCTGAGTTTTATACTGATAAAAATCCTACATTCTTAACTGGAGCCTAGGTTGTCATAGAACTAAATCGGTCCTTGCCCTACAGCTCAGTAGATGCCAATCCTCCTGACCGTGACGTAGCGCGGTGGCGTGTTCCGGCGCCGGCGGCCGGAGATGGACAAGAGGCACAACAACTGCGGCTTAATTGCATGCCTTTAACCTTGTGATCGAACAAGAGAACGGGGGCGCCCTGTGGAAGCGATCCAACTGGTTAAAACCCCAAATGTAGCATCTTATGATTCTTAATTAACCCTAGCTTGTGATTACTTAGCCAGAGTCATTCCATTATCTCCTTTTCAAGCCGTCTTTGTCGAGGATGGATTGGTCGTCCTATGCACGCAAGAACGTAAGACCCACGTTGATTCTTGCGAAGCTAAACTAGCTATCTGCTTATCCATGTACACCTACTCGCGCCCGCTACGTGGCAAGGCGTGTCACATTCATTTTCATGTGCGCTGGACAAGCCGATCGATCTATCCAATACATGTCACCAATGTGCTGTTTTCTTTGCATTTCGTTGGACTTCTTTTCTTTTCTTAAAGATCTCCCTTGGCAACTTTACCGGCCTCTCCAATTTATACAAATCGATATACGGTCCTATTCATATTAATTTTTAAAAACTGTTTTTATAGTAAATAGTTTTTCTACGGTACATAGCTTTCAAATAAAATATTTTTTTAAAGTGGGACCTACTAATTGATTATAGGGAGTGAATATTGCACATGCGACTGTTTTTTCTCTTTATCTTCAGTCACTTTTTACACTGTAATTTTAAGTGATTGAGAGTGTAATTTCAAAAGGGGTGAATTAGTACACTACAACTTTAGGTGACTAAAAGTGCAACTTCAGGTGACTGAGAGATAAAAAAATTCAGTCGACTGTGCAATAGCAAAACTGTTGATTATAGTACACACTGTATCAACTTTATTTATATCGATCAAAATCGTATGCGAATGTCTTTCTATAAATTTCTCTATAAATCATTACTATTTATAAAATAAAATAAAACATTAATATAAATAGATCCATATTTCTAACACAGATTAGCTAGGTTAGCTTCACCTACCCACCTCCTGCAATAAACAGCGAAGAAAGAGCGATTTAACTGATGTGCGAACACTTGGCCATGGCTAGCCCATGAGGCCATGATTTGATCCAACAATCCATATATTGCTTCATGACCAAGGAAGGATCGATATGTGTTCATGCACCGTATGTGCTCGTCGGCAGCAATGATTGATCGTGACGTGCAATTGCACTGTTCCTACATATTTGTTCTTTTTAGTTGCGGCTTGTGGCTTTTGGTTGTAGCTTGTGATTTTTGGGTTGTTTGTACGAGAGATTAAAGAGTAATAGAAACCCACGTGCGGTTTTTGCAGATATAAATGAAGTCAGTAAAGTATGTACTACAATTAACTAGTAGACTCTATCTTAAAAAATATTCTGTTTAAAAATTAGTTACTGTAAAAAAGACGAAAAGCAGCTTTTAGAAGCCGAAAGGAACAACACCTCAAACTGGACATTAGCTAGTGCCAAACAGTGTCAAAAAATTCAAAGCAAAATCCTATCATTTGCCTTTATATCCCTGCATCGTCCCAGACCTCGCCGTCTCGCTAGGAAGCTGCACACTTGTCCGGAGCACACAATTAAGGTCATGTTCCCAACATTTTCTTGCTTCTGGCCTTTACAAGTTAAAATTGAATGAAGTGATTTTTTTAAGATGGTTTGCATAAGTTGTTTGTTGTTTTGAATGAAGCGACTTCTTAATACGAGTGTTTCTTACTTACTCAACTTCTCACAATCAGCTAAAAGGCATAATCAAAAATAAAAAACCACAACACTTTTAAATAGAACTAAAAGAAACAGGAGCCATAGACCTCGGTCTTCGATCTTCATCCAGTTGTCTGTCTTTTAGCTTTGGGTGCCGCTTGGTTGGGCTGAAATAAGCTGGCTTATGACTAAAATTGCACTGTAGCTGATTGTGGCTTATTTGACGTAACTAAATTTTAAAAATTTTAAAAATAAAAAACAGGTTAGCCCATCATGGATAATACAAATGAATACGAGAAAAAATAATCAGCAAAAAAGCTCCAATAAAAAAACAGAAAAAGACGAAATTTAGAAATAGTGAAAAATATTTCAGAAGCCAGAATCTTTAGCCAAAATGAGCGAGGCCTTGATAAGAAGGTGATTGTTTAGCTTGTGACAGGCGATCATGGCATGGGACGACCCATGCAACGCATCCAGGAACGTTCCTAGCCAGGATAACTATATATCAATCATCTCAGAAAAGATTAGCCACAGCAAACTGAAGGTTTACGGAACACTAGGTAGCTAGAACTGCTCCCCTTTTCTTTACGGAACACTAGGTAAGCTAGCTTCGACGACTGCAGGCTGGACACATGAAAAGAACCACCAAACACCTTTAATTGGTCAAGATTTGACCCAGAAATTAAGACAATGGCCAGATCCGGCATTATGCATGTCTGATTTGTTTATGCGAAAGCAAAGGGAATGGCCAGATCTAGGTGGTGATCGGTTCGGCTGAAAAGCTCGTGGCTTATGACTGAAAACACTGTAGCTTGTTGAAAAAAGCACTGTAGCTGACAGAAGCTTATTTAGCATAATTAATTTAAAAAAATTTAAAAATAAAAAAATATGTTAGCCCATTACGTATAATACAAACAAATACGGGAAAAAAAGAACCGGCAAAAAAACTCAACAAAAAGCCAAAAGTTCAGAAAAAGACGAAACTTATGAATAGTGAAAAATAAGCCAGAAGCCGAAGCCGAGTTGATCAGGGCCAGTCTTCTTCTTCTGCTCCATGCGGGCTGTATATGTAGTAGAAACAAGACATGGAAACAGTCCAATCTAATCCCTTAACACCATGTTCCATATGCAGCATTTTGAGAGTAAGTACGAAGAGAGACGGTCGAGTGCGATTTTGGTCAGTGTAATTGAAATCGGTATAGTATCTACTACAATCGATTTATAAACTCTGTCTTAAAAAAATATTTCATTTAAAACCTAATTACTATAGCATAAACTATAAACAAAAAAAAAACCGGCCAATATTTTAGCTTGTGACTTGCAATCATGGCAATGGCATGGAACGATCCGTTCTTGTCCAGGCTGTTCAAATTGGTTGCTAGAATTGCCCCCTTTTTTATGAAAAAAACATTAGCTAGCTAATCAGCTTGGAGCCTTCGACTAGACGCATGAAAAAAGTCACTACCTATCTTTAGTTTGTTTAGTTTTTAACACATACATCTGCCCCCCTTTTCTTTATAAGAAAAAAAAATAGCTACCTAATCAGCTTGGAGCCTTGGACGACTACCAGACACATGAAAGAAGCCACAATCTATCTTTAGTTTGTTTAGTTTTCAACACATGCATCAGTACTATATTGCAGTATGGTTGGTATAGAGCAATTAGATACTTGCACATGTTATATACTTTATTATCTAACTACCGATTTCTTTTTTCGAAAAAAAAGGCGCGCGGTATATCGTTTTAAGCGTACAAGGATACGATGCGACGTCGCCCGAGCCCCGAGGTACCGTCAAATTCAGCTTCGGTCCATGGGCTGGTATGTGCGGCCCAACAGGGAGACCGACGCGAAGTCGGTGGTCTCGGTCTCCCCCTCTTGTAGATATGGCTGGCTGTCTGCTGATTTTTTTAGCTGTGTCTGATATCTTTTATTAAAACTAGCTGAATGCTCGTGCGTTGCTACGGATTTAAAAAAAATTAGAACATATTTATATGCACGCTCCAACAAATTTTACCACTCGTTAATTTTAAACATGTAGTAGGATAAAATTTTAAAATCCGTAGCAACGCACGGGCATTCAGCTAGTATAGAATAAAAGGTTGACTTGTAATGAATGATACATATAAGTGTGTGCAATTCATTGGATCACAATTCAAGCTAAACCATCCACTGTGTGCTTTTCTTAAGCCCCAGATTGTGTGGTAATGGTGTTCACTGTTCAATAAGACGCAGTTTATACAGAGTTCTAGCAATAAGCAATAAATAAAAGAAAGAATATTCATGAGTGGGTCCAAGTCATGTAAGTGGAAGCACTGAGAGGTGAATGGAGATGTGTAGTAGATAGACCATTAGTGACAAAAAAGGAATATTGTCGTAAAACCGCAATCTTGAGATGCTCTTAGCTTAATAATTGTAGATCAAATATCACTACTCAAAACAGAGGAGGAATTATCTGTCTTAACCTATGAGCTGCCGCTGCCTGTACGTTGTGTATCAGAATCTCTCTGCTTAGAATATTGTTGGTATCGGCTCATTGACTGATCAATGCTGAAAGAGAGAATAAAAGCTCAGTTAGCTGATGGTTCAAATATTCAGTGATGAGAGTGCTACCAGTTCAACTTGGATAGTTAACTACTGAAATCTTACGTACATGTAAGGAAGATTAAGATATATCATGTCCCCAGTTAAAATGATATTGCCATTACAGACCGTGTCTTGGAGACTTGGACTATCTACAGAGGTCCCAAAAAATCAATACCCTATCTATCTGATGCAAGCACATTCTGACGCTTTGTTAATGTCTCTTCGTTCTGGTATTTTTAGGCGTCTAGGATGGTAGCTGTTGGGACAAAGATAGTTTTTTTGGGTTGTGAGCATTTTACATATCTGATAAACAATTACAGGGCAGATGCTAGATCTAAATTGAGAATATAATTTGTTCATTTCGGCTATACTATTTGCTTTTTTTACCTATACCACGATTACTTCCCAGTGCACTAACAAGGCAAAGTTACACCATTAGCTCTGAACCATTTAATTTTGTGCAATCAAACAACCCCTAGTCTCATTTTGTTGATTCCAGTCCGTCTGCTATTTTATTTTGTGCAATTAAAACCTTCTAACTATTTTTGTTTATATGAGCCCTCATAGTACTCAAAATTGTCTAATTACATTTTTGTCCATACGACTAACGGATTGATGGTGTGACTATAAACATGTGCCATAGCTAAAATATAACATCATAGTAAACTATTATTAAACATCACTATTGTGTTCTAAAGGATAAATGTTTACTATTACATTTTTTGAATTAGAATTTTTTTCACTAATTATTGTTTTGGTGAGATATTGTCCTCCAAAACACATCAGCAAGCCTAGATAGCAGCTAATCTTGTTAAGTTTAATGAGTTACATATCTCTGTCAGCTCGAGTTAACATACACATCAACAATCCATTAGACAGCAGGACGACGAGGCGGGGAGGAGTTGGGGGAGAAGGAGGCGGCGGCGGCGCGGGGTGGGGAGGAGTAGGCGAGGGCGGAGCGGCGGATGAGGGAGGGGACGAGGCGAGGGCGGAGGACGGAGGGGAGGAAGCGGCTGACATGCGTCATTTTTGCACATATTTGTCTATCATTTTACCCCATTATTTTTCGCATTTCAAGACCATTTATCATCATTTACATAGTTTTCCTATATTTAATTGCTCGAAATGGACTATTTTACATTTTTCTGTATTTCTCAGCAGACCGACGCGATCGAGGCGCATAAACGACAATTTTGGACTTTCAGGACTGCTCTGTATCGATGTGCGCGTTGTCACGGATGCGTAGGATCAAACCGCGCTAAAATTGGACTCCCGGAGGGCTAGAACAGAAGAAGTTCCATTGGGGAAGGACTGGACTGTAATTTCTGAAAACTTGGAGGGCCAAATCACAAAAGGCCGAAAACCCCAATCCCACAAAACCCTAGCTGCCACCCAGATCCAAAATTGAGCCTGGCACATCTTTCTTCCCCAACCCCGTTTGCTTCCCTCCTTTCTCTAGCTCCGGCCGGCGGCGAGGCCAGGTCGGCTTGCCACCGCGCCACCATCTCCACCGGCGTCCGCCATCCCCCCATCTCCATTAGCCCGGCCGCTCCTCCATCACTTCCCCCTGTGCCCCCTTTGCTTCTTTTCTCCTCTCTCACATCATTCTCCATCTCCGGCCGTCCCCTCCAAGCGCCACCACCTCCTCACTTCCCCGCCTTCCTCTTCCTCTCCTCCACCAGATCCGCCGCTCCACGCCGCTAACTCCCTCCTCTGCTACTCCTCCACTCCACCACAGAGCGCCGCCGCTTCTCCTCAGTGCCCCACCTCGGCGCCGCCACTCTTCGGTCACCACCGGCGAGCGCCGCCCCTCCTCTCCTCAGTTCGGCCACCGCCTTCTTGCTCTTCTCCCCTATCCTCTGCTCCGACGCTGACGACCACCCACCACATCACCTCCTCCACCTCGGCGCCGCCGTACTTCACCACCTCCGGTTGCCGACCACCCCACCGCCTGCTTCTTCTCCACCGAGTCCGACGACACTGACATGCGTCATATTTATATATAATTATCTGTCATTTTACCCTCATATTCTTCGCATTTCGAGATCATTTATCATCATTTACACGTTTTTCTATAATTAATTGCTTAATTTGGATCATTTTACATTTTTTTGTGCTTTTTCCGTAGGCCAGCGCGATCAAAGCGCACAAACGGCAAATCTGGATTGCTCCGTACAGATGTACGCGTTGTCACAAATGCGTAGGATCAAACCGCGCTAAAAACGGAGCTCCGGAGGGGCCAAAACAGAAGAAATTACATTCGGAAGGGACTTGTTTGCAAACCCTTAAAATTTTGAGGGCTAATTTGCAAAATGGAAAATCCCCATCTCCTCAAAACCTCCTGCGCCGCCGCCTGGATTTCTTGGAGCCGGCCACTTCTTCTTTTCCTCACCTCCCCCATTGCTCTCCTCCCCCGTTCTCTTCTCCGGCGCCGGCGAGGGCCGCGCCAAACTCGCTGGCGGCCACCCTGTTACCGCCTCCGCCTATCCCTTGCGCAGCCACTCTCTCCGCCGCCTCTCCCACCTACGCCATCTCCTTCTCCATCTCTCTCCGCCGCCGCATCCTTCCTACTCGGCCGCCTCTCTCCCTTCTCCGGCCGCTCTTCTTTCTCTACCGCCGCCCCTACCTCTCAGCGCCTCCCTCCATCCGGTGCGCCTGCCGCCCTCTTAGCCCCTCTCCCATCTCGGCTCCGCCCTCTTCTCCACCCGCGCCGACGCCTCTCCTCGCCTCCTACTGCGCCTCCTCTACTCCCTCCTCCATTTCCCAGCGCCTCCCCATACCTCGCCGCCTCACTACCCCGCCGGCCACGGCCACCCTTCCCCCTTCTTCTCCTATTCCGGCGCCGTCACTCCTCTTTCTCCCTTCTCCACCCGTGCGCTGCTCCCCTTCAGTTCCATCGCCGACTTCTTCTGCCTTCATCGACACCGACGCCCTCTTCTTCACCACCGTCGCAGAGCAGGCGAGGAGGGAGGGGAGCAGGCGAGGGCAGAGCGGCGGCGGAGGAGGGAGGGGAGGAGGCGCACGAGATTCGGTGGGGAGGCAGGCGCCCGGGCGTGAGGAGGGCGGAGGACTGTGGGGAGGAGCAAAAGCTGCGCACGACATTCGATTTTGGGGGAGGAGAGAAGCAGAGGGCCCCACATGTCGGCGCTTTTTTCTGTGAGAGGGTGGCAGAGCGTCGGACGCACCATCACCTTCAACTCGTTCTTTTAAGAGTAGATAAATAATATTTATTAAAAAAGTAATTTTTAGAAAGAAATAAGGAGCAATAAGGAAAGTAAGAAGAGTTGTATGCATGAGACGAAAGTGAGAAGAATAAGGTGCGTATTGTGCCCTGTGACCCCTACTTTATCGTCGAGGTGAGACGTACATGTATGCATTGTGCTTCTCCAACCGATCAATCAATTATCAGATTCTTGGAATTATAAAGACTCAAAGAACGGCTGCGCGGTATCGTGCGTGCGGTGGCATGTAATAATGCGTCGTATCCCTTATCGCACGGAGAACCGCTGTACAAGGTGGGCATCGCCGTTCATTGGCCTACAGCAGTGGCGGATCTAGAATTTTATTATATCTCGCTCTGAACTCTAAAAGATTAATATGTTAGAAGTAACGCTAATTTATATCTACATAATGGCGTAACAAAAGTATATCACAAATATATCATTGAAATAAAACTTTAGCTCAATACTTCAATATACAATGTAATAAGGAAAACATAGCAGAAACAAGGATACGGCGATACCGCGACATGATATTTTGCAAAAACATGGGTACAACAATACGACAAGTATATATTTCAAAATTTTAAAAATATTGACAGGCTACAAGAGAGCAAAAAAACTGAGATTACCTTAATGAATGCTATATATTTCATTATTCCTTACCTCCCTCAATTGCTACTTTCAGTTATAGACTGCATAATCGATATTTTTCATGAATCCCAATTCACAAAATATAAACATCTATAGATAATTTGAGATATGACAATACCAACGCCTAGCACAAAAATCATTCATGACAAAACATCATCATTTTATTTTCACAAGATGGATCCTATATACATAAAAGTCATGCGTATAATTTACCTATTTTTCCAACAATTGATTAGATAAAAGTAACAAGGTAGTCATTCAAAATATGGGGAAAAATATGAAGAGATTTTAGCACAGTCTATGTATGGTATGCACTATGTGATGCTCAATAGCCTGTTCTATTCAAGGGTGTATTCTGGGAGCCTCCTAGTTCATCGCACTATGTGCTAAAAGAAAATACATGGTTCATTCAAGAGACCAAACGTGTGTATGACACACAATCATACAAGAAGAACAGATGCTCAATAGCCTGTTCTAGCATGCTTTGATTTCCCTAAACCCTAATAATATCAATAATCAATAACATCAGATTCTAACGCACCATTGTAAACTCATGCTTATATAAAAACTCCTAATAAATCGCCCCCAAACCACCAATGCAATAACTGAACTTAAAATTCATAATGTAGCCATGGCAATGATTAAAAGGTCATGATGGAGTTCACCTCAAGCGCATCGATAGTGAGGAGCAAGACAATGATTTTCTCGGAGAACCTTTGGCACTCTTCGTGGTCATGCGAATGTGGCACCTGTAAGAGATGTTATAGAACAAGGACCTGATCTCCTTCAGCTTGGCCTTTGCCACAACCGGATCGCATAGGCAGTGAAACAACTGTGAGCAGTGAGCAAGGTGAGTCATGTAGGTCAACTGGATCAGCAATGCAACATCTTGTAGGGACATTTCCTTCCTTTTCCCCTTGCCATTGCCCATAGCAAAAGCCTTCAGAAAAGAAAATGCAGGGTCCAGTACAAATGCATATTGTAAAGAAGCAAGATTGGTTCTTGGCTAAATAATTTCCAAGCAAAGCACAATCTACAGCCCACTACTAATACAGATCTATCTTACTCTCAAATCTAACCAGAAAAAGCCATAGATCTCTTAGAAAACAACTAAAAATCCTATCTTTTCTTCAGATTGGACTAAACGAGAAGTGTAGAAATGAGGAGAAGAGCAGCAGCACAACACACACAAGCTTGTATTAATCGTTGTATTTATACACGTACAAAGCCATGGTGAGTATCTAACAGAAAGAGAAGGAAGTGGGCGAGGTTAACAGATGCAAGCCGAGCCATCCGGGAGTTGTTATCGCATGTAGCAGTGATCGCCTGGAGAACCGAAGATGCAGGCGTGAAGCCGTTGCTGTTAACACCCCCCCCGCAGGTTGAGCGTCCGGTGGCCGGATGCACTAGCTGGAGCGGAATTCTGCGAACGCCGGTGTGGACAATCCTTTTGTCATGATATCGGCGAACTGCTGCGACGTTGGCACATGGAGGACGCGAAGCTGCCCGAGAGCGACCTTCTCGCGGACAAAATGTATATCCAACTCGATGTGCTTAGTGCGACGATGATGGACCAGGTTGGCTGCCATGTAAGTCGCCGATATGTTGTCACAATACACCACGGTAGCTTTGTTGACGGGAACGTGGAGCTCGCTAAGGAGCTGTCGCAGCCAGCAGCACTCAGCAACGACGTTCGCAACCGCCCTATACTCAGCCTCCGCGCTTGATCGGGAGACGGTTGCTTGGCGTTTCGAGGACCAGGACACCAGGGAGTCGCCGAGGAAAACCGTGTAGCCTGACGTTGAGCGGCGGGTGTCGGGACACCCTGCCCAGTCTGCGTCAGAATATGCCACGATGTCCAAGCTTGGCGACTTGTGTATGTGGAGGCCGAAGGTCGTCGCGCCACAGACATACCGAAGGACTCGTTTGACGAGTGCCAAGTGATCAGCCCTGGGATCATGCATATGGAGACAGATTTGCTGGACTGCATAGGCCAGATCAGGCCGTGTCATGGTCAGATATTGGAGTGCCCCAGCGATGCTGCGGTATTCAGACGGATCATCCACTGGGGGACCGGAGCTGGAAGACAACTTGGAGCTGGTATCCACTTGTGTTGAAACGGGCTTGCAGGCTGTCATATTGGCACGTTCGAGCAGCTCTTCGGCGTATTTCCCTTGGGAGAGAAAGAAGCCAGCCGGCGAGCAAGTTACGCTGATGCCGAGGAAGAAGTGCAGCGGTCCCATGTCCTTGATAGAGAATTCGTGGTGAAGCTGCTTGATGATGGCCCGAAGAAGATCAGCAGTCGATGCCGTGAGGACAATATCGTCGACGTAGAGCAGTAGAACCGCCATTTGTTGTCCACGCCGTAGAACAAAGAGGGAGGTGTCGAATTTGGTTGAAACAAATCCAATCGAGCGGATGAACGTGGCGAAACATTCATACCATGCCCGCGGTGCTTGCTTTAGCCCGTATAGAGATTTGGACAAGAGGCAGACATAATCTGAATGTTTGTCGTCGACGAAGCCCGCCGGCTGTTGGCAATATACACGCTCATGTAGAAACCCATGCAGGAAGGCGTTATTCACATCTAATTGATGCACGGGCCAGGCGCGGGAGGAGGCGATGCTGAGCACGGTGCGGATTGTTGCGGATTTAACCACCGGGCTGAATGTCTCGTCAAAGTCGATTCCCGGTTGTTGAGAGAACCCGCGGACAACCCATCGTGCCTTGTAGCGCTCGAGGGTGCCGTCGGCACGCATCTTGTGCCGAAACACCCACTTGCCGGAGATCACATTTGCACCAGGAGGCCGAGGGACGAGTGTCCAGGTCCTGTTCGCCATCAACGCCCTGTACTCATCCTGCATTGCCGTTAGCTAGTTAGGATCACGTAGAGCCGATCGCACGGATTTGGGTATGGGGGAGATGTGTGAGGAGGTGACCAGGTTGGCGTATTTTGGGTTGGGTTTATGGATGCCGTCTTTCGCCCGAGTTGTCATCGGATGAGATGGCTGACGCCCAGTGGGTTGAGCGTGGATTGGCGAAATTGTAGGTTGGGTTGGTGGGCTGCTGGACGAGCTTGGGGTGATAATCACGGAGAGCGGGGAACACGGCACCGGGATCGGGTGAGTGGGTGCCGGCGGAGGACTGGCCGTTTGATTTGGCAAGAGGTGAGTAGGATGAGGATCGTCGAGGAAGTCGAGAGAAGGTGAGGGTGGTTGTGGCGTGATGTGCACAAACGGGAAAGTTGTTTCATCGAAGTAGACGTGTCGAGACACGAGGACGCGTTTGGACGTGAGGTTATAGCAGCGGGGCCCCTTGTGATTCGGAGAATACCCGATGAACACGGAAGCAACAGAACGAGGAGCAAGCTTGTGTGGAGAGGTGGCCGTTGTGTTGGGGGTAACACAGGCAGCCAAAGACTCGTAGAGCCGTGTAGTCCGGAGGAGCACCGTACAGAAGTTTGAATGGTGTGGTGGGATGACGAGGTCTACACGGTCGTCGGTTAAGGAGGAAAGTGGCAGTAGCAAGAGCTTCGGCCCAGAATTGCGATGGCATGTGTGCGTGGAAGAGGAGCGTGCGAATTGTTTCGTTGATTGTGCGAAGAATGCGCTCAGCCCGTCCGTTTTGCGGAGATGTGTAGGGGCATGACATTCGTAGCAATGCCATGATGGGAGAAGAAGGATCGGGAGGCAGTGTTATCAAATTCGAGTCCGTTGTCTGCTTAGATGGTGAGAATCGGTAGATTGAACTGGGTTTGAACAAAGCGATGAAAGTGTTGAAGCGTCGCAAGAACATCTGATTTGTGTTTAATGGGAAAGGTCCAAGCAAAGTGACTAAAATCATCCAGGAGAACCAGATAGTATTTGAACCCAGAGAAACTAGAAATGGGGGACGTCCATACATCACAGTGCACGAGCTGAAATGGAACATAAGAGATTGAACTAGAACAAGGAAAAGGTAAACGAATGTTTTTGCCTAATCGACATGCATGACAGTGTTGCATAGGCACGTTATTGCATGATGGAGATAGGTGATGCAGGGTCCGTGAGAGGGTGGAATGTCCCGGGTGGCCGAGACGGGCATGCCAGAGCTTGACGGAAACGGAGGATGCATGAAGACTTGTGGAATGTGATGGCACATCACGAGGCTTGCCGACGGGGTAGAGGTTGCCTGAGGAGTCACAGTGGAGAATCACCTTCTGGGTTCGACGGTCCTTGATAGCGAAGCCAAGATTGTCAAATTCGATAGTAATGAAGTTGTCACGGGTGAGAGCACGAATAGAAACGAGATTTTTAATGAGCTTTGGGGAGACTAGAACATTGGCGAGGTGCAGAGGTTGAGAATTTGTAGGAATGGAAAGATGTCCAGTGTGCGTTACCGGTAACGTGGATCCATCGCCAACAACAATGTTAGAAGAGGAAACAGGTAGTTGAATGGAAGAGAGATTACCAGGAGTGGAGGACATGTGGGAGGTGGCGCCTGTGTCGAGGTACCATTCACCGGCGCCCGGAGCATGCTGCTGAACGGACATGTTGTTGAGGGCGGCGATGAGTTGAGTCTGGTCCCAAGCGGGTTGCGCAGGTTGAGGTGCTGGTGCGCCGAGCATACTAGCACCAGTGAAGGCGGCAGGTTGAGGAGGAATACTGGGACGCGGTCCGAGAACACTCGCACCTGGCACGTGAGGGCGCCACGGCATGGGCCAAGCGTGAACCATGCCGGTCCATGGGTACTGCGAAGTTGGATGTGACGGGGCGCTGTGACGGCCAGCGGAGTTGGATGAGCCGCGATCGGTTCCTTTGCCCTTTTTGTTTTTGTACTTGGACCGTGATCCTGGTGTGGAGTTGAATCCGCCACCGGTGACATTCGACGGAGGGGCCGAAACATGCAGCGCCGTGTCGGCGGAGGGGTTCGCCGATTGCAGCTCATGGCGTTCTTCGAGAAGGAGGAATGATCGGACACGGTTGAACGAGGGAAGGGGTTCCTGCATTGTCAGGACAGGAATGACATGGCGGTGCTTCGCGTTGAGCCCCCCAACATGTTTAATACCTGAGTTTGATCAGAGACCGGCTGGCCCACGTCGCGGAGGTTGTCGGCGAGGGTTTTTAGTCGCGCGCAGTAGGCAGTGATCGTCATGTCCCCTTGCTGCAGGCTGCGGAACTCAGCGTCGATGTAGATGGCGCGTGTGAGTTTGTTGTCGAGGAAGAGGCCGGCAATGGCAGTCCAGACGGCATATGCGGTGTCGTTCAGTTTGAGGATGATGTTGAGAATTTCCCCACTGATCGTGGTATAGAGCCACAAGACGATGGTGAAGTCATCCTGGACCCAGGTTGAATCGTCGTGATGGTCGTCGGTGCCGTCGACGTGATGAGCAACACCGAATTTGCCAAAGGCGACATTGAAGAGAGTACTCCATTGAGCGTAATTGGAGTCCTGCAGATCGAAAATAATTGGAACGTGTTGCCGGATGTTGACAAGCTGGAGATTGGTGGAGTGAATGGCCGCAGACAGGGCAGGTGGGGCATGTGCACTGGTGGTGGAGGAAAGGGAGGCGGAAGTTGCAGCCATGGCCTTTGTGGGTGTAGGGAGAGAGTTGGAGCTGAAGAGAGTCCGAGGATTGGAAGACTCGGTGTCTGATACCATGTAGAAATGAGAAGGAGAAGAGCAGCAGCACAACACACACAAGCTTGTATTAATCGTTGTATTTATACACGTACAAAGCCACGGTGAGTATCTAACAGAAAGAGAAGGAAGTGGGCGAGGTTAACAGATGCAGGCCGAGCCATTCGGGAGTTGTTATCGCATGTAGCAGCGATCGCCTGGAGAACCGGAGATGCAGGCGTGAAGCCGTTGCTGTTAACAAGAAGCCCCAGAACCTGAATGAGAAGACCCCCACTTGAGCGCCCTCCCCCCTCGTGGTTGCTCCTTGGCAGTGGCGGACCCAGGAAAAAAATTTAGGTACGGCGAAGTCCAGTGGCAGATCCAGGAAAAAAACTAGGTAGGCTGAAGTCGGATGCGTGAAATAAACAGCAGTACCCAAAAGCAAAACAATCCATGATCAAACTATGTTGCAATCACACCAAAAAAAGTATGTGATACGAAATAGAAACAACAACTACAATTCGTATGTTAACATATGTAGACAACGGAAGGACAATGAAAAATACCTCACTAATGAAGCTTAATCCACAATTGTAGATGAGCTGTAAAAGAAACAACCTGTCAATTGTGAAAGATAGATAAATCAATAGTGTCACAATTCGATAATAGAATATAAAAAATGCAATAAAAAAGAAGACAAAAAATATACCAGTAAATAACTAAGTACATCTAGGAGAACGAGGCATTTTCATTCTTCGAGTTTTCATGTCTTGAAATCGTTTCTTGATTTATTTCACGATCTAGTCCTTTGAATATCTCTCGCTCAATATAGCACACCATCAAGTCATTAAGCCAATTATCGGACATCTTATTACGCAAATCGGTCTTGATAATATTCATATCCGAGAAGGCTCTTTCAACCGATGTTGTCGCCGCCGGTTGTAGCAATGCTAACTCGATGTGGCGCTAGACCAATGAAAATGCAATATGCCTTTCAGTTTCAACCAATTTCACGGCCAGACTTCCAAGATCATGACAAGTAACAAAATCATCAATTCTTCGCACATGAAGAATGAAGGTTTCAAGTTGATCCTTGATAGCCGCACGATCAGAAATAGAGAAATCTTTGTCATAGATATCCACAAGTCGAGCAATATTATCCACATTGAACTTTAAAAAGAAGTCTCTTGGATCAAGACAAAAACAACATACAAGTAACTTCGAAGATACCTCATTGAAGCGATGATCCATCTCAGTGGTAATAGCAAAATTGTTACACCTGCGGATTTACTATTACATGAAAACAAACAAACTACAGCATAAGGAAGAAACCATGCCGATTTTTAGTATATATACCTACCTTGTCCTCTCTAGCTGCATGGAGATTTACGATTCTACGTACATAAAATGCAAGCATTGTGATCGATCGATGGTCGTTAATGCGAGTACCACAATATACGTACGTACAACAAATGCAAAGATGATTACATAATTCCACCGGGGGCGGCGCCGGGGGAGGGGGGCCGGCCGGCGAGGGGAGCTCGGCGGGCCTCCCGGGCTCGCCCGAAGGGCAGGTCCGCCCCTGCTCCTTGGCGGTCCACTTGAACTTGTGTCCCACAGCCTCGACCGTGTAGGTGTACTTCCTGGGGGAGGGCACTAGGTGGTGATGGCTCGCTTGAGCTCGGTGACATGGGTCGGTGGGGTCATGATCTCGTGGAGAAGGAAGGGATAGGGGTGGGGTGGGAAAGGGTTCAAGGAGGCTAAGGGGTGTGGACAGGTGGAAGGGGTCGAGGACGTGGCATAAGCCACTGACGCTAACGCAGCCACGGGGTAGGCTAGGACGATCGTCTAGGAGACTGGGAGGCTAGGCTGCCACGAGGAGTTGGGCTAAATTACTACCAAGGCTAGGATACATATTGTTAGACCATGGATGGTCGTGCATTTTGTTAATAATGAATAATTAACAATTGGTTTTATTGGAACTTGCATTCATAAAAGTTCTGGTCGATGCGCTTCTATGATTGAATTTTCAGGAAGGCAAAATGACAACATCTGATTTTGGCCATGGATGGTAGTCCAATCGGCCTTATGATGGTTGGCCCGATCGTCAGGTCCGAACAGTAGACTTCGACCACGTCCGACTTTGACCATGGCAAATCAACCATGATATTTCGACCACGACAAAATGACCATGGCAGGTAATTGTATATTTTGACCTCGAATAGTGAACCGGTTGTAACTAACATTTAATCGGTCGTAAGCGATAGTGAACCGGTCTTAACTATAGTGAACCAGTCAGAGGTCGTTAGCTCATCTACTACAGTAATTAGTTGATAGTCGTAGCTACAGTACTTTTTCATAGTTGTAGCTATAGTACCTTTTTGATACACGATAGTCATAGATTTTACTGGTCGGTAGTTGTAGACTTTGCGGTCGATGGCCGTAAACTTTGTGATTGATAGTCATAGAATTTGAGGTTGATGGTCGTAGACTTTGTGAACATAGTCGTAGACTTGGTGACCTATAGTCAAAGGCTTAGCGGTCGATAGTCGTAGACCTCGCGATCAGTAAGCTTTGCGATCGGTTGCTGTTGACTTCACGGTCGGTACCTATAGACTTCATGATCGGTTCAAGTGATTCATTTCTTGTGATCTTCGAGTAGTTCGTGTCCTCTTGTTGGGCCAATGGTTGACTGGTCGCCGTGATCGGTGAAGAGTGCTCTTAGGAACCGTACTCGAAGGACTTGGTGCTCGATAGTCAGAGGTGTTACGATCGATTGTCAAAGACTTGTGGTATGTGTTTAGTACTCGTAGACTTCGGGTAAGCATTGGGATAGTGGTTGACGGTGATACAGTATAGAGTCGGTACTCGATAGTTCTATGGTCGGTAGTTATACTTGTTACTCCCGAGTGTTTTTGCAGAGGGATGGTAATTCTCGAGTACTTGTTGTTTTCTAGTATGTTTAGTTTTGAGAGGGTTTTCGTTGAGAAGGTTTTTAGGGGTGCTTATGAGGGCACTTTGTGAATACATAAAATTCCAGCAGTAAAGATAGTCTTGAATCAATTTGGTTCTTGATTTGCTTGAAGTGCGCTGGTAATTGCTGGTGGTTTGGATCATACGACAATGAGCAAAGCGGTTGAACAAATCGGTCGATTGAGTAGGCGATCGGGCAGAAAGATTGATCAAGTGGTCATACGCTGGGTTTTTATCAGGCATTTGATCATCAAGTGGTCGAAAGTATCATCGATCATCAAGAGACTCCAAAATGCAGCGACAATCATTCACCCCCTCCGATTGCAGTAATCGATCCTACACATAGACCTGAGCTATATGCTAACAATTTTTCCACACCTCGGGTTGAAGCCCTTGTTACCACGGGCCTAATTCCGCCCTTGGCCTAGAGGGACGAAGAAACGTGCGCCGCAACTACATTATATATCACCCTTTTGTCTGTCCCTTGTGCGGCTTGGCAAGAATTCTGACACGAACAACGGCTTTCTTCTTTTTAGCTTATGACTTATCTATGACAACTGGCTTTCAAACGGTGTGCCTTTTAAGATGGGTTATATAGGTTGATTGTAGTAAACACTGTACTAACTTCATCTATATAAACCAAAAATCATACGCGAGTATCTCTCTCCGTACTTTCTTGCACCAAAATCCACAATTCAAAATTTTAATCCAAATGACAAAAGCCATAGCCTAAATAGATCTGGGCACGGGAGGACCACTTCATGAGGTAGAGGTGTTGTGATACGGGTAGGCTACACTAGCGCATATTAACATTTTCTACCGCATAAACCAAGAAGCCATGCGAGTAAGAGATCATGTATCATCACCACTTGACGTGCATTGCAGCAAAAGTTGAGTTAAAGCGGACAGTTAGAAGTAGTCGATCGTCTTTTGGCCAACCGCCCCCTCCTCGCGATCGTCTGGGTTAGCAACGTAGTCGTAGCAGCGCCACTACGTCTAGGGATGGAGTGCCATACGTCGGTATGCTAGCACCAGCATGCATGGCAAGGTTTTTAAGAGGTGATGGCTAGGGTTCCGATGGGTGTGTGTCAGGATACCCCCTCAGCCACGCGCCTTTGTTAATATATAGCCTCCAATCGGATCCTTATCTGATATGATTAGATAACGTATCCAACTCAAAAAGTCTCTGGCTAGATCTTTATCCAATATGAGTGGAAATCATATCCCACTAAGAGACTATCATCCAGATCTTTATCGTTTCAGCTCATTAAGTGTGTGATCTTGTAGATTCATGTATATTCAGCCATGGGACGAAAACTTCTTTCTGATCCATAAGTTGCTAGCAGTCCTTAGTAGGACATAATAACTTCCAAATATACATAAAGAAGTTGGATTCTTGTGCGCTGCGTGGCACGGAGAAGACATGGAGGAGCGAAGGTGGCAGCTCCTGTTATTGATATGTCTCAGGGAATCATGGAGTTCATAATTACATTATTTCTATATTCATGGTATTTTAAATAATATATTATTTTATCTTTTTAATAATTGATTTTTATATTGATCAATAAGTATGTGATTTGTTTGTGGAACTCTTTCTTTTATGTCTTGATGTTATTATAAATTATCTTTGATCTTATATCATTATGTCGTACAATTATGGATTATGTTTCACGAATTATGGATATGAAGATATCAAATCAATAATGTAGACACATGTTAGAAAACATAGTGTTTGATAGACCCATCATAAGATACCATAGAAATTGTTATGTTCTTAAGCATCATTGGTAGGGATGGCAATTGGGCGCGACGGGTACGGGTAGTGCTCGCCCATACCCGTACCCACGACCCCGATTTACGCCCACGGGTATACCCGCGAAGGACGACGGGTGAAAAACATCGCCCATACCCGTCGCTCGCGGGTACCCGTCGCCCGTGGGCATACCTGTTTACCTGTGAACTGAGAATCATTGTCTGAGAGTTGAACTAATGACAGGTACATATAGGCAACAGTTGTTGCTAGAAAATATAATAGCTATCAAAAAAGTTTATAACAATCAATAGCAATTAGAGATATGGAAAAGTTTATAACAATCAATAATAATTAGAGATATTGCTATGACTGCGCCACTTGTCAATCTATAGCGCGGGTAAACGGACGGGATTGGTACGGGTGGAGCTTACCCATACCTGTGCCCGTTTACCCGACGGGTAGAGTTCCCCCCATTTTCATACCCGTGGGTAAAAAATATCCTATACCCGGCTCCATTAGGGTATTTACCCACGGGTATATGGGTAAACGGGTACAATTGCCATCCCTAATCACGCCCTCGCCGGCGGCAGCAGAGGAGATGGCTGTGCTGCCACGGGGCTAAAAGGTGATGATGTTGCTGCCGAGGCTGATGGACCCATAACATTAGTAACCTCCGCCGCTAAACATACATGATCTCTTCTTTTCAGATTCGAGTTATTTTTTGTTTTTTGCAGTAATTAAATTTTAAATAAAATAGCTTTTAAAGATAACATATATAAGTTAATTATAGTACACACTATAACGACTTCATTTATATCGATCAAAGTAACACGTGAATTTATCTTACTTTGTACTCTCTCACATTAACCCTAAAACCATAGGTCACAGCAAAAATCCCAAAAAACAATGGAAAAAATGACACTTTGCTTTTTTTATTACGAAGAGAAAATGTTTTATATATCTACAAATAAATTTCAGGCAAGGTATACGTGGGAGGAGTGCCAGGAGCTCGGTTCATCTTATACTCTGGTGGTCCTCTTAACTTACGTTTATTAGCTTTTTTTTAGAAAAATAAGAGAAAATTAAAAAATTAAAAAGAACCTGTTATATAGTCATGGATAAATTAGAGCTTTCTTTCCTGCCGAGTTCTGGCTTTGATTCCTTTCGGCCGGGAGATCACAGTAGGCTGCTCTAATTATTCCTCAAATCGGTATGAAAAATGAGAAAAAATAAAAGCTAAAAAAATAATTAAAAACCTGAAATTAGAAGTGGACATATTTCAAAAGACAAAAATAAATTAGAAGCCGAAACTATTTGGAAGGAGGCCACCATAGGCTTGAGCACGAACATCCTGCACGAGTGCGGCGTGACGTTGAAGGCCATCTTGTCCGTGTACTTGCCGTCCAGCGTCTTGTGCTGCAATGCAACGACCACAAGTCCACAAGAGGAGCAACGGTGAGGCTTTAGCACGAGCAGCAACTGTGTGCTTTGCTACTGGCAGCCACGTACCAGCCACAGGTCCCTGGCCTCGACGGCCGTGCCGGCGGGGAGCCCGATGTCGTCCCAGTGCGCCGTGATCAAAGCCTCGTCCTTCGCGTGCCGGTTCAGCAGCACCACCGCCGTCCTGTACCCGGACAGAGGCGCTGCCCAGATCTGCATTGTACGTGCACGAAGGATTCAGCATGGCTCACGAGCACTGAACCTTTTTTTTTTTACGTTTCTCCAGACTTTTCAGTGTGTGCTATACAGTTATGTATGTAGTGTCAGTGTTGAGTTAATCAGTAGAGATTCTCACCTCGCTGCTCCCCTCCATCCTCACTTTCTTTCCCTGCACGCCGAGAGGATCTGCCCGAGTCGTTCTCCCATCAGCAAACGCAAACACTGAAGCTGAAACGCCGCAATGCGCGACAGGTGATGTGAGGAGCATTCCAGTATCGATGTCACTATGCGACCTACCTTGGTTGACGGCGATCGCCTCGTTGTTGGCCAGGATGTCGTACGTGTCCTGCGACATGTTCCTTACGTCGCAGCCGATGATCAGAGGCGCCTGTTGCATCACGCCATCACATGACACAACACAAAAATTAAGTGCAGGCTTGTGATGAGACAGACAAATTCAGAAACAGAAAGAAGTTCTCTCTGTCAGCACAACATGAAAGGCAGAGTACCTTTGAGATAGCCCACAGGCTGAAGTGCACGATGTACTCGTCGTTTGTCATCCCCCCGTTGCCCACTTCGAGCATATCCGGATCTGCAGAACAAAACAGCACCAAACACACGAGCCAAGAAAAGACGAATTCATCAACGTGTTCCAGGACCTGAACTTCTGATCAAGTGTATATCAGATCATGTCAGGGACAAATGATCAGGAGGCAAAGACGGACCGTTCCAGCCACCGGGGCGCGCGTACTCCGCCCACACCTCGTTCTGGTCTGCCCTTGAGGTCATGCTGAAACAGAAGGAACAGTGTCTGAACTCTGAACAATCTGAGTATTGCTACAGTACTAGTGTACTACTCCATTGCTAGATTGATACGGAAAGACGGCCAAGGAAACGATGAAGTCAACCTTTCCCAAGTGTCCACGATGTCGTCGGTGGTTCTCCAGCTGTTCCCGTAGGCCGCGCCCCACCGCGCCGGGTGCATGTCACCCCTGAACAGCGACCACCGGTGAGGGCAGGAACTTGAATGAAACCGATCAGATATTTTTCAGAGTTGGATTACTCTGAATACGAGTTGTGTAGGTATGATGTGACCGTACCATTCGCACAATGAGAAGTAGATGGCTCGACCACCCTTCATCAGAGCCTTGCTCATCTCAGGGTACCTATGCACCAGAGTGAGCAAGACAAACAAAGTCACTTGGCTATGTCATCAGAATTCAGATGACATTATCAAGCAGGTGAGATGGACATGTGACCTCTCCAATGGCTTCAGATCGCCGTTGTTGCAGTTGTCATACTTCAGGTAGTCGACTCCCTGCGACGGAACCAATGAATCAAAAGGATTAAACATCTGGAAATCAGTTTACTTGCACAAATGTGTATGCAAATATTCAACCAGAGGATCGATCATACTTGAATTGAACCTCTTCGAAACATCAGAACACATGTAGTTGACTTACCCATGACGTGAAAGTTTTAGCGTCCTGATCCTCGTATCCAAGGGATCCGGGCTGAACCTTTGCACACGTCTTGTATCTACAGAGAAAAATACACACAGAAAACAGTAAATAAACCGGCAGTAAAAAAAAAAGAGAAAAGGACCGTCTGAATTGAGCTGAGATAGCTTGGTAATTGTCTGTTCCTACTTACCCTGCATCAGAGTAGATCCCAAGCTTGAGTCCCTTGCTGTGAACATAGTCTGCAAGCGCCTCTATCCCGTGGGGGAACGTCTTCATGTTCGCCACAAGATTGCCCTGCAACAGCAGAAGCACAACAAAGCTTTAGTATCCTGGGTAAACTTTTGCCTTACATCGATCGATTCTGTACGGTTAAGTTGAGCTCAGACATCCGAAGAATCGATTCTGCGCAAACCTTTGCATCACGCTCTGGTTCTGCCCAGCAATCGTCTGACAGCAGAAGGGAAAAAACACATAATTCAGTTCAATCAATCCAATCATAATTAATTTCATTACTTAAAAAGAATGCTCCAAGAGTAACAAAACAACAGAGAAAAAACCAGCAAAGAGCCAAGGGCGTGTGAGTGTGTGCACCAATATTGACGTATGTGTAGCCAGCAGCTGCAAGCCCGGTGGAGACAAGCGCATCGGCTGCTCGATGCAAGAGGAGACCCCCCAGAAAAACGAAGTTTATTATCACCTGTAAATAAGAACTGCTACTAAATCCAATAAAAAAAGAATCTGTACCAGTCTCCCTGATGACATCTTCACCGTTGCCGTCGCACGCGAAGTGATTCCAGCTGTTCCACCTGCAGTATAAATCGTCGCCCATGCGGTCAGATAACAGTCGGAAATTATCTTGGAAGATCGCAAGAGAAACCGTTACTGTATGGACAAGATCGATTAGCACAGGTGCTATTAATTAATCGAGGTTACTGAGTAGCAGTACTAGATTACGCTAAATTGCATGGGCGAGGAAGAACAGTGCTTACCCCATGGGAGGAGCTGAGCCGAGGCCATTGGCCAGCATGATCCTCCTGTGCGCCTCTTCCACGTGCACCACCTTGCACTCGCCCGCGGCCACGGCGCAGGCCAGCAGCAGCAGCGGCGGCGCTAGCCTTGCCCATGGCGAACCGCGACCACTCTCCATTAATCTCTCTCTCTCTCTCTCTCTCTGATCAGGAATTCGAAGACGAAGAACCGGGTGATTGACGCTGCGATTTTGGCGCAGCTTAAGTGTTTTTTTAGAGAGAAACCAGCTTATCGAGTTGGAAAAGGACGGCTCCTTTGCATTGTATTCGGGTGTTCTGCTGCCACGTGTCACATTTTTCGAGCAGGGGAAGGAAGGGACTGGAAAGAACCGAGGCGCACTATGCATGACTGGCACAGGGAAGGACACGTGGATCGAAACCCGACTGGGTCCCACCTATATAGTTTGACCTCTCGTAGCTGTACACGGGCCCACAAGTCAGAGAAGCACCCGGTACAGAGACCGAAGTTACGGACTTACCGTTGACGAATTGCGTATGAATCGTTGATCCCATCGTTGTCGTGACCGACATGTAGGCGTTTAGGATTCACCTGTGGATATATCGCGGCCGTTTATATTGGCTTTTGATTTTGATTTATAAATAATAATAATTTAAAGAGAAATTCATAGAAAAGGAGACTTATATATGATTTTGACTGATATAAATAAAGTCACTATTATGTATACTATAATCAACTAGTAGATCTTGATTTAAAAAACACTCTGTTTGAAAGTTAAGTATTATAAAAAACTATTTATCTAGAGAAATAGTTTTTAAAAGTTAATATGAATAAGGCATCAAGTTCTACAGTTGTCTGATTGTGAATTGCGATAACGCATCAGAACACGGTTCTTTGGAAGCGTGTAAAGAAACTCGCAACAGATGGTAGATTATGCAGAGATTGGACATATCTGGCACTGTAGAGCCCTAAAATTCCACTTCTAGCCCCTGGAGCAAATAAATTCCGTTTCTAGCCCCCGTGCCGACCGCGGGACCGTGTGGGGCCGACAGTTGGCCGGTCATGCGGTCCCGGACCGGTACTCTATCAGTATCACAACCCAAAAAGATTAAGCATGTAGTTTTTGCAATTGAAACTTAGAAGCTTATTACATGACTGGTTGTTCACTATTGATCATCGAGTAACCAGGAAGTGTACGTCATCTTGATTGTCCAACATTGGGGCTTCCGATGGACTGCTGTCTATCTACGCTGGGCCAAGAACAGATCGTCGAGGTGCTACTTTGTTGTTCCACAATGAGTTCGAGTTGTTACACGACAACAACATCATCTAGACTCCATGGACTCCAGAACTCGTGCTGACGGTAGCGGCACATGGGCTAATCCGTGTAATGCACTCAGGATGACAAGTTATGGACGATGACTTGTCATCTGATATTCTCACAAATGGTGGAGCCTTACGAGCTGCAGCGCGTAATATAACAGTTTGCTTTGTACCAGGTCGTGCCTTATTCGGATAGCAAGTTTTTGCTACGAGCTATACACTTGTGAGTCAAACTTCGTCCGAGCAATGTTTAGAATTCTTATGACTTCTTCCGTAACGTCAATTCTTCCCAAAATACAGGCAATCGAGGGCGGGTCGGCATACTACGGACTGGTAAGCAGTGCAGCACGAGTGGACGATGGCATGGATGGATAGGGCACACTTGGAGGTCGTATAGGAGCAACGTCCATACGACGTTTGGACATACGGTGAATACCTAGGTGGTACATGCCATGATCAGACTCATCGTGCCTCCACCGGAGCACCTGGAGTAGGTGACACATCAGGACAGCCTCCACCACTCGTTCGATCGTCACAGCGCTTCACGGCGTGACGACACCGTAAGCCACTTACAACCTCTTATCGTTTCATTGAAGATATTTGTACTATTCATTACTGAATATGTTTTATATGTCACTTCAGTTAGAGTGAGCGCAGCGCATCCAAGATTGCCATCCACAGCCTAGACATAGCACCGGGGCTATAGAAAACTTTGCAATACATCTTAGCATAGTCCAAGAAAATAATAAAGAAATTGAGTTAGGGTTGTTCAATGGACCACGCCTTGCGCATCGGCCATCCAGTGGGAAGGGTTGTGCTCACCCACTAGGTCATCGCGACCTAGCAAGTTCGACCGGCTATCACGACCTAGCGAGTACGGCCGATGTCGTAGTACTACCCGTTAGTCATCCGCTGGCCAAATCGGCGAGGAAGTAAGTTACGTATAAATCTTTATTTTGTTTTCTTATTATGCCTTATGTTCATTCTCCCACCGTAAGTCCATCATCGGGATGCATCACTTCCACCCTCTACACCCCTACATAGACTAGCACTTCCTGTCAGTCATCTGCACTATACATCCGGGAGGTACAAGATTCATAGTCTACATCCAGAATGTTTATTTTGACTAACATCGTTCTATCTTGCAACCTTCAATTCTAAGTGGGGTGACGGCTAGTCCATCGATGGGGATACGTGTAACACCCCGCCCAACCTCTGGGCCAGAATGCTACCACCCTTAACAGTCTCTTACCCTCAAATACCAAAGCATCCACACTTAAATAATTAGGTAGCAGCAAATAGATACAACATAGTTCTTCCCTTAGCCCAAACTCTAGTAGGCTAAAGGAGACTAGCATAAATTAACAAAAGGTGGTACAGGGAGTGCGGTTAGGTTGTGAAGGCTTTCATGTGCTACTCCCATCCCAGGCATGGCGTCCTCAACGATCACCTAAAAAAAATAAAACAACAGAGCAAAGGTGAGTCTAAAGACTCAGCAAGTACATAATAGAACGATAAATACTAACACAATCATGAAACATTTTAATCCAACCAACATACTCTGCATGCATAGCCATGCTCATATCATCATTCTCAAGGTTCCACATCAATCGTACATACTTCACATACACTCTCATGTTGCACATTGCCACATCATCAATGCAATGTAATGCATCCCTGCTCTATATGCACATTTGCTCATCATAATGCGAATACCGGTATCGCCGAGTGAACACCCGTCGATGTTCACCCATCATTTGGGCCCGCCCATCTCGGCACGGGAACCCCTCCACTCCCGTGGAGGCCTACTGAAGTAGGTCTTACTCAAGAGCACTCCGGATTAGTCCACTAGCTTTACTCAGCTAGAGACTTTCTCACCGCCCTCACTCTTGAGTACACATAATGCATATGCAAATGCCATTATCATTATCGTCATCATCCATACATAAGCATCATTTCATGAAACCATTGAAATTCCACATATAAACATTATCACACCTAGTAAGCATCACATAATCATAATCTCTGTGATCTACCGTGCTACCATGCACTTGCCTGTTAATCAAGCGGAGCGAAGCGACGTGAGGACGACGTCAACTCAGGACCTCCACCTGTACAAGCGATTAATCCGATTTAACGCATCATAACGGAACCAGAGATTAAATGGGCAACGACGATTCTACCCGCATAACCCGATTCTGACGTAAAATGCCCGGGTTTAAGGATTCGACAAGCAGGAATAAAAACCCCCTTTTTTTTTCTTTTTCTCCTCTTTTCTTTTCTTTCCTCTCCCCATTTCTTTCTCTCTTTTTTTTTCCTTTTTCTCACCTACCCGGCCGGCCCCCTCCTCCTTTTTCCCTTCCTCCCCTGGCTCTCTCTCTCTCTCCCCTATGCCCATTCGGCCGAACCGGCCTCCTCTCTCTCCCTCTCATTCGGCGACACCCCCACCCCTCTCGGCCACTCGGCCGGCGGCTCCGGGCGGCGCGGCGTCGGCGCGTGGCCGAGCTCGGCTCGCCGGCCCCGAGCCACCACCGGTCGGCCCCGCGCGCCCCCTCTCTTGCCGACTGCGTCGAGGAATCCCCCCAGGCGGCACGGTGCGCACGGCCGTGCTAGGCCCCCCATTGGCCCCTTGCTTCCGCCGGCCACTCCTCCTTCTCCACGCCCCCACCCCTTTCTCTCTCTCGGTGGATGGCAGCGAGGAGGGGCTCCGGCACAAGGAGGTAGGGCGCGCCGCTGGTGGCTCTTCCTAGGCTAGCCGACCATGGCCAGATCCGGCTGGCTCTGCCGTCCGCTGCCTACCCCCCCTTGCTCTTCGGCTCTTCGCCTCGGACCCGACCAACCCGGGCCAGATCCGCCGCTCCCTACGTGAAGAGGTCGCCGGCCACGGCTTGCAGCCGGCCGGCCGCTCCCCACTGCTACCAGGGCGGTTTGCCTCCCCTTCCCTAACTCTATGCTCTACTTCTACTATTGTGTGCTCATGTGCGCTATGGGGCTGTGGAGGGAAGGTGGTTGTGCTCACGAGTTGGCTTGGCATGTGCTCGGCGGCCGTCGATGTCCTCCGTTGTTGGCGACAAATCCCGCACGCCTCGGTCTTCTGAGCTCCTGGATCCTCTTCTCCACCTTGCCCTTCTCCTTCTTGCCTCCCCTCTCTTTCTCTTGGCTGGGGAGTGAAATGATGTTGCTTGTCTTGGTTCTTGAGGCTGTGGCAGAAGAGGGAGTGGGTGCAGCGGCTGTGTGCTGTCTTGTCTAATTATGAGGCCTGGCTATCCTACTTACTGCGAAATGTCGCTTCTACCCCTCCCTTTTTGCCTTGGCTGGCTATAGCCCTAAGGGCTTTTTGGTCCAAAGACAGCCTTAGACTATTTGGTGCTCTTTTACGGCGTCAGGAAAAGGGTAAGGTAAGAATTTGCCGGATGATGAAAACCCTAAAACGCGAGCGGTGCCGACTGTCCCTGGGCAGTCCGGGAACCTCTGAGAGCGCTACACGACTCTCTAGACGGTGCCGACTACCCCGGGGCAGTCAGGGAACCTCTGCGCGATATTAAATCGACACGCTAAAAGTCGGAGGGTCTGACGGCAAAACTACACTGCTTAATCGCTTTCGTTTTCCCTTATGCATATTTGGGGTATTACATTCTACCCCCCTTAACAGAATTCGCCCTCGAATTCTAGCATTCAACATTCCGCACGAAAGAACAAAATAAATCTAACTACACATAACATAACATTAACTCATACCCGTGGAGAACAACTCGGCGTACTGCTCGCGCATGCGAGACTCCAATTCCCATGTCGCTTCTCGCTCGGACTGATGCGTCCAAAGCACTTTGACATACTTTATCACCTTATTCCTCAACACCTTCTGTGATTCCTCCAGAATCCGAACTGGACGGGACTCGAAGGTGAGGTCTTGCTTTAAAGACACCGGTTCTAACACAACCTCATGCTCTGGATCTCGCAAGAACTTTCTCAACATCGAAACATGGAACACATTATGCACTCCTCGCATAGAGTCAGGGAGATCCAAACGGTATGCCAACTTTCCAATCCGTTCCAGAATTGGAAATGGCCCAATGTACCTTGGGCTAAGCTTCCCTTTGGTACCAAATCGCACTATGCCTTTAGTGGGAGATACTCTCAGGAGGACATGATCCCCCACTTCGAACTCTAGTTCTCGCCTCCTGACATCAGCGTAGCTCTTCTGCCTACTCTGGGCAGCCAGTAGATTTTGTCTAATTTCCGCCACTCGTTCCACTGTTTCCTGGACCCAATCCGGGCCTAGGACGGATTTCTCGCCCACGGCATCCCAACAAAGTGGCGATCTACACCTTCGCCCATACAGAACCTCGAATGGCGCTGCTCGAACACTGGAGTGGTAGCTGTTGTTATACGCAAACTCTGCAAGTGCCAAATGATCCTCCCAGCTACCCTTCCAGGACAAAACACAGGACCTCAACATGTCCTCTAGTGTCTGGATGGTGCGTTCGGACTGTCCATCCGTTTGTGGGTGGAAAGCAGTACTAAACTGGAGTTTCGTGCCCAGAGCGCCCTGCAAGCTCTCCCAAAACTTGGAGACAAACTTGGCGTCTCTGTCCGAAACTATCGACTTGGGAACACCATGCAACCTCACAATTTCTCGCACATAAATGGGCGCCAGCTCATTTGCCGAGTTCGTCGTGCGAATGGGGATGAAGTGCGCAGACTTGCTGAATCGGTCCACCACTACCCAAATCGCGTCCTTACCTCGCGGGGTACGAGGTAAGCCGACTACGAAATCCATTGTAATATCATCCCATGGCCACTGAGGAACCTCCAAAGGCTGCATTAGCCCAGCGGGACGCCTATGCTCAGCCTTTACTTGCTGGCAAATCCCGCAAGATGCCACATACTTGGCGATATCCACTTTCATCCTCTTCCACCAGAAACTCTTCTTAAGATCACGATACATCTTGGTCTCACCAGGATGCACCGTGTAGGGGGTACGGTGAGCTTCTCTCAATATATCATCCTTGACTTGAGCCTTCTGCGGCACGCAAAGGCGACTTTTAAATCGCAAAGCACCCGAGTCATCAAGGCTAAAATCCCCCGTTTTCCCTTCATTAAGGCGCTTCCTCACTTGCTGAAGCAACCGATCATGCTGTTGCGCCTCCTTTACTCGTTCCGGAATCGCTGATTCCAGCAACAATTGCATCTCAGCCTGTGCTGTACCAGCGAAGCAATAGGAAATTCCCATCTGTTCAAAGTCAGCAACGAGACAACCTAGAGGGGCGGGTGTCATCTTGCGACTAAGAGCATCAGCAACCACATTTGCCTTGCCCGGATGGTACTGAAGAGTGAGATCATAGTCTTTGATAAGCTCCAACCACCTCCGCTGCCTCAAATTCAGCTCCTTCTGAGTGAAAATGTATTTGAGACTTTTGTGGTCGGTGAAGATATCACAAGACTCCCCGTACAAGTAATGCCTCCAAATTTTTAGAGCAAAAACCACTGCGGCAAGCTCTAAATCGTGAGTAGGGTAGTTCTGCTCATGTTTCTTCAACTGTCGCGAGGCATACGCGATCACTTTGGTATCTTGCATGAGCACACAACCTAAACCCACTCGAGATGCATCAGAGTAGACTGTGAAACGCTTCCCTGGCTCAGGAAGTGTGAGAACAGGAGCAGTTACTAACTTCTCTTTCAGAGTATTAAAGTTGCGCTCACATTCGTCGGTCCACTGGAATTTTACATTCTTCCGTGTGAGCTGAGACATTGGCTTGGCAACAATGGAGAAGTCCTTCACGAAGCGCCGGTAATAACCAGCTAGGCCGAGAAAACTTCTCACTTCTTTAACATTAGATGGCCTCTTCCAATCCACGACGGTGGAAATTTTGCTTGGATCTACTGATATGCCTTCCTGGTTAATTACATGACCCAGGAAGCTCACTTCAGAAATCCAGAACTCGCACTTCTTCAATTTGGCAAAGAATTGATTCTTCCTCAGAGTCTCAAGCACAAGCCTCAGATGCTGCTCATGTTCTTCCTCCGTCTTGGAATAAATCAGGATATCATCGATGAACACCACTACAAAATCATCCAGGTACTTGTGTAGCATACTGTTCATCGTTTCCATGAAAACAGCAGGGGCATTAGTTAGTCCAAAGGACATAACTGTAAACTCATAGTGCCCATATCTTGTGGAGAAAGCTGTCTTCTCAATGTCTTGCTCACGCACTCGGATTTGATTATACCCAGACTGCAGATCAATTTTGGAGAACACCTTAGCCCCTTTCAATTGATCAAACAGGTCCTCGATGCGAGGCAATGGGTATTTATTCTTGATGGTCACCTGATTGAGAGCACGGTAATCTATACACATGCGCCAACTCCCATCCTTCTTCTCAGTGAACAGGACAGGGGCTCCCCAAGGTGACACACTGCGACGAATTAAGCCTTTGGACAGCAATTCATCCAACTGCTTTTTCAACTCTTCTTGCAAGGGTCGTGCCAAACGATAGGGAGACATAGAGATAGGTCTTGTGCCAGGAACAAGATCAATTCTGAACTCCACATCTCGCTTGGGTGGCATACCCGGGAGCTCTTCAGGAAACACATCGGGATACTCACGCACCACAGGAATATCCTCAATGTGCAACGGCGTACTTGGCTTCTCCGTAAGGGCTAGAAGTAATCCAGACTTTATTGTGCGTCGGCCAGGGAACAGGCTGGCTAACACCAGGAGGGAACACGTGGGTGCATTCCCTTGAAAGATTATCTCCTTCCCTGAAGGTGCTTGCAAGGTAACTGTCCTCCAGAAGCAGGAAATCACGGCTTGGTAGCGATGCAACCAATCCATGCCAAGGATAACATCAAATGGCTCTAAGTGAATAACCATGAGGTTGGCAACAAATTCCTCACCGTCTATTGCAACCACACAGCCAGGGCATACTGTTGAGCTAGCAATGATACCTCTCGGGGTACTAATCACAACCGATTGGGAAATTTGTTGGACACTCAACTTGGCTTTCCCAACAAACTCCCGAGACACAAAAGAATAGGTAGCACCAGAGTCGAAAAGAACAAGAGCTTCACATGAGTCCACTAGCAGGGTACCTGTCACCACGTCAGGTCGACTCGCAGACTCAACAGCAGGCAGTGAGTAGACTCCGGGTGGTGTCGGGGCAGCGAGAGCCCCGACGCTCTGCTGAGGCGGCAACGGGACTGGAGGTGGTGTAGCACGCTGAAAGGGAGGAGTCGGTGCAGGATGCCAGTAATACCCGGCGGGTGGAGCCCAGGAGAGTGGAGGCTGCAAAGCAGGGGCAGCCGCCATCATCTGGACTGACCCCCGAGGTGAAAAATTTGACGACGAAGAAGATACGGGCTCCCACTTAAGAATGCTGGAGGGGTTCTGACGACAAACCCGCTCCATGTGGCCTGATCGGCCGCAATGCCGACACTCCCCCGTCCAGGAGCACTCAGCAGCACGGTGTCCACCTCCACACTTGAAACAAATCATGCCCTGTCCTGGGACAGGACGATAGGTTGGGGTCGCTGATGAAGAACGAGGCACTGAAGAAGACGACCTGGAAGACTTGGATTTGGATGATTGCGGGGGACGCTGGCCCCACTTGGACTTCTTAGGAGTAGGCCGCTGAGATGACCCACCCCCTTCAGTGAAGCTTCTCTTCTGGTCACCACCAGAAGCGCTCGAACCACCAGAGGGTTGCAGCCCTTTAGTGAGCTGCATCTCCATCTCCATCCCCCTGGCCTGCTCTACCACAGATCGAAAGTCACGTGGCGCAGTAGCTCCCATGACATGCCGGAACTCAGAGTTGAGCCCTCGGCGGAACCTTTTGGCCTTCTCAAGGTCATTTTTCGCGACCGAAGGCACGAAGCGGATCAAATTATTGAATGCCGCCTCATACTCGGCCACAGACATCTTTCCCTGTACGAAGGTTGACAGGGCAACCTCCATACTCTCCACAAAGGAATCTGGGTAATACTTCGCCTTGAATTGCTCGGTGAAGACTTCCCAGGTAGCGGGACCTTGGGCAGGGGTCCTGGCGGAAAGAACTCCTTCCCACCAGATATCCGCCTGACCCTTCAATTGAAAAGCCACGTAGCGAGCTTTCAACTGAGAGCTCATCTCAAGGGCTTCGAATTGCCTCTCCATGTAGCGCAACCAATCCGCAGCCTGGACTGGTGTGCCCGAACCATCAAAGGTATCTAACCGTAAGGCCAACCACTCACGAAGGCCCATTCTTGCCTCTGGTACGACCGGAACAGCGACAGGGGCAACAGCGGGAACGGTCGCAGCAGTGGCTGCCGGCGCTTGACGGCGAAGCGCACGGACCTCCTCTAAGAACTCCTGCAGCAAGGCTGAAGACCTTGCCGGATCTCTGGCTACAGACTGTTCGGCGGAAGCAACTTCTGCCTCAGGTGCCTCCTGCTGAACCTCAAGCGGTGGCTCCGATTGGGCACGGCCACGACCACGGCCGCGACCTCCACGGCCACGCCCGCGTCCTCTCGCTCTCGGCATATCTGTTCAGGACAGATAGCCAAATTCACAACAAGCCCACAAACGTCTATTTCAACAACACACATCAACATCAATGCTAACGGAGGAGTAAATGCAATGCAAGACCCATTCCCAATCCTATGGTGCACCAGTGTGTCAATTTTAATTTAATTGTTGGCCTAAGTCAAATTTTAATTGAATTAATAACCTAAGGTATCAAACTTCTCTACCACGGACCTAACGCCCGCTCTGATACCAACTGTAACACCCCGCCCAACCTCTGGGCCAGAATGCTACCACCCTTAACAGTCTCTTACCCTCAAATACCAAAGCATCCACACTTAAATAATTAGGTAGCAGCAAATAGATACAACATAGTTCTTCCCTTAGCCCAAACTCTAGTAGGCTAAAGGAGACTAGCATAAATTAACAAAAGGTGGTACAGGGAGTGCGGTTAGGTTGTGAAGGCTTTCATGTGCTACTCCCATCCCAGGCATGGCGTCCTCAACGATCACCTAAAAAAAATAAAACAACAGAGCAAAGGTGAGTCTAAAGACTCAGCAAGTACATAATAGAACGATAAATACTAACACAATCATGAAACATTTTAATCCAACCAACATACTCTGCATGCATAGCCATGCTCATATCATCATTCTCAAGGTTCCACATCAATCGTACATACTTCACATACACTCTCATGTTGCACATTGCCACATCATCAATGCAATGTAATGCATCCCTGCTCTATATGCACATTTGCTCATCATAATGCGAATACCGGTATCGCCGAGTGAACACCCGTCGATGTTCACCCATCATTTGGGCCCGCCCATCTCGGCACGGGAACCCCTCCACTCCCGTGGAGGCCTACTGAAGTAGGTCTTACTCAAGAGCACTCCGGATTAGTCCACTAGCTTTACTCAGCTAGAGACTTTCTCACCGCCCTCACTCTTGAGTACACATAATGCATATGCAAATGCCATTATCATTATCGTCATCATCCATACATAAGCATCATTTCATGAAACCATTGAAATTCCACATATAAACATTATCACACCTAGTAAGCATCACATAATCATAATCTCTGTGATCTACCGTGCTACCATGCACTTGCCTGTTAATCAAGCGGAGCGAAGCGACGTGAGGACGACGTCAACTCAGGACCTCCACCTGTACAAGCGATTAATCCGATTTAACGCATCATAACGGAACCAGAGATTAAATGGGCAACGACGATTCTACCCGCATAACCCGATTCTGACGTAAAATGCCCGGGTTTAAGGATTCGACAAGCAGGAATAAAAACCCCCTTTTTTTTTTCTTTTTCTCCTCTTTTCTTTTCTTTCCTCTCCCCATTTCTTTCTCTCTTTTTTTTTTCCTTTTTCTCACCTACCCGGCCGGCCCCCTCCTCCTTTTTCCCTTCCTCCCCTGGCTCTCTCTCTCTCTCCCCTATGCCCATTCGGCCGAACCGGCCTCCTCTCTCTCCCTCTCATTCGGCGACACCCCCACCCCTCTCGGCCACTCGGCCGGCGGCTCCGGGCGGCGCGGCGTCGGCGCGTGGCCGAGCTCGGCTCGCCGGCCCCGAGCCACCACCGGTCGGCCCCGCGCGCCCCCTCTCTTGCCGACTGCGTCGAGGAATCCCCCCAGGCGGCACGGTGCGCACGGCCGTGCTAGGCCCCCCATTGGCCCCTTGCTTCCGCCGGCCACTCCTCCTTCTCCACGCCCCCACCCCTTTCTCTCTCTCGGTGGATGGCAACGAGGAGGGGCTCCGGCACAAGGAGGTAGGGCGCGCCGCTGGTGGCTCTTCCTAGGCTAGCCGACCATGGCCAGATCCGGCTGGCTCTGCCGTCCGCTGCCTACCCCCCCTTGCTCTTCGGCTCTTCGCCTCGGACCCGACCAACCCGGGCCAGATCCGCCGCTCCCTACGTGAAGAGGTCGCCGGCCACGGCTTGCAGCCGGCCGGCCGCTCCCCACTGCTACCAGGGCGGTTTGCCTCCCCTTCCCTAACTCTATGCTCTACTTCTACTATTGTGTGCTCATGTGCGCTATGGGGCTGTGGAGGGAAGGTGGTTGTGCTCACGAGTTGGCTTGGCATGTGCTCGGCGGCCGTCGATGTCCTCCGTTGTTGGCGACAAATCCCGCACGCCTCGGTCTTCTGAGCTCCTGGATCCTCTTCTCCACCTTGCCCTTCTCCTTCTTGCCTCCCCTCTCTTTCTCTTGGCTGGGGAGTGAAATGATGTTGCTTGTCTTGGTTCTTGAGGCTGTGGCAGAAGAGGGAGTGGGTGCAGCGGCTGTGTGCTGTCTTGTCTAATTATGAGGCCTGGCTATCCTACTTACTGCGAAATGTCGCTTCTACCCCTCCCTTTTTGCCTTGGCTGGCTATAGCCCTAAGGGCTTTTTGGTCCAAAGACAGCCTTAGACTATTTGGTGCTCTTTTACGGCGTCAGGAAAAGGGTAAGGTAAGAATTTGCCGGATGATGAAAACCCTAAAACGCGAGCGGTGCCGACTGTCCCTGGGCAGTCCGGGAACCTCTGAGAGCGCTACACGACTCTCTAGACGGTGCCGACTACCCCGGGGCAGTCAGGGAACCTCTGCGCGATATTAAATCGACACGCTAAAAGTCGGAGGGTCTGACGGCAAAACTACACTGCTTAATCGCTTTCGTTTTCCCTTATGCATATTTGGGGTATTACAATACGGGCCTCTCGGCTGCTTCTAGAGAGCAGTACACGGCGCTAGGGTTTGAAGCGTATGTATGGCAGAGCTCAGCATTCGAACCGTACACAAGGTTTGGAGCGTGCGTAGGGTAGAGCTCCTCATGATTCGCTGGCACATTTTACGGTGAAGGCCAAAGCTCCGCTGCACGACCGGAGTTGCACACATCGTACCTTGCGGACGATGGATTTCTACAGTCCTTTGTTTAGGACTTCATCGTCAGTGGCTCCTTGTTTGGCATGTCTCAATAGGATGACATCGATGCTTACCAGACTTAGCCTGCTCTAACTTAGCCTACTGGTGCACCTCTGGCCACTCAACAGACTGAACTGTCTCCGTACCTTCTCTGATTGACATGCGTGCTCCGGACCAACTGTCGTATCCTACGGAACATGCTCGATGCAATATAAGGCTATGCCCACGGACACAGACGCAGCGACGACAGAGTAATGGCTTAGATGAGTAAGCCATATCATATCCCCTGTTATGCTTTTTATACTGCTATATCTATACAATTTTAGAAAATACAAAATTCTGTAAAAATTACACAATCAAGCTCACTATGTAAGGATCCTTAAAAAAATCATAATTTTTTGTGCTCATTTGCTATATTAAAAAAATTCCTACAAATAGTTTAATTTAATGATTTTTAACTAAGATTTAGAATGAATAAAATTATGAATAAATTACATAATGAAGTACGCTATGTCGGGAAGCTCCACAAAAAAATTTGTAAGTTTTTCAGCTCATTTGCTATATCTAAAAATTTCTACAAGTAGTATGTGTAAATAAATTCCCTAATTGCGCTAATCAAACTAATTAATGAATGTGCTAATGGGCTACCACACGGTTGGCTGTGCGGCATCCACCTCAGCCACATGGTGGCCGTGTAGCACCCCCACATGTCGGCCTCTATAGCTTCGCCGCATAGCCACCGTGCGGTGGAAGCACCATTTTTGCCATTTTCCGCACAACTGATGCCATCCCTGTGAATATGAACCAATTCGGCCAAAAACTCCACAACCCCTGATTAACCACTTCACACTCACGCACAATACTGTTGTTGCAAACATACATACGATACATATACCAGGAACCGAATCAAGGAGCACAATAGGTAGGTAGGCACACCGCTGGCCACTATGGCCACTGCTAGTAGTCCTCTTGTGTGAACGGTTGGTGCAAGTGTGCGACGGTCTCCACAAACGAGGTACTCATAGAGCAGCCCTACGAGGTTGGTGCCGAGGAAGGGGTTGGTCCAGTAGACCTAGTGATGCCTCCAGCACCACCCGACTAGTGCCGACTTGAACACCCTCGCTTAGTTCATCCTGGCGCCGTCGAACGACCCGTTGGTGAGCATGTTAGCCCCAAGCAAGAACCCTACGGTCGATGGCACGATCATCCCCATGTGGCCCCTCTTGGGGTCGATCATCGTCATGCAGTAGGTGTACATGAGCCTAAACATCATCATCGCCTCGGGGAGCACCGCCTGCCAGTCGCCCACCCCTGACGCTAGCTTGAAGCTAGGCGGCCGTTGCAGCTGCCGCGTGCACTTGCACGACGACATCAATGTGACAAGGATTAGCGACGAGATTAATTAGTGTGCACGGTGGAGGGAGAGAACGAGGTGTGGTTCTGAGCTAGGTTACCATGCCTCCGATGGTGAGGCGGAAGAGGAGGGTTGCGATGATGCCGCCGAGGAGCTATGCGACCCAGTAGAAGATGGCGTGGATGAGGGAGATGCGTCAGCCAAGCAGTGCATTGGGTGATGGTCGGGTTGACGTGCCCACCAAAAATGTTGACGACCATGGCCACCACCTCGCCCATCGTGGTCACTACCCCCAATCGAGTGAGAGGATGGAGCCCTCGGCAGCGCGAATGGTGTCTAGGTGCGTCGCATCCTTGCTGCGCCCCATAGTGAACCAGAACCACTGCCCTGGGCGCGTTGTTGTGCTCATCTCAACACGTTCCTACGTACGTGCAAACTCAGCACACTACCCGAAAACAAACTCTCTTCTCCTTCACCTTCGCTACCCCTCGCATTTTGTAGCATTTTGTGTGTGCGTGCTTTACACTTGAGTGTTGTCATTCTAAGAGAGTGATTGTAAAATATTTCCCTCCAAATGAAACGAACATCCAAAGCTAACGCAAGTGGGTTGTGCCATAGATCATTCCTTGTGTTCTTAATTTACTTGGCTTTCTTTTTTAATTTCTCTCTTCTTAATCTTTCATAGTGTCAAGGACGTGTAAGAGGTGGAGATATATTTTAGAGATGTAACACATCCATATAGACACATTCTAAAGGAAATTCTTGAGTTTGTTAGTTTTTCTCAAGAGAGAGGTGGTTTTAGGATTTTGCTCTTGTGAGGGTTTTGGCTTAAGTGCATGTTGTGATCTATCTTGCTATGACATGTGAGAACACATCTAAGGTCATCTAGATCATCTAGAACTCATAAGTAAAGGTAGATCAATGTTTCTCTCTTTTGCCTGATTTGGTGTAACTCTCCTTATTTTAGATAAAGATCAAAACTTTAGCATCGATCTTCGCAATCCATGATTGAAATAGGTTTCTGACATCTTATAGAGGATTTGTGTTAAGTTTCATTGCATTTGGATCAACGGTTTGAGAGTTCGATCTTTTCTTAAATCGTGTGCAGTGCTAATTGCACTGTTCATCGGCAAACGGTCAGACTGCAAAGAATCGAACCATCCGATCGGGGTGCGGTCGGACCGGCGTGGTCATACTGACATAGTCATTTAGGCTAGCGGTCATACCACTTGTAAGTCGGTGGTCAGATTGATTGGAGACTTTTTTTGTCTCAGTTGATCCTTGAGTTTGAGTTTTTGTTACGTAGAGTTGATATTGGAAGAAGATTTTGAAAGGGCCAATCACCTCTCCCCTTTCCGATTCTATAGATCTTTTTTTGTGTGTGTGTGAAAAAAAAATCGTTTAGAGAGCATCAAAGTACCCCCAAATCGATTACAATGTTACCATCAAAAAGAGGGGGGAGGGGGTGGCGGGACGAGACCGAATCTAAGATACAAGCATGAATGGAACTAGACGATCACGCCCTGCGAAAGAACAAACTTTGTCCTACGTGCACTTCGTCGAGCCGTACCGATTCATTGGCAATGCCGCTCCATTCGCCAAACAATTCATGTACATGCACGCATTCCACCCAAGTAGAGCTCAACGCACGGCAGGCTCCCACCTCCCTTCCCCGTCCCCGGCTTCGCCGCCGCCGATCTCGTCTATCATCCTGACGACGTCGGGCATCTTGGGCCGCCTGTCGGGCTCGACGGTGGCGCAGAGCAGCGCGACCTCCGTGAGCCTCAGCATGTCCCCGTGCCGGTCCCGCTCGCCGACGATCTCCACGTCGAGTATGTCCGTGGACCATTCGTGGCTCAGCGCCAGCCGCGCCCACTCCGCCAGGTCGCCGTCCTCGTCCACCGGCACCTTCCCCGTCACCACCTCCAGCAGCACGAGCCCGAGGCAGAACACGTCGGCCCGGGACGACGGCCGCTTCCCGCGCGCGAACTCCGGGCACTTGGCCGCCGCCAGCCGGTGCGCGTGGTGCGGGAGCAGCGGGTGGAAGCCGTGGTCCGTGAGCTTCGGCACCACGTGGTGGTGCCGTTGCTGCTTGCGCTTGGGGGCCGAGTAGATGAGCACGTTGGACGACTTGAGGTTGCCGTGCGGCGGTCGGTGGAAGAACGGCAGCGACTGGTGCAGGTAGGCCAGCCCGCGCGCCATGCCCTTCGCTATCGACAGCCTCGCCGGCCACGGCAGCGGCGTCCTCCCCTCGCCTCTGTTCTCTGCGCACGCACAAACGAAGCAAAACTCTCACGAAATCGTCATGACAAGTACTCCGTGAAAGAAGCATTGCCATGGACCATGCATGGTGGTAGAGTCAATGTGACGTAGGTAGTACCGTGGAGGAGCTGGAAGAGGCTGCAGCCGGGGACGTGCTCGTAGACGACCAGCTTCTCCTCCTTGGAGTAGTAGCACGCGACGACGTCGACGACGTTCTCGTGCCGGAGCTTGCCCAGGAGCTGCATGTTGTGGATGAAGTCCTTGCGCGGCACGTGCCCCATGTTGCGCATCCGCTTCACGACCACGACGGGGCCGGCCTCGAGCGTGACGCGGTAGGTGATCCCCAGCCGGCCCTTTCTGAGCATCTCCGCCGTGGACCTGAACAGCTCGTCGAGGTCGAACCCGAACTTGTCCGCCCGGAAAAACTGCAGCTGCGCCGTGCTCTTGCCGGCGTCCGTGCTCCGGCTGCCGCTGCCGCTCCCTTTGCCTTGCTCCGCCTTGTCCTTGATGTCCCCTGCACCTGTCACGTTGAATTGTACAAAGCAACGGTAAACAGTCTCTGTCAATGCTCAAGAACGTCTCAAAGAAACTGAAACTAAACAGTAGCCGAGAGGCAGTGAAGTGAAGTGTTACCTGCGGCGGCATGGGCACGGTCGCCGAGACGAACCTCCCGGCTCTTCTTGGCATGATGCAGGAAGATGAGCACGGCCGCGAACGGCACCAGCGCGGCGATAAGGGCGATCACCACGACGCTCCACGTCGTCAGCCCGAACCGACTGGACCAGCGCCCAGGCCGCCCACGGGCGTCGTCCGGCCTGACGACCGGATCGTCGCTGCTGCCGCCGGCGGCGGCTAGAGCATCATCGGTGGACGGCGACCCGGCCCGGCACACGGCGTTCACAACCTCGCCGCAGAGCTTGAGGTTGTGGTCGAACGCGCTCGCGGGGAACCGGCGCAGCGCGCGCGTGTCCGGGACCTCGCCCTGGAGGAAGTTGTACGACACATTGAAGACGATGAGCTCGCCCTGCTCAAACGCCGGGACGGTGCCGTTGAGCAGGTTGTCCTGGAGCTCGAGCCGCGTGAGCAAGCGCAGCGACGTCGCGTAACTGCGCGGGATGGGCCCCGAGAACCGGTTGCTCGAGAGATCGACGACGCGGAGCCGTTCCAGCCCGTCGAGCCGCGGCAGCGCGCCGTGGACGGCGTTGTTGCGCAGGCTCAGCCTCGCGAGCCGCGTCACGTTACGGAGCGCGCCAAGGGGCAGACCTCCCGTGAGCTGGACCCCGTCGAGGGCGACGCCCACCACGCGCCCGTCGCCATCGCACGCCACGCCGTACCACCGGCTGCACCCCCCGTGGCACGGCGGGCCCGTCCAGTTGGAGTGCAAGTCCCGCGCCGACCGCAGCGCGTCGCGCAGCGCCACCAGCCCCGCCCGCTCGTCGCGGAACTCCTCCAGCTCCGACTCCGACACCTCCACACCTCCCGCCACCACCACCACCGCAAGAACCCACGAAACCACCAGCCACAGCCATAGCTTGCACCGGTGCTTATTCATGGCGTTCTTGATAAACTCGCGTCAAGTAACATACATGAAAAGACCGTGAATTGACGCCTCACTTCTTCTTTTGGCCCGATCAAGGCACAAACTAATCGATCCTAACAGCAGGTTCCTTGCCGAGATGTGGAAGGCAAGTGAAGCCGGGAAAGATTGGAACGGCGAGTGAAGCGGGCAGAGCAAGAAACCATGATAAGAATACATGGAGACGCCGGGTGGTGGAGGTAGTAGTAGTGTGTTCTGGTAGATTTTGGTGGATTCGACGTGAACATCTCGGCAGTTTGGTCGCGGTTGCAGGGACAGGCCACCCAATTCGGATGGGTGCAGCTGGAGTCTGGGAGAGAAGCTCAGAAAAACTCGAGTGCTGAATTGGTTGAGAATGTTAGGAAACCAGGACTCTATCTGGAGTCCTTATCTAATTGGGCACCCCCACCGTAGACTATAAATAGGGACCTAGACCCCCCTCATTATGGACCCCGATGCAATCTAAAGCAATAAAGAAAGACCAGGAGTTCTCTCTACCTCTCTGTGTTCAATCTATTATTCTGTGATTCTGTGATTGATTCGTTCTTGTTCTAAGCAGAGGAATCGCTCGGACTGGTCTCCAGCGTCGGTTCCTCAACACGTTATCAGCACGACTTCGCTCCGGTGAACGAGGTAATCATCGAAGCACAGATTGATTTTCTAGATCGCTTTTGAATCTGTATTTTCTTTTCGCGTTCTAGATTAAAATTCTACGGTGCAAATCCGCCCCAATCTACCGCGAGCAGACTTGAAGTCGCCGGCACAATGCCGATCGGTAGATTGTGAAACGGGGTAGATGTTGATTGCGCTGTAGAACGATGCAAATCCGTCCTAAATCTACCGCGAGCAGACTTGAAGTCGTCGGCACAATGTCGATCGGTAGATTGCGAAAACAGGGTAGATGTTGATTGCATCGTAGATTAAAAATTTTTGCATGGTGTTGTCTGATCCTGCAAGATCACAAACACCCGAAGTATATGCATTGATTTCATGATTCTGCACAGCATTGCAGATTAGAAAAGGTTTTATTTTGCATCTTCCTTTTCGCTTTTCTCTGTGCGGCATCAACAACTTTGTAGATTGAAAATTTTGGCATGTCTTCCTTGATTCGGTTGATGCACCAGCTATACATTGCATAGAAAAAAAAGGAGGGGGCACTGCCGGCCAGCAGCCGGTCTTGCCGGCCTCGGAACCACTGCCGCCGGCCCTACCATGCTCGCGCCCGCATGCGCCCGTGCCCGCGCCACCCGAGTCCCCGCCTGGCTTCGGCCGCCATCGCCCCGCACGGCGACGTCCCTTGGCCCGAAGCCGCCTACAGCCAGCACACGCCCGCACCGCCGGCCCTACAGCGCGCCAGCACGCGCACCAGCCCCACCTCGGCTTCCCCGCGCCCGAACGCGCGCCGGTCGCCGCCGCCTCGGCTTCCCCGCCGCCCCGCAGGGCGCGCCGACCCCGCCGTCTCGTTTTCCCCACCGCGACCGCACGCGCGCCGGCCCCGCTGACGCCTCGGCTTTCCCGCGTCGCCACCCGCTCGCGTCAGCCTCGCCGGCAGCCCCGCAAGGCCTGCCGCCGCCCCTCGCCACCGATAGCCCCGGGCCCGCTGCCTCGCGCCGGCCACGCCGCCCGGTCGTCGCCCGAATGCGCGCCCAGCGGGCGCGGCTCCGCGCGCTGCCTCTGGCTGCCCGCATCGGCCCCCGGCCCTGCCGCTGCGTGGCTTCCCGGCCCCCTTCGGCGCGCCCCGAACGGCGCCACCGAACGCCGCCTGGCCTGACCGGCCGCCCCGCGCCTCCCGCCGCCCGGTGTGAACACCCGCCGCCGCCTCTGTGAAGTAAGGAGGAGGGAAAACCCTATACCCCCTCCCTCTCTCTTTTGCGTCGGCCGACAGGCCTAATGGGCCGATCGGGCCTTATGGGCCCGGGGGGGGGGGAGCAAGGCCAATGGGCCAGATGAAATAAGATGGGAGAAAGAGGGCCCAGCCGGTGGGGATCATGGAAAATTGCGAAAAAGCCCACGGTGTCTTATATATTACCGATTGGCCCTTCAAACTTTAATATAAGTCCAGAACTTTGCAAATAAGGCATTGTAATTCCGAAAATTACGAATAAGCCCTTAAATTTACGAGTGGGTCCAGAATTTTGCAGAAAACCCCTCTGTAAATCAGAAAATTGCGCGAATTTTTCTCTGAACTGAAATTTTTGCGTAAAAACCCTCGGGAATTGCAGAATTTGCTGAAATTTTATATTTTAGCATAAAAGGGCCTCGGGAATCCGAATTTTGCATCAATTTTTTTTTGCATTTGAAGCTTATTTATCTATGCCATTATTATTCTATGTATTTTCTGTATTTATTTACTGTTTTGGTTAATTGTAATTGTTTTAAATTGCTTTTAATCACTGAAATTAGCAGTGAAATTATAGAAAATGCACAGAAAATTATGAAACATTATGGGAAACTATTGCACCACTTTATTTACCTGTAGTAAATTTTCCATGCATGTTTACCTGCAGTAAACTTATTTTATTTCGTTCATACACATGTAGATGACTGGAATTTCGAACCGGGAGTTCGAGGAGCTGGCCCAGCATGGCCGAAACTATCTGACATGGGCATCCGATGTCGAGATTGTGCTTGGGGGCCGGAAGCTCGGCGCAGCTATTGGGATAAGCGGACAGAAAGACACTAGACCCACACCTGAGGAGAATGATCAGGCACTTCATTTTCTCAGGCACCATCTCTGCTCAACTCTCAAGAATGAGTATATGGCAGAGAGAAATGCGCTAGCACTCTGGACCGCACTCAAGAAGCGGTTTGAGAGGCTCAAGTACACCATTCTTCCTCAAGCAGAGCAGGAGTGGATCAGACTGAGGTTTGCCGACTTTAAAACGGTCGGGGAGTACAATTCTGCCTTGCACAGGATTTGTACAAACCTTAAACTCTGTGGCAAGGAGATCACAGAGGACCAGAAGATCGAGAAGACCCTGTCCACTTTCCACCCCAGTGCTGTACAGGTTGCCCGCAACTATCGTCAAAATGGCTACAAGGAGTATGCCGAATTGATTGATATGATGCAGGTAGCCGAGGCTCAGGACGAACTTCTCCGCAAGAATTACGTCTCGCAGCCACAAGGCAGCTCCGCTGGCCATGAAGCCAACGCTAGCAGCCTCAAGGTGCGAAAGCCCTTGATGAAGAAAAGGGGGAAGAAGGGTAAGATCGTTGCCCAGAAAGGCAAGTCAGATGCTCCAAACGACAAAAAGGCTAAAAAGAGTGACAAGACATATGGCCAGCAGAACCAGGGTTGTTACAAATGTGGCAAGTGGGGACATTGGTCGCGGATATGCAAAGCACCGCAACATGTCATTGATGCCCACCAAGCTCAGAAGAAGAATGACAAAGGGCAACCTGAAGCCCACTTTGCAGTCATTGAGGGGGAGCAGCCTGAGCAGCTGCCGGAGATGATGGAGGTTGAGTCCATCCCGGCAGCAGCACCCCCTTACGACTTAGAGGCAGCCACAGCCATGATTTCTCTTGAAGAGAATGCCACTGCTGAGGAAATAGCCGAAGAAGTCAATGATTTTCTAGTTGATTCCGTCTGATGCACAAAATGCATAAGACGTTAATTGTCATTTATTTTGTGTTAAATGGACAAGTTTAGAACTTGCATGGTTGGTGCTTTAGGATTTTACTTTCTCGTAATGGTTGGATGATTTTGGAATAAAGCATTCATTTATTCAGTTTATGATGGCATGTTATGTTCTGATATTTGCGTATTTTATTTATATGTTGAATGCCTTCTAATACATGTTAATTAAATACGTTATATTAGAACACGTGTGGCGCCCTATGGAGGAAGTATGCCTTGCCGACAGCAGCACAACGAATACCATCTTAAGAGAGACTAAGTATTTCCAGTCGATCCGTAAGAGCAATGGCAGCCTTACGACAATCGCCGGAAGCGATGCGTGTATAATCGGTTCCGGAAGAGCCACAATTATACTTCCCATGGGCACAATTTTGGTCATTGAAGAAGCCTTATTGTACCCAGAATCGACTAGAACTCTCCTAAGTTTTAAGGATATTCGCGCCAATGGTTTCCACGTTGAGACTGACGAAGAGTACGGTAAGGAATACCTGCTCATCACGAAGCGCGAAGAGAATGGCAAAAGAATATTAGAAAAGCTTCCTTCACTTGAAACAGGGCTATATTATACCACAATTAAAGCGCCTGCAGCGTACACTGTTCTGAAAACAGTGTTTAGAAGCTCTGAACTCTTCTGTCTCTGGCATGACAGATTAGGCCACCCAAGTCTTAGGATGATGAGAAACATAATTAATAACTCACATGGGCATAATATTAATGTGAAGAATTTCCCGAATCATGAAGATTTTGTGTGCCCTGCATGTGCCACCGGGAAACTAATTACTAGACCCTCCACTCTGAAAGTGAAGGATGAAGTCCCTGCATTCCTGGAACGCATCCAGGGAGACATTTGCGGTCTCATTCAGCCCGTCTCAGGGCCGTTTAAGTATTTCATAGTGCTCATTGACGCTTCTTCGAAGTGGTCATATGTGGGTTTGTTGTCCACAAGAAACCACGCCTTTGCAAAATTGATCTCGCAGATCATTCGCATCAGAAATGTGTTTCCAGATCATCATATCAAGTCCATTCGAATGGACAACACCGGAGAATTTACTTCAAAGACATTTGATGATTATTGCATGGCGATGGGAATTGCAGTTGAGCACTCGGTACCGCATGTCCATACTCAGAATGGTTTGGCAGAGGCTTTAATTAAAAGAATTAAATTTATTGCCTGTCCCCTCTTGCATAAAAGTAACTTGCCAGCTACATGTTGGGGACACGCAGTCCTTCATGCAGCAAATCTCATCAACCTTAGACCTTCGGCCTACAACATCCATTCACCTATGCAACTAGCGCAAGGGTCACCACCGAAAGTTTCCCACCTTAGGAGGTTTGGATGTAAGGTTTATGTACCGATACCACCTCCGCAGCGAACTGCAATGGGCCCACTCCGCAAGACTGGGATATACGTTGGTTATGAGACTGCATCCATAATCAGGTATTTGGAACCCATGTCGGGAGATTTGCATACTGCCCGCTTCGCTGATTGCATTTTTGATGAAGATAATTTCCCGTCATTAGGGGGAGGAAATCAACCCGTTGATGAAAAATGTCAGGAAATTACGTGGGAAGCCACGGGAATTCATGCACATGACCCGCGCACTAGTGAAACTGATAAAGAGGTCCAGAAGATCATCGATTTGCAAGCATTAGCAAATCAACTGCCCGATCACTTTAGTGATTTGAAGAGCGTGATTAAGTCGCATGTGCCTGCACGCAATGCACCGGAGAGGGTTGAAATACCAAAGAAAATTGAAGGTATCCCTAATCCCGTCCAGAGGCCTCAGAATAAAAGGACGAGAACTCCGGTTCCTCGAGTCCAAAGTAACCGGGGACGCCCGGCGAAAAAGGATAAGAGAGATTTATCACAGCCGATCATTGAAGTCCCCCAGAATGAGAAGGGGAGCCAGTTGAGACCTGGCACAAGTATGACACCTTCCGAAAAGGACATACCGGATCTGAATATCCCCATCGGCACGGATGTGTGCGCACACATCGGAGCCGAAAAACTAAAGGGACTTGCCACCGCAATTGAAAGAAGCGATGTGCAAGGTGAAGCTCCAGAAGAAGCAACTCATGAAGAAATAGCTATAAATTATGTGCACACGGGAGAGTCCCTGAATAGGACAACAGCTAATATCGATATCTACTTCGCAAAGAAAATTGTCACCATCATCGATCTTGATCCCGAGCCTGCATCGCTCGCTGAATGTAAGAAAAGATCAGATTGGGAAGATTGGAAGAAGGCAATAGCAACTGAATTGCTATCTCTGAACAAAAGAGAGGTGTTTGGGCCCGTATGCCGCACACCTCCCCACATACACCCCGTTGGGCACAAGTGGGTATTTGTTCGAAAGAGAAATGAAAGAAATGAAGTAGTGAGATACAAAGCAAGGCTGGTAGCCCAAGGTTTCACTCAACGTCCTGGAGTTGATTATGAAGAAACCTACTCCCCAGTCATGAGTGGAATTACATTTAGATACTTGATCTCAATGGCAGTGAACTTGAATTTGGAAATGAAATTGATGGATGTTGTGACTGCATACCTTTACGGTAACTTGGATTCGGAGATTTACATGAAAGTCCCTGAAGGAATTCCTCTCCCGAACCAAGACAGAGCAAATAGAAATCTGTACAGTGTGAAACTCAGAAAGTCACTGTATGGACTGAAACAATCTGGAAGAATGTGGTATAATCGCTTGAGCGACTTTCTCTGCAAGAAAGGCTACACGAACAATGAAGACTGTCCTTGTGTATTTATACGGCGATCCCAGAATGGATTCTGTATAATCTCTGTGTATGTAGATGATCTGAATATCATCGGGACAGCCGAAGACATAAAAGAAGCAAGCTCCTACTTGGAGTCAGAATTTGAAATGAAAGATTTGGGCAAGACCAAGTTTTGCTTAGGCCTGCAGCTTGAGCATGTCCCTGAAGGAGTCTTGGTACATCAGTCGACCTACACCCAGAAGGTGCTTGAAAGGTTTGGCTTTGAGAAGGCATTTCCCTCGAAAGTACCGATGATCGGTAGGTCTTTACAGCAAGAAAAAGATCCTTTCCGACCAAGGGAAGAGGGGGAGGAAGTCCTGGGACCGGAATTCCCATACTTGAGTGCAGTGGGAGCACTCATGTATTTAGCAAACTGCACTAGACCGGACATTGCATTTGCCGTGAACCTCTTAGCAAGGTATAGTGCAGAGCCCACCAAAAGGCATTGGCAGGGCATAAAGGATATTTTCCGATACCTCCAAGGTAGCAAAGACCTCGGATTGTTTTACAGAAAGAATCAAGATCTGAACTTGATTGGCTATGCAGATGCTGGGTATCTGTCAGACCCGCATACCGCTAAGTCACAAACAGGCTATGTATTCCTGTGTGGTGGAACTGCAATTTCATGGAAATCGTCTAAGCAAAGCCTGGTAGCTACTTCGACGAACCACTCAGAAATTATAGCACTGTATGAAGCCGCACGAGAGTGCGCTTGGCTCCGTCGAATGGTTCACCACATCCAGCAGTCATGTGGGATGAACATTGTGCAAACCCCCACAATTATCTATGAAGATAATGCCGCTTGCGTTGCACAAGTGCAAACGGGCTATGTGAAGAGTCATCTCACAAAGCATATCAACCCCAAGTTCTTCTATGCACATGAATTGCAAACGATGGACGAGATTAAAGTACTGCATACTAAGTCATGTGAAAATCTCGCAGATTTATTCACTAAGTCACTCCCCGCATCTAGTTTTGAAAGGTGCGTGCGTGGAATTGGAATGATGAGACTTAGAGAAGTGCAGAATTCAGGGGGAGAATTCTCACAAGCCCGCTAATAAATCTTGATCATGAAGATTAAGTACCCAAAAATAAAGTCTTGCAGACTAAATGAATTTGGGTGAATTGTACTCTTTTTCCCTTGACGAGTTTTCCATGAAGTTTCTCGACCAAGGTTTTTAACGAGGCAATTCGTGCATCGCAGCATCACATGTATCATGTACTCTTTCTCCAAATTTTTCCCACTGGGTTTTTATGGAGTTTTGACGAGGCATGAGCATGTTGGGTGAGTGCCCAAGGGGGAGTGTTAGGAAACCAGGACTCTATCTGGAGTCCTTATCTAATTGGGCATCCCCACCGTAGACTATAAATAGGGACCTAGACCCCCCTCATTATGGACCCCGATGCAATCTAAAGCAATAAAGAAAGACCAGGAGTTCTCTCTACCTCTCTGTGTTCAATCTATTATTCTGTGATTCTGTGATTGATTCGTTCTTGTTCTAAGCAGAGGAATCGCTCGGACTGGTCTCCAGCGTCGGTTCCTCAACAGAGAAGAGGCGTAGTACTCTTCCATCTGTCTGCAAAAATAAAAAAAACTAGAAAAAAAATAAAACTAAAAAACTAAAAACTAGAAATAAAAAAAAAATCAAAACTAACAAAAAAAAATCTGGGCCACTCATTTGAAAATGAATGGCGTACCGCTCGCATACAAAGCCCCTTACAATTTTCAGGCAGCTCCAATGTGGCACACCTAAATTTGGCACTTCAGTGTCATATTGAAAGAACCCGAACTCTTAATTAAAGCTAACAATAAGATCAAGCTTAATTAATACTAATTAAATGCCAATTAAATTAATTAGAACTTAGTGAATTACAGGAAAATTGAACTTGGCTCTTACAAGCAAACTAAAATTATTACAAACATTGAATAATTACAGGAATACATTGTACATCTAGAAATAAATAAAATTACAAGTATTTCAAATAATAAATGAAATTACAATTGCATCATTCCCTTGTATTGCATATCCCTTGCCTTGCTGATGACTAGTAGCCTTCCGAAACCGAAACCAAAATCCGACCTTTTTCTTTTGTGATCTAAATGCGAAGAATAAAAATAATCTAAGAAAAAATAAAAGAAATAAAAATATTTTGCCATTAGAACCCGTTCAGTTTCAGAATGTTGAATCCATTAGTGCTCATCAAGATAATTGGACCATCCGGGACCGATCAGCACCTCTCACTTAAGTGAATCTCATCATTCAACATAAAACTTAGCCAACACTCACTTTTATTTTTACTGACTTACCTCACGCGCAGATAATCGAAGCATAGTGCCAAAATCACCCCCTAGACCAATAGTCCCAGGATTTTACCCCTTACATAGTCAGCCAAGAGTGCAATGAGAATAAGACATGGGCAACCGATTCTTTGCACAACCAACGGAGATAGAAGCCAATCAGTCCTCCACCCTCATAAGCAAGCTAGCACAGAGAGCCTCATCCCATCTCACTCTCATTTCACTTCCCAACTGAGAGCCAGCAAAGCTAGCCCCAAGTAAAACAAAGATCCCAAATCCATTGCATTGCTCAGCCTAGCACCCCAATTCCATGAAAACCACACCCAAGCAGTGAGGAGAAGAGAACTTGGAGAAGAGGGGCTAAGGGTGCAAAGGAAGACAAAGGAGAGGAGCGAGGACCACAGACGAACACCTTCGGCCAACTATGACCAAAAAGGGACAGGAAGATGATGCTATCGGTAGGGGCAAAAGAAGATCATCCACATCACCAAGCACGAGAGGACCACACCACATCCACCATGGACGTAGCCATCGTCCCTTGCCATTTTTAGCCCGACAAACCGTCTCGGGTAGAAAGAGGAAAAGTGACATCGGTGGAGCCGACATCAAGGTCGGCCGGAGGGAGGTGTAGTAGAACACGTAGGAGCACCATAGAAGGGCTAAGAAGCCATAGAAGTAGTAGCTAGGCTACATTCATGGTGCTCGGCCATGGCCAAGCCGAGCCATGGAAGCCAAATCGACTACTCAAAAGCCAGGAACCACAAGGAATGAAGGGGAAAGCCAGGAGAAGTACTCTGAGACTCACTGGCGGCGAGCCTGGGTTGGCGCACCCATGTCACTGTCTGAGCCAACAAACCCTAAACGTGGTCGTGTTGTTGTCAAATTGGCGATTCAAAGAGGAGGAGGCAAAGCCATGCTTGGGGGATTCAGCGGAGGAACCGCCAACGGTGGACCCCAATTGGCGACGAGCATCTGGCCGGCGTACCCAAGGCGACGACGTCGTGTAGAGGAGAGAGAGAGAGCCGAGTGTTGTGTGTGTGTGAGGAAGATGGAACAGAATGGGTGTGTGGCTAGCGGTATGTGTTTGTGTTGTGTGGGTGCATGTGTGTGTGGTGTTAGGTGTGAGTTAGTGTTTGGTGTTGGGGTGTGAGGATCTGGTGCGGAAGTAGTGTTTTGTGTTTTGGGTGTTTTATGTTTGGTGGGTAGGTTAGTGTCACAGTGTGTGGTGCTTTGTGGTGTATGGCGTTTTGTGCGTGTGTGTAGTGTAGTAAGAGAGATGCCTGCATGAGAGCAAGCAAGCACAAATTCGATGACCACTTCAGTAGAACTAATAGATCGGGAGAAAATAACAGTGGGAAAGGTGCAAAATTTAGCGAGTGACCGATAAATTTTAATTAAATAAAATCTGCTAAAATCCACCAAAAGGGAAGAAACAGACTATATGGAATTAAGAATTGCCCAAAATATTAAGTATTTTAAATTGTAAGTCTACTTTATAATACAGAAGGAGAACTGGCATAGACAGAGGTAGTGGATCCGGTCTTAGTTGACGCTGAGATTTTCTACGGTTACGAAGGCAAGCTTATTTCTTGATCATACACCTAGTTATATTAAATTATAAAAACTATATTCTTGTATCATATAATATTTATGTGCATCAAAAATATATTTCAAAATCAAATCAGATGAAAAGATGAAAGAAATAGTAAGAGAAAAAGAGCAACTCAGCTGAGAGGAGCAGTTGGGTTGTATGAATAAATAATAGGATGGTAAAGGGTACCCTGGTCAGAAAAAGTGGGAAGGTGAGACACTTTACATATGGCTGGAACATAAGGACTAACAAATTTTCACTTAGAAAAAGGGGACTGTACTCAAGTGATAGCTATATTCCCATTTTTTATAGGCAAAAAAATGCTACACTGTTACGCTAATAATTCTCTTCACAATGGGTAAGTAGTATAATTAGTGGAGGAACCCATAAACGGCAGAGAGTCTGGAAGTGAGGGATCCAAGACGCCTATATTAGCACTAGTGAAGTGTTGGGTGAACGGATAACTGGCCCAACCAACATCTATTTGAGGTCGGTGAGTGCTGGGTGAGATGAGAAACAGTCTCGGGTCACTGACAGAAAATACTTAGATGGAGATAAAATAATGTAACATGGGAAAACATTTCGTACTTTAAACTTGGCACCTCATCAAAGGGAATGCGGGATGCCTAATTTCAAGAAAGCTCAGAGTATCTATGGGTACAGTGGCATAAGTTTGCACAATGTAAAATAAAATAATGAATTCTTGCCTATCTTCTGGATTGGAGACTGCGAAGACCATTAGTGGTCTTTCTTCTCACTGAGCGACTAGTAGCATTTCATTATCTAAAATTTGCAACTTAATTTGGTAAAATAGTTTCTAGAAAAAAAACGAACTAAAACTCGTGATAAAGAAAAAGAGAAGAGTCAACATTGCATTCTTGCTATTAATGCTTGTTGAGTACAATAATAATCACTCTTGCTATTACTTTCCTTTGTTAGATCCCAATCTGACCGAAGAATACTTTGAGTGGGACACGGGATATGCATGCCCCGATGATTCCACGTGGGACGAGAGCGATCACACCGAGGACCAGGGCGAGGTGGATACCCTATACAATAGTTGAGACGAGTAGACGGTCGACGGGGCCGAGTCATCGAGAGATACGATATGAATATCTGTATCTCCTTTGTCTCTAAATAATTTATAATTAAGACCATAGCACTATGTGGTTAATTGTTGTATGAAAGCATAGTATCTAATTATTATTCTGCTGCATAACTCTGGTAAAACTTATTATTCGTTGGAGCGGTGTTGTACTGTGCAAACGAATAATAATCTATTTTCTAAGTGTTATTACCCCTGAGTAATCATGCGGGGCATCTCACATATGTCACCATCTTAAGTTCATGTAAAGAGACTTATTCTTTGATACCTCTTGTATCATTTCGAGACATGAACTTACATACGTGGTCGGAGGTGTGATATATGCTAAATCAGCTTATTCTCACCGTGCTATGCAAGATTGATCCATCCTCCCAAGCTTTTGCATTCAGTGACCCCTTGGCAGAAAAAAAAAGGAGGTTTTGGGTGCAATTTGCTCGCTGATCGGGCGGTTGCACCAACCGACGGATGGTGGGGCAGGGGAAATCGGACGGCTGTGATCTGACCCGCGGCGACTGACGAGACGCGTTGGAACTATACTCTTCTGACAAAGCCGTCATCGTAAGAGCCAAGCCTTTGGTTGTTGGCTGGACAAGGAGAGTGCAAAGAATCAGACACCATCTGTCTTTATCTTTCCCCCCCTCTTTTCCTTTCCAATCTTTAACGCTTTGTGACTGCGTGAGTCTTGAGCCTAAAGCCATTCTCTTGAGGATTATTAGGGCGTAGATCACTGTCTGATCTGTGTAAGATGGGAAATGGAAAAGAAGCTAATGACGCTGATACATAGCGGCGAGTCTTTTGAGATCATGTTCGAAAGTGCCGGAGACTGTAGGATATGCAGGTGCCCTTGCATTCTTTTCGTCAGGACTCTTCAGAAAGAGACTACACAGGCTACAGGCTAACGTGTTGGATTCTGAAACTGTTCCATGCCTTTGTGAGATCTTGGCTATTGAACATGTACTGTACTTGGCTAAACATCACTCTTGCTTGTGAGTTGTGACTCATGTCTGAATTGTTTGCTGATCAGTGAATGCGTAGTGATGTCAATAAGCCCCTTCGATGGATTGAACAAAAGAATCTTAAGATGAAATGTGAGGGTTAGTATGCTTTGTTGGACGTAGCTGAATTGGCTAGTGGATGTACATCAAAGAATATACGGAAAATAAAGGGTTACATATAAACGGCAGAACTTTCATAATTTCACCATGCAACCTACATGGCAAATGGTGACGAGACTTGAATCCTAGTACGACACATATATTTACCCAAGACAAATAACAAGTGAAGATCAAATTGGTTGGACTGCCAACAAGTTAAGTAGTATAATTGGCAAATTGGTTTCAAAAAATAGAGTTGGTAGATGAATATGGGACCTTGCAAGTCTCAGCAATCACCCTTTTTTCCTGGAAAGTATGTCAGAAACTATCTTGTTTCAAAAGAGGTCTCAGCAATCATGTATGACTGGCATATGAAGGATAGATAAACAGTGAGACAAATAGCTTCATAATCTTCTATTATTACAAAGTCAATGATAAGTCTTTTAAAGTTGTTAAGAAAAAAAAACGTGCTAAAAATTCTAAAAAACATCTAGCTCTTAATTTGGTGAGTCCTACTTTTAAAGGGTTAAATTTGATAGTTGATTTAGAGACATGACATTTTTTTGGGCTGTGATTTATAATTTTTTACTGCGACTTATGAGTCTAATGAATAGTGAAAGATCTAACCATCTATCTATTTGGTGAACCTAAGTTATATTGACTTAGAGTAAAAGAAAGTGCTTATGTAAGTACCATTCAAACTAAGAGAGATTCGGAATAAAAATAAAAAATACCAATTTTATTTCACACCACTCAAAAGCAACATCCATAAATAACTAAAATTCAGAATAATAATTAAACAAAATTTAGAAAAGCAAAAGAAAGAGTTCATGTGTTCAATCCAAATTAACTAAAATTCAGAAAATAAAAAATTAAAAATTTAATTTCAATATGAATTCCAAAGTAAATCATAAAAAACTAAAATTCAGAATAATAATTAAAAGAAAAGAAAATTTTGATTTTTATACCAAGTTCAGCTTAAAACTAAAAAGAAATCCCACGTCAAGTACAATAGAAAAAACGTAAATTCGGAATAAAAATTAATTGGCAGTTTGGTTGGAGTCCTGCGCCAAACCTGCCTGACCGGACTCCTCCCTATAAGCTGGCTGTGCTCTATTTGGTTGAAGGCTTGAGGAAGCTGCATCTGATGCCTGGCCTGAATCCTTCCCGGCGTCATTAGCCGGAGCCGGGCGTCCAAAATCGGATGCCGGACACAGGCACGCTCGACCAGCCGCGATAATACTCGACACAGCTCCCATTATCGTGCAGAGCTCGCCGTCGACCCATCCCAACATCGCCTCGTGACTCCACGACGGCACCCGCGAATCCATGTTGCCGTGCCCTCCGGTCGTCAGGAATCCTCGCTCGTGGCGGCGACAAGGATCACATCGAGGTCGAGGTCACCAAAGGAAGACGACACGACGTGGAGCAATCGCTGCCCAATTTAATTGTGTGGCCGCCTTCGCTAGCTCCGTGCGTGGGCAAAGCACGGCTTTTAGGTCGCTAGATGCGGAGTAGAGAGAAGGGGTGTGTGTAGGAAAATGCCTTTAACTTCCGGGTGTAATTACACCTATATTTAGTATACCATCTAAACAAACTTGAAATACTTCTTATCACTTTAGCTATACTCGTATACTAATTATAAGATACTCTAATATGAACCACACGAAAAAATTGCAAAGGAGTCTATAGTTTTAGCGTATTTTGTAAATACATTCATATACGCACATAAAAATGAGTATGTCAAAAAAAATGTACATACCACCTAGATGATCTTAAATACTCGTATACTACACGTACATAACACGAGATATTTCTTATGTTGTGAGATACAACATAGGGTGTAATTACACCCGGGAGTAGAAAAGAGGCTTCATATATATATACATGTAGTATATGAGTATTTAAGACTATATAGGTGATATGAACAATTTTTCAGAGGTGGTATGTATGTATATATATATACATACATACATATATATATATATATGTATATATATATACACTCAAATTCAAAGTTTTGAATGAATTTAGATCGCATACTTTGGTGTAACCAGCATTACCTACAATCAAACTATCATAAAAAAGGCAACTACAATTCGAAATTTAGTTCAAACTTGTTTGAACTAGTTAGTAAACTAGTTAAACTTGACATCCAAAAAATTTTAAAACTTTTCACACACGGTACATATCTATTTTAGACTATGGTGCCCAGACACCAAGGAACACTTGTTATTTTTACTATACACACACCGATATATATATATATATATATATATATATATATATATATATATATATATATATATATATATATATATATATATATATATATATATATATATATATATATATATATATATATATATATATATATAGAGGACGCTGAAATAGGACACCTAGGTGCCCAGACACCTAGGCTCCCTGCCGTTAGATTGCTTTTAGATACGTGCTAGAGCAATGGTATGTATGGTATGTAATATATTAGGCATGCTAAATCAATCATGGAAGGAAAGTCTTAATCATGGATGGAAAGTCTCAATCACACTAGCACGCATCTAAAAGCAATCCAAAGGTAGGGAGACTAGGTGTCCAGACACCTAGGTGCCCCTGTTATTTATACTATATATATATATATGTATGTATGTATGTATGTATGTATGTATGTATGTATGTATGTATGTATGTATGTATGAACGAATCAGTGGAACAACTGTCCGATATATTGATAAAGCAAGAGTAACAAAAAAGGAAAAGGAACAAGACACGCCATGCCGGGGAGCCTACACATGCAAGCGGCCACAAGCACTACACCAAATAGCACCCACACAGCACACCGAGCATCTAAGGGAAGAACAACACACCCCATCTCCTCATACACTGAAGCTTCTAACTGACAGCCGAGCTAGATGCAGAGAACCACCATTGCACGAAGCTTGAGAGGGAAAAATAGAAGCAAAGGCAAGGTGAACCACCACGGTTGAAGAACCACGGTGAGCACCAACTTTAACAAGACAACCAATATAGAACTACAGAATGAAAAAGGCGAGGAAGCAGCCCTTCTGCTTAGGTGATTACAGTGTATGACAGACGACCCTTCCGCTCAGATGACGACAATGGACAAAAGCTGAGCAAAGGCCAATGACTGTTGGACCAGCACTAGTGGTGATTGTAGAATGCAGGCGGCAGATTTGTTGACAGGGGATCACATCCAGAAACCAGCGGTGCCTTCGCCGTGACACAGCTCGATTGGAAGTGGGGGTGAGGGCAACACTGGGACCTGCCGCTCACACGCGCACTTCCATGTCGCACCCACCCTCGAAAACACGACGTGCCGACAGAGCAGAAGGAAGTCAGCAACGTCGTGCTCTTCTTCTTAAGATCTAGCGGCGCCACGACGAGATCTAGCTGGATTGGGGTGTCGTTGATGTTGCGTAGGTTCTCATGGATGCCGTCCTCGAAGATCATCTCGACGATGTAGTTGCCGTTGGCGTGGAACCCAGGCTCCTTGTCGAAGAGGTTCTTGATGAGGCCGAAGGTGTGCACCCAGGTGAAGGGCACGACCTCAACGGGCACGGCGCCGGTGCATTTGAGGTGGGGCACTAGCTTGGACTCATCGACGATGACAACAAACCGTTCACCGGAAGAAGGGACGAGGGAAACGCCGGGACCTCGCCGCTCGCACGCGCACTGACCGAGCAGCAACAAGTCGGCGATGTCATGCTCTTCAGCTCCAGATTTGGCGGCGCCACGACAACATCCAGCTGGATTAGGGCTGTCGGAGGGCCCATCTCGGGGGCTGGCATGCTCACGTTCTGAGCAGTAATAGCAAGTTGGCAACGACGTGCTCTTCTTCTTCAGATCTGACGGTGTCCCAACAAGATTCGGCTAGTTGGGGTGACCGGCGTGCCTCATCCACTTGGTGCTGCTCGCGACGCCACGCTTGACGTAGATTCGAGAAAGAATTCAGAGATGACACCGCCGGCGGCAAGAAAACCACAGAGGCCCCAGATCTGGAACGGTGGGATGGAAGGGACGAAAAAAAGGGAGGAGTTGCAGCTAAGGGGGCCCACCATCGTCGCCGCGTCGGCGGTGACGGCGTTGAGAGGGGAACACCAGCGAAGGGGGGCTTTGGCGGTGCGGGCTGGGTCACCCCCCGAGTCGCCCATGGGAGCGGCTCAGGAGACGGATACCTCTGGTTATTGCATGTGTAGAGAGAAGGTATATGAATTTTGCTACATTCATAGATTTAGGGATTTCTTTCTTCTTTCTTTTCTTTTTTCCTTTTGGCTTGGATAGATTTGTGGAATGGGATATAGGTAGGTGGAGATGTAGGCAATATTTTAATTTTAAATTTTACTAGAAAACAATTATCGTAAATAAGTAGTGACACAAACCTTATAACTAATAGCAACGGGTGAATTATATTGTACTTCAAATATACACAAGAATGGACTTATATCATAGTTGATCGGTTACACAAATGACTTACAGTGAAGTCTGATGAAGAACAAGAAGTAGCGCGGATTCGATATAGTGCAAAAGGTAAAATGTAGATGAAGTATCGAAGCGAGTGTTCGCGCAGATATGCGCTACCATAAACCTTATTGCCACAATCGTACAGGTCTTCATGGTAGCAATAGCTCAGAGATACTGCTCCCCTTCTTTATGGTGCATGTCGAAAAGCAGAGTCGACAAGACTCAAGCAGCACAACAAAACAACACAAGTTTGCAGGTGAAAAGTAAAAGAAATACAGGAGGCGGTGATTCGGGACACTCTACTCTATACGTCTTTAGGCATACATATAAATGCAGACTATTAATTGGTGTGATTAACTAGCCACTTACCCAATGATAATTGACATAATTAGCGATCCATTTACCCACTGGTAACTACCTATTATTAATACCCAATAAAGCATCAAATTCAAACAACTGTCTGTCATCAATGCCCAATAAAGGTTCAAATTCAAATGTACCTAATAAATCCTTAAATTCAAACATTTGAATCTCAAACGGAGATAGATGCATGATTCAACAAAAATAAGGTGGATTTGGTCTACCAAGTGGCACACCACATCATAGTGCGGTCGCATGTCGCAAGTCATGCGATTTATCACACAAAAATACATGAATAACACGCATGTGCATATGTATTTAGCTAAAGCCTTCTCATACCATGTGTCTCAAGCTTTTAGGGAATGACAAGAATCCCACCTTATGTATTGATCTCCTTCACCTCACCTTAGCAGTAAGTTACTAAACTATGCTAACTTTAGAATTATAATAATTTGGTCACACACTCATATGGGTCTGATTTCTAACAATCCCTCAGTAACTCCAAATCAAGTAGCAAAAATATGCCAAAGATATTGTGATGAAGTATTGTTAATATACCAGTCTTTCAGTGTAAGTTTCGTATGGGTTAAACTTGCACTTCGAATGACAAGATTCATTTTCTCACCACTGATGAATAGACTATGCATTAAATTCACAACTTTTTGTGATCAGACTTCACTTGAAATCCCAACTGATACTAGGCTGCCAATGAACTATGCCTAAATATAGTGTTAATGGTCATGCTCTCTTATCTGCTTATGAGCTTTCTTGAGAATGCCCTGTTATCGCAAATTGCAACCACATAGTTAGACTCAAATATGTGTATTCTTTCTAGGTATTCCGTAAACTAATACATTTTCCTTATTTAGACAACAAAATACATAAAGGCTTTATGCACATTCCGTATAGTCAAGAGTATTTTATTTATGGGGACATATCTACCATTGATATATATTATCTTATTACAATATCGACTTGTATTTTTTCATTACTTTAGTCATGGAATCTCTGATAAAAAAGGTATGTGTTACTATTGCGATGTAACTCAAATGGGCTTTATTCTCATGTCCATGATGCAACGGAAACCGCTTTCTGTGCTAACCCCTTTGTAAAAGGATATGCTAGATTTTCTTAGCACAAATATAACTCACAATAATCACTTTGGAGCTATTCAATTTTCTGATAGATTTAAAGCCACGTTTAATATATCTAGAGGACTTCATAGTATCCTTGATACTCATAATTTTAGCCAACACCATTTGATTATCACAGTATATCAGAATTATCGGTATTGGTTTCTCAATCAATAGCAAATCTAACAGAAGCTCTCTTAACTATTCAGCCTCAATTATGGCTGTGTCAAGTGCTTTCATGGTTTACCTTGTCAATAAGGTCTATTTATAAGGTTTCCATGAAACTGCAGCACCAGCTAAAGTAAACACAAAACCACTTGTAACTTTTGATCTAATCCGCATCAAAAATCCAATTATAATCATTGTATCCTTCAAATACAGAAGGATTGCCTCCTAGTGATCATCTTCTGAGTTAGATGTAAACCAACTTAATTTATTCACAGCAAATGAAATGTTAGATCTTGTGGTACTAACTAAATACACAAGCAACTATTTCTAGTTTTCCACCGATCGGGAATTCTAACAGGTAGTAGCTGCTTGCTCCTTAACTGATCAAGTTTTCCGCGCTAGTATCTTCATAAAATATCAGGGGCTAAACAAATCCCCTAAATGTTTTCCTCTGAATTTTCATGTTAACTATTTGTGTCCTATTCTCCAATAGGAGACAGATCAAATGCAAAAATTGGAAATGATACCTTTGGTTGAGAAAATACATTCTTTTCCTCGACCAATTCTTTCTTCTTTTGTCTACTTCTCTTTGTTCTTCTCAACCACTGTTGTTGTTGGTAGCTTCAAGCGACTGGTTGAGAAAGTATCAATTACAGTTTTTATCTTAATTAGGCATCAATTACAGTTTTTATCTTAGGCACTAACTCTTTGGAACCGGAAGAACAATTTCTTTCTCCTCCTTTTGACCAGACTCCTTGGATCAACCAGTCGAAGATCATCCGGTCAATATACTCTACAAAAAAAGTTCACTACAGTTAGAATCCAAATGGCAAATCTGGTCGTATAAAGTCTAGATTAATGTGGTGATCAAAAGAGTTTCAGCTTCTGGCTTTCAGCTTATTTTTCACTATTTATAAATTTCGTCTTTTTCTGTACTTTTGGCTTTTTGTTGAGCTTTTTTGCCGGTTCTTTTTTTTCCGTATTTGTTTGTATTATACGTAATGGGCTAACATATTTTTTATATTTTTTAATTTTTTTTAAATTTAATTATGCTAAATAAGCATCTGTCAGCTACAGTATTTTTTCAGCCAACTACAGTGCTTTTCAGCCATAAGCCACAAAAAAAAGCCCAAATGATCACCCCTACATTCTCAGGAAATTTTATTTCTAAAAATTCCTGCTTGGTTTTTGCACCATATTTTTTCTTGAAACTAAAAAAAAATACAACTCCAATCGGATAGACTTTCTGCACTAAACAAAATATAGTTGATGCACTGCTCGTAATCATTATTCATAACTAGTAAAAATATTGACTCAAGTAAACCTTTTTCATGCAATCCCAACCAAAGATGATTTTTCCCGACCAATTTATTCCAGTCGGATGAAACCAGTTGCAAGATATTCTATGCAACTTAATAAACCCTTTGTTATACGCGCAAATCACTTTACTTAGAATTGGGAGCTAATTGACGAGGATATAATATTTAATTTAATCATTTATTTATTTGATCCACATCCTAACTGGTTGGGACCCTGTATACTTTTAACTAGTTGGACAGATAAGACCACTTATCTCGAGTCATATCTCTAGAATATGCTGAATAAGTGGTATATAATCATGTTATAAATTAATTTACCGTATAATCTATGGGTCTGTTTGGCAACGGCTGCGGCTTATGGCTTTTGGTTGAAATATTTGAATTTTGGCTGTTTACGGTATAGATTACGGAGAGACAGATACCCACTTGCGATTTTGACTGGTACAGATATTGGGCTTTTAATGTGTAGATCGTTTAACTTGTAGACCCCGTCTTGAGAAAATATTCCGTTTGAAAGTTAGGTACTGTAGCAAAAGCCAAAAGCCGTCAACTTCGGAGGAAAAAAATATGCCCTATATCTCCAGCACAAATTAACACGTGCATAATTAAAATGCATATTAATAACTATTCCATATGTCTCTCTGACAATAACTACTTCAAGGCAGTTGCTTTTCGTAACGAACGAACACCTCTTCAACCAATCAACTGCCACCTTTTCCAATAGTACAAATGAAGCACAAATGATGGATGAGAAGAAGGAAGATCTAGGAGGAGACTCGGAGAGAACCTTCATCTAAGAAATCATAAAATAAAACAGTAACATGTACACGCTCTTCGTTCATCCTAACTAGGGCGTTTTTGTAAACATTTATAGCAACACAAAATATAGGAATATAATTATTATCTAAGATCAAGGAGACCCAAATCTGTATAAATATCTTGTTCTCATAGCATTGTCTCGGCCATAGTTGCTTTCTCTTTTTTCTTATTAGATCGATTATCAAAACGTCGATAAGATTATTAGAGATTTGATTTAGATTGTGCTTTTAATCTACTATCAACAAATTTTATATTAAGTACTATTTTTATAATCTAATTATTATTTAATTTTTTTTTTGATAAAACTAGCTCGTGCGAATACATGACTTGCCGACTAGTTCGTTATAAAATTCTATCTGCGATTGTACACTGACCCTGTCTCTTCAAGAATCAAGAGTAGCAAAAGAGCCGGGCCAGGGACCACAGACAAAAACAAGTCACATACGAAGAAAGAGCTCTGCTGCAACATTGAAAGCGACTACTTTTATATATGTTCTCAAAACATAAGTAAAGCAAAGAAAACACTACGAGACACGTAAATTCGATCTGATAGCAATTGCAAGACGCAGTCGGAGAGTATCCAACCAAATATTTTTGGACCCCGAGTTTTAAATCCGCGAATGGTAATTCAAAACCACACAGAGAGAATGATAATTCTGTAAACAGTTTCAGCTTCTAGGGTTTTTAGTTTTCGTCTTATTTAAGTCAGAAATCACTTAAAACATATTACCTTCTGCTTTCATCTTATTAAAGCTTTTTTCTTGACTTTTTTAGTTTTTCTTTTTTCTTCTTATTCCTTTATATTGTCTGTGACGATATAATGTTTTTTTATTTTTTAATTGAATGATTTAGAAAAAAAACTAACAACTGTTATATTATAATTTTATCTAAAAACCAACAGCCAAAATCATAAGCTAAAAGCTTAAAACTCTTCACAACAGACTCTAAGACACAAAACCACACCGATCCATCATTACTCCACCAACGATCTAACTAGACGAATTCAACCGGTCTACCGTATAATGGATCATCTAAACGCCGAAAAGAGAACCAAGCCAATAGTCAGTGGCTGAGGTTGCTGTCGAGTAACCTGCTCACTCGGATTTCTATCTTTTATATATATATATATATATATATATATATATATATATATATATATATATATATATATATATATATATATATATATATATAAAAGATAGAAACCCGAGTGAGCAGGTTATAGAAAAGAATATATTCATATTCAGCCCTGAACGTATGTTTTAATAAAACATATGCGTTGTGTAAGTATTCTAAGCGTGCTTCCTCCGTTGAAATGCGAGAAACACCGGACCCGTAGGTGACGCACAACCCCTACCCTTGGTCCAGCCGCCCAGCCGTTGCCTCGCCTCGCTCCCACCAATCCCATCCCCGCAACGCTATCCACAGTCCCCGCATCGCCCCCTCCTCTTCTTCCGCCTCATCCACCTCCTCCACCGCGCGCCGCCGCCGCCATCGAGGAGAAGCAGCCCCCCTGCGCCACGCCTCGCCTCACCCGTCCGCCGCCGGCGAAGGATCCCTGAACGCGCGAGCATGGAGCTCTCCCTCCTCTCCGAGAGGCCCTCGCCCCGCGCTCCCGCATCCCCGCTCCTCTTCTACCCGCCTAAACCCTTCCCGCTCCTCCGCTTCCCCCCGCGGAGCCCTAGCGCCTCCGCCCGCCTCCGCGGCCAGCGGCTGCGCCGCGGGGCGGCGTCGGGCGAGGGCCAGGCGGCCCCGCCCTCGGGGGAGGCGGTGTTCGGCGGCCGGAGGGAGCTCACCGGCGTGCAACCGCTGGTGGAGACGCTGCCGCCCGCGGCGCGGACGGCGGCGGAGCTCGCGGTCGCCGCGGCCGCCGTGGCGGCGGGGTACGGCCTCGGGCTCCGAGTCGGCGGCGGCTCGCGGGCCGCGGCGGTCGCGGGCGCGGCTGTGCTCGGCGCGGCCAGCGTCGTGGGGGCCGCCGCGGTGAACTCCGTCGTGCCGGAGGTAGCCGCCGTGGGGCTGCACAACTACGTCGCCGGCTGCGACGACCCCACCAAGCTGGAGAGCGGCGAGGTGGAGGCCATCGCGAGCAAGTGAGTTTGGATTGCCCGTGTGTTGTTGCTGCATTGGGTTTATGCTCGAGTCGTTTATAGCATTAGCAGCTGTTCGATTATTTCAACCTTGTGCTGTGATATGAATTCCCCCCCAATTTAGGCTCGCCTTGCTGTTTTTAGTCATGTATTTTGAAACTCCCATCTGTTGTTGGAATGCTAGAAAAGTTTTGGTGTAGCTTGTTCCCGTAAAAGAAGCAACATATAATTTGGAGACTACTGTTAATCATGTAAGAAAGCTAAAATTTTGTTTTGGTAATGTGATTTATAAAATCATACCTGTTGAAATTTGCCTCGACATATTGAATGCATCTCTCTATCTCCATTATCTTATCCTTTTGTTTTGTTTTAGATATGGAGTTAGTACACAAGATGCAGCCTTCAAAGCAGAGCTATGTGATTTGTATACCAGGTGAGCCTCTTGATGTCCCTGATACTGTTTAGTTTTTTCCATGCTTGTGGTTTTGTGAACATGCGTATGCACAAAATGACCAGATAAATATTGGCTTCTAAGCCCAATGGTAATTGTATATGGCCTAGTTCTACTGTGTTCTAGGTGCTGTGGTTTGTGTGCCCTTAGCCCTTAGGTATTATCACTACCATCTTGCTCAGGGGAGGTATTTATACTAGCATATTTCCCCTAACTCTCTCTTAGCAATCACCCTCTCCAGTCACAACAAAAAGATGTTATTTTTGACGTCTCATAGTCGTCATGCGCAATTTTGAGCTTTTGACGTATAGAACTATAATGTTGTGAAAGTATTTTTGATGACATGTTTATTCATATCATTTTCATATGGCCAATATACAAAAGTAGACATTTCGATGGATATGGTCGGTCCAAGTGAGCAAGATTTAACAGCACATTTGTCATAGTGACACTTGTGTGTGGCTGGAGTTGGTAGATTTTATGGCATTCAGTTGAATTAGTTCCAATATACTACCATCTTTTGGCAAGGACCTGTAAATTCCCATGGATGTTCAACGTTGCCATCTGTAGAAAACTGACACTATTTTTAATTGACTTATGTCAGTTTCGTTGTCAAATACTCACTCCCCATGCTAGTTAATGTGTGTAGAGGATATGTCTTGAAGTTGCTTCTCTATGTTTTACCACATTAGTTTTGATAAGTTCACCAAATTGTTCTTTTCAGCATGCAACCCAGAGGGAAGTAGTGCGTGTAAACATCTTTGGTTGAGATATAAATAATTGTTTTGCTTGATTAAATTGCTAATTATCTGCGAGAGGACTTGGTTTGTAACTTTAATGTGCCCAATGACAGTATTGGATGGCATAATTGGCATTTACCATTCAGTGGTGGCCCTTAGCCCCTTACTAATCTAGTAGCAAGCTCCTAATATTGCCCAATGCTTTAACACAATTGTTTCTTTTCGTTTTATGTTTACTATATAGTATATATTTTTCCTTCTAGAAGTAAATATTACAAAAAATATGTCCCCTATTTATAATTCAAATTACATCATTTTGGTCTTGTGATAAAGATATTTAGGCCTCCCTGTACTAGATTGCATATATTTTTTCCTTCTAGAAGTAAATATTAAAAAAATCACCCATTTATATCCACATGATCACATCTAGCATTTTAGTCATGTGATATTTAGGCTTCAAGTGGCTTCGCCATCCTGAACATCAGTCATTCGCTCATCCTTTCTCCTTTCCGTTCTTTTTACAGGTTTGTTTACTCAGTATTTCCTCCAGGAGATGAAGATCTCAAAGGTAACGAGGTTGAGGCTATTATAAAATTCAAAAGAGCTCTTGGACTCGATGATGTAGATGCTGCAAATATGCACATGGAGGTATTGTCTCATGATCCAAGCCCTTCTATGTCTCTATCTGTCCCAGATGTTTTTATTACTTAAGTTTCCTCTGTTCTCCCCTGCCTCCTTATGCTTTTCACTTTGCTCATTGTAATAGATTGGTAGACGCATACACAGAGAGAGGCTGGAAACTAGGGATCGCGATGCTGACATGGAACAACGTCGGGTAAGTGTTTGTGCTTGGAAATACATAAATTGATACTTAAAACTTTCTATTTACCCTGATTATAACCATGGCAAATATTCAATAGGCATTTCAAAAGCTAATATATGTGTCAAATCTTGTCTTCGGAGATGCATCAGCATTCCTACTTCCATGGAAACGTCTTTTTGGGGTCACTGATTCTCAGGTACTTTATTATAAAACAATTACCATTCATTTACCACTGTGCGTAGCATGTCTCAGTCTTATGATTTCATCTCATGGAGAAAGCAGAGTGCCACCTCCATAATGGTACTTTGAATATTTGTGCCGAACTTTGAAGCCTGTTTGCATCCATTTTCTAACATTATTGCCACTGTGATTATGAGCATGCCCTTTGTACAGTGTTGTGCTGTTGTTGATGCACTGGGTGTGAGAGGAATTGGCCGGAGCCCTAAACCCTCAGTGCCACTAGTTTAGGTCACATGTATTGGCCAATCAAATACTCCCTTCGGTGCAAAATGCAACTTATGGCGCTAATTTTTATCATTACAAAATTTATTTGTAAATAAAATCTAAAATTGCAATACTGTGGAAGTATTTTTACAACAAATATGCCTATACCATTTTTTCGTGGCCGATTTTAATTCATGTACAACTATAGTGAGATTGTGAATTTGGTGCCCCCCTATGGGCGCTGCATCCCCATTTATGAGTACATGATCACTGTTGCAAAAATTCTCCCAAAAAAATCATGGATGTAGTGTATGTAATGTTATGCTCTATACCACATGCAACATTTCAAGCTCCAATTCATGCGTGCTGTAGAGAACCAGAAAAGACAGGTAGTACATGTGATATAAAAATGACATTGTTTTATGACTAACATGGATATAAAAATGAGTTTCAGACTGGAGGTAGTAGTTGAAAGGGAAGAGCTTTTCTGTTGATAAGGATGAGGATATAGATTGCACATTTGCATGCATCAGATGCTTTTTGCTCATATTTCAGAGCATGCCTTTTGAACTGCTTGTTCATTCCTCATTACTTTGGTGCATAGCTTCTGTTTCTATATGTCTTGGTTGACATTATGGTTGTTTTGTTACGTTGTCATGATCTTTTTGGCAGATTGACATTGCTATGCGGGAAAATGCCAAGAGTTTATACGCGTTACAGCTCAAGTCTATTGGGAGAGGTAGTGCTGAAACACATATCTGTCTTTTGTAGGCACTAGTTCCAGTCATGTCCTTATACAGTCTGGCATTATCAAGTAGATTAGACTTAGAGCAGTGCAGATAGCAGTGGTATCTTCTGTTGCTATACTAATTACTTGATAGATTACTTGTTGCATTTCTTGAACATTTTCAACTTGACATATTCTGTTTCTCTAGGTCTTGACGTAGGCACACTCATTGAAGTAAGGAGAGCACAACTTGCGTATAAACTTTCTGATGAGGTAATCCTCTTCTTTCTCAAAATTGTACTGCTCATTTGCTTTGGCTTCGTTTGGCTTTACGTCTTCATCAGTACTTGGGGGGTGCAATGTCACTTATATGTAAATAGCATTATGTCCCGTTGAGAATCTTGAGTCTAGATAACATAAAAGTTTCCAATTTTCCGTGTATGACTCTTGACAATTTGTCATCAATCTAAGTATGATAGGAAAAGACAAATGGCATCAATAAGCATATAGTGTTGTTAAATAACATATCTTAATATTTAAATTTCTTGCAGATTGCTGCTGAGATGTTCAGGGAGCATGCGAAGAAGTTGGTTCAAGAAAACATTTCGTCAGCTTTAGACATCTTGAAGTCGCGTACCAAAGCAGCGTATGAAGCCTACTTCTCTACTGCAAAGCCTATTGAGAGATTTCATCATCTGACAATTTACATGAAAACCTGCGCTGATATGCTAACTGCTAAGCTAATAGTTTTAAGAAAATGTCATAACCATTTTTGTTAAAGCTAATATATAGGTTTAATTTGTTAGAATTTCTAGTGATATATAATGAAGGAAATACTTTGTAACTAGCAAGGAGGAATAATGCAGTTTTTCTTTCTTGTTTAAAACAAGATGTTATCCATCAGTTGTCACTTTTCCCACACATGGGCCAGTCATGTTACATCTTGGTTTTGCAAGCTTTAAGTATTGTCTTGTATATGAGCAATTACATATGTACTCAAACCTCCAGTTAACATCTTAGCTACATTCCTATACTCCATCATGCACTTCATAGAAGTGATTTGGTTATATTTGGTGGATCATCTATCTGCTTTCACTTGTGTAGAGTATTTAACTACTAATAAGGGCAACTGGGCCATCTTCCTTCCAAGAAAATGTGAGAAAACCAAGAGGATACTTAAGAAATTACATGAGCTTTTCTTGACCAATAATTAGCAGATGTGTGAATCCATGTGGAGAAGTGGTCAATGCATCTTAATGTTGCTGTGCTTGTACATTTGGAGTTTTATCAATTCAGAACATGACCGAATTTTACCTCACTACTAGACCATATGATTACTGATTACAGGAATAGCCCAACACAGGTTGTTGAAGAAGTGAGGAGCATCCTTGCATTTAATAGTTTGCTTACAATACTAGGCAAGCACCCTCAAGGCGATCGATTTGCTTGTGGGCTTGGACCTATTTCATTAGGTAAATTGGTAAAGCTTTTTGAAATCATATGTTAATGAGGTGGACCTTCTTTACGATTGATTCTTGTGCTTGGCTTGCATAGGTGGAGAGTATGACCATGATAGGAGGGCTGATGATCTAAAGCTGCTCTATAGGGTCTACACAACAGAAGTACTTTCAGATGGACATCTTGATGATGAGAAGGTGATTCCACGTATCTTCCCATCTTGTCTAGTTTACTGATCTTTGTGAAATGACAAGTTGAAATAAGTTATAAGGCCCCACTAGTTCAGTTGGCTTCTTGTGAAATGGCAAACTCAAATAAATCCCCATTATTGCGAAGTGTCTTGATTTAAGTAGAACAGTGCAAATTTGCAAGTCTGCAGGGTCTGGAAAATACAGTCTGGATATTTTGTGGACGAAGTTAATCCATTGAATTCTGAACAATGCAGACCAACTAGTCCAGAACATGTGGCTTGTGTTGCTATTGCTGGTGTAGTGGTGTTGTTAATACTTCTGTTTATGTCACTACTACTGTCAAGTGTTTCATCTTATAGTTTTCCCATTCTTAAAATGGGTGTGCAGTTAGGAGATAATATGTTTAGATGCTGAAGTTAACAAACCCAACATGTTACCTGTTGTCAAGAAATAAGAGCAGAAAACCATGCATGATAGCCAACTATACTGACCCTTAAAAAAAGAGCAGTTGATTGATATAAGCTCAGCTGAGACAATCTGGTCTGGAAAGGACCAAAGCGATTATTATTTTGGAAACTTAATAAATTATGTCTATTGCAAAATGAGAATTGTGAATTTTCCAAGCATTAGTTTAGTGGCTTGAGTCTCCATGGACACTATTTGATCAGATGTAATTTCATTTGTTGGAATATGCTGGTCTAAGTATCTAGGGTTTTGTGTTGAAAAACACTCGAGTTAGGGAATAACATTGTTGTGTGACTGGCATGTGGCCCCAGGCCCACTTGTCAGCCTCACATGCGATTATATTTTCCAATTGTGCATCTTTGTGATGGTACTGACTACTGAGCAAATTTCTCAAGTATCTAAATGGGAACGCTCATGGTAGACTAATTAGCTTTGGCCAGTTGATAGTGCAATAACAAGTATTTTCAAACACTTTTTCTTATCATTGTTCTGTAAATGTTGCTGCCAGTTAAGACTGAAATTGCTTGAGCATACACAACTTAGCAAGTGCACCCTAGCTGTTTAACGATTTTGTTTCTTCAAAATAATAGATCATCTTATATTTTGGCTCATGCCTTATGACAACTGAATCTACCAGTGTGTTTTATAGGGTAGCATCTTAACAGAAACCCTTCTGTCATAAAAAACAATGCAGCTTGTTCCTTTGAATGAACTGAGGAATATATTTGGACTGGGGAAGCGTGAAGCAGAAGCGATTATATCAGATGTCAAATCCCAAATATACAGAAAGAAACTTGCCAAATCCTTTAACAGTGAGTTGTCTGCGGCCCCTAGCAAAGCAGCATTCCTCCAAAATCTCTGCGAAGAGTTACAATTTGATCCTGAACTTGCTAGCAAGATGCATGCAGGTACCATCTTGACACTTTTTTCCTTATTGCGGCATGAAGGTGCCTGGACATCATGCATCAAACTGAGAACTGGGTTTTGCTTAATGGCTCTATATGATAGCCTATATCCCTTTGATGTATGACGTATCAGTGCAAGAAATCATTCATTATACACCATCAGCTCTACGCTGATACTGCCTTGACTCTAGTAAATATATTTGTAGCAAGGCACTTTCTGCATTTTGGTTCACCTGGGCTGTATTGCTGTTCTGTATTCTGGAATGAATACTAGAAAAAAGTTAAAACAAATATGATTTTACCAAAAGTACTCTTATCGTTCATGTTCATAAAAACTAAAGCAATATTATCTGTATGACTATGAATGTATCCGATACTACTAATCCAATCATTTAAGGTAGAAGATCACATCCTTTAAAAGTTAGTTGGAAACATGCCTTCATGTTCTTGCCTGGTTGCTATTCCTTTATATTGTGAATATCATTGTGTTTTAATGCTGCTTCGAACTTCAGACATTTACAGGCAGAAACTTCAGCAGTTTGTAGCTGATGGAGAGCTGAGCAAGGAGGAAGTGGAAGCTTTGATGGCATTCCAAGTGCGTCTCTGCATTCCTCAAGACACTGTTGATTCTGCTCATACTGATATCTGCGGCCAATTGTTCGAAAAGGTGATATGAAATATTTTATGGCACCTTTCACTTAACATACTCTGCATATCTTTAGTTTCTGTTCTACATCTGCATTGGTTTGGCAAAATTGATGGCCTGTTCTGTGTTAGTTGTGTTCTTACATTTGTTAGGACATTGCAGGTTGTCAAGGAAGCAGTTGCATCTGTTGATGGATATGACGCTGATAGACGAGAGGCAGTTAGGAAGGCAGCGCAAGGTCTAAACTTGAAAAAGGAGGCTGTCATGACCATCTTTAGTAAAGCAGTATGCCCCCCTACCTCCAAATTTATGCTACAGAGTGGCTTATTTTCTTCTCTAAACTATTATATTGTTATGGACGCGGTGGCTAGGGCAAAAGGCGAAACAGAGGAAGGGGATCCCGTAGGGAAGCCGGCAACCAAACGTTGCTCTGCTTAATTCCAATAGCATGTGGTAGCCCTCTTTATATAGACGGGCTCCCCCTAACAGATCGAATCTAATCTCAATCATATCTCTAACAATATCATATCTCTAATTATATCTCTAACATAAGGAAACTATTCTCTAACTCAAATAGAAACCAATCTCTAATTCCTAATAATAAACCGACTAGGCCTTGGGCCCACCTTTATGACATTACACCCCTCCCGGACATGCAGCTCGTCCTCGAGCTGCTAGGTGGCGGTCATGGTGCCATTGGAAGACCTTCGACGCCGATGTAGAAGACGAACAGTGGCGAGGTTCTGCAGCGGATGGAGACGGTCGGCCAGATCCAAGCGGACAAGGCTAAATGATGCCTGCAATTTTTTTTTGAATTTTTTTAATTATTTTGCTGAATTTTTTTTGATTTTTTTTGATTTTTTTGGGTGTGTCTCTCCGGTCGGTCATGGGCTTATAAACCAACGAACCGACTCACTGAACGTGCTCATTTGGAAAGACCACAGAGAGCGGCGGCCCGTGCGGGGGCGGCCCGGACGGCGGCGACGGCGACTCGGACGGGGGCGGCCCAGACGGCGGCGGCAGCCCGGACGGCGGCAGCTCGGGCGGGAACGGCCCAGGCTGCGGGTGCTGCGAACGGAGGCGGAGCAGGCGGAGGAGACCCGGGCTGCGGCGGCAACGGCTCGGTGGAGACGGACCGCGCGGCAGCGGCAGCGGCTGTGCGGACCGGTGGCGACGGCGGATCTTGCGAGGTGGCCCATGCAGGTCGACGGTGACTTCGGCAGATCTCGCAGCGGCGGCGGCTCCGCGCGGCTCCCCTGGCGTCCGAAACCGAAGGCGGGCGACGGGGAGGCCGAGCGGCTGCCAGCAACTTCGCGCGCCAGCGGCGGCGGCTTCGGCTGGGCTTCGAGCGGCGACCCTCTCCGGCGACCAACTCCGGTAACGACGACGGCGACTGCGACGGCCGCTGATCCAGGCGGCGGAAGCAGAGGCGGAGCGGCCGGCGGAGCGGGCGACTGTGGCCGCGACTCGGACGGAGGCGGACCCGGCGGCGGGTTCGCGACCGAGGACGGCGACGGTGCACAGCGGCGGCCGGCGGAGAAGCAGCCGACGGAACGGCGGTCGACGGATGACGGCCGGCCACGCTCGAGCGGATCCAGGGCGTTGACGGCGGTGGCCTAATGGCGGAAAAGACGGCAGCAGATCGGCGCTGGATGGCTGCTGCGGGAGGGCCGATTGACCGGCCGGCGCACGGGTGGAAAAAGAGGCCGGCGCACCAGCGAGATGGCACGGTTGTTTATCCTCCTCATCTTTCGCAGCCAGCAAGATGTTGTCGACCGTCTCAATGTCAGCCTCGTCCTCCTCTGCTCTGCGAGCGACCTCTTGTTTCTCCTCCTCCCGGTCCTTCAAGATCTTCTCTAAGACGACATGCAAGTTGAGGAAGGCTTCCCCCAACCCTTTGCTGAGGTTGCCGCTGGCCATCTTCTCAGCGCTAGCTTTCATTATGGCCAATGACTCGACAATAGGGGGAATCGCAGAAACCATGGTAGCAGAAGTCGTGGGAAGGGATCGACGGCTCTGATACCAAATTGTTATGGACGCGGTGGCTAGGGCAAAAGGCGAAACAGAGGAAGGGGATCCCGTAGGGAAGCCGGCAACCAAACGTTGCTCTGCTTAATTCCAATAGCATGTGGTAGCCCTCTTTATATAGACGGGCTCCCCCTAACAGATCGAATCTAATCTCAATCATATCTCTAACAATATCATATCGCTAATTATATCTCTAACATAAGGAAACTAATCTCTAACTCAAATAGAAACCAATCTCTAATTCCTAATAATAAACCGACTAGGCCTTGGGCCCACCTTTATGACATATATTCTCTTCATATATTCCTACTGCAAATCCAATTTACCCTCAATATTGCATATTCAAATGACCAGGTAAGGAAGTTGTTCCTGAACTACATTCAGAGAGCAAAAGCAGCTGGGAACCGCATTGAAACTGCAAAAGAGCTGAAAAAGCTAATTTCCTTCAACACAGTTGTTGCAAGTGAGCTTTTAGCTGACATTAAAGGAGAGCCAACTGCAACTGCTGAACCTGAAACATCAAGTGAAACCTCAGAACCTGAATACAATGAATCTGAGGGAGAGGATGATGAATATGAATGGGAATCACTGGAGACATTAAGAAAGACTAGGCCTGATAAAGAGCTAAGAGAAAAGCTGGCCAAGTCAAGCCAGAAAGAGATAACCCTCAAAGATGATCTTCCTTTGAGAGACAAAGCTGAGCTGTATGAAACATATTTGATGTTCTGTATCACTGGGGAGACGACTAATGTTTCATTTGGAACAGCAATCTCCACGAAGAAAGACAATTCAGAGTATTTAATGCTAAAGCAATTGGGAGACATACTTGGTTTAACCCGCAAGGAAGCTCAAGATGTTCACATTAAGCTGGCAGAAAAAGCATTTGTGCAACAAGCTGAAGTGATTCTAGCTGATGGGAAATTAACAGAAGCCAAGGCTGACCAGCTTGCAAAGATACAGAAGCAGGTTGGTCTGCCCACCGATTATGCACAGAAAATCATTAAGAATATCACAACAACAAAGTTATCTTCTGCAATCGAAGCTTCTATAGCTCGAGGACAGATTGGTTTACAGCAGGTCCGAGGGTTGAAAGAAGCAAATTTTCAGCTGGATAGCTTGATTGCAGAACCACTGCGAGAAAACATTTACAGAAAGGCTGTTGAGGAGATCTTTTCATCAGGCACAGGTGAATTTGATGAAGAGGAAGTATATGTACATATCCCAGCTGATCTCATCATAAGTGCTGAGAAGGCCAAGTCGATTGTTCAGGACATTGCAAAGGTTAGATTGGAGAACTCCCTTGTTCAGGCTGTTGCTCTTCTTCGGCAGAAGAAGAAAAATGATGTGGTACGTACCGAATGGATATCTGTTTCTTATTATTTGTTTCTGTTCAAATTTACATTGCTCCGACAGCTTTATATAAAATAGAGAGAGAAAGCTTGATATACAGAGTATATTTGTGATGCTGTTGATAACCTTAAGTCATGTCGGGATTAATTTATTCTTGATCACTGGCACATTAGATTGATGAAACAAATTTACTTAGCCAGTTACTGGAAAATGTATACAGTATCAACAAAAAATATTGGAAAATTATGGTGGCATTAGATGTGATGTTGGAAGAATTATGGTAATGTTCACTGACTTGTTGTAAATCGTAAATATCTGCTACTTATCGTTTGTTTCTTTAGAAATTTATTTCATTGCTTGCGTGTCAATACATTTCCAATGCAGATATCATCGTTAAATGACATGCTTGCATGTGACGCTGCGGTACCTGCTTCCAAGCCCTTGTCATGGCCCACACCGGGAGAGCTGGATGACATGTACTGCCTTTACATGAAGAGTATTCCGAAGCCTGAGAAGCTATCAAGGTTGCAGTATTTGCTCAACATAAGCGACGAGAAGGCTTCCCAGCTTCGCGATGCCGCAGAAGAGGGCACACTGCCAATTGCAGCCCAAGAGGAAGAAGAATTGGCGTTCTAAGAGGCCGGGAACAGAAACTTCTTTTTTGTTAGGTAGCCAGCAGAGTTGAGTTCCTGCCGGACGTGGTGCTGCGGCGCCAACAGCTACTAATGTAGCTTGGCATGGTTTTGAGAAACAACGCATAATCCCGAAATGCATAATTATTTGTATAGTAGAATTGACACCAAAATGTGGTGACAGTCTCTTCTGCTGCATTCTTTCAGACCATACTGAAATTATTTTCTGTTTCTCCTTGCCCCCTTTCGATCATGTATCACAGTTGCCACCGCAAGCCCTTGGTCATAAATCCGGTTTTGTTGTAACTCATCTCAGGTGCCAAAGCTGTAGTTTTGAGTCCACGACTGACAATCTGTATACCGTCCTTGTAGCAAGTATGTTCCAGCAACCAATTTTTCTTCAGATTTACCTACGTGCTGGAATGCAAATAGCAAATACTGCCGATGCAACGAGTTTCGAACTCATCACAGAAACGAAGCCACTCTAGGCGCGGCACTTTCATGCCGTGTTCTGGACTTCCCGTGTGTTGTTTCATAACTGGAAAATAAAAGTACTAGCCGGCTGGAAAAGTACAGGAGGGCCACGTTTAGGGGCCAAAGCAGATCGTTCCAGAGGAAAGTTACAACATCATAGAAGACCACCAGGGACAAACTCAATTGATATATAGGCCTTGTTTACGGCTTCTAAAAACGGTTTTTGATTTTTACTATAGTATCTAACTTTTAAATGAAGTATTTTTTTTCAAAACAGGATCTACAAGTTAATTGTAGTACACGTTAAAAGCCTAACATCTATATCAATTAAAATCGCAAGCGAGTATCTCTCTCCATAATATGTCGCAAACAACTAAAATTCAAAAATTTCAGCCAAAAGTCATAAGCCGTAGCCATATCAAATAGGCTCATAACTTTTGGCATTGCGGTGGCTTTTAAAAAACACTTATTTTGTTCTACATTTCGATGTCACAGTTAGTTAAGAGCATCTTTTTAGAGTCATAACAGAAAAATCCCACTACAATTAGCAAACTGTAACACCCCACCTCTCCTTAAGGCCTAGAGTGTTACCATCACTGTATAATATTACTATTTTTAACAACTGCTAACAGTTTTAAGCAAATACTACTTTATTTATAGTACAATGACTTAACATACATCATATACCATTTTAACTTGAATCACCATGGCATTCTAGTAGAGACTAAAATATACTAACAAAAGGTGATACATGAAGTGATGCTGATACGTGAAATTTTTTATGTGCTACTTCCGCCCATTCATGCTATCCTCAACGATCACCTAAAAAAATAAACAAAGGAAAGGTGAGTCCGATGACGTAGTAAGCACATAATAGACCGATAAACACCACCATATGCATAGACAACAATTTTACCTTGTCATTCTCACCTGTTTTAATATTAACACAAATATTCCGTAATACAATCAGTATCCACATATCTCACTATTTCATCCCAATTCACATTTAATGCAATGTAATGCTATGATCGACCTTTTTCTCCTCTGTAGCTTTTACCAGTAAAGCGAATGGCATACCTATCGATGTCACCCTTTACCTCCATCTCGCGGAGGTGTCTACCAAAGTAGGACTTTTCCTTCATCCTGTGGAGGTCTTACCGAAGTAGGATTTTCTCAAGAGCACACCGGGTTAGTCAATAGCTTTACTCATAACTATTGATTTTCTCACCGTCCTGACTTGTAATACATATGTCATGTCATGAATGCTATCTCTAACAATTTACCATGTATCATAATTATTATCACCAATCATACGGCAACAATTACTGTAAACATCACATATTTCATAATAATTACCGTCTATCGCTCTACCATTTACTTGCCTGTTTATTCTCGTAGATGATATATGGACAGCTCTCCACCAGAACATCCACCTGTATAAACGTCAACCAGACTCAAATACACTGTAGCAATACTTACATGCATATAGACGTTATTGTTTCTACGTATAAACCCGATACATATTAACACTCATTTACCGAATACTTTTCCGTTGTCCCACGCCGGGCAGCAGTCGACCCAGACACCTTTCTTCCAACCCACTGGGCCAAAATTGGCTTTTCAGCGGTCAATAGAGCATTAGTAATTACCCATGTTAAATAGCCTTCACTAGTTAATCATCCGCTTAATCACTCCCCTCCCAGTTGCACTCGGCTACACTGACCTACACACGCACTACTACTAGGCAAAAGTACTGCTACTAGTATTCTGGCTCTACTCCTACTGACTACTACTAGTAGTACTGCTACTACTAACACAACTTTTTCACTACTAATCTCACCTATTCATAATCATTTACTTACTAATTACTCACCTAATTACCTATCTAATCATCTGAACACAACACACACACGCACGGTTGTTGAACACAACTAAAGCAAAGATAAGGGTTGCTGATTCCATTTCTGGTGCTGACGAGAGAGTAATTATTATCTTCAGTTACCAAAATTAGTCTGAACAAGCTGATGAAGCTCCTGAAAATATTTCTAATGATGCCTTAGAGAATTTGAGGCTCCATTGTTTTGCCCAAGATGCCTTGTTGAAGATACATAATAAGATTGCGGCAGATGAAGATCTGCATGATAGATTTGTTCAAGAAAAGTCTGAAGCTGTTCGTTGTAGACAAGTTAGTTGGAGATACGTTGGTCGCAGGAAGGTCCATGACCATAAGATGGTCACAAGACAACTTATGACTACGTGATCGTAGAAGGACTTACAACTATATAGAGTAGTTACAGTAAGATTTATGACTACGTGGCCGTAGAAGGACTTACGACCATATGGAGTAGTCATAGAGGAACTTACGACCAAGGGATAGTTGCAGTAAGACTTACGACTATTTAGTCGTAGAAGGACTTACGACCAAGGGGGTAGTCGTAGTAAGACTTACGACTACGTGGTCATAGAAGGACTTACGACTAAAGAATAGTCACAGTAAGTCCTACAACTATGTGATCGTAGAAGAGGTTATGACTATATGGTCGTAAAAGAGCTTACTACCATCTAGCCATATTTACCTCTTATCGACAAGGAGTATATTCAAGAAATATAATAACATAATAATTTAAGAATTATTCTATTCTCGTCACATCTGAATGTTGATCATCCACCACCAATACTCTTTGCTTGATCCATATAGAAACGGGTCATTGCGGTTAGGGATGGAAACAGATCGATACGATTAAATGATCTTAAATACGAATACGAATCCATATTTTTTTAAAATGACTACGAATATGAATTTGAATATTCTCAAATATGGATACAAATATTCTCGAATATGAATACAGATTTTGCTTACCACATTCGCGTTTTCTTGGATACGAATATTAGATAAAACAGTTTCCTAGCGGTTTTGCCAATTTTTCACCGGTTTTTGACTGGTTGCTGGTTTAAACCGTCTAAATTCAAGCTTTGAATCACAAAATTCGTGTGGGTTTTTCATGGGTTCTAGAAACGGAACGAATACGAATCGAATAGTCTCAAATACGAATACGGATCTGAATATTCTCGAATACGAATGCGAATACGAATATTCTCAAATACAAATACGAATATTTTTGAATACGAATACGAATTTTGCTTACCACATTCGTTTTTTCTCGGATACGAATATCGGATAAAACGAATTATTCGTTACCGTTTTCCACCCCTAATTGCGGTGTCTTGTTGCTGAAGCAGAAGAGTTTTCTATTAAAATTTTGTGCGCTTCTGAGCATATTGGCCCAGTTATTGGGAAAAGTGGAGCCAATGTTCGGCAGGTAGAGCAGCAGACTGGTGCTCGCATTGAGGTGCATGAAGTTCACAAAGATGCTTCTGGAGAAAGGTTGATTGTTGTTTCATCTAATGAGGTAAAATGCAGATGGTTGTTCCAATTGCCATCCCCTTCTCATTCCAATCCTCATTATGTGTCCTCACAATTTTGTCTGCACTGTATTTATCCAGACTCCGGCTGATCCAATATCCCCTACAATTGAAGCACTCATTTTGCTCCATAGTAAAGTAAGTGCACCATCTGAGAAACGCCATTTAACTACTAGGCTTGTTGTACCATCAAGCAAAGTTGGTTCTCTTCTTGGGGAAGGTGGGAATGTAATTACTAAAATGAGAAGGCAAACTGGGGCTGAAATCCGAGTTTACTCGAAGTCGGATAAACCAAAGTACTTATCTTTTTTTTAGGAATATGCAAACAAATTGCATGTCATTTTATTAAGAAGAATGAAAGTTATAAACACTAGGAAGCCTAGTGGAAGAATGAAAGTTATAAGCACTAGGAAGCCTAGTGGTAAGAGGACGGAGAAGTAAAACACAGGAAGAAACCGAGAAGAAGAGAGAAAAGGGGGCTATGAAGAGATAGTTGTGACTGCCATGACAGGGTCGGTAGCACATCCACCCAGCCCATTGTCAGCATATTATCTCTTGCTTTAGTTTGTCCAGGATAGCTACAATGGTACTTATTATCTTTTGATGGGGAGCTTGTGCAGGTGATTCATATTCGATCATAGCTGCATCAAGATGTCTATATTGTTTCTATATCTGCACTTTTTATTTGTTAACTTGTCATTGCACATTTACATTTGTTCCAAGCTTTCAGGTTGCTATTGCAAGAGGAGCCCTCACAGAGAGTACTTTCAGAGATGGAAGTTCTGCCAACAATCCTCCACATATTGCCCCGTTTGATGGTCCTCCTATTGATACCTTGCTCAGTAGGGAATTCACACTATACATAAGACCATATGGAAGGCCCGGTAATGATCCACCATATGGAAGGCCTACGAATGATTCCCCATATGGAAGACCTGCTAGTAATATACCATATGCGAGACTGAACAATAATACACCTCATGTTCCTTCGCCTGCATATCATGTAGATTACTTCTCTAAAAGAGAGTATCGCTCCACTGTCTGCTTCATATGACAAATATGCAGCACCTGCTCGGTTGCCTACTAGAGAACTCGTCTGCTAGTCCTGGTGCGGGCTAGGCCCTACTCAGGTGGGCTGAAAAATAGTAGTTTATAGCTGAAATTGCACTATAGCTGACTGAAATTACACTGTAGTTAACGATGGTTTATTTGGCGTAATTAAATTTAAAAAATTTAAAAATAGAAAAAATATGTTAGCTCATTACGGACAACGCAAACTAATACAGGAAAAAAGAACCAGCAAAAAAGCTCAAAAAAGCCAAAATTTCAGAAAAAAACGAAATTCATGAATAGTGAAAAATAAGGCAGAAGCCCAAGTCGAAACGAGTGGGGCCTATATGTCCCATCGTCCTTATCGTGGCCATGTGCCTATTGATAGCTACTCTAGTAGGGGTACACAGCAAATAGGAAGCTTGAGAGCTGGGAATAGTAATATGCAACAATTAGGCGTCACCAGAGTTGGACATTCCAATGTTTATGATATTGAGGTACATGTTCAATCGTTAGCATCCCTCTTTTACAAATGGCTCTCACCTAATATGTTTTCATTAGAAACTTGACACTGTATACAAGACTTTTGAAATATGCCCATCATCCGCCGCCCCCCCCCCCCCCCCAATTTTAGTGTATGTTATGGTGATCCACATTCATCGTTATAGCCATCACTTATGTGGCACTTTTGTTCATTCTATAATATGGACGGGATGGTGCAACACTATTAATTTATTATTGTTTGCTTGCATTAGTTGCTGAGTTGTTCTCTGCTGCTGTGTTGATGTTGACCAATTTTCTTGAATGGGTGTTGATCTTTTATCATATTTCTTACTTCCCTTGTTGCCTGGTTCTGCTTATGCAAATTAGAAAATCTTAAGTTGTGAGTAGATCTAAATTTCATTCTCTTCAGGCTGCAGGACAGACGCATGGACGTGAGGATTATCGAAGGCTGATAGGTGTTATTGGGTATGGCTTTCACATGTGGGTGCTCCGTAGTCAAAGTATGTGAGATCTTGTTTTGTGAGGTTTAAGCATCTGTTCTAGTTAGAGGTGTTATAGTAGATGCATTCTCGTGTGTGTTAAGAGTATGCGTGTGGGGTGTATGTGTAAGTGTCTCTTTTTTGTACTAAAAAAAATTTTGATTATCTGAAACGACTGGCCTGGTTCTGTTAATTTTTGAGACGAGATGTGTTATTATTTTACTTTATAGGTCAATAGGAGCCCAGGCTATTTCAACTAAAGCAAAATTGTAACGCTTTGATAATTTCAGAGCGCATGTCAACAGTGAGCACAGATGTAACGAGACCCATCACTATCGTCCACCTGCAGTATATTCCAAGGTCTAGAATTCCAGATACGTGACCTTTTTGCATCTGTTTATACCAAAAGCGAGCAAGACTATAGAGAGCAAGTGGAGTAACCACACAACACACGCTGGTCAAATCAATATTTTTCTCAAGCACATGTACAAAACTGGACCAACGCTACATAAGCTCCACTGTTTCATGCGTGTAATCTAGGCCAGCATTCATGCATATTGCATCGAACGGCTTCCTCCAAAAGAAAAGGAAGACAAAGAGCAAAGCTATTCACTGCTTTGCTGTAGAGCCTATTCTGTAGGTGGCACTGCACTTGCTGTTGTAATGTATATGAAGAACCAAATGCAGGAGTTTGTTCTGCACTACATGATATACAAAACACCACCACTCAGGTCATCATGCCATCATGGCAATGTTTTATTCCAAAATTTTCTCATATGGCAAGCCAGGGTCATTCCAAGTCTGAAACCTTTTCAGAAGATCCGCTGCTACATCCTTCTCATGATTTACCTGACATGCTACAATCCAATATGTAGTGACAGAACAGGCCAGACTGCTGCTCCTCCAGCCCTACACGGTGGTACTGATTGCCACTAGCAATGTTGTTGCAAGGGCTTCCACCAACAAAATAAGTTGCTCTGATTAATCCCGCCAAGGTTGTCGCTGGTGATCTGCTGCACGCCGCCAATCTCAATCATCTCACCTTCTCAGTTGATGTTGCAGCGGCCATCATGGTCTATACACAGTTCATCTGCGTCCTTGGGTCCACTTTCTCATAGAGGGAAAGGCGCCTTGTATTGTTCTCGGTTGCATTGGAAGAAGAAGAAATCTGACATGTATAGGAATAAGTTGTCAGATAATACTAGCTCCTCTGCAATTCAAACAAAATATTACTAAAAGACATTATGCACAACCAGACAATAAAAAAGAGAAGGATATTTGTACTTTGCTTATGGAGAATATGCACGTACCATAACTAAGTACCGCTCCAGGCTGTATTATCAGGCACAAAACCATTGCTTGGAAATGATTCAACAATTGCTCGCTTCCAAAAGAAAATTATACTTTCGCTTCCAAAAGAAAATTATACTTTTCAGGTAGCGCCTTCACATGTTTCTGATATTTCTGATTTGAGAAAAGTGATATTAGCAAGGAAGCAGTGGATGCTTCAAGTGAGAAGTTCTTCTCGTCAATTTTGGAGAGGTAAGCCCCAGCCCTGCATACATCACCTCTCCGCAATAACCTCCTAACTATAGCATTTAGCATACATGAGTTTGGTGCACAGCCACTCTTCTCCATTCCTAAAAACAGATCATCCGATTCTTCTAGCAACCCTTCTTCTATGAGATTTCCTATCACCAAGCTGTAGGTCACAACATCCGGCACTAAACCATTCAATGAGATAGCACCAAACAAATCCATGGCTTCATCCTTTCTGCCACCTTTGAACAATGCATCCATCATAATATTAAATGTCCTAACCTCAAGTTGAATATTCATGGAACATAAGTTCTGAAACATTCTGAATGCTTCATCAACATAATTGTTTCGACAAAGCCCTGCTAGAATTATGTTGTACGTGCTAATTTGCAATGGTGTTCCACTTTTGATCATCTCGAGATAGAGCTCCTTTGCAGCAGCTGTTCTCCCAGTCTTAAATAAACCATCCAGTATTATGTTATAGGTGATAGCACTAGGATTAATTCCCTTGCCCAACATTTCTCTGAAAAGAGCTGATGCATCCTCTGTCCTACCATCTTTACAGTAGCCATCAAGCAAAGTATTATAGGTAACTGCATTAGGTTTCAAGCCAATCAAGACCATGCCATCAAGTAATTTCATCGCTTCATCCATCTTACCGTCTAAGCAGTATCCATCTACCATTATACTATATGAAACAACATCAGGCATCACACCTACATGTACCATCAAGTCAAAGATTTTTTTGGCTTCCATAAGCCTTCCAGCCTTGCATAGATTTCCCATTATTGTGTTGAAGAACACGGCATTGGGATGGATGCCCCTATTCATCATTTCAAAAAATAATTCCTCAGCCTTCTCCCATTTGTCACAGGTACACAGACCATTAACTAGGGTGCTAAAAACAATGATGTCAGGAGTTAATCCTTCATCAATCATCCGATTAAATTGAAACATAGCATCATCCACTCTGCCTACCCTGCAAAGTCCATCTATTACCGTTCCATAGGTGACTATATCTGGGCTCAATCCTTGCTGCCGCATTTTGTGAAATATAAGCATTGCCTCATCGACCATTTCATATTTGGCATATGCACATATCAATATGCTGAAGATATGATGATTAAGTGGAATACCATTCTGTGCCATCAAATCTAGGAGAGCATGCATATAAACAAGAGCTCCTTCGGCAACATATCCATGAAGCAGAATGCTGTAGGTAGTAACATCAGGTTTCGGGCCGTTTTCGACCATAGAGTCAAAAATCTTTCTTGCTTCTGCGCATTTTCCGTTCTTGCAAAGATAGTCCATCAGCAAGCTATAAGTAACAACATTTGGTTCAGGACCATCTCTGGACATTTTCTTGAAAACTCTAACCGCCTCTGCCAATTGTCCCGAAGAGCAATATCCATGCACAAGAATAGTATATGTGGTGCAGTTCGGCATAACACCATCTTTAATCATCTTATTAAGGAACATCTCGGCCTTGTCCATTGCCTGAGCTTTGCACATGCCATCAATGATTGAGCTGTAAGTCACAACATCTGGTGAAATCCCCCGATCCAGCATTTCACGAAATAGGCTGTAAGCTTTGTCCACCTCACCCTCTTTAGAAAAGCCACTGATGACGGTGTTATACGATACCACATGAGGTGGGCAGCCGCTACCATCTTGAACCATCATGTGGATTAGTTCGAGTGCCTCTTGACATTTCTTCTCGTCGCAGAGCCCCTTGAGAAGAGTGCTGTAGGATACGACATCGGGCGTACAGCCGAGCTCGGGCATTCTGCGGACCAGTACGTCCATGGCCTCGCCCGTCCTCTTCTTGGCACAGAGGCCCTTGAGAAGTTGATTGATGGCGATGGCGTCCACCCTGCATCCCGACTTAATTACGTGGCCGAGGGCGGCGAAACCGAGGTCCAAGCGGCTCGCGCGGCAGCAACAGCCGATGAGGATGCTGTAGGTGCATATGTCGGGTGTCACCTTGTTGGCGCCGGCTCGGGCCATGCGGTTGAAGAGGGAGACGGCAAGCGCGGGGCCATAGCACACGCTGGAGGAGGAGGAGGCCGGGGCGCGAGAGACGGCGGTGAGGAGGTGGTTGAAGGCGTAGACCGACGCGGGCCTGGCTTGCGGGAGCAATTCGTCGAATAGCTGGAGTGCGTCGCCGGGGCCGAGGCTTCCCGAGCGGGCGCGGTCCCCGATGGTGCGCTCCAACTCCGAGCACGGGTGGCGCCCGGGGCGCAGCCAGCGGGACATGTCAGGCGCGGCGGAGAGCCCACGGGACACGGCCGGAGTCCCACACGGGGCTTAACACTTTCAGCGGTGGGAGCTGCAGCTCCTGGCGGCGGAGGAGGGTTCCGCCTCTGCCAGGGCAGGGAGATGAACCCTAGTTGCGCAGGAGGCTTCGATCGGTCGCCATGGAATGCATCCCTTGATCGGGAGAGGAGAGGGATCGAACCGAATGCATCCCGTCGATAGGTGGGTAGAGATGACGATGAGGGGTGAAACGGGAGGAGGGATGGCTGTTGATCATGCATGTATGTGGGCCTCTGCCTGAGAGCCCACTGCACACCCTTTTTCGTCCCGCGTGTCTGCATACACAGTACATGTACGCTTGCATTCAATTCGTATCACAATATTATAATACGTGATATACACAGTCACGGAACAAATGTTTTTTCGTCAAAACATGTACCTATACGAAGATCATAAATGAGAAAAGGGGGGAAATTTATACTTTTACGGAACTGTCAATTTACAAGCTGAAAATATCATATACATTTGCCTGATGCACGCACGATGACACGATGATATAGTCATGTAGAGCTAAAATCTCTGCATCCTGTATCCTGTAGGTAACTTTGAAGAGATTTTGTTGGCTCTCTGACTACAAATGCTATACATTTTTGCCGAAGATGACATGTGTATTTCCTATATATTTCTTTCGTTATAGATGCTAATCCTATATCTCTGTATATCTTCCATGACGAACGGAATAGAGGGTGAAATCTCGCGAGTCGCGGTATGCACTACCATTTATCTGCTTGACAGTTGAAAGATGTCCTGAAGAAAGAGGCTCAGCTCCTGTGCTGATCTCCCAACCTCGCCTTGCCGCCTCCGATGGATGCATAAAAGGTGACGTTTTAGCTCTTTGAACTGCTAGTGAGATTTCCAGATTTTAGAAGCCAATGCCGTGTCAGAGAGACGAGACTGGAATTCACTTTTTTTCAGCTCTTGAAAGCATAACTTGCACCGCTCCAACATAGCAGTGTATACACAGATGAAGCAAATCCATTATATGTATATGAAGCAGGATCATTCTAATGGATCATTCTAATGAGACGGAAGGAGAAGATAAATACCTCTGCTCCGCCTCAAGGTCTACACCAACTGGTGGAGCAGCCGACAAAGTTGTAGAAATAGTAGCACCAAAGCTTTTAACAAGCTTAAGGATCATCTCCAAGGCAATGTTCGGATGCCTGCAGCAGATGCCAATGCACACTTATTAAGCACCATCTTACCATTACATTGCTTTTCCTTTTTTTTTTACATAACAGTTACCATCATATTGTCAGTCACAGTAAAGGAAGCCGCGTGTGGTATCTCATTGCATCTAAATACATGGACGCTAAATTGATTGATCCAATCCAGAGGACTACATACAACTAAAGTGAATCAACACATTATAAAAGTGCGATTTCTACCAATGCAGAAGTTTGCACAGGTGGTCGATATTCTTGAATAGAAGGGTAAGCTAGTGGTGCGATTTGACTGAACACCACATATCTAATATGTCACTCACCAATTACCACTCTAAAGGGTAACGCACAATAGATCTAATTAACCAGTAACATCATGTTGTATCTGCAGCTTAAGTTCCACCCCTTTTTAGGAAGGGAGGCGATCAAGTCCAAGTCTCCCATCACAAGGTCTAGGCCTCAAAGGAACATTTAATGAGTTTATAATGTTCAGTCAAGAAATCTTATCCAATGTACAATAGCAAGGTCAAAAATTATAACGCTTTGAATGCATAAATAAGAGGAAATACAAGAAAATACCTGTCATATCTGTTATGAATAGCACATGTATTCAATATGAGGCCAATGGGCCGGTATATATACACAAAGTACAGGTGGTAAATATGCAAAGAACCCCTCGTAACAATGGGAAATAACAACCTATACATATATCTCTAACACCCCCCCTCAAACTCATGGTGGATCAACAACACTGAGTTTGGAGAGTGAGAAGCTGTGCTGTGCTCGAGTCTGGGCCTTCGTGAAGAAATCCGCTATTTGAAGCTCCGAAGGCACATACTGAAGAGTAATCACCTGATCATGCACACAGGTCCTCATGAAAGAAGCATCAACCCCAATGTGCTTGGTGAGCTCATGCTTCACAGGATCACGAGCAATACTGATAGCACCTGTACTGTCTGACAAGAGAGGGGTCGGTGTAGTGACAGAAACACCAAAGTCCTCAAGTAACCACCGTAGCCAAGTAATCTCTGCTGTCAAGAGAGCCATAGCTCGCAACTCAGCCTCTGCACTCGAACGGGACACTGCAGTCTGTTTCTTCGTCTTCCAGGCAATAAGAGAACCACCAAGAAAAACACAGTAAGCAGAGATAGACCGGCGATCAGAGGGATCGCTGGCCCAAGTAGCATCCGAATAGGCCTGAAGCTGTAACGAGCTGGAACGTGGAAAGAAGAGACGGCGAGAGATAGTCCCACGAAGGTATCGCAGAACTCGAAGAAGGTGGCTGTAGTGAACCTGAGTGGGAGCTGAAACAAACTGACTCAGAATATGAACTGGATAAGTGATATCCGGACGAGTAACAGCAAGGTAGACAAGACTCCCAACAAGATGACGATAGCGAGTCGGATCAGAAAGAGGCTCGCCATCAGAGAGTCGGAGGTGAACATTGAGCTCCATGGGAGTCTCAACAGTACGCTGATCAGTGAGAGAGGAGCGATCAAGAAGATCCTGAATATATTTCTCTTGGGACATAAAGAAACCATCTGGAGTGGAAGTAACCTCAATCCCAAGGAAGTAACGAAGAGGACCAAGATCCGACATAAGGAACTGCTCACTAAGACGAGCCTTGACAAAGGCAATGTACTCAGAATCATCTCCCGTAATGATCATATCATCAACATACAGGAGAAAAAGAGTCCGACCACGAGACGAAGTGTGGACAAAGAGCGCAGGATCATGATCACTAGCTGAAAAACCAGCACCAGTGACCACAGAGGAGAAGCGCTCAAACCAAGCACGAGGGGCTTGCTTAAGGCCATAGAGAGAGCGGCGAAGGCGACAGACCATGCCGTCAGGAACAGAATACCCAGGTGGCGGATGCATGTAGACCTCCTCACGCAACTCGCCATTAAGAAAGGCATTCTTGACATCAAGCTGAGAAACAGACCAGTGGCGAACAGACGCCACCGAAAGAAGAGTGCGAACAGTGGTCATGTGGGCCACAGGAGCAAAAGTCTCGTCGTAGTCAACACCATGCTCCTACTGGAAACCACGAGCAACAAGACGCGCCTTATAGCGCTCAAGAGAGCCATCAGAGCGAGTCTTAATCTTATAGACCCACTTACATGTGATGGGACGAGAATGGGATGTAAAAGGAACAAGATCCCAAGTACCAGTGCGCTCGAGGGCAGCAATCTCCTCGGCCATGGCAAGCTGCCACTCAGGGTGAGTAACAGCATCCCGGTAGGAGACAGGCTCACGAGTAGCTGCGCCAGCAAAGGCAAAGCGGGCAGGAGGCCGAATCGACTGACGATCGCGGAGAGCGTAGCGAGGAGAAGATGACCCATCAGGGGAAGATGGAGCATCAGAAGAAGATGGAACATCAGGAGAAGATGGCTCATCTGGAAGATCCTCAATACGAGGTCGACGAGTGTAGAAGATAAGGGGAGAAGGTACTGTAGTGGGAGGAGCCTGCGGAGCCGTAGGAGACGACACAGGCGGCGACAACGGCGGAGAGGCCACAGGTGGAATATGTGGAGACTCAGTGGGACAGGTGGACGAGGGCAAAACAGATATAGGTGTATCTGGAAAGGTCAAGAAAGACAGAGACTCCACAGAGGAAGCCGAAGTCGAAGCAGGACGTGGGTAGAATGGACGAGACTCGTCGAAAGTCACATCCCGAGAGACCCGTATCCGACGACCAACAGGATCCCAGCACCGATAGCCCTTGTGCTCAGCACTGTATCCCAGAAAGACACACTCAACAGACTGAGCGGTCAGTTTGGTGCGTTCTCGAGGGGCGAGGAGAACGTAGCAAACGCAGCCAAACAGATGAAGGGCAGAGTAGTCAGGAAGACGACCACAGAGACGCTCAACAGGGATCGCTCCCTTAAGAGCAGAAGAGGGCTGGATGTTGACGAGATAGGTGGCAGTGGAAACAGTCTCGGCCCAAAAGTGAGGTGGAATAGAGGCGGCGATCATCAGAGCACGAGCAGTCTCAAGGAGGTGACGATGCTTGCGCTCAGCGACACCATTCTGAGCATGAGCACCAGGACAAGAGAACTGAGCGAGAGTGCCCTGCTCAGCAAGGAAGCTGCGCAGGTGACGAGAGAGGTACTCGCCAGCAGAGTCAGCTCGAAAGACACGAATAGGAGTGGAGAACTGTGTGTGAATCATAGTGGCAAATTGTTTATAGATAGACAAGACCTCACTACGAGAAGACATGAAATATATCCAAGTGTGACGGCAGAAGAGGCGTCGGGCTGGAGGCGGAGACGCCGAGGCCGAGCGGGGGAGGCGCCGAGGCCGAGCGGGGGAGGCGCCGAGGCCGGGAGTCGGCGACGGCGGCGGAGGCCGGGAGTCGGCGACGGCAGCCGATGGCAACAGCGGAGGTGGAGGCGGTACGGGCGCAGAACCCTAGGTAAGCCAAAACCCTAGTTTTGGCTCTGATACCATGTTATGAATAGCACATGTATTCAATATGAGGCCAATGGGCCGGTATATATACACAAAGTACAGGTGGTAAATATGCAAAGAACCCCTCATAACAATGGGAAATAACAACCTATACATATATCTCTAACAATATCTACTTTCAAGAAGGCTGGAGGCAAAGATAAGATAGAAGTACAAATGTCTAGTGTGATATATTTAGTAGTATTCTCCATCAGAACGCTAGTTATATCAGCAGTAACCTATAAGAGCAGTAGAACAGCACATACAAATGTCTAGTGTGATATATTTAGTAGCATTCTCCATCAGAACACTAGTTATATCAGCAGTAACCTATAAGAGCAGTAGAACAGCACATCAGACATTATAATGGATGAAACTACAATATAGGATAGTAGAGAGTACACACAGCATGATCCAACATTCTCCGCATAACATCAACAGAGCCCTTTATATCATTATTTTGCCAACACCGGTAAACCACCTGCAAATATCAAATGGTGACTGGCATTACTCAATGTATAACATAATTACATCTCACGGCAGTAAATGTTATAGATAATTATAATCCCCTTTATAACCTCTAGTTTTGCTACCTGAGACTTCACTACATGAATGAATTCTTGATGGTTTTCCATTAGGTCAGCCATAGCATCTTCATCACTAGCCGATGCATTCTGTTCTCCAGCAACTGAAGAGTATATCCTCTACAGAAAACACAGTTGCAAGATGGGTTTGATCTCAACAAAAAGAACAAAGGCATCCCAAATGACATCATCTGAAAATTTGGAAGTGATGTATACCGAGCCATCTAATGTTGGTGCATACTGTCTTCTCTCATAATCCGCAGATGACAGTCCTATTCCTCCCAACAAAGAGCATGGTGATAATAATTAAGGGAATCGAAATCAAAATAATATCAGACCAGCTGGAGCACTTACGATGTTCAACAGTGTGGATTTCACTTGACTCCAACAGTTGGCTCAGTCCAAACACTGCTCTTCTGTTCATATGGGCAAACTCTGGATTCCTTCCAACCGCAGCTTTTGGTATTTCAAAACCAGAAAAATTATAGCAGTCACCAACTTCATTAGATTCAACACTTTCATTACACCCTGAAGTTTCTCTTATAAATTTTCTTTTTGAACTAATAGGCTCTGACTGAAATATGTTTTGTTGCACCTTTTCACTTTCCGGAGCCTCCCTTCTAAAGCCATGATCCAGATTAACTCTCAAACTAGTTTCTGGGATAATTTTATGCATGACATCACCAGTGATTCTTGTACAACCAGTTTCTACATCCATATTTGAGCTCCTTGAATCAATAACAGGTACCAAAATACCATCTTCTTTGCCATGCTCCACAGCCAGATCACCTTTTACTATATTTTGAGGCTCAACTACTGGTAAGTCAGTAGTGGCAACTTTATTGAGATTTGGACCAGCATCCACTTTAGAGCTATGCCTGGGGACAACAACTGGTATGGAAAATGATTCTCTAGTATTATATGCAGACATATTGGACCTTGGTGTATACGTGGGAGCAGCCGATGCTAGTGCGTAATGAGAGTGTCTAGGACTTGTAGAGAGATCCGCTTTGGAGCGAACTCTTGGTGCTGCTAAAGGCACAACATCAGCTGGCCGTCTCTTCTGGTCATCAAAGAAATTTTGGTTCAATCTTACCCTAGGAGAAAGACGAGGTAGAGAATCAGATCTTGTGAGCCGAAGATCACTTGTTCCAGGTACTTTTGATAATCTCTTCGTCACTGCAGAAGAAGCTGGGACAGGAATTTCTTTTGAAGCAGACATTGGGCGTTTAAGCAAAGTATTGGAATAAATTTCATTGGCTGCAGTTTCGAAAAATAACAAAACTTAGCTATTTTTAGGTTGAAGAACCTTAACTACAGAGAAGGTGAATGTAAGGATTAGAGTAAGTGAAGTGATAATTATTTACACTACCTAGACTTCTGGAAACTGGTAACCTTCCCAACACTGATGATATGCTATTATCTGCTTGTATTGGCCTATCTATACTTCCATTTAAATGTGCTTCAGAATTACTAACCGCATATGGCTCAATTTGCTGAAATTTAGGATTAGCGCCATATCAAAACAGCTCAACTGCTAACATAGTAAACAGTAAATTATATATAAATATAGAATCATTAATCATAATTCATACCATCAAGTCCACAATCCATATTCCAACACAGCTTTGGTTATATGAGCAACAGAGAAGTTTTCCCTCATGAACACTTAGATCTGCTAATGTGGACCACCCAACATCAACCACATCATGACATATGATGGGTTCCCAGGAAAGAACCTACGAGCAAAAGATAATACACAAGTAACTTTTTTGAAATGTCAATTCCCGAAGCTTGAAATGAGGATGTTGATAGGTCAATAGAGCAACTACCTTTAAGCTTTCATGTAACCCACAAAAAGTGCTTTACCATCACTGTTGAATGTCATAGAACGAACTACACTAGCCTGAAAAATTAAGCATAGCTACTGCTAAGTAATCGGTTATTTCATTTACAGATCAAGAACTTTGTTGACAACAAGCACTCCCATCCATTTCTACACAGAAATTGTAGACAATACGAGGTTGATGACCGGAAATCGTACCGGAGCAAAGTATTCCCGGCTGCCCTGCATTAAGCTGAAAATTAGTTATATCCAGGAAATAAAAAAAAGATAACGTATGGATATTAAAATTAATTAGAGCCCAAGTACCGTAAAAAAAACAGATGTGGGCATGTACCATCAGGTTTACCAATTGATATGTATTATATCTATATCAGAGTCCAAAGGTACATATCCAAGATTCCTTTTTTTTTAAAAAAAACTTGAATATAACAGATGGATTTAAACGAATAAAATATCGAGTTACATAAGCTCAATGATAGCTATTTGACGAAGAGGTTGGTCTGACATGCTGGATTACTAGTAAGCTTTATTTGGTACCATTTGATGACTCCAGAGAAATACATGAAATCGGCGCCTAATGCCGACCTGATGTATTTGATTGACTCCTTGTAAAGGGTCAGACTTAAGCAGAATTGCCAAGGCCTAAAACAATTCATAATGATGGAACTTAGTTTGAATTACATTTGATTTCACATTGGGGGGTTGGGGGCATAAAGAAGCAAAGACTGAACTTTCCGAATCATTATTCATTAATTAGGAGAAAAGATACCTCAGGTCCAGAAGAGCCAATTAACTCAAAAGTCTCGAGGTCCCAAAACCTAACAGTCTTATCAGCTGAACCTGCAAAAGTTTTGAAAAGAATAGCAAGAATTGTACAGATAAGAAACGTGAGAGAGTAATGAATAAAAAATAAGGATATTTGAACTAGGATAATTTTGGAGGAAAAGATGTTATCCGAGCATCTCAGATCAAATTCACTACAATGAACATATGTGATATGTTATATGAGATTTGTAATATAGGATCGTCCATCTAACCTGTAGCCAATAAGAATACGTGGGGGTGAAAATCTAAGCAGTTAACCAGACCTTCATGAAGCCTAAAGTCATGCAAGAGCTTTCCAGCTGTCAAATCCCAAATCTAGCAAGATATTTTAAAAGCAATTTCAGTGACCCAACAAATTTAAGAAAATTTTCTGTTAATAACAGCATGTGGCTGTTCATCTTGTTAACAATAGCCGTGTTGTGACTTGTGAGCATATAGATATGCCAGCTTAATAGAATGGACAAGTCAGCAGATTTAAATTCCTGCAATTCCTTTTCCACTACTTGGATTTTGGACCACAAATTTGTATCATATTTAATGGACATGCTCAAAATTGTACCTTGACAGAGTTATTGGCCCTACCAGAAACAACCCACCTACCATCAGGAGTGAATCTAAGCACATCAATTCGTCGGGTGTGACCCTTGTATGTGTGAATGCATCCCTTCTTCCGAATATCCCATACTTTCATGTTTGTGTCAGAAGACCCAGAGGCAAAGAATTCTCCAAAAGGATGGAAATCGAGAGACACACAATTCGATCTGTGCCCAGTGAAAGTTCGAAAAACTGTGCACAATAAAAACATATATAGAGTTGCATGAAACAGTCACAATGCATCATTTTGCTTGAAATGCATCAAAGCGTCACCAAGACTAGTTCATACCTTTCGCTTCCTCCACGTCCCATATTTTTATTGTTCCACTTGCTGCTCCAGCACCTATCATAACTTCAGAGGAATCAAAGCTCACTGACTCAACTGGACTAGTAAGGCCTGATAGGCTCTGCAATGCATAATGCCATAGACTTAGTGACCCTCACTTGTATGTTGACAAGTAACTGGCTTCGAAAGCAAAAATGCCATTCAGCGCAAAGCAAACCCTATAGAACATTACCAGGATTGCACTGGGTTTCCCTACAACCCAAAGATTGACCTTCTTGTTAGGCTCAATCCCGCTGCACGTTTTGTTCTGCATGTTTGTTATGTTCTGCATGTTAGTTTTCTGCATGGTCTTCAGTTCGTTAGCCTGAGATGCGCTGTGTTTGCGTCAAGGCAAGTATGTTGCGTAAGAACCGGACGTCGTGCGTCTGGGGCGTTCTTTCTGTTATCTTATGCATGGCATCTAAGTGACAAACGGTGTTGCAACGTCTTGCAGAACCAAAAACTAAACTCGCGCGTTCTCTCTGTTTTGTGTGTGTGATTGAGCTCAGACTCTCCTCGTCGTTCAGATCACGCCGGAGCCGCGCTCGGCGCCAACAAGTGGTATCAGAGCAATCTGGGAAGGAGGAGGTCAGGCCAAGATGTCGGCCGGCGGCTCTCGCGGATCGTCACATTTTCCATCGCACTCTCCAAGCAGGAGTCCGCCGCGCATCCGCGGTGGCAACGATCTCGGCGACGGCAGTGCCGCGCGCGAGGTGGTGGTGGAACGTGTGATCAAAGAGACTTCTGCCGCGGTCGTGTATTCGGAGCTGACGCACACAAACTACAACGAATGGGCTCTTGTGATGCAGGTCAACCTGGAAGCACAGGGGCTCTGGGAGGCTATCGAGATCAGGAAGGTCGATCGATGCGATGACCGATTGGCGCTGGTTGCACTTTTGCGCGCCGTGCCAGCTGAGATGCGCTCGACCCTCGCTGTGAAGAAGACCGCTAAGGAGGCGTGGGAGGCGGTGAAGACGATGCGGATGGGCGTCGCCCGCGTCATGGAGGCAAATGCTTAGAAGCTCCTGAAGGAATTTGAGAATATCGCCTTCAAGGATGGTGAGGCCATCGACGATTTCGCAATGCGAATCTCTGACCTCGCTAGCAACATCCGTGCGCTCGGGGAGTCGATGGAGGAGGTCCGCGTGGTGAAGAAGATACTCCGCGTCGTGCCGGCTCGCTATTCCCAGATCGTTCTCGCGATTGAAACACTGCTTGATCTGGACAAAATGCCGATCGAGGAGCTGGTGGGAAGACTGCGCGCCGCGGAGGATCGCTTCGGGAACGACGGCGAGGTCCACGACAATGCTGGGCGTGTCCTTCTCACTGAAGAGGAGTGGCTCGCCAAGTACAAGCATCGGCTGCAGGGAGACTTGTCATCAAGTGGCAGGAAGACTAGCAGTCAGGCGCAAGGAAAATTCAAGGGCGGAGCGCGTGCCGATGGCCGTGACACCACGGTAAAACTGACGTCGGAAGGAACGCCACGCCGGAAGGGTAAATGCCGTAACTGCGGCATCTATGGTCATTGGGCCAAAGGGTGTTGGAAGCCGCGGCGCGAACGCAAGGAGGCTCATCTGGTGAAGGCTGACGTCGAACAGGGAGCTCTGCTGATGGCAGAAACTTGTCACGGCAATGAAGCAGCGACACAAATGGTGCACCTCAACGAAGAGCGCGTCTTCCCCGCCGACTACGACGAAGACACTTGGTACCTTGACTCCGGAGCAAGCAATCACATGACAGGGCGCAGATCGCTATTGGCGTCCCTGGACGAAACCGTGCGCGGCACTGTGCGTTTCGGTGATGGCTCGGTGGTCAATATATGCGGCCTTGGATCAGTGATCATGGAGGGACGGCAGCGTGAACACAAGGTACTCACGGATGTATATTTCATACCCCGACTGAAGAGTAACATTATCAGTCTAGGACAATTGGAGGAGGGCGGATGCAAGATTGTGCTAGAGAATGGCAAGCTGTGCGTGTTTGATCAGGAGCGCACACTGATTGCCTGCGTGCCGCGAGCGCAGAATCGGCTGTACAAGCTCAAGCTGAAACTCGGCGCTCCTATTTGTCTTCTGTCCATGGCAGAGAATGAGGCCTGGCTCTGGCACGGGAGGTACAACCACCTCAATTTTCGTGCTCTCCGAGAGCTAGGCGTGAAGAAAATGGCAGATGGCATCCTAGTTATAAATCGGGTGGAGCAGGTTTGTGATGGCTGCGCTCTGGGCAAGAAGCATCGTGCTCCATTCCCACACGCCACTGTTTACAGAGCTGAACATGGTCTCGAGCTATTCCATGGTGATCTTTGCAGTCGGATTACACCGCCGACTCCAGGAGGCAAGGAATATTTTCTGTTGATAGTCGATGACTTCAGTCGTTTTATGTGGCTGGAGTTGCTGGCTGCAAAAGATGAAGCTTTTCGGTATTTCAAGAAAATCAAGGCAGCTGCAGAAGCTGAACTGGGCGGCAGGCTCAAGGCATTCCGTTCAGACCGTGGCGGGGAGTTCAACTCCAGCGAGTTTGTCAACTACTGCAACGAGAACGACATCAAGCGTTTCACCACTGCGTCGTACTCCCCCAACAAAACGGCGTCGTCGAGCGGCGAAATCAGACCGTGGTCGAGATGGCTCGCTGCTTACCTAAGAGCATGCGGGTGTCGTCGGCATTTTGGGGTGAAGCGGTGAAAACGGCCATTTACATCCTGAACAGGTCACCAACTCGAAGCCTTGCCAGAAGAATGCTGTTTGAAGCTTAGTATCGCAAGAAGCCTGGAGTTCGGCACCTGCGCACTTTTGGCTGTGTCGCTCATGTCAAAAGAACCAGCCCAGGGGTGACAAAGCTGGACGTTCCCCCCCCCCCCCCCCCCCCCCCCCGTCGGGAGGCACAACCGGCGGGAACTGAAGCGACGCGGTCACCCGTGCGCGCGTGACGCCCCAATCTTTGCGTCTACACGCCTACCCTACATTGAAGCACGATTCACCTCTCGTCGTGCACCAGCGCCCGATGCAATTCCCGCAGCCATTAATGCGCTATCAGTCTCGCCTTTGACTTCGCCCCCGCGAGGTGGCAACGACCCCAGAAATCACCTCAGAGGCGTGTCCGCTTCGGACCCGCCTCCGCGACACAGGCCCGCCCTCGGCTCGGCTTCGACTCAGTGAGGCGGCTCCGCCAGCAACTTCAACTCCGCAGCTGAAGGACCCCGTGGTCAAAGGCAACGTCAGCAACCAGCTTGACTCTGTATCTTTGGTGCGGAGCGGGGTCGCACCAGCAAATGAAATTCCATCCAACAATATAGAAGGTCACAAGCCGCAGGGACGGAGGGGGCCAAATGGCTCGGCAGCATGGCTTCACCCCGTGAAGCCCTTCACCATGAGAGGCTCCTGTCATAGGGGTGGCCCCCACCTAAGCCCAGCCAGCCTGTTAGAAGGTAGTAAAGCCCAAAATGAGACGTGTAATGGCATAAATACCCTTGAGAGGGATATTCATATGTAAGGTCAATATTGTAAAATGCTCCCCTTGTGAATATATAAAGCCATCCAGGCGATGGAGGAAGTCACAAGCATTGCTCACCTAACTCTCCACTATCATACTATCTCTCTGTTTGGTTTGTAACCACAATAACATACATGTATATAATATAAATAACAGGGGCACCATGGTGCCCAGACTCCATAACTAAGACTTTCCATCAATGATTAAGACTTTCTATCTATGATTAAGATTTTACATTCTGCTATATTATATATCATTGCACTTGCATGCATCTAAAAGCAATCCAAAGGCAGAGAAGTTTGGTGACTAGACACCATGGTGCCCCATTTTAAAGTTCCTATACACACACACACACACACCCGGGTGTAAAAGATATTTTTCTTATATATATATATATATATATATATATATATATATATATATATATATATATATATATATATATATATATATATATATATATATATATATATATATATATATATATATATATATATATATATATATATGGGGGTATATCTAGTGCTAATGGCTATTTCAGTGCTAAGATGCTAATGGCGACATGGACCGTCCGATCTAGATTGCGTGGCTCAGAGATGGAGGTGGGTGGGAACTCCATCCCACTTAAACACTTTTGCAGAAAACCCAATGCACTTTGTACTTAAGTGAAAACGCTACAATATACAACAACACTAGTGGACTTGATGGGTTTTGTTAAAAGCGCAGGGGGGGTTTCTGTAAAAGCATTTAAGTGGGATGGGGTTTCCACCCACCTCCATCCGAACCACGCAATCTAGATCAGATGGTCCTCATCGCCATTAGCACCTTAACACTGAAATAGGCATTAGCTCTAGATATGCTCCTACATACATATATATATGTATGTATGTATTCTCCTCTAAAAGACCATTAAGAAAAGCATTTTCACCCGAAAGGTTTTGAAGAAAAAGGAAACGAAAATCATGTTTGCAAATTGAATATATCAATTTATGATCTTAAACAAATTTCACGTCAATGGTATATTTTATTTAATAATGCTATTACATCATATGTTTTTTCAATGATGAAAGATGATCATTAATATAGAGAAACGGTTAGTAAAAAGAGTCTTCATAAAAACTTTACTCCTACTTCTAACCAACTTATGCATAACCGAAGAAACTTTAAACAAAGAAACAAATATGCAGTGAAATTACTTAACATCGAACACAGTCTAGAACGTGAAGCCCAAGATCCAGAACAAGAAGGGGATCCCACCGTACCAGCAACGACTCATCTTTGCCAGGAAGCAGTTGGAGGACGGTCACACGTTGGCCAACTACTGTTGGGATTTTTATGTAGCTTTCAATATCTATTGTGGTTATTATCAGTTTAACTCAATGTGAAATTATTCATATTATTGATACAAGTGATAAGGAATATTTTGATATGGAATTTAACTCGAGGAATTAATACACGAGGTGCCGAGGACAGCTGTGCTGGAATATGGTAGACATATATATTGAAATTAAGTCTACTGGAATTTAATATGTATGCATTTGTTAACTCGGGTACAACACAGGGTGAAATAGCTGGGTTTGTTTTACAAGATCGGCTCTACAGGCTGTTGATCGACATGATCGATTGGAATCGATCTCATAAACAATCTAATCATGGCCCATGATTCATATATGTGTACTTGGGACTAATATATTTTAGACTTATAAAACTGGTCTGTCTGATCGTGGTTAGTGACATGATTCAAGAGTCTCACGGGATACCGGAAACAAGTGAGTCACTTTACAACACTTGAAATTGCAGTCTATAAATAGATCTCTACCTTTTAGCCTTATTATCTATTGTGAGCGGCACATAGATAAGACAGAGGAATAGATGGTAGACTAAAAAAACTTTCATAAAATTAATCTAGAGTTTAAAAAAACCCATCAACTACAACATACAGGAGTCGACGCTGCACCTCGTCCTCTGCGGCGGTACCAAGAAGGGCAAGAAGAAGACGTACGGGGAAGCACGAGCACAAGAAGGTCGAGCTCGCCGTGCTCGGGTACTACAGGGTGGACGAGGCGACGGGGAAGGTGGAGAGGCTGCAAGGAGTGCCCCAACCCGGAGTGCGGCGCCGGCACGTCCATGGCGGCGCACGATGCCGACCGGCACACCTGCGGCAAGTGCGGCCTCACCTACGTCGAGAGCCGGGGCCCCGAGTTGATTGATTAGGTCGCTTCGTATCCATGTTTTTTATTAGTCCTGGTGCTTCGATGATAAGAGATTTTGATCTTGTCGTGATAGATTGATCATTGATGTACTATCTCGCTATGAATGTAGGTATGGATCATGGCTTTTTTTAGAACAACTGCTATGGATTATGATTGAAAGCACCACTTTTTTAGAACAACTGCTATGGATTATGATTGAAAGCACCACTTCAAAGGCGTGCGATTGTGCAACGTATTTGCTTTTATTATTTTGTAGTTCAGAACCCTACATGTATTAGCTTGTGCTCGTGCTCACCTAATTGGTCGTGTTCGTGCTCACCTAATTTGGTCAGACGATAATGCCGTTAGATGTCTTCATAACCTGTAGCACGAACATGGTTGGTCAAGAATCATATACAAAATTCCAGTGAAATTCTCGCCACTCCAAACAGCTAAGCAAGCATTGTGTACAAAGGTTTGGACAATTTCAAACAAGGATTAATAATTCTACATAAGTTGGGCGAGCAGGGAAGAGAAGAAAAGAACCCGGAAGTCTGGAGAAAAGGGCTTATGATGGCCCACGCTAGGCCGAAAAGCACCACTTTTTTCTGGCCAGCCGATCAAAGAAAGTCTTTGCGCAAGGACCCAGCCGAACCCTCGGTCCTTTTCTCATCCATCGGACCTCATCCCTTCACACTACACGTCTATTTTCCAGATCGCAAGGCAAACCCTCTTTTAACTCCCCCGTAATCCGATTGCCACTAGCAATGTTGTTGCAAGGGCTTCCACCAACATCTCCAGTTCGCTCTTATTGCTCCCACGAAGGTCGTCGCTGGTGATCTGCTGCACGTCGCCAATCTCAATCATCTCACTTTCTCAGTTGATGTTGCAGCGGCCATCATGGTCTATACACAGTTCATCTGCATCCTTGGGTCCACTTTCTCGTACAGGGAAAGGCGCCTTGTTTTGTTCTCGGTTGCATTGGACGAAGAGGAAATCTGACATGTATAGGAATAAGTTGTCAGATAATACTAGCTCCTCTGCAATTCAAACAAAATATTACTAAAAGACAATATGCACAACCAGACAACAAAAAAGAGGAGGATATTTGCACTTTGCTTATGGAGAATATGCTCATACCATAACTAAGTACCGCTCCAGGCTGTATTATCACGCACAAAACCGTTGCATGGAAATGATTCAACAATTGTTCGCTTCCAAAAGAAAATTATACTTTTCAGGTAGCGCCTTCACATGTTTCTGATATTTCCAATTTGAGTAAAGTGTTATTAGCAAGGAAGCAGTGGATGCTTCAAGTGAGAAGTTCTTCTCGTCAATTTTGGAGAGGTAAGCCCCAGCCCTGCATACATCACCTCTCTGCAATAACCTCCTAACTATAGCATTTAGCATACATGAGTTTGGTGCACAGCCACTCTTCTCCATTCCTAAAAACAGATCATCCGATTCTTCCAGCAACCCTTTTTCTATGAGATTTCCTATCACCATGCTGTAGGTCACAACATCCGGCACTAAACCATTCAATGAGATAGCACCAAACAAATCCATGGCATCATCCTTTCTGCCACCTTTGAACAATGCATCTATCATAATAGTAAATGTCCTAACCTCAAGTTGAATATTCATGGAACATAAGTTCTGAAACATTCTGAATGCTTCATCAACATAATTGTTTCGACAAAGCCCTGCTAGAATTATGTTGTACATGCTAATTTCCAATGGTGTTCCACTTTTGATCATCTCGAGATAGAGCTCCTTGGCAGCAGCTGTTCTCCCAGTCTTAAATAAACCATCCAGCATTATGCTATAAGTGACAGCGTCAGGATTAATTCCCTTGCCCAACATATCTCTGAAAAGAGCTGATGCATCCTCTGTCCTACCAACTTTAAAGTAGCCATCAAGCAAAGTACTATAGGTAATTGCATCAGGTTTCAAGCCAATCAAGACCATGCCATCAAGTAATTTCATCGCTTCATCCATCTTACCATCTATGCAGTATCCATCTACCATTGTACTATATGAAACAACATCAGGCATCACACCTACATGTACCATCAAGTCAAAAGATTTTTTGGGCTTCCATAAGCCTTCCATCCTTGCATAGGTTGCCCATTATTGTGTTAAAGAACACGGCATCGGGATGGATGCCCCTATTTATCATTTCAAAAGCTAATTCCTCAGCCTTCTCCCATTTGTCAGAGATACAGAGACCATTAATTAGGGTGCAAAAAACAATGATATCAGGAGTTAATCCTTCATCAATCATCCGATTAAATTGAAACATAGCATCATCCACTCTGCCTACCCTGCAAAGTCCATCTATTACCGTTCCATAGGTGACTATATCTGGGCTCAATCCTTGCTGCCGCATTTTGTGAAATATAAGCATTGCCTCATCAATCATTTCATATTTGGCATATGCACATATCAATATGCTGAAGATATGATGATCAAGTGCAATACCATTCTGTGCCATCAAATCTAGGAGAGCATGCATATCAACAAGCGCCCCTTCGGTAACGTACCCATGAAGCAGAATGCCGTAGGTAGTAACATCAGGTTTCGGGCCCTTTTCGACCATAGAGTCAAAAATCTTTCTTGCTTCTGCGCATCTTCCGTTCTTGCAAAGAAAGTCCATCAGCAAGCTATAAGTAACAACATTTGGTTCAGGACCATCTCTGGACATTTTCTTGAAAATTCTAACCGCCTCTGCCAACTGTCCCGAAGAGCAATATCCATGCACAAGAATAGTATATGTGGTGCAGTTCGGCATAACACCATCTTTAATCATCCTGTTAAGGAACATCTCGGCCTTGTCCATTGCCTGAGCTTTGCACATGCCATCAATGATTGAGCTGTAAGCCACAACATCTGGTGAAATCCCCCGATCCAGCATTTCACGAAATAGGCTGTAAGCTTTGTCCACCTCACCCTCTTTAGAGTAGCCACTGATGACGGTGTTATACGATACCACATTCGGTGGGCAGCCGCTACCATCTTGAACCATCAAGTGGATTAGTTCGAGCGCCTCTTGACATCTCTTCTCATCGCAGAGCCCCTTGAGAAGAGTGTTGTAGGAGACGACATCGGGCGTGCAGCCGAGCTCGGGCATTTTACGAACCAGTATGTCCATGGCCTCGCCCGTCCTCTTCTTGGCACAGAGGCCCTTGAGAAGTTGATTGAAGGCAATGACGCTCCGCCCCCTGTATCCCAACTTAATGACGTGGCCGAAGGCGGCGAAACCGAGGTCCACGCGGCCCGCGCGGCAGCAACAGCCGATGAGGATGCCGTAGGTGCATATGTCGGGTGGCACCTTGTTGGCGCCGGCTCGGGCCATGCGGTTGAAGAGGGAGACGGCCAGCGCGGGGCCATAGCACACGCTGGAGGAGGAGGCCGGGGCGCGAGAGACAGCGGTGAGGAGCTGGTTGAAGGCGTAGACCGACGCAGGACTGGCTTGCGGGAGCAATTCGTCGAACAGCTGGAGTGCGTCGCCGGGGCCGAGGCTTCCCGAGCGGGCGCGGTCCGCGATGGTCTGCTCCAGCTCCGAGCATGGGTGGCGACCGGGGCGCAGCCATCGGGACATGTCCGGCGCGGCGGAGAGCCCGCGGGACACGGCCGGAGTCCCACACGGGGCGTAGCACTTTCGGCGGTGGGAGCAGCAGCTCCTCGCGGCAGAGGAGGGTTCCGCCTCTGCCAGGGCAGGGAGATGAACCCTAGTGGCGCAGGAGGCTTCGATCGGTCGCCATGAAATGCATCCCTTGATCGGGAGAGGAGAGGAATCGAACCGAATGCAGAAGGGGACTCGATAGGTGGGTGGAGATGACGGCAGAAGGGGGGAGAGGGGAGTTTTTTTTGCTATTTTAGTACCCTCGAAAGCGGGTTTCTCTAAAATAGTACCGATACCGTGGACTTCTCTAAAACGGTACTGTTAATGATCTATCTACTCCATAATAGTACTCCACTTTATTTTCTTTTTCTTTTCTGATTTTTACTCCCTAAACTACCTAAAGTACCCTTCTCAAATCGTTTCATGTTCCAGCCCGCCCTGTTCGCATTCCATTTCCGAAGGTGTCGCGGGCGGCGAGCTCGCAGGGCCTCCTCGCCACCACCGACGGCCGCCCAACCGCCGTGCCCCTGCGCCTGTTTGTCCAAACGCAGCTCTTGTCGTACTGTTTGGAAAGGAAAGGAAAAGGCTATGGATAATAGAAGTAACATGAAGTAGAGAAGGAGGGGAGACTAGATACTTTTTTTTTCTTTATTTGATTCTTGCCTGCCCCACTCTGGATACAATCTCCGTATTTACAGTAGCACCATCTTTAATAGATAGAAATAAAGTAAACAAACTCAACTCAGAAGGAAACAAACCAACTAAAGATAGAAATAAATAGCTTAGCTTAGTGTTTTAGTACCTTTGCTGCAGTAGCCACAGCACTTGGAGGGCTTGCGCCACAGCATTTCTCCCATTGTGGTGAAACAACAACTCGTTGAGCTCTAATACAGAATAGGGACATTGCAAATAATGGGGCAGTGGCCAAGGTTGCCGTAGCCCAACCAAATCATCTCCTCTCAATAGGTGCTCGCTGTTCTAGAGTCATTGTATCACACATCTTTCTTGGACACATGGTGAATCATCTTGGTGTGGTAGGTGGACAACACCAAACCATGTAGTCAGATCACTGCTCTCGTCGACGCAGCGCAGGGGCACGGCGGTTGGGCGGCCGTCGGTGGTGGCGAGGAGGCCCTGCGAGCTCGCCGCCCGCGACACCTTCGGAAATGGAATGCGAACAGGGCGGGCTGGAACATGAAACGATTTGAGAGAGGTACTTTAGGTAGTTTAGGGAGTAAAAATCAGAAAAGAAAAAGAAAATAAAGTGGAGTACTATTATGGAGTAGATAGATCATTAACAGTACCGTTTTAGAGAAGTCCACAGTATCGGTACTATTTTAGAGAAGCCCGCTTTCGAGGGTACTACAATAGCAAAAAACTCGGAGAGGGGTAGTGAATGACTCGAGGCAAACATTGAACGGTTTCAGAGATTGATGCATAATGCTCCTGTTGCCAAATTTACGTAATTTATATTATTAGTATTTTAATGGCTTATTATGATCTTAAACTCTATCAAATAAATGTTAAAAATGATTTTTCTTAATGGTATTGTTGTGGTTACAGACCAAACAGAGAGAGATAATAGTGGGGAGTTGGGAGAGAATGCCTCTCCCTCCATAGCCTTCCCTTGGTATATATATTCATGTGGGATATGCTTTTACAATAATGCCCTTACACCGGCATACCCCGTCAGGGGCACTTAAGTCATTACACATGTTCTACTTTGGACCTAATCTCCTTCTAACAGGCCCGCTGGGCTTAGGTGGGAGCCACCCCTACAACAGGAGCCTCTCATGGGGAAGGGCTTCACAGGGCCGAAGCCATGCCGCCGAGTCCTTTGGCCCCCTCCGTCCCTGCGGCCTGTGAGCTCCTCGGACCAAGGCCGAAGCCGATGCCCTAGCTAGTTGCTCGAAGTGGGCGCGCGCGCTCCGTCCCTCACCCTTCGGACGGGTGGCAGCGGAGTTGGCGCCCAGACGAAGTCGAAGTAGCCGCGCGCGCTCCGCCCCTCACCCTTCGGACGGGTGGCAGCGGAGCTGGCGCCTAGTCGAAGTCGAAGTAGGCGCGCGCGCTTCGTCCCTCACACTTCGGACGGGTGGCAGCGGAGCTGGCGCCCAGCCGAAGTAGACGCGCGCGCTCCGTCCCTTACCCTTCGAACGGGTGGCAGCGGAGCTGGCGCCCAGTCGAAGTAGACGCGCGCGCTCCGTCGCTTACCCTTCGAACGGGTGGCAGCGGAGCTGGCGCCTCGCCGAAGTAGACGCGCGCGCTACGTCCCTTACCCTTCGAACGGGTGGCAGCGGAGCTGGTGCCCAGCCGAAGTAGACGTGCGCGCGGCAGCGGAGCTGGCGCCTAGTCGAAGTCGAAGTAGGCGCGCGCGCGCTTCGTCCCTCACTCTTCGGACGGGTGGCAGCGGAGCTGGCGCCTAGTCGAAGTCGAAGTAAGCGCGCGCGCTTTGTCCCTCCCCCTTCGAACGGGTGGCAGCGGAGCTGGCGCCCAGCCGAAGTAGACGCGCGGGCTCCGTCCCTTACCCTTCGAACGGGTGGTAGCGGAGCTGGCGCCCAGTCGAAGTAGACGCGCGCGCTCCGTCCCTTACCCTTCGAACGGGTGGCAGCGGAGCTGGCGCCCAGCCGAAGTAGACGCGCGCGCTCCGTCCCTTACCCTTCGAACGGGTGGCAGCGGAGCTGACGCCCAGTCGAAGTAGGCGCGCGCGCTCCGTCCCTTACCCTAAGAACGGGTGGCAGCGGAGCTGGCGCCTGGTCGAAGTTGAAGTAGGCGCGTGCGCTCCGTCCCTCACCCTTCGGACGGGTGGCAGCGGAGCTGGCGCCTAGTCGAAATAGACACGCGCGCTCCGTCCCTTACCCTTCGAACGGGTGGCAGCGGAGTTGGCGCCCAGCCGAAGTAGACGCGCGCGCTCCGTCCCTTACCCTTCGAACGGGTGGCAGCGGAGCTGGCGCCCAGTCGAAGTAGACGTGCGCTCTCCGTCGCTTACCCTTCGAACGGGCGGCAGCGGAGCTGGCGCCTCGCCGAAGTAGACGCGCGCGCTTCGTTCCTCCCCCTTCGAACGGGTGGCAGCGGAGCTGGCGCCCAGCCGAAGTAGACGCGCGCGCTCTGTCCCTTACCCTTCGAGTGGGTGGCAGCGGAGCTGGCGCCTCGCCGAAGTAGACGCACGCACTCCGTCCCTCACCTGTTAAAGCTGTTGGGATGTGGTCCGGTCAGTGCGCTTTTAATGGCGACTGGGATCGTGCCGACGCCTGGCCTGTCAGGGGGCGGGCTGTCGTGTCGTCAGTCCTGTCGTATGTGGGGCACGTGTCGTCTTGTAACTGGTGCGTCGTGGGATACGAGCGGTTGCGTGACCGCGACCGTTCGCCTCTTCCCTAGGAAAGAGGGGCGCGCGGCGAGCGCATGTTAGCGTTGAGTGCTGCCTGGCCACCTACCAAGCGCGCTTCTCGAGGTGCGGCTGTTCTTCTTTCCAAGTCATGAGCAGTCAAACCGCTGTGGGTGTGATTTGGCTGCGCTGGTGCCTGGGGAGGAGGCGAACGGTCGCTCTTTATAAAGTGCCCTTGTGGTGGGGGCGCTTTGTCTCTGTTTTCGCCTAGCTCTGCTCGCTCCCCGCCGATCAGAGGGTGGCTTGCTCTGGCCTTTGCTCCCTTTCCCCCAGCCCTAACTTTAGAAGGCAATGGCCGGCCACGACGATGCTTCCCGTCCCCCCCCCCGCGGTGGCTCCCTGTCCGAGCGGTGCGAGCTGTCCCCCCCTTCAGGGGAGTGCGAGTTGGTGCCGCGGGGGTGCTCGCACGCCGACCGGCGGTGGGACGCCCTGGAACAGTCGGGGGGCCGCTGCTCCCGCGTGCTGGGGAAGAGCCGCATGACCGAAGAGACGCTTCAGCGGCTTGTGCAGGAGGGTAAGATCGAGGAGCGCGACGGGGCTCGCCTGCCCCGTCGCGACGAGACGGAGCCGAAGCCCCGGGCGATGGAGGCGATCGTTTTTGTGGCGTTCTTCGACGCCGGTCTCCGAATGCCCTCCGTACTGTTTGTGGGGGAGGTCTTGCGGGCCTACGGGTTGGAGCTAGCCCAGCTAACGCCCAACGCAATAGTCCGCCTGGCTGTCTTCACGTGGGCGATGCGGACAGAGGGACGACGTCCCAGCGCGAGCTTGTTTGCCACCCTGCACGACGCATGCTGCCGACCCAAGAAGGTTGAAGGGGCGGTGTCCAACTTTGGCAGTGTGGACTTCGTGCTACGGGCCTCGTGTACGACGCTGTTCCCTGCGCCGGCCTGCTTGGGGAAGTGGGAGTCCGGCTGGACGCGGGAGTGGTTTTATTACACTGTGACCGACAAAAGTGGCCTGCAGTGCCGAGGCAGGCCGATCTCGTTCAACAGCTCGCCGAGCGTGGAGCCGGAGGTCGACGACGCACGGAGGTTGCGGAGTCTGGCCGGTGTCGCCCGACGGCTGAGTATGCGCGACCTGGCCGAGGAGTTTACGATGTATGGGGTGGCTCCACTTTCCTCCCGGTGGAAGTACGGCGGTTGTGCCGACATCCGTGAGGATGGGGTCAGTCCCCCAGTGTCTCGCCTGCTTCCGCCCGCCACCCCTTGTAAGCCGTCTATCGCGTTGCTATGCACTCCCTTGTTTCTGCGTGGTCCCTTCTGACTGACTTGTCATTTGTTGCGCAGTGGCTCAACTGGAAGACGCGGAGTGCGCGGTTGCGGTGCTCCTTGGCCCGTACACGCTAAAGGAGCACAAGCTCCGCGAGGCCGCTATCAAAGTGGCTGGGCGAGGGCGGGTAAACCGCTCGTGTCAGGTTCTGGGCATCGCTGTGCCAGAGCGCGCGATCCCGGCCGAGACTCCTGAAGAGGTTCCAGGCCATCGTGACGGTGGCGGCCATGCCGGGGCGTCATCTTCGCGACGTCGGGCCCGCTCCGCGGCTGCCGTGAGCGGCCCGCCGAGCGCGTCGGCGGCTAGTACCGCTGAGGCAGGGCGTGCGACCGGCGGGGGGCACGCCGTCTCGAATCCCTTGGGACCTGCTGTCAACACCATCGATCCGGGGCGCGCGGCCGCCGTTGAGGCGGATCCCACCAACCTGGGGAAGGACAGCACTCCCGGCGAAAAAACCGCGGCCGGTGATATGCCGTCACCCGCCGCTGCCGGCGAGGAGACGCGCGGGGTGGCAAAGGCTGCGGGCGCGGCAGGGACCATGGCTGTCAGTGCCGCGGAAGAGTCGCCTCCACAGCCGCAGGCGAAGCGCCCTCGGACCCAGTCCCCGCCGCCCCCGAGGGGCCGGTATAACGTTGCGGGGTCTTGCCGTGGAATCATGGCGTCCGCCCCAACTGAAGGGGCCGGCCAGCCGATCGCCGAAGCGCCCGCGTCCCGATTGGCGGCTGTGCCCCAGGCCGCACCAAGGGGCGCAGAAGGTAGGCGTGACTCCTTTTGCTCGCATGACTTCGCGAAACTCTCTTCGATCTGCTCGCTCATTCCGTCAACATCAGGCGAGACAAGGTCTCCCGGACGTGGTGAAGGATCGAGCAGCGGGGGTGTGCGCGAAGTCCAAAACTTTGTGCAGGATGCCCCGCGGACGTTTGTCACGGCTGAAGCGGTTGAAGGCTCCGCAGTTGCTGACGCGGCGGGACCAGAGCCCGTCCTCTCGGACTTCCTCCCGCGGGCGGAGATATTTCGTGCGCTCGCCGCCGCCGTAGAGCGCGCCCGACACGGCCTTGATCGACGGGCGTTGTCCTCGTGTGAGGGAAACTCCCTAGCGCTCGCGCTGCAGGCTTCTGAGATGAGGGTAAGTGTGTATGCTCCGGCTTGTAAGGTATTACTGGGCACCTGCTAACTCCGCTCTTTGCCAGACGCTTGCCACCAGCCAAGCCTTCGACGAGGCCCGCGTCCGGGAGCAAAGGGCCCTAGAAGCCAAACTTCGTGAGGTGGACGACGCTCATATGAGGAAGTATGAAGAGCTTCGCGGCTTGGAGGGTGTCGTGGCGGCCATGCGACTCGAGGCCGAGGAAGCCACACGTGCCGCGGCTGCGGAACGCGCCTCCTTCTTGCAACAGATCGCCAATCTGGAGGAGGAGAAGACCCAGCTGGCTGAATCTTTGGCAGAGAAGAGCCGCGCCCTAGGTGATGCATCCACGTCGACGTGGAGGGCAATGGAATCCATGAACCAAGCCCTCCGAGATCTGTGTGTCGGCGTGCCAGACGTTGCTCACGGGCCGGAAGACCTCGCGGAGACGCTTGGGTTGATCGAGGAGGGGGCGGGCGTTGCGCTCCGCGGCGCCAAGACTTATGGCGAGCACTGTGGCTTTCTTGGCGCGTGCCTTGCCCTCGCCATGCTTCACACTCGTGGGTGCAGACACACCCATGAGCTGGCGAATCCTCTCCTGGATCTGCCTGACCAGCCAGGAGCGATGTCGGACGCTATTCGGTCCATCGATCCTGACCTCCAAAACTTCCATCAACGGGTCTGGGGCCGCGTTGGGGAGGGTGCGGCGAAGGTTGCAGTGCAGCAAACGCTGCATGGAGAGGGGGACTTCCTGCGCTGGCTCGAAGAAGCTTCCCGGCGCCACGACAACAGGCCAGGATCTTCGGCGCTGCGTGGAGGCTGAATGATGGACGAGGGGGGGGGGCTTGTACTTTTGCGCGCATGCTTGTAATGATGTACCCCCATGCCTTTGCAATAAACGCATCACTTGTCCCCACATATCCGTGTTCACACCCCATGGAGTGTGTGCGTGCGGAGGCGGACCCCGACGCTACGACTCGATTTATAGTCCGTGGACTCGCGCGTGCGGAGGCGACCTCGACGCTACGTCTTATTTAGAGTCCGTAGACTGGCGCGTGCGGAGGCGACCTCGACACTACGACTTAATTTATAGTCCGTGGACTCTCGCGTGCGAAGGCGACCTCGACGCTACATCTTATTTAGAGTCCGTAGACTGGCGCGTGCGGAGGTGACCTCGACGCTATGACTTAATTTATACTCCGCAGAGTGCGCGCGGAGGCGTCCCCCGCCGCGTCTTATTTAGAGTCCGTAGACTGGCGCGTGCGGAGGCGACCTCAACGTTACGACTTAATTTATAGTCCGTGGACTCTCGCGTGCGGAGGCGACCTCGACGCTACGTCTTATTTAGAGTCCGTAGACTGGTGCGTGCGGAGGCGACCTCAACGCTACGACTTAATTTATAGTCCGTGGACTCTCGCGTGCGGAGGCGACCTCGACGCTACGTCTTATTTAGAGTCCGTAGACTGGGGCGTGCGGAGGCGACCTCAACGCTACGACTTAATTTATAAACAGCAAGCTTTATTAAACTCCTGTTTGTGCGGGCAAGCGTCGTACAATAAACGGCTGATGCCGTTGTAACTGTCGTCTTGCTTCTAGGCATAATATCGCCTCAATCTGTCCGCATTCCATGTGTGGCGGAGCGTTTGTCCGTCAAGTGCAGCGAGGCGGTATGCTCCCTTTTGTAGCGCTTCCACGACGATGTAGGGACCTTCCCACTTGGACTCCAGCTTGCCGACGGTCTCCGCATGGAGCGCTACTCTGAGGACGAGATCCCCGGGTTTGAATGCTCGCGGATATACAGAACGGTCCCGAGTACGGACTGTCTACCGCGCGTACTTCTCGACATGCTGAGCTGCAGTCGCCCGGACCCCGTCAAGGAGGTCCAAGGACACGCTGCGCTCTTCGTCGGCCGCTCGGACGAGGACCCTCCTCGAGCCAGCCTTGATTTCTTCCGGTGTCACTGCCTCATCGCCGAAAAGTAGCTTGAAAGGCGTGAACCCCGTCGGGCGTGTCACCGTTGTGCGAAGGGACCAAAGGACGATGTGAAGCTCGCCCGGCCATTTGCCCTTCGGCAGCCCGACCAGGCGCTTTTTGATGGCGACAGAGATGGCGCCGTTGGCCCGCTCCACCGCTCCGTTGGACTGGGGGTGTCCGACTGAGGCGAACCGAAGTGTGATGCCCATGCCATCACAAAATTCTTTGAATGGGGTGGCGTCGAATTGCAGGCCATTGTCGACGGTGAGCTCCCTGGGCGCTCCGAAGCGGCAGATGATGTTCTGCCATAGGAACCGTTGCATGGCCGCCGAGGTTATCTTGGCCAGAGCGACGGCCTTCGGCCACTGGGAAAAATACTCCAGCGCGACTACCACGAACCGTAGGTCCCCCGGGGCTCGGGGAAGTGGCCCTACTATGTCCACACCCCAGCACGCGAGAGGCCACACCGGGGGAATAGGGTTGAGATTTGTTGGGGGCCTGCGGATGATACGCCCCATCCACTGGCACCCCTGACACCGACGTACGAGGTCCTGGGCGTCAGTGATGGCCGTCGGCCAATAAAAGCCTTGCCTGAACGCCTTGCCGACCAGCGACCTCGGTGCCAGGTGAGATCCGCATACGCCCGCGTGGATTTCTGCGAGGAGCTTCTTCCCCTCCTCGCTTGGTAGGCAGCGCAAGAGCGGTGCACAGACCCCCTTCTTATAGAGTATTCCTTCAAACACCTGTAAAGATCTTGCACGGTGCTGCAGGCGCCGGAACTCGGCGGGGTCCTCTGGTTCGGCGATGCCCTGCAGGAAGTTGAAGATGGGCTCCCGCCAGTCGCCCTGTTGGGCGGTGTGGTGAATGAGGGCCGCGTCCCGGTTGTCCTGGGCGATGGCCGCCTGTGGCAATACCTCGTAAAATGCCCCTTCGGGAGGGGGCAGCTGTTGGCTGGCCACCTTGGTGAGGGCGTCGGCCTGCTCATTCTCCGCGCGGGGGATGGCCTTGACCGTGACGCCCAGGAAGTGCCTTTCCCTCGCTCTGACGGCCGCGAGGTATTTGGCCAGCTCCGGGTCCTTGGCTTGATACGACTTGTCCACGTGGCCTGCCACCAGACGCGAGTCCGTGCGGACTAGCACTCGCCGCGCCCCGATTGCCTTAAGCTTTGTCAAGCCGAATAGCAGCGCCTCGTACTCGGCTGTGTTGTTGGTAGCTGGCAAAGCGAGGTGCGCTGAGTATAGTAGGCGCTGTCCTTAGGGCGTGACAATCACCGCGCCCACGCCTGCGCCCGCAACACCGTAGGCTCCGTCAATGGTGAGCGTCCAGACCAGGTCATCATGCTTCTGGGCGGTCTGGGCCGACGGAGTCCACTCTGCGAGGAAGTCGGCGAGAACTTGAGATTTGATCGCCGTCCGCGAGGCGTATGTGAGGGAAAACGGGGCGAGCTCAGCAGCCCACTTACCGATGCGGCCTGTGGACTCCTTGTTGTGCAGCATCTCCGCCAGAGGAAAGGAGGAAGGTACTGTGATCGGGTGGGCCAGAAAATAATGCCGAAGCTTCCTGGAGGCCATGACCAATGCGTAGGCGAGCTTCTCGAGCTCCGTGTACCTCATCTTGGCGCCTTGGAGGGCTTCGTAGACGAAGTATACGGGCCGCTGCATGGCGCCTTCCTCGAGGACTAAGACGGCACTGACCGCTGTGGCTGACGCGGCCAGGTAAAGCAAGAGCGGAGCCTCTGGTGCTGGGGCAACCAGAGTGGGGAGGCTTGCCAGGTGCCGCTTGAGCTCGTTGAAGGCTTCGACACAATCGCTATCCCATCGAAACCCATCGCACCCGCGTAGCGTTTTGAAGAACGGGAGGCCCCGCTCCGCCGCTCTGGATAAGAAGCGGCTTAGCGCTGCCATGCGGCCCGCCAGCCTCTGGACCTCCCTCGTCGTTTTGGGTGGCTCCATACCCAGGATGGCTTCGACCTTATCGCGGTTTGCCTGGATGCCTCGTCCGGATACGAGGAAACCCAGGAGTTTCCCCACCTGCACGCCGAAGACACATTTGTCGGGGTTGAGCTTGATGCCGGCCTTCCTTAAGTTGTCGAAGGTCTCCTGGAGATCCCGCCCATGCAGAGCGAGCTGCCGAGTTTTGACCACTACATCATCGACGTAGGCCTCAACGTTCCTCCCGAGCTGGGCGGCCAAGGCAAGGGCGACGAGGCGAGTGAAGGTAGCGCCCGCGTTCTTCAAGCCGAAGGGCATTCTGACGAAACAGAAAGTCCCAATTGGCGTGATGAAACTGGTCTTCTCTTCGTCGTCCTCAGCCATGTATACCTGATGGTAGCCAGAATAGGCATCGAGGAAACTCATTAGCTCGCATCCGGCGGTGGCGTCGACCAGCTGATCAATACGCAGCAAGGGATAGTTATCCTTTGGGCACGCCTTGTTGAGCGTCGTAAAGTCGATGCACATGCGCCATGCTCCGCTGGCCTTCTTGACCAACACTGGGTTGGCGAGCCACTCCGGGTGGTGAACCTCGCGAATGACCCCGGCCCGTAGGAGCTTCGCCACCTCTACCTTGGCCGCCTGCTGGCGATCCGCGGACATGCGCCGAAGCTTCTGCTTGACCGGCTTGGCGTCGGAGCGGACCGCTAAGCGATGTTGAATGATCGCGCGGTCCACTCCCTTGATGTCTTCCGGTGACCATGCGAAGATGTCGGCGTTGTTATTAAGCACTTGGAGTAAGTCGCGCTCGACCTCCGGAGGGAGCCCTTCGCCAATGGACACAAATTGTCCCTCCGCGTGGAGTGGCACCTTTTTGACTCCGCCCTGAGGCCGGGGCTTAGGCGTCCATCCTGGAGCGGAGGGTGCGTCACCGGGCATGTCTAAGAGGACATGTACCGGACGATGCAGAGCTCGCTTGCTGGCTTCGGCGTGTCTGGCAAGGTCCTGGTCACCGAAGACGGTGATGACACCCTCCGGGCCTGGGAGCTTCACACACAGAAAGGCGTGGTGTGGGACCGCCTGGAAGGAGATGATGGCGGGCCGTCCCAATATGGCATTGTAGGGATGCGGGACGTCCGCAACGTCGAAGACGACGTGCTCGGTCCGGATGTTGCCTTTCTGATGGAATGTGACCGGGAGGGACATACTTCCTATGGCCTGCAGCGGTGGACCTCCGAAGCCTTGTAGAGGAGCTTTGGAGTGCCTCAGGCGACTTCGGGGGATCCCCATCCGATCCAGCACTCCCGCGAAGAGGATGTTCGCGGAGCTTCCCCCGTCGACAAGAACGCGTTTGACGTCGCACCCTGCGATATGGGCCTGGATGACCAAGGGGTCCTGGTGAGGGAATTCCACGCTCGTAGCGTCCTCCAGGGCGAAAGTGATGTCGCAGGGCGGCATCCACGACTGCGGCCTCTCCACGTGATCCCCTAATAGGGAACCTCCGGTTATGACGTTGATTGTGCGATGACATATGCCTTTCTCGCCAGAGACTCGCAGGGGGCTGGCGCTTGAGTGCCACGCATGGGCTTCGGCAGACGGGGCCCGGGACTCGGCCACCATCCGCCGGAGCCCTATGACCGTGGCACACGCCTTCGTGTGGTGATCGCCGTAGCCGTGCACCTCGCACCATTTGCCGTAGGCGAGAAGCTCCTGCTCCGCACGGGGCCGATCGTCACGGCCGAATTTGCCCTCTCGACCTCGGCCCCCTCCCCTCGGGGTGGGGGCGGGTCCTCGAGGGGTGTTCTCGAAGGCGGGGACGCGGCGGGGCTTTTGAGGCCTGCGCTGATGGCGTCGGGGCTTGGGCCTTGTCCTTGAAGGGCCTTCGTGGTCCTCGGTGTCACTGCCTTCAGAAGTGCCTTCCCGGGTCCCCTGGCCGCGGGCTTGCCTCGGGGAACCGTCCTTCGCCCCGCCCTCATACGACGAGCGGTCCGCTTGGACAGAGTCGATAGTGGCGACGGTGCGTCTCCGCGTATCCTCCTCCGCCCGCGCGTGTTCCTCCATTTTGTCGAAGAGCTTCGCGACCGTCGCTATAGGCTTCCGCGCGTTAAATTCGGCCATGGGGCCCGGGCGAAGGCCCTGCACGGCCGCGTTGACGATGGTTGTCTCATTAACGTTCTTGACCTGGCATCGTACTTGCGCGAACCGCTTGAAATAATCTCGAAGCCCCTCCGAAGGTTGCTGCTTTACGGTGAAGAGCTGATCCGCGCCGATTCGCTCAACAAAGTTCCCTTGGAAGTTGTTGTGGAGGCGGTCTCGGATCTGGTCCCATGCGTAGATGGAGTTTGGCTTTATAGTAAAAAACCAGGAAAGCGCCACCCCTTGCAACGCGAGGGGGAGCCCCTTCGCCTTTGTGGTGTCGTCTCCGCCCGCGGCTTCGATCGCAGTTTCGTAGACGCGCACAAACTCCCGAGGGTCCGTGTCGCCTTTGTACGGATTGACGACGCTAGGGAACTTGAAGCCCTCGGGCCACGCCGCGTGCTGTAGCCCTGCCGAGAGCGGAGACTCCGGATCAATGCGTCGTTGCGGCGCGCGGCTGGACGGGGGGGCTTCGCGGCTGTCCGTCATTTCCGGCGTAGGGTCTGGCTCGACCACCGGTGCGGCCTTCTGGCTCCGAGCCTCTTGCATGCCTCGCACAGCTCCGCGAAGACCCCCCAGTTCCCGCCGGAGTGCGTCGAGGGCCGCCGCCAGGACGCCTTCCGCCGCGGGCGCGAGCGGGTCCGCCGGCGCCCCCAGCGGACGGATCGGCGCGGTGACGGGCACCTCGTAAGCTTCTGAGCGGTCGGCTGCTCCGCTGCGGCTACCTCTGGCCGCGGGGTTGGTCGTTGTTGCGGTGGTGGTGTCGAGGTCGGTCGTCGTCGCGCCGGTGGTAGGGTCCGCGACCACTGCTCCCGCGTCGTCGCCTGCGTCTGCGACGAGCGCCGCCGAGGTCCTGGTACCCATGCGGCGCTCCGCCCCGACCGTCTTCTTCTCCTTCGCCACCATTGACGAAGCTTTCTTCGGTGCCATCCTTCTTCAAACTTCAGGCTTACTCTTGTCGTCCCCATGGACGGCGCCAACTGTTGTGGTTACAGACCAAACAGAGAGAGATGGTAGTGGGGAGTTGGGAGAGAATGCCTCTCCCTCCATAGCCTTCCCTTGGTATATATATTCATGTGGGATATGCTTTTACAATAATACCCTTACACCGGCATACCCCGTCAGGGGCACTTAAGTCATTACACCTGTTCTACTTTGGACCTAATCTCCTTCTAACAGGCCCGCTGGGCTTAGGTGGGGGCCACCCCTACAACAGGTATTTTATAGGAGAATACATACACACATATCTCTACTATTATATAAAGAGTAGTTGGCGGTCGTCGGTGCGTTCTACTCTCCCCTCTCTACAGCCATCCGATTTGATCTGGACCATTCATCTCTCTCCTCCTCTCTCTCTCAGGATACAACCGCCCACCTTCTCTACTTTCCCCATCTCCTAGCACATTCTTACCACCCTTCTCTCTCTGTCGCTTGCTTTCCAATGTTTGATGTGTGAAGCTGGTTAGCAGTAAGTTCCGTCTCACTATTTTTATGACTCCGTTGCAACACACGGATCTATATAAGAAAAATACCTTTTACACCCGGCTGTAATTACACTCACCTCTAATATACCACCTAAATAAACTTAAAATACTCTTTTATCACTTTAAATATACTCATATTCTAATTATAAGATACTCCAATGTTAACCACACGAAAAACTTGTAAGGAAGTTCATAGTTTTTAGCCTATTTTATAAATATCCTCATATACGTATATAAAAAGGAGTATGTCAAAAAATGTACATACCATATTTGAAAAATTGTTCATACCACCTAGATGGTCTCAAATACTCGTATACTATACGTACATACCCTCCGTTACGCGAGCTACTCCCTACATTGTGAGATACGATATAAGGTGTAATTATATCCGGGAGTAGAAAAGAGGCCTTATATATATATATATATATATATATATATATATATATATATATATATATATATATATATATATATATATATATATATAAAAGGGCTTATGATGGCCCACGCTAGGCCGGAAAGCACCACTTTTTCTGCCCAGTCGATCAAAAGAATGGCTTTACGCCTCTTTGTTCTTCCCAGCCAAACCCAGCTACAGAGGGAAAGAAATTACACAGGACCTCGGTCCTTTTCTCATCCATCGGACCTCATCCCTTCACACTACACGTCTACTTTCCAGATCTCAAGGCAAACCCTCTTAACTCCCCCATAATCCTTGTCCCGGCCATTAAGAGCTTCCCGGCGAATTACCCCCTTAAACTCCCTTCTTACATTTTGACGCCTAGCCACGTGCATCGGCGAGGACAATGATGCCGTGTGTGGTGACGAAGACGCCCAAATGGAACTTCAATTCAGACTGCAAATGTGGTTGAATTTTGGTGATCTGTTTTCGTAGGCCGGAGATGTATGGTTTATCTCTTTAATCTAAAGATGATTTTACCATCCTCAATTCGTCACGATTTTATTCCAAGCTACACAACGTTCTATATCACTAAGGCACACATCGTACCACCATTTCATTCCATGCATCACCTCAGGCAATAATATTACAAACCAACTCCATGTATAGTTAGTCACGACAAGCTAGATATATCACACGTACAGTGCAATGACTCCGAGACACGTACATCACAAATGAATACGGGAAAAAGAACCAGCAAAAAAATTCTAAAAAAGTCAAAATTTCAGAAAAAAGACGAAATTTATGAATAGTAAAAATAAGCCAGAAACTCAAGTCGAAACGAGCAGAGCCTATATGTCCCATCGTCCTTATCGTCAGGGGCGGATCTACAGTGGGTCATGGGTGTTCAGCTGAACACCCAAATTTTTTGGCAAAAAATCTAGTATATATGAGATATAATGCATATGTATATATGTAATTGAGCCAAAATAACTAAATTCATAGCAGTCAGCCAAACATCTTCTCGGCCCGATCGGGCGATCGGCCCACCCGGCCACCCCTGCACCCCGCGTCCCCGTGTCGGCGCGATCCCGCAAACCCTGCCCCCCGTGCGACCTCCCCTCATTTCCCCTCCCGCCTCCCGTGCCCCCGCGCCCGCGGCCCGCCGATTCGGCGAAATCTGAAATCCTAATCCCTAACCCTAGCCTCAGCCGGTCAGCCCTCCGGCGTAGATCCGTCCAGCTCTCGTCTCCCAAGCTCCGCGGCCTCCGCCTCCGAGGTTCCAGACTCCAGTCCAGCTCCCGAAGTCTCGAGCTCCGCCCGCCGCCGACCGCGCCTGCGACTCTCCGGCCTCCGCGGCTCCGCTCCAGTCTCCAGACTCCAGAGGTGAGCAGTGCTTTTCGGTGTGATTTGGTTGGATTTGTGGTGATTTGAGTGGGTGTTCGTGTCTCCGTGTGTGATTTTGGGGTAGGTTTCGGAAGGATCAGGAGGCTCGTGGCCAGGGTCGCCCTCCAGAGCGAGGATGTCGAGCTCGTCGCCGTCAATGACCCCTTCATCACTGCTGACTACATGGTATACGCCTCGATCTGTGGTTTTCACTCACTGTGATGTGTAGATCTGGTGCCTTGTGTTAGGTTTGTTTTTAGGATGTCGAGTTCGTAGATTTAATGGTTTGCTCTGTGCCTCTGTGTTAGGTTTGTTTTTAGGGTGTTGAATTGTATGGCTTCTATATGTCACTAGTATAGTGCCCGTGCTAATGCTACGGTAAAATATAAAACAAGACAAAATTTGTAAAAAATAAAACGAACAATCAGATTCATTAAGATTCACGTCTCATATATTGTATAACCAAATATTTTTGTCACATAATGAATGCCACATAACGACTGATCCTTTGAGGAGGCGACAACATCATTGGACTCACCCACCGACGACTTTCTCCATCCCCACATTGTTTAAACTTGAGGCTACAAAGAAAACAAACATTTTTGTCACATAAAGAAATATGAAATACAGTAAGGAAATAGGTGTTTGTGGACTATTTACTTACCACATCACCATGCTAAGACGTCTTTATACACAATATTTTTGGTGCTCTTCCCTGAGGTATCTACTTCTTTCTTTGGTTTGGCCAAAATTCTTGTCGTCTGACCATCTCCGAGACACTTGTTCACATATCGAGCAATAACAACCTGTAACTTTTGACATAGTCATTCACACATCGAGCAGCCCACTCCGCGTGCGGCGGACGCGGGGAGTAGTCCGGGAGTACAACCACGCCGTGCTGGCCCCTCCCCGTGCCACTGTGCCAGGGGAGAGGCACCGAGCGGCCGTCGCGTGCCACCCGGTCGCCGGGGTTCGCTGCCGTCGTGCCGTGCCTAGTCCAGATCCCGCCGTACCACCGCCGCACCGCTTACGAGTTATTAGCGCCACATTACAGCGGTTCTCTTGTTAGAAAAAGCGTTGGCTCAACGAGCATAACAATTGAATAACATTGCTTTTGCGTTGTTATTTACAACAACAATGACGAATAACTATGAACAAATTTCCGCGGGGAAAAAATCACAAGCCTCTGCCCCTACTGGAATGGAACCAACCGACATTCCAGCAAGTGAACGAACGCTGTATCAAGTGAGAGTCCTGACTCCTGAAAAAAATATTATCGTCACATGACGCCCATCGCCCCGGTGATGGGTTTTGGAACACGCCTTCGTGAGCTCGATCTCTTTTCCTTTTTCCGCTTCACGGAAGACTTCTTTGATGGGGGAGCTTTCCTGCTACCTGGTCTAAGCTTTCGAGATGGTTCGCCGGTCGTTGAAGGGGGCTTCCCACCAGACGCAGTCATTTGGTCCAGTAGCTCCCTATGGTATGCCTGGTGAAATGTCAACAGCAAAAAATGATTACTTGTATGGTTAACATCTGCTGCTTGGCAGCAGGGCACCCATAAATACATAATAAAGGCCAGTTGCTCATCTGAGTTGTACAGTAACTGTCAGGTAGTTGTATGCTAGGCAATAAGTGCTTGGGAAACGAAAGCAACATTCGAGCAGCTGCAGTACCTGGACAACAAAGTTGCATCTTTGACAGTCCAGGAACATTTGAGGCATCCAGCCAACTTTAGCCCTTATTTTATCCCGGACGGTGCTGAAACTTATTTGATCCCTGGAGGTGAAACGGTCAACTTCATTGAACCAAAGGCATGTGAAGAGATTCGTGATGGGGATGTGTTCTCTGATGATCACACAACCTTCAGGGACGTCTGCACGCAATGCAAAATGGTCAAGATTAAAAATTTCAGAAAGGAACTGAACTTGCTCTTGCCATACTCTGATGAGATCACTGACCACTTGTGATAGGAAGCTTGGCAGGTGAATAATGTGTTAGGCCCTCGTTTCTGTAAAACTCTATTTGGTAATCAATTGATGCATTGTCGTACTTTCCAGCAGCTTTATTAGCTTCTGCTTCTTCAAATACATCAAAGCGTTTGTAATGCCGAGATATCGCAAAAGTAGCATTCTTCCTCCACAGAAACCTAATTGGTAGAATATAGCAGTCAGGCTCAACATTATAGGTGACCAAAATTTCACACGAAGTCAAATATTTGCAATTTTATGATACTAAAATGATGGCAAACCTGATCATTTCTAACGCCAGCAGATTGGCAAGTAAATAACTAAGGAACTGAGTGAATAACTCTCATAAAAAAATGTGTTTTCCGAGAAAACTGTTCACAATCTTGCTAGTCTGAAACCCACTACAGATCCAAATCTATTGTAACCAGTTGACAACAAATAAGTAGCAGCATTATTTCAGATTAACCTTGAAGCCTCTGTGGTGAACAGAAAACATATATAAATGTTTCTATTATCAGGTTGTTACAGCAATTGTTTCATACTTTCCCCATGAAAGAGTGAAAGAGTTTTTATGTTACGCAGTTAAATATTTTGCCTCCAGGTAATATTTTCCTTATTTAAATATGCAAGCTATTAGATAACTATATTACATAACCTACCTATTCACTCAGTCCATAATCAAACTCATTTATGTTGTGGCACACACTCAAACAGAAACAGTTGACCAATGTTGTGATACTTTAACGAAGATGAAGCTCTTTCTTAGGCAGCTGAGTTTCATGGCCTCATTACTGTAACAGGCGACAACAAAATTATCCCACCGCAAATCTAAATCTTGCATAAGAACACCCAAGATGTCCAACCAATTAAATCGAAAATAATTGTAAGTTCCGCATCAAGTTCTACCAAGAAGCAGTTAAATCGGATTGAATCGAACAGCTCTGCATCAACCTGCACCTCCACATGCCCCAATCTCGAATCAGACAGCTTAGGGAAGCAAAATTAAGCCTAGTGACAGCTCAGCCCACAATCCTTAGTGATAATCACATCAAGAAGACTATTTTTTTACAGTTCCCCTGGCCAAATTTCACCAGCCGCAGAAATCAAACCCGAATCTTGCATCTAACCGCCCCAAAAAAAGAAAAGAAAAGAAGCAAGGTAATTCGGGGGAGAAGATGAGGATGGTAGTAGTACCATCAACGGAGAGCGAGTTGACGGGCGGGTTGCAGATGGTGATGACGGCGACGCCGTCGGCCCCCACGCCCATCTCCGTCGTCCCCTTCGTCGGCGGATTCGTCAGGGTGAAATGAACTAACAAATTTAAGCTAGGGCATGCAATGCCTCATTGTACTGCAGCCCCCGTGCTGCCAAATTCCGTTACTACACTACCAAGAAATCAAAATACAGATACAAATATTACGGACATTGCAACTTAGTCAAATGATTCGTCTATGTGAGAACATCTCAGAAATATGGATGCAAAATCTTACATCAAAAAAGACGACATTCCTGTTGGCATATCGATCATGACGATCAATCCCATCAAATCTTTGAGGAAACTGCACATAGCAAACTTTCTTTCCTACCAAAGGGTCCATCATAAAACACATCGCTTCCTTTATAGCCTTGCTGTTGTTAATGTAATGATCACAATCCAAGTTCAGCAAATATGGAGCATTAGTCAGTACAGCGGAGACTCGAACCTGTGAAACAGCCAAACAAAAGGAATTAAAAATCCATTATATGTTACTGCAAGTTAGAAGACTGACAGAAAAAGCATCAAACGCATTTCTTTACCAAAGCATTCATAGCACCAGCCTTCTTATGATGGTTATAGCCTGACCTTTTTTCTCTTGAAACATAAACCAATCGAGGCAGCTCATTTCCTTCCACATCATGGCCACCACTTTGGCCAAGGAAGACCTATTCGTAGAGAAAATTGAACTTTATTATCATAAAAAAGAGAGAAGGAAAATAGGGGTCCATCATAACAAGACAGCATTTATGTACCACCAAAAATTGTGGAAACATACCTGAATCATTCCAGGATGATCGCGAACGTTGTTTCCAGGCCAAGGAGTTCCATCCTGCATTGTCCACCCCTCCTCAGGAACTTTCTGGGCTTTAGCAACCAAAGCATTGATTCTAACCTTGAATTTCTCATACTCTCTCTGGAAAATTCAAGCTTGGCCTAATTAGCATGATTAGCAAATATTCAAATAAAAGACCGCAGCAAAGCATTAAAGAAACGACCAAATAATTCACCTTCATTGCTCTTCTCTCCCCAACAAAGTTTGGTGCCACCTTATCTTTCAGGTAGTCTATCTTCTGTTGGAAGTACCACTCTGGAGCACGCGGTTCAATGCTATAATTTTTGCAGAAAGGAACCCATTTCTTTGCAAATTCAGATGTTTCAGACAATGCTTCAAATGTCAGCATTGCAGCACCATCATCAGAAACATAGCAAGAAACCTTATCAACTGGATAATCTACTGCCAGAATAGATAGAACAGTATTTGCTGTGACTAAAGGAGGTTCACTTTATGTACTAATAGAATGCGTAACATTGCGAAGATTAATCCAAAAACATACTTCATACCGAGCAATGAAATTTAACTTTTCCACATGCATGGTATTCAAAGTGAAGATAAAAGAAAGTGTTTGTTGGTGTCAAGAACATGTTTATCTAACCTTTAGGTAAGAAATTGCATTGCTTGTGTAAACTTGTTGATGAGTAACTCTCCTGCAGGTGATAAAGCATTCAACATCATCAAAACAAAGATCTAAAGAATTTCTGCCCCCAACATTTGTCTCAGAACCTGCCACTCCATCAAATTCATTTGTTGGAACTGAAGAGTACATAGCTCCAGTACGATACCTTGCTCGTAGTCATAGCTTTATTAACTTGTTTATAGTATTTTTTTTATATTTGATCATTGTTGCAGTAATTGTTTACAAGAAAATTTCAATGTGACCTGCATCATCGTAAGGTCCTAATGTACTACTACCTCTGTTACTAAACCACTTTATGTCATTGTTGGTAATTCTCAACAATGTCATCACAGGAGCAGGACATACAAGTGCCATTGATTGGTGGGCTCTTGGTAAGCAATAACAACCTGATAAATATTATTTATTTTTTTATTATATGAAGTTATGAACTCACTGATGTACCAGTGTAGTAACACATGGGTTAAAAGCAGTTAAGTTTGTTTCTTCTCTCTTCTTAGTAGGAGTTATAGCAAATTAGCAATTAGCTGAAAGGTGTAGCAGCTAACATGTTTAAGGTTCTACTAAATCTTTGAAGAAAATAGTCATGATAATCCATGTACCATTTTGAATGAGACTTGAAACATGAGTTTCCACCCAGCGAACCACCGATATTACCATTTTGACTGTAAACAAATTAGTGGTTCAATTGATTGTTTACTGCTACACTGCTACGTTGACATGTCCTGTACCGGAACGCAAGGCATAGTCATGGAACACGGGAGGCTTCGGCCTAGGGCTTCTGCCAGGAGCCGTGGTTTGGTATTCGGTAGAGAAAGAATGCGCAAGGGAAGGATGCGCCAGGGTAGAAGAGAAGCACAAGATAGAAGAAGATAGAAGAAGACTGACCTAGCGGACTGGCGCCTTGGCCTGATCGCCGGCGGCCGGCCTGGATTGCCGGCGGACTCGCCTGGTGGCCGGCGCCCTGGTGGCCGAGTCCGCGCCCTGGTGGCCTGCCCTGATGATCGAGGATCGCCGCGCCCTGCCCTGGGGTTCCTCTGTGGGGGAGGAGTCGCGCGCGGGGTGGGGAGGATGGCTGCCGCGCGGGATGGGCGCCGCGCCGCCGCCGGGGGAGAGGGGGAGTCGCGCGCGGGGTGGGGAGGATCGTCGCCGCGCCGCCGCGTGGGGTGGGCGCCGCGCCGCCGCCGGGGGAGAGGGGGAGTCGCGCGCGGGTGGGGAGGTCGCCGCCGTGCCCTGGGGCTCCTGCGTGCGGCAGAGGAGAGGAGGAGTCAGCGTGTGGGAGATGGGGCGTTGGGGGAGTCGCGCCTCGCTCGCGGGGCGCAGGATGGGAGATGCGCGCGGGGTGGGCGTAGGTATGATCCAAACAACCTGGGCCATTGGATTTGAGTGAGTAAGAGAAAGGAGAGGCTACAGTGCATATCGTCCCTTCGTTTCTAAAGTTCGCTGGTTCTGAGAACAGTTGGTTGGTGCATCTAGGAGAGGCCTTGACTGCGGGGGACATTTGTTGGGGTAGCTGTAGAAAAGTTTACAACTGGTGGTTTTTTAGTGGTAGAGATGCACCCTCAAGTAAGGACTAGAGAGGTGGCAGTGCTGCCAGTTTTAACATCATTCCCAGCAGCACTGGTGCTGCCAAGGTATGTCACAAACAATGTTGGTATATGTAGTAAGCCACTGTTTTGAACCCATTTCCATTTGTTCTTCACTTCTGTATTGCTTGGTTTGCACATAGTGAGTATATGTATTTTGATACAAATTTATTCAGGGATGTTTAGTACACCTCGTGATAATACTAAGAACTGAAACCTTTTCCCTCTATTTTGGATTTGCCCAGATGGGTTTGATGGTTGTAATGCTGTTTATGCTCATTTGAGTCCAATTTTCGTAGATAAAATCATAAAATAGCATGTACAAAATAAACCGCGGGCACATGATTTTCCGAAAAGAAATATTGGAGGAATGTGTCGCTTCTTAGCTAGTTGGTTTGCCAATATAATTTGCTTGAGTTCGAACACCCATTCTAAAATTCCTGCGTCCGCCACTGCTTATCGTGGCCATGTGCCTACTGATAGCTACTCTAGTAGGGGTACACAACAATTAGGAAGCTTGAGAGCTGGGATAGTAATGTGCAACAATTAGGCGTAACCAGAGTTGGACATTCCAATGTTTATGATATTGAGGTACATGTTCAATCGTTAGCATCTCTCTTTTACAAATAGCCCTCACCTAATATGTTTTCATTAGAAACTTGACACTGTATACAGGACTGTTGAAATATGCCCATTATCTGCCCCCACCCCCTAATTTTAGTGTATGTTATGGTGATCCACGTTCATTGTTATCGCCATCACTTATGTGGCACTTTTGTTCATTCTGTAATATGTACGGGATGGTGCAATACTATTCATTTATTATTGTTTGCTTGCATTAGTTGCTGAGTTATTCTCTGTTGTTGTGTTGATGTTGACCAATTTTCTTGATTGGGAGTTCATCTTTTATCATATTTCTTACTTCCCTTGTTGCCTGGTTCTGCTTATGCATATCACAAAATCTTAAGTTGTGAGTAGATCTAAATTTTATTCACTTCAAGTTGCAGTACAGATGCATGGACGTGAGGATTATCAAAGGCTGACAAGTGTTACTGGGTATGGCTTTCACATGTGGGTGCTCCGTAGTCAAAGTATGTGAGATCTTGTTTTGTGAGGTTTAAGCATCTGTTCTAATTAAAGGTGTTATAGTAGACGCATTCTCGTGTGTGAGAGTATGCGTGTAGAGTGTATGTGTGTCTCTTTTTTGTACTCTAAAAAAAATCTGATTCTCTAAGACGACTGGCCTGGCTCTGCTAATTTTTGAGACGAGATGTGTTGTTATTTTACTTTATAGGTCAATAGGAGCCCGGGCTATTTCAACTACAGCAAAATGCAGGATGTAGAGAACATTTTGTAACGCTTTGGTAATTTCAGAGCGCATGTCAACAGTAAGCACAGATGTAACAAGACCCATCACTATCGTTCGCCTGCAGTATATTCCAAGGTCTAGAATTCCAGATACGTGACCTTTTTGCATTTGTTTATACCAAAAGCGAGCAAGATTACAGAGCAAGTGGTGCAACCACACAACACACGCTGGTCAAATCAACATTTTTCTCAAGCACATGTACAAAACTGGACCAACGCTACACAAGCTCCACTATTTCATGCGTGTAATCTAGGCCAGCATTCACGCATATTGCATCGAACAGCTTCAGAGGCACAAGACCAGAAGCTCCTCCAAAAGAAAAGGAAGACAAAGAGCAAAGCTATTCACTGCTTTGCTGTAGAGCCTATTCTGTAGGTGGCACTGCACTTGCTGTTGTAATGTATTTGAAGAACCAAATGCAGGAGTTTGTTCTGCACTACATGATATACAAAACACCACCACTCAGGTCATCATGCCATCATGGCAATGTTTTATTCCAAAATTTTCTCATATGGCAAGCCAGGGTCATTCCAAGTCTGAAACCTTTTCAGAAGATCCACTGCTACATCCTTCTCATGATTTACCTGACATGCTACAATCCAATATGTAGTGACAGAACAGGCCAGACTGCTGCTCCTCCAGCCCTACACGGTGGAACCGATTGCCACTAGCAATGTTGTTGCAAGGGCTTCCACCAACATCTCCAGTTCGATCTGATTGCTCCCACCAAGGTCGTCGCTGGTGATCTGCTGCACGTCGCCAATCTCAAATCATCTCACCTTCTCAGTTGATGTTGCAGCGGCCATCATGGTCTATACTCAGTTCATCTGCGTCCTTGGGTCCACTTTCTCGTACAGGGAAAGGCGCCTTGTATTGTTCTCGGTTGCATTGGAAGAAGAGGAAATCTGACATGTATAGGAATAAGTTGTCAGATAATACTAGCCCCTCTGCAATTCAAACAAAATATTACTAAAAGACATTATGCACAACCAGACAATAAAAAAGAGGAGGATATTTGCACTTTGCTTATGGAGAATATGCTCGTACCATAAGTAAGTACCGCTCCAGGCTGTATTATCAGGCACAAAACCATTGCTTGGAAATGATTCAACAATTGCTCGCTTCCAAAAGAAAATTATACTTTCGCTTCCAAAAGAAAATTATACTTTTCAGGTAGCGCCTTCACATGTTTCTGATATTTCTGATTTGAGAAAAGTGATATTAGCAAGGAAGCAGTGGATGCTTCAAGTGAGAAGTTCTTCTCGTCAATTTTGGAGAGGTAAGCCCCAGCCCTGCATACATCACCTCTCCGCAATAACCTCCTAACTATAGCATTTAGCATACATGAGTTTGGTGCACAGCCACTCTTCTCCATGCCTAAAAACAGATCATCCGATTCTTCTAGCAACCCGTCTTCTATGAGATTTCCTATCATCAAGGTATAGGTCACAACATTCGGCCCTAAACCATTCAAGGAGATAACACCAAACAAATCCATGGCTTCATCCTTTCTGCCACGTTTGAACAATGCATCAATCATAATATTAAATGTCCTAACCTCAAGTCGAATATTCATAGAACATAAGTTCTGAAACATTCTGAATGCTTCATCAACATAATTGTTTCTACAAAGCCCTGCTAGAATTATGTTGTACATGCTAATTTCCAATGGTGTTCCACTTTTGATCATCTCGAGATAGAGATCCTTGGCAGCAGCTGTTCTCCCAGTCTTAAATAAACCATCCAGCATTATGCTATAAGTGACAGCGTCCGGATTAATTCCCTTGCCCAACATATCTCTGAAAAGAGCTGATGCATCCTCTGTCCTACCATCTTTAAAGTAGCCATCAAGCAAAGTACTATAGGTAACTGCATCAGGTTTCAAGCCAATCAAGACCATGCCATCAAGTAATTTCATCGCTTCATCCATCTTACCATCTAAGCAGTATCCATCTATCATTGTATTATATGAAACAACACCAGGCATCACACCTATGTGTACCATCAAGTCAAAGATTTTTTGGGCTTCCATAAGCTTTCCATCCTTGCATAGGTTGCCCATTATTGTACTGAAGAAACAGGCATCAGGATGGATGCCTCTATTAATCATTTCAAAAGCTAATTCCTCAGCCTTCTCCCATTTGTCAGAGGTACAGAGACCATTAATTAGGGTGTTAAAAACTATGATATTAGGAGTTAATCCTTCATCAATCATCCGATTAAATTGAAACATAGCATCATCCACTCTGCCTACCCTGCAAAGTCCATCTATTACCGTTCCATAGGTGACTATATCTGGGCTCAATCCTTGCTGCCGCATTTTGTGAAATATAAGCATTGCCTCATCAACCATTTCATATTTGGCATATGCACATATCAATATGCTGAAGATATGATGATCAAGTGGAATACCATTCTGTGCCATCAAATCTAGGAGAGCATGCATATCAACAAGCGCTCCTTCAGTAACATACCCATGAAGCAGAATGCCATAGGTAGTAACATCAGGTTTCGGGCCCTTTTCGACCATAGAGTCAAAAATCTTTCTTGCTTCTGCGCATCTTCCGTTCTTGCAAAGATAGTCCATCAGCAAGTTATAAGTAACAACATTTGGTTCAGGACCATCTCTGGACATTTTCTTGAAAACTCTAACCACCTCTGCCAACTGTCCCGAAGAGCAATATCCATGCACAAGAATAGTATATGTGGTGCAGTCTGGCATAACACCATCTTTAATCATCCTGTTAAGGAACATCTCGGCCTTGTCCATTGCCTGAGCTTTGCACATGCCATCAATGATTGAGCTGTAAGTCACAACATCTGGTGAAATCCCCCGATCCAGCATTTCACGAAATAGGCCGTAAGCTTTGTCCACCTCACCCTCTTTAGAATAACCACTGATGACGGTGTTATACGATACCACATCAGGTGGGCAGCCGCTACCATCTTGAACCATCATGTGGATTACTTCGAGCGCCTCTTGACATTTCTTCTCGTCGCAGAGCCCCTTGAGAAGAGTGCTGTAGGAGAAGACATTGGGCGTGCAGCCGAGCTCGGGCATTCTGCGGACCACTATGTCCATGGCCTCGCCCGTCCTCTTCTTGGCACAGAGGCCCTTGAGAAGTTGACTGATGACGATGGCGTTCACCCTGCATCCCGACTTAATGACGTGGCCGAAGGCGGCGAAACCGAGGTCCAGGCGGCCCGCGCGGCAGCAACAGTCGATGAGGATGCCGTAGGTGCATATGTTGGGTGTCACCTTGTTGGCGCCGGCTCGGGCCATGCGGTTGAAGAGGGAGACGGCAAGCGCGGGGCCATAGCACACGCTGGAGGAGGAGGAGGCCGTGGCGCGAGAGACGGCGGTGAGGAGGTGGTTGAAGGCGTAGACCGACGCAGGCCTGGCTTGCGGGAGCAATTCGTCGAATAGCTGGAGTGCGTCGCCGGGGCCGAGGCTTCCCGAGCGGGCGCGGTCCCCGATGGTCCGCTCCAGCTCCGAGCACGGGTGGCGCCCGGGGGGCAGCCAGCGGGACATGTCAGGCGCGGCGGAGAGCCTGCAGGACACGGCCGGAGTCCCACACGGGGCGTAGCACTTTCAGCGGTGGGAGCAGCAGCTCCTCGCGGCAGAGGAGGGTTCCGCCTCTGCCAGGTCAGGGAGATGAACCCTAGTGGCGCAGGAGGCTTCGATCGGTCGCCATGAAATGCATCCCTTGATCGGGAGAGGAGAGGAATCGAACCGAATGCATCCCGTCGGTAGGTGGGTGGTGATGACGGCATAAGGGGGGGAGGGGGGTGGGGTAGTGAATGACTCGAGGCAAACATGCAGTCCGGCACAAAAACATGCATAATGCATTGAACGACTTCAGAGATTGATGCATAATGCTGCTGTGGCTAAATTTACGTAATTTATATTATTAGTGCTTTGATGGCTTATTATGATTTTGAATTTCATCAAATGGATATTGAAAATGTTTTTTTAATAATCTTTTAGAGAAGAATACATACATACATACATACATATAGTAAAAATATTGAGTACTATTTGGTGCCCGGATGCCTCAATGCACAGCCGTTCGATCGCGCACGCACAGTGAGGCGCATAATTTACGATTAACGGGTTTGTCGGCTGCGCGACCCGTTATTACTGCAGACTGTAGGAAAAAAGGAATCCCCATCTTCAGCGCTCGATTTCCTTCTCTAACATCCAGTTCCCCTACTCTCGCCTCCCCCAAATCGCGTGCAGTTGCTTCACCGGCGGCCAGCACCGCCATTCCCAACACCGCGTCGCCTCCGCCACCTCAATCCGATTCTCACCACCGCGGCGCCTCAACCACCATAGCTTCCTGGCGCCAGACGACACTGGATTCATACGCTAGATCTAGATCTCCACCGTTTCCCGCCTCCACAACAACCAATCAACGGGTCCATTGCCGGCATGGAAGAAGATGATGGAACTATTAGTACCGCCGACACCCATATCGTTTGTATTTCAACTATTTTAGAATTTCAGGATTTTGTCAGTTTGTTTCCTGAATTAAGGGTCGATCGATGATTTATTCCGATATATACGGAATGATGATTCTTGCCATGATTATAGCATTGTGAAGAGTTGTTTCCATGTATATCAATGCAAATGATACCGTAGTTTGCATGTTCAACTTTCAGAAAATGAGATTCCTTTTTTCTGTCAAAAAAATTAAACCGTGTGATGTTCTTTCCATTTAAGTGTGATTCCAATATCTCTTATTGATTTTATTAGGCTCTGTGTCATATGCTCTCTTTCTCGTTCTAATATCTGCTTGGTTTCTGGTTCATCAATCCAGTTATAGTTTTGTCGATCGTTGCTATCTGCTTGATTTCTGGTTCATTATTCCATGTATGTTAGTATGGAGTAAAATAGTTTCACGTAGAGATGCATATGAATGTTCTCCTTTTTCACATTTTTATTTCCTTTTGTTGTGAAATGACAGAGATGTGTGCATCTCATCCCAACGAAATACTACACCATTTAGCTCAACTCTCAATTAATTTTCTAGTAGCTTGAAACGTACGAGATGTTATATCTAGTATAATGAAACTTTGCTTAGGTTGCTCCCTTGTGTTTCTTTTTTGCATTATCAGTGATAGATTGCAGCATGTAGCTTAATTTCTTTGTGCTTTTTCTAGCTTTTTGCTTCTTTAGAATTGATCGAGATAAAGCCCAACTGTTGCAGCACTCCTCTTTTAGGTTGCAAAATGTTAGCACTGCTTGCTTTTGCCGCAATCGAAGGGGACAAGAGCAAATCATTGCGCATTTCACGCAAAACAGCGTTGCACTTCGATCATTTAATATCTTTGATGTTCAAATAGTATTGTGTAATCATAAACTATACAATGTGGTGTTCAAAATCTTTGATTCATTTAGTCAGCCTTATTTAGCGCTTGATTGACTTTGTTTAGGTATGTAATGGCGCTGTCCGTAAGAATTATGCAGCATGGCATGTTCAAATTTGATTGAATTATTATTTTTACATTTTTTACTGTTTGTCTCATTGGTTTTGATCCTTCAATTTCGTATGCATGACAACAGAGATTTCTCAGAATGCTGAGGCTACCACCAGGTGCAAGTGCCAGACGAATGGGCAGGCGCAATTCCATGATTGATGGAGTTAGACCTTCAGCATCCAACTCCGATGATGATGACTTCATGTGTCCACCTACTAGGAATATTACAGGTCAACAATATGTCCCACCTGTATCTAGATGTGTTCTGTCTTCTGTTTCATCAATTATTAAGGATTTCAAGGGAGAGAAGGAGCTTTTAGTAAATGAAATAGGTTTTGGGGGTTTGTTGAACATGCCGAAGATTACAACACATAGGGCAATAAGTTATTGGCTGCTGTCTAGAATATCTTGTGATACTCATGCATTACAAGTTGGAGATGGTACTCTTCTTCAGTTTTCTGAGCATGATGTTCAGAAGGTTCTTGGAATTACTTCATCTGGAAAGGACTTGGACCCTCCTAGTAGTGAAGTAATTGCTCAGGTTAAGAGCTTTATATGCACCAGATTGAAGATTGAAGATTACAAGCATGTCAACAAAGCTGTCATGGAGGATGTTCTTACAAAAAACCATAGTGGTAGAATGTCTAAGGAAGATAAGGATGCTTTTAAAACAGCTTTTCTAATCCTTTTTATGACTAAATTCCTGGCACCTCAGAAATTTTTGGACAACATTTGTCCGAAATATTTCACTGCCCTCATAAATCCGAACAACATATTCAGCTATAACTGGTCCGGGTATGTTTTGAACGAGTTACTTGCAGCAGCTAAAGACGTTTAAAAAAAGATTTCAGAGGGCGAAAGATGTGGATATGTGAATGTGTGTGTAATATTTTTACAGGTAACACACAACTATGAATTGTTTTGATGAATTGCATGTGGTTTGTCCGATTTAAGGAAAAGAGGATGAGATTGTCTTTGTTGTTTATGTTAAATCACGTATCATGTCTGCTTAGATATATAGTTCCATGCTGTTAGATGTAGCATGCTAATGGCCTGAAAATATGTAGATGTAGCCTGCTTGTCCCCATTATGTTAGTTTTGGACACCTACCATGTAAATTTGGGATTCAATGGTCCAAATTTGGGATTCAATGGTCTAAGTGTGTGGGTCATTTATCAACAAAAAAGCCCGTTTAAGCTAATTCAATGGTCAGTGTATTTGGTCATAGTTGCTACAGAGTTGTCCCAATGTTCAACCTGTATAAAAGAAAAGCTTGAATGTATTTTCCCCTAGAACAGCTAGTTGCATTGGAACAGCTTATTGAGGTATAAGTCTCAGTTTTTTTAATTTATTGAGTTCTAGAACTGCATGCTATGTGTGATGTTTGTTCATTACGTAACTCTTTTTAACTGGAGATCTGCAATTGACTTGTGTACTTTAGAATCTTAAGCTCAGAAGACTATACCATGTATTGTTCTTTAGTTGTAATTTGTACTTTGCTAAATAATTTGCAATAATGAATTAACTTCAATTCCACACATCTGATTGGTCATACGTTATCAATGGAATTACTCATATTTTGCTTGTACTGAATTTCAATTTAACTGTACAGTTGTTCAGTTTTGTTCAATGAGCCCACAACTATTTTTCAGGAAGCTCATGCTTACCCTTTTAGCTAAAACTCTGTGTGAAGCTTTTCAAATTGAAAAAACAAAGTTGCAACAAATCCATTCCAGGTAGTGTTATTGGTAAAGTATGGTATAACTTGTTCAATCATTATGATGGTTAAATATGAATGATCTGTGGTTGAATCAGTAACACTAAACTTAGGCATCAAATTTCACAATCTACTTATGTACTATTTGTTTTTTCTTTTCTTTTCATTTCTATTTTTTTATGAGAACAGTAGGGGAGAGCCCTACTGAAAATTAAAACTGAAAGAAGTTACAAATATTACAAATGAAAAGGAGGACCACATCACCCTAAAAACTACTTGTTTATCATATACCTGTTTTTTGTTAGATATGTATTACATAGCTGTGTATTTACCCTATTATGTGAGGGGTTTCTTGCATATATGTCAGACCTGTACATGTATATATATTGGCCCATTGGCCTCATGACAAATACATGCGTTATTCTAACATGGTATCAGAGCTAGAGTTTCGTCATACCTAGGGTTTTGCCTGGCTTGCCACTTGTTTCCTTCTTTTTTTTTTCACCGTCGCTCGTCGCCGCCGCCTGGGCCATTGTTACCTGAGCCACCGCTGCATGGGCCGCTGCTGCTAACTCGGCTGTATCTCGGGCCTCCGCCCTGAGCCGCAGTTGCCGCTATCTCTGCTAGATCCGGCTGACGCCCGAGCTGCCGCACTGCCTGGGTCGTCTTCGCCTCGAGCCGCCGCCACCGCTATCTCTACCTGATTCGGCGCCTCCCGGCCCGTGCCGCCGCCAGATCCGACCGACGTCCGAGCCGCCGCGCCGCCCAGGTAGTCTCCGCCAGATCCGGCCGCCGATCTTGCCGCCGTCGTGCTTGATCCATTGTCGCCGGCGTCACTGTCGGGCTGCCACTCTGCCGCCGGCGTCACTGCCAGATCTGGCTGCCGATCTTGCCACCGCCACGCCTGCCCGTCATCGCCGGCCGTCGCTCTCTGCTATGCTCTCTGCTTCTGCGAATGAATGAGCCAGTGAGTGAGTGATGTTTTTTTATATTTTGCGAAAAAGAGGAAAAAAGAAAAAAAAGAAAAAATGTCTTCTTTTGCAGGCTCCATTTCTGTTCCTCGTTGCCCGATGATCTTCGATGGTCTTAATTATCGGGACTAGTTTCAACACATGTGCCTCCACATGCGTTGTTAGCGCCTTTGGGATTTTCTTACCGGCGAGTTGACTTGCCCGTCTCATCCTACTCCACCTGCTGAGCCTGTACTCCCGAAGGATGCTTCCGAAGATGCTCGTACAAAAGCCTCTGAGGCTTTTGAGGATGCCATTGAGACTTTTCAGACTCAGTATGCTGCTTATAAGACATGGATTGATGAAGATGCTCGCGCCTCTGCTATTTTGGTTGTTAGCATGGAGGTGCATCTCACTGGTGATGTTGTTGGATTGGCTTCCGCACATGCGATGTGGACGCATCTGCGCAGCCGCTACGAGCCATCTGGTGATTCCTTATACCTTGCTATTGTGCGACAGGAGCAATCGCTGTAGCAGGGAGATGCCACTATGGATGAGTTTTATGCTTAGTTGTCTGCGATATGGCGTCAGATCGACTCTTTGGGGCCAGATGTTTGCCGCACCTGTCAGTGTTGTCAGCGTGGCTTTTGCTCGTGCTCTGATGCTTGCTTTTGCTGTTCCACCACATTTTTGGGCTGAGGCTGTTTCTACTGCCACTTTCTTGATCAACATTCAGTCCTCCTCTGCTCTTCAGGGTGGGATCCTAGTTGAGCGTCTCTGTGGCCAGACTCCTGATTATTCCCGTCTTCGCCTCTTTGGGTGTGTGTGCTATATTCTTCTTGCACCTCGTGAGCGCACCAAACTGACCGCTCAGTCAGTTCAGTGCATTTTTCTAGGCTATAGTGCTGAGCACAAGGGATATCGTTGTTGGGATCCTGTTGGCCGATGGATGCGGATTTCTTGGGATGTTACTTTTGATGAGTCTCGTCCTTTCTATCCTCGTCCTTCTCCTTCCTCCACTTCAACATCTATTGTTGAGCCGCTTTCCTTTCTGGCTTTTCCTTCCAGTCCTATAGTCACCACTCCACCACAGCATTTGGTCTCTTCAGTGCCTCCTTCTCAGTCAGCACCTTCTTCACCACCGGCATCCTCTCCTGAGGTTGCTCCTGATCTTGTTCCTCCTTATCCTCTCTACTATACTCGTTGCCCGCGAGTTGATGATCCTTCTGATATGCCCTCCCCTTCTGACGAGTCATCCCCTTTGGCCACTCCTCGTTATACTCTTCGCGATCGCCAGTCTATTCAGCCTCCTGAGAGTTTTGGTTTTGCTGCCGCTGCTCTTGTCGAACCAACTTCTTATCATGATGCTGTTGTTCATCAGGAGTGGCAGCATGCGATGGCGGAGGAGATCGCTGCCCTTGAGCGTACTGGCACGTGGGATCTTATTCCTCTTCCTGCGCGTGTTACTCCTATCACGTGCAAGTAGGTCTATAAGGTTAAGACTTGCTTTGATGGTTCTCTTGAGCATTACAAGGCTCTTCTTGTAGCCCGTGGTTTTCAGTAGGAGCATGGTCGTGACTATGATGAGACTTTTGCTCTTGTCGCTCACATGACCATCGTTCGCACTCTTCTTGCTGTGGCCTCTGTTCGACAGTGGTCTATTTCTCAGTTGGACGTCAAGAATGTCTTTCTTAATGGCGAGTTGCGTGAGGAGGTCTACATGCAGCCACCCCCTGGGTATTCTGTTCCCGAGGATATGATTTGTCGTCTTCACCGATCTCTCTATGGCCTCAAGCAAGCTCCTCGTGCCTGGTTTGATCGTTTCTCCTCTATTGTCACTGCAGCTGGTTTCTCAGCCAGTGCTCATGATCCTGCTCTTTTTATCCACACTTCATCTCGTGGTCAGACGCTTCTCCTTTTGTATGTTGATGATATGATCATTACTGGAGATGATTCTCAGTATATCACTTTTGTCAAGGAGTGTCTTCATGAGCAGTTTCTTATGTCTGATCTGGATCCTCTTCGCTGCTTTCTTGGGATTGAGGTTATTTCTACTCCTGAGGGTTTCTATCTATCCCAAGAAAAGTATATCCAGGATCTTCTTGATCGTGCCTCTCTTACAGATCAACGCACAGCTGAGACTCCCATGGAGCTTAACATTCATCTTCGTCCCACTGATGGTGAGCATCTTGCTGATTCTACTCGCTATCGTCATCTTGTTGGGAGCCTTGTTTATCTTGGTGTCACTCATCCTGACATTTCGTACCCTGTACATATCTTGAGTCAGTTTGTTTCTACTCCCACTCAGCTCCACTATAGTTATCTTCTTCGTGTTCTACGATATCTTCGTGGGACTATATCTCGTCGTCTCTTTTTTCCTCGCTCCAGCTCTTTACAGCTCTAGGCATATTCTGATGCCACCTGGGCTAGTGATCCCTCTGATCGCTGGTCTCTCTCTGCTTATTGCGTTTTTCTTGGTGGTTCTCTCATTGCTTGGAAGACTAAGAAATAGACAACAGTTTCTCGTTTGAGTGCTGAGGCTGAGTTGCGAGCTATGGCTTTGTTGACTGTGGAGGTTACTTGGCTACGGTGGTTACTTGAGGACTTTGGTTTTCTGTTTCTGCACCGACTTCTCTTTTGTCTGACAGTACAAGTGCTATTAGCATTGCTAAAGATCCGGTGAAGCATGAGCTTACAAAGCATATTGGTGTTGATGCTTCCTACATGCGGACACATGTGCAGGACCAGGTTGTTGCTCTTCAGTATGTGCCTTCCGAGCTTCAGTTGGCAGACTTTTTCACAAAGGCACAAACCAGGGCCCATCACAGTTTTCACCTCTCCAAACTTCATGTTGTTGATCAACCATAAGTTTGAGGGGGGTGTTAGATATGTATTACATAGCTGTGTATTTACCCTATTATATGAGGGGTTTCCTACATATATGCCAGACCTATACATGTATATATATTGGCCCATTGGCCTCATGATGAACACATGCGTTATTCTAACATTTTTAACTAGAGGTTTGCAATTGACTTCTTATGTACTTGATATGGTTTAAGCTTACAAAACTATACTATGTATTATTCTTTATCCGTTCTCTGTACTTTGCAAATGATTGCAACAATCAATTAACTTGAATCATCCACTTACCTGATTGGCATCATATGTTACTAATGAAAGTCATCGTACTTTGTTTGTGTTTACATTCCAATTTATCTGTACTACTCGTCAGTACAGTTCTTATCTTGAGAGGCTGAAGCTATTCTGAAAATTTCTTGCCTGCACTTCTGAGTAACTCAAGACTGAAACTCTCTTTAGTGTAAGAAGTGTATTATTAATTGTGTATTCCCCCATTGTATAAAATGTCAGCATATTTGGTCATAGCTGTATAAATGAAAAGCTACAGAGTTGTCCCAATGTTCAACCTGTATAAAAGAAAAGCATGAATGTATTTTTCCCTGGAACATCTAGTTGCACTGGAACAACTTATTGAGGTATAAGTCTCAGTTTTTTAATTTATTAAGTTTTAGAACTGCATGCTATGTGTGCTACAGTATTTGGAATTAATTTTTGTGTTTCCAAGTACTGGTGTAATTGTTCTTCAATGATCTAGCCTTTTACTTATTGTAATTAATACAATGAATATATCTCTAGTGCCTTCTTGCTCAACCCATGAATATTACAACAGCCTCAAGAACGTGGCATATATATTCAAAGTAAATTTCTTCGTACTGTTGTTGAGATTTTATTTGTAGGGTTCACCACAATAAACTAATTTGTGCATGTACCCTACCTTTAATTTTTTTATTAATTGTCTAGTTTGTCTTTTGGTTTTATTTTGATTGTAGGGTTCACCACAAGGTTCAGTTTCACTAGATGTACCCTAGATAGATAAATTTTGGTTTTATTATGATGAACTGCATGTGGTTTGTCTGATTAAGGAAAAGAGGATGAGATTGTCTTTGTTGTTTATGTTAAATAACGTATCATGTCTACTTAGATATATTTTCTGTGCTGTTAGATGTAGAATGCTAATGCCCTGAAAAAATGTAGATGTACCATGTTTGTCCCCATTCTCTTAGTCACACAACTATGAATAGTTATGATGAACATCATGTGGTTTGTCTGATTAAGGAAAATAGGATGAGATTGTCTTTGTTGTTTTATGTTAAATCAATGGTCTAAGTGTGTGGGTAATTTATCAACAAAAAAGCCCGTTTAAGCTAATTCAATGGACAGGTAACACAAAACTATTTAAAAGTATAACAGGTATCATTATGTTACCCACAGTCTAGAAGGTGAATTGCATTGATTATTTAAGGTCTTATTGCCATTTCAGGTTTTCTATCTAGACAACTTGGATTTCGGAAATCTCAGCCTTTCGCATGATGTTTTCCCATGAATTGCTGTTTATGATCGTGACAACATTAACAAAAGGTGCATCATTGACCTTACATTGAAGGATAAATACACGGTTACACAGTTTGGGAAGATGCAGGTACGCACATCGATATCCCAGAAAAATAAATAATTATGGCTGGCATTTACTGCTATTTCTATGGAATGACATACTCAATTTTGTTGCAGCTGCGTCTAAAACTCAATGTATGTTACATCAGGTCTAATGAAATCATTAAGGTCAAACAAGTTCAAGAGAAGGGTGATGGCCCATCAAATGTGAATCTTCAGAAAGAATCACAGGTTTTTTCAAACTACTTTAATTATAAGCACATATGAACATCATGGTGTATACAATGTTTGTCCATAGACATGCATTGACAAATAGTCTAGTAAATATGTTGTTTGCCAATTTTATATATGTATATATTTGTATAATCATCGTTGTAGGCAATTGAGCATGCTTCCCATATAATCCAACAAGCCAAAAAGATGAACGTTCTTTGGGCTTCTTGTATTAGCAATCTAGACAAGGCATGGGAAGATATTGCAAAGGTGGCAGAAGCTTGCAAACTGTTGGTTACCGTAGAACAAACCATCACAAATGAAGATGATTTGTCTCATGGGTATACTTGTACCCTTGACAATGATGTAGAGCATACTGACGAACATCACGCTCATGAACAGTCAGGTATTATTTAAATTCCATTGTGTCTCGATTTAAATATCATAATTTACTCTTTGGATTGTCTATGTTCATATCATGTCATTTTTATAGGACCTATTTGTAACGAAGAGCTTAACAACGAGGAGATAACTAATAATGTGGAGGGTGCACCCAATGTTATAAGCAACATCCCCCTCCAATAATTCAGCAGAGCATTCTAATTGTGCACAAGAATACACTCCCACAGTAGTACTTGAATCTAGGTCCATTACTTCAATTGATTTGAACCGTTCTGTACATAATAATAAAGAGCCAGGATCTACCTCGAAGACAACATTTTTTCCACCTAGAATGGAGAGGCATGTTGATATAGATGGACCATCATTTGATATAGGTCTTGATTTATCTCCAGTGCAAACACAATGTAAGGTGTCAATCATATTATACCTTTTATTACTAGTTATCATTTCCATTGTCAACGTGATTGCATGACTCACTGTTTATTCTTGAGTTACAAAAATTTGTTACAGAAATCCTACCATCGATACAATTCAACCAACTGAAGTATCTCCAGAGATAATGCCAAAAAAAAAAGTCTTCCATATCACCACGTTCATGTTCTTGTGAAATTGCAGTGTCAAGTCTTGTAGTATTACAAGATATATACATTGAGAACAGCAAAGGAGATATCAGACCTGTAACTGGTATCAAGCGTGAGTATCCAGAGCATAGGATTCTAGATTTTGAGCAGTTTTGTGGTAAGAAATGTTTCATGCCGCCTATCGTTACATCTTTCCAAGCCAGCATAATCACCCCAGTATGTGTTAAGCATGAACATATTTCAATGGTTCTAATTAATTGGATTAAAAATTACCAGGATGTCAACTCTCTTAGGTATGTGAACTTTACACCATTGTCTATTCCATGTCAAACATTTACAGTGGCAATTATTCAATTTACTATATCTTTACTATTATAAAAGTGTGAGTTGGTGGTTGGTCCATTCTCCCTCCTCTCTTCTCAGCCATCCGATTTAATCTGGACCATTCGTCTCTCTCCTCCTCCTCTCTCTCTCTCTCTCAGGATACAACCGCCCACCCCCTCCACTTTTCCCATCTCCTCGTGCATTCTGGCCACCCTTCTCTCTCTCCAATGTTTGATGTGTGAAGTTGGCCAGGCAGTAAATTCCGTCTCATTATTTTTATGACTCCTTTGCAACGCACGAGTCTCTAACTAGTATTTGTAATGTTGTATCTATAGATCTTTATGGGTCACACATGACACTCCAACATACATAACTGTGACGGGTATGGAACTACGTATTTTCATTGAAGGAAATGAAAAACTGGACCATACTATTGCTACTTTGTACACATGTAGAATGATACAGATGGAATATGAAATGTTTGGAAATACACCAGCTTATGGATGGCATCACTTTCTAGAACCGGATTTTTCTGCGAGTTGAATAAGAAAAATTACAACCATTGCTCTTTTACATATTATTAAGATTCATCATGTATTCTTTGTAACAATATTTAATTCATGGATGACTTCATATGCAGATGCATGCTATTGCCTCAGACAATTGGTGGAACCCTGAATTCTTTCGTGTCCAGTTCACCGGTGGTGCAATCAAGTATGATGTTTCCAAGTGCGAAATAGTAAGTCATTTCATGTTGCACATAGTAAAACTATACATTAACATATATGGACCAAGTACTCATTTCTAACTTTTTTTGTGTAGATTTATGTTCCATTATGTGATATGAACCATTGGTCATGCTTTGCATTTAACTTATATAAACGAGTGGTGCACATACTCGATTCAAAAAAGACCGGAAAGGGTGAAGACATAGATACTGGCAGTAATCACATTTGGATTCGTCCCATACTATTCAAAACTATGCAGCAATGCATGGCACTATTCGATCAGTGACTGGATCGAAGATATTACTAAGTGGGATTGTAAGGAAGCTATTGTGCCTATACATTATTTTGAGTACGAAACTCAACTATCTTTTCATACCCAAGTTATCAAATAAGTGTGAGATTCATTCAAGCTGTTTTTTGTCACTGATACTTTGATTTATGCAGAGTTGACAGTGGCATATACACAATTCAGTTCATGAAGAACTGAGATGGTAATAAGTGTGTCTGAGATATAAGTCAGGTATATTTTTCATACATTCACTTGTTCATTGCAACATCATTTTGACATCTTATCAATGTAAGGTTGTGGCAATCATGTATTTAACACACGTTAACAATTCATTAACAAGATTGTATGGACACTTTCAGAATGGAGATTTTGATGGACATACTTGCCTTGGAAGCAAATCTAGCGTCACCCCCTGATTTCGTCAAAGAATTATTGAAGCAGTACACAGATCATAGAGACACTACTAAATGATGCTTTTAAAATAAGAATATTTTGTTTTGTTATAGACTATTTTTTGCCAAATACTTTCCGCCCTGTAATAATGCTATGCCTCAATATAGCACATTTGCCTCAATGCAGCGCATTGTTGATGTCATACATATAATACATTGTTCAGTACTAAAATTGCGATGACGTCACACACATTCTATTGTTTTTTAGGCGCGTAATGTTTGATTCAAATGTTGTAATTACTACTAGATGCATTGGATCTATCAGTGTTTGCTTTTTTTTCTTTGCATCATATACCTTTTGGCACTGCTTGCTGCTAGAATTTTACTTTTCATATGTATCTTTCAGTAATGAGTATGCTCAATTTGAATTTAGGAGTACATGCATTTGCAGAAAAGTATCGAGTTTGCATTTGCAGAATTTAGGGGTAACGAGTATGCTAGTATCTTTTCATCATATACCTTATTGAACATTTGAGTGTTTTATCGCAAAAAATTTCTGGAGTACATGCATTTTCAGAAAAGTGTTTGTCCGCTAGTAGATTTGTATACCCAACAACGACGTTTTGTATACCCAGTTCATCATCATCAACCATTCAACGAGCATTTGTTAACATATCCGAATGAGATGAAACTTTCACACAAGATTTTCATCTCTGCTAACATGACGTACAAATTCGCCGTTCTAAATCATTCCGTGCGGTGTATAAAAATTAATGCAAGTCAACACACGCTGTTTTTCCTATGCCGTTCGTTTCCATCAACCATGTAAGATAGCATTTGTTTTCCGAGTGAGTTAAAAAGTTCACAGAAGATTTTCACCTTAATTGCTAACATCACGTACAATTTCACCGCTCTATATCATTCTGTGCGGCATATAAAAATTAATGGAAGTCAACACACACGGTTTTTCCTATGCCGTTCGTCTCCATCAACCATTTAAGATAGCATTTGTTGTCTGATTTAGCTAAAAAAATCACACAAGATTTTCACCTAAACCGCTAACATGATGTACAGATTTGCCGCTCTAAATCATTCCGTGCGGCATATAAAAAATAATGGAAGTCAACATACGCGTTTTTTCCGATGCCATTCGTCTCCATCAATCATTTTAAGATAACATTTGTTGTCTGATTCAGCTAAAAAAAATTCAAATAAGCTTTCCACATTAACTGCTAACATCACGTACAAACTCGCCACTCTAAATCATTCCGCACGGCATATAAAAATTAATGGAAGTCAACACACGTGGTGTTTCCTATGCCGTACGTCTCCACCAACCATTTAAGATAGCAATTGTTGTTCGATTCAGCTAAAACAATCACACAATATTTTCACTTAAACCGCTAATGTGACGTATAAATTCACCGCTCTAAATCATTCCGTGCGGCGTATAAAAAATAATGGAAGTCAACATACGCGTTTTTCCCTATGCCGTTCGTCTCCATCAATCATTTTAAGATAACACTTGTTGTCCGATTCAGCTGAAAAATTCACATAAGATTTTCACCTTAACTGCTAACATCACGTACAAATTTGCCACTCTAAATCATTCTGTGCAGCGTATAAAAATTAATGGAAATCAACACACGCGGTTTTTTCTATACCGTTCATCTACATCAATCATCTAAGATAGCATTTGTTGTCCGATTAATCTAAAAAATTAACATAAAATTTTTACCTTAACTACTAACATGACGTACAAATTCACTGCTCTAAATCATTCCGTGCCGTGTATAAAAAATAATGGAAGTCAATACACGCGGTTTTTACTATGCTGTTCGTCTGCATCAACCATTTAAGATAGCATATGTTGTCCGATTGAGCTAAAAAGTTCACATAATATTTTCACATTAACTGCTAACATCACGTACAATTTTGCCGCTCTAAATCATTCCGTGCCATGTATAAAAATTAATAGAAGTCAACACATGCAGTTTTTCCTATGCCGTTCATCTCCATCAACCATTTAATATAGCATATGTTGTCCGATTGAGCTAAAAAATGTTCACATAAGATAAATAGGTATGTGACTTGATTATCTTGTATAAATTAAAGTCTCCTTTAGATGTATCGGATATGGCATTTTATTCCTACACATTCTACTATAAAAGGTATGTACCCGACAACACTCCTAATTCTCCATTGCTTTTGATATGAGCCTGGATATGTATGCATATGTTATTTCTCCCATCTCCTCTTCTCCCAGATCATGCCAATACGCCTGATGCTTCACCTGTGGCCAGCACCGCCATTCCCAACAGCACCGGATGCTTCACCGCCGGCTCCGCAGCTTCTGGTACCACCGCTCCCATTTCCTTCATACCTTTTCCTCTCCTACAATTACGGGATTTTGTTTTAGTATTTGTATGCTTCTTGGCTGATGGATGATTTGTTCCAACATGTTCGAAATTTGTAATCTCCCTGTCTCCCTGTTTTTTTGCATGGGGAAGAGTTCTTTCCATTTTATAGCAATGCTAATGCTTCCTTTTAGCTTCCACGTACAACGCTCAGATGAGATGAAATTCCATTTTGCTTTTCCCGTTGGTTAATGTTGACACTAATTAGGCATCTAATCGTACCGACCTTAATTATAGATATCCTGCTATTATTGCATGCAGATTTGTAACGTGTGTAATCGGAAAATAATATGAATTAGCATAAATACCAAGATTTACCTATGATAGGGTATGGCTAATATAAAAGCATATGAAATGTTGCACATGATCTGTTTGACAAAATGTCTACTCGTACTGCAGAACCTGTTCATTTGGCTCCTCAACAACAACCTTCATCTGATGGGACCCATCAAACTAACAACAACGTCCTCATGTTTTCAATTTACAATACTTCTCTTTGTTTGCATCCAATATTATTTTCTATGTTGGTTAGTTGAACTAATTCATTATTTTTACTATATATTGTTAGTGATAGCACAGATGTGCTCCATCAAACTGAAATGATACATACGAATGGTGCCATACCCTTGGAGTATTTCAATCCAAAAATTCTAGATCCTTTTGAATCCCAACTTTTTTGTACCGAAACATATGCTTTCCAGTTCTACAACATGTATGCCTTGTGAAAAGGTTTTGGTATAAGAATTAGGAAGCACGTCAAAAATGTTGTCGGCACCATCACATCCGTCGAGTTTGTGTGTGCGAGGTACATGCGTCGAGTTCTATAGAAATGTTATCCAAGTTATATCGGTAAACTGATGGCATCTCATTATTTATTTCTTCAGGGCAAGCCTACTTTTGGAGTCCAAAAATCAGTCAAAAAAGGTTGCAAAGCCATGATGCGCATACGCAGAGGTGCAAATGATCAGTGGATGGTGTCTAAATTTGTAGATGTTCATAATCATGCCCTCTCATGTACTCTAGGTATGGAAGTCAACATCTACGTTTTTTTCTATGTCGTTCGTCTCCATCAACCATTTAAGATAGCATTTTGTTGTCCGAATGAGTTGAAAATTTCACATAAGATTCTCACCTTAACTGCTAACATCATGTGCGAATTCGCCGCTCTAAACCATTCCGTGTGGCTGGCACACTCCCTCCATTTAGGAGGAGGAGGAGAAGAGACCTTTGGTTCAGCAGCTGGCACACTCCCTCCATTTCTGAAATTGATAGGTGATTCAGAGGCCATTGTGCTTTTATAAATTAAACATTCTAAAATAGAATACTGACCTTTCATCGTGAAGATTGTCATGGGCATCTCTTGTGACATCTTCATAACGCGGTGGTGGAGCAAGCTGCTGGTCAGAAGGAGTTCAAGACACAACGTAGCTACTTACTCATCCATGTTCTCCGTTTCTATTGCTGTGATGAGCTTATACGTCTGATTCGTCATAGCATCAATCCGTAGTTCATCTGTTCATGGGAGGATATGATATGCATGTGGTTTATTGTGAGAAGTCAATGGACTGACAGCACCTGTAGTGTGTAGGTAGTTGCTATGTTCTTTTTGAAAAATTACTTGGATACACATGCTAATGAAGGACTCTAATTATCGTCTTATTTTGTATTTTACCGTAGCGTTAACACGGGCAACAATTTTTATCTTGCGGGAGAAGCGCAAGCAGGAGAATGTGCTGCGCACGGGCACCAAGCTGCAGCGGGTCACCAACCCCAAGACGATCCAGAAGATCGCCAAGTCCAAGAAACGAAAGCAGCTCAAGGTCGTCCCCGACGAGCTCCTCGGCGGCAGGAAGGATATGCCTCTGATCAGCCTTTGTGGAAGGCCTGAGCTCAGATTGCTGGCTTTAGGTAATGTTGTTTGATACTTAATAGGTTGTCATCTGTGACCTGTGTACTCTGGTTTCTACTTGCACTTGATTGATGTGAGATAACTTGTTGCAGTCTTGTACTGCAATGGTTGGTGTGAATATCAGATTTCGAATCCACTTTGATTTTGTAGATGCTCTTAACTCTGATGCTTGATCTGGGTTGTTGATTGTAGTTTTCGGTCAAATTTTGCTGTTGAGGCGAGCTAGTTACGAAATCTTTACTTTGTTAACGCATTGGTCGCGCTTGCTTGTGTTTAGGTGATGTTAGTCTTGACATGCTCTGAGCAACCTTCCTGAAGTTTGAGCTCAGGTTGCTGGCTTTGGTTAGTGTTGTCTACTTGTATGCAGTTACCAGCCGTGACATGAGTATACTTAGGTACTTGTGTTCGCTACTCTTGTCTCTTGGTATTGATTGATGTGAGATTAATTACCTGCTGCATTCGTGTGGTGAAAGGTTGACAATATTCTAAACCCACACTAAATTTTTAGAGGCTCTGACTGTGCTGTTTGATCGTGTTCTTGGTTGAATACTAGCAGTGTTTGTGCAATCTTCGCTCTGGAGGAACGGATTAAGCCCAAACAGAACCATACCTCAATGGCCAGTGTGCTTGTACTAGGTGGGATCTGGTTGTCCAAACTCCAAACACACAACGTCGTTTTGAAAATTGGCTTGTAGAATATGCAAATAATCGCAAACAGGACTTGCTTGATTGTGTGCGATTGGCGGCGACCGTTTTACATTGATGCAAGTTAGTGGCGACCATTTTAGGGTCCGTTTATATAAAAAAAATTTACGTTATAAACAAGCTATTATAATTGTAAAATATTCAAATTTCTACCAACATCTATATTTTAAAAAATGTGCAAATCTTCGACGTTAGCATGGAGCTACAGGTATGTCTAGAATCGCCTGTTCAGAGTTTTTTTAAAAACTAATCTATTTTTTATTCGAAAATACAGAAATATGCCTATATTTTAATTTTTTACAGAAATAGTATCCAGTCGCCCAACGGTTGGGTGACTGGACCATATCGCTCAATGGCTGAGCGACAGACAGGCAGTAGCTCTACCGCTGGGTGACAAGTATAGAGTCGCCCACAGGTACGTGGTCGACACAATGTGGTCAAAATAATGTAGTTGACCAGCGTGGTTTAAAGCAACATGATCGACACAACGTGATCAAAGATTAGTGAGTGGTCAAAGAGAATAACGTGATCGAAATATCATAGTCTAAACATCGTGGTCAAAGATTAGTGAGTGGTTGAAGTAAATAACATGGTCAAAAAATAGTAAGTGATTGAAGTGAACAATATGATCGAAGATTAGTGAATGGTGAGAGGTGCTATAACCCAACTGTTTGGCGACAGCATATAGCGTCCAACCGTTGGGCAACTAGCCTGCGTGCCGCTCGGCCCTTTGGCGAGAGGGTCCAATCACCCAACCGTTAAGCGGCTGGAAGCTATTTCTGTAAAAAATTAAAACGCATGTATATTTCTAGATTTTCGAATAAGAAAGGAATTATTTTTAAAAAATTCCACCTGTTCATGAGTATGGCCATGTGACCTTCCAAAATATTCTCCTCAGGTGAAATCGTGAACCTATCGTCATATTTTCTTGGGCTGTGGCTGATAGTCTTTTGCTATGTTTTTGAGACAGTGACAAATAATGGAGACGTTGACACGGACGGAGAAAGTCGGTGGGGATGGAGAAAGTCGTCGGTGGGTGAGTCCAATGATGTTGTCGTCTCCTCAAAGGATCAGTCGTTATGTGACATTCATTATGTGACAAAAATATTTGGTTATACAATATATGAGACGTGAATCTTAATGAATCTGATTGTTCGTTTTATTTTTTACAAATTTTATCTTATTTTATATTTTACCGTAGCGTTAGCACGGGTACACTACTAGTGTACTCTAGGTATGGAAGTCAACATATACGTTTTTTCCTATGTCGTTCGTCTCCATCAACCATTTAAGATAGCATTTTGTTGTCCGAATGAGTTGAAAATTTCACATAAGATTCTCACCTTAACTGCTAACATCATGTGCGAATTCGCCGCTCTAAACCATTCCGTGTGGCTGGCACACTCCCTCCATTTAGGAGCAGGAGGAGAAGAGACCTTTGGTTCAGCAGCTGGCACACTCCCTCCATTTCTGAAATTGATAGGTGATTCAGAGGCCATTGTGCTTTTATAAATTAAACATTCTAAAATAGAATACTGACCTTTCATCGTGAAGATTGTCATGGGCATCTCTTGTGACATCTTCATAACGCGGTGGTGAAGCAAGCTACTGGTCAGAAGGCTTGTGCTCTATAGGCCTGTCAGAGCAGGTAATAAAATTTAGTCAGCTTGCTCCAATAAAACGAGCTAAAATGTTTGAACTTGACGATTATCCATTATTTACATTTCATCCTGAGTAGGTCCATCAACGTTGCTGCCACGGCCGCTGCAATGGAAGCAGAAAGATATTAGGGCCCACAAAGAACCATAAAAAAATAAACAGGACCACATTAGTGGTTTAAAGAAATTAGAATATATCTTGTACATTATTTACTGACACTCCTATAAACAGCATGTAGGAATTTTAAGTCAAAACAAGCAATGGAACAGACCGGGATGAATAAGCCTCGTCATCGCCATATGAATCCCTCTCTCGTCCATAGCTCCTGTGACCTGATCCTTCAGCATATTCATGGTTGCTATGACTTCCTCTGTATTCATCTTCTCTATATTGATCTCTCCCATAGTACTCATTAGAATCCCTTGAATAACGACCTCCTTCCCGGTTGGTTGTATCCAGGGGCGGATTTGGGCCCCCGGCAAGATGGGCTTCAGCCCGGGGCGTGAAAAAAATTGTAGTGTATAGCCCAGGTCAGCCCGAGGTGTTATATTTAGTATTCAGCCCAGGTAGCCCATGTATATTTCACAATTCTACATGAAACCAGCGGCCCACGTCCTTCACACGCGCGGCCCACGGTTGTACTCAGTCCGGCGTGATTTCAGACCGGGGGCTCAGAGGAAACACTGGAGGAAACCCTAGCTCGTCGCCTCGTCCAGACGTCAGCGCCGCCCCGCAACCGATCCAGCCATCCAGGCATCCAGCGCCGCCCCCGGCCTCCGCCTCGTCACCTCCGGCTCTCCGCCTCGCCTCCCGGCCCACCCCGCCTCCCGGCGCCGCCCTCCTCGCCTCCCGGCCCGCCCCGCCTCCCGGCGCTTCCCGCCTCGCCTCCCGGCCCGCCCTGGCTCCCGGCGCCGCTCTCCTCGCTTCCCGGCCCGCCCCGCCTCCTCGGCTTGACCGCTGGACGGCTCCTCCAGTCCTCCTGGTTGCATACTTGATATTGCATCGGCTGACCGCTGATTTGGCCATTTGGGATTTGGCCATTTGGGAATATCCTGAGGTAGTGAGGTACTGAGGTACAATTTGCTATAGAGTCTAATATTGCTATTTGCTAGATATGAATTGAAATTGAAATGTGAAATCAGTAGCTGTTCTTGTATTAAAATGTGACGCATGATTAGCACTGTTGAATTGAAATGTACTGATGTCCATTGTCAATTCAGTAGCTGTTCTTGTATTAAAATGTGATTTCAATTCAGTAGCTGTTAATGTTCAATTCAGTAGCTGTTTTTGCTGATATACTAAAATGTTGTTTTTGCTGATATATTAAAATGTTCAATTATCTCGTGCTAGTGGTAAGTTAGCTTCTTATAAATATAGACTTCGTGCTGTTCATATTTATTCATACACATGTTTGATTTACTCTCATATGTTGTCTTTACAGGTTCTGGTTCATGTCCAACTATCAATGAAGAAATGACAGGATAGGATAGAGAGCAATTCATCGTAATTTAGGTACTCAAATTGTATCTCTATTATGTTACATTTTTGTACTTTGAGATCATGCCATGTTCTTCATATTATGCTTTATGTTTGGTTGTTTAGTATTGAATTCAATTTTCATATCAGTAATACAATTAGCCAATTATGATATACTTTTGTTATATCGTAGTATGGGTACAAATTGACGTTAGTTTTAGGTGGTTAGAGTTCAGCCCGGGGCGTAGCCAAATCCTGGTTCCGCCACTGGTTGTATCTCCAGCACCACCATATCTGTCATCATCCCTATATCCATATTCTCTTTCCCTTCCATAGCCATTTTTGTTATCGTATCTATTGACATAGCTGCCTTCATAGCGATCATTGTCATAGCCACCACCATATCTAGGTATGGAAGTCAACATACGCATTTTTTCCTATACTGTTCATCTCCATCAACCATTTAAGACAGCATTTTGTTGTCTGAATGAGTTAAAAATTTCACATAAGATTCTCACCTTAACTGCTAACATCATGTGCGAATTCGCCGCTCTAAATCATTTCGTGCGGCGTCTAAAAAGTAATGGAAGTCAACATAGTTTTTCCTATGTCGTTAGTCGACCATTTAAAATTAATTTTTGAGTATAATACTCGCTTTTAAAATTCTCGGACGAAGGTATTCTTTGATCTCAATGTTTCATCAGATGTTCCATGTAATGATATTTTGCATGCACCATAGACTTCTAAATTTATACGTACAAGCGAGTATACTTCCAATCCTAATGTACGGATTTGCATACTTAATACACATACCTATTCCACGTTAATTCAATACATTGCAGATACACATACCTATTCCACGTTAATTCACAAATCATGTACTCTAGGTATGGCGCGTCACTGGGGCTCGCACAACAACATTGATGAAGGCACAAGATGCCTGATGAAGAATCTTATGGAAAATCATATCAGCACAACCCAAATGTATGGCTACATTAGTGGCCTTCATGGAGGAGCATCAATGTTACATTTCACAAGGAAGTACTTCGAAGGTGTCAAACGTACCATCCGAAAAGATAAAAGTACTGATGATGTTAAGAAGACGCTACAATTTTTTGTAGACTTGCAAAGATCAAGTAAAAATTTCTTTTATGCAGTTGACATTGGGAGTGATGGTAAGATTAAGAATATTTTTTGGTCGCATGCTTGGTCTAGACTTAGTTATGAGCACTTTGGCGACGTAGTGACATTTGACACCACGTATCAAACAAATTTCTATGGAATGTCTTTCGCTCCTTTCGTGGGTGTCAACAACCACTTCCAGACCGTTATATTTGGATATGCACTAATTAGGGAAGAAACTGACGTTGCATTCAAATGGTTGTTTAGAACTTTCTTGCAAGCTGTCAACGATAAGTACCCTATTGGAATTCTCACAGGTATATTCTCTAATCAAATTGTCATTAATTATGTGATTTCTAATTACATTTGCATATTGAAAATTCCTACTCATTTCCTCTATTCAACCAGACCAATCTAAGGCTATGGAAAATGCTATAGTGGATGTATTTCCAAATACTGTTCATCGGTGGTGTAAGTGGCATGTTTTTCGGAAGGCGAAACAACATTTGGGAACTATTTACAGCAATAGGTCAGCTTTTAAGGATAAAGTTCACCGCGTTTTGAACCATACAATGACTATAGATGAGTTTGAACGTGGTTGGTTGTCTCTACTCGATGAGTACGACCTGCACAACAACGCATACCTTCAGAAGGTATGGGATGATCGCAGTCGATGGGCGTCGCCTTATTTCAAAGATTTTTTTCTTCGCAAATATGTCAACTACACAACGTAGTGAGAGTATGAATCATGTACTCAAACGCTATGTTTCACCATCGTCCACCATGTATAACTTTGTAGTACAGTATGAAAAATTTATTGCTGATAGGATTGCAGCCAAGGACAAACAGGAGTTCAACACATCACAAGTAAGATTTTCATGTTATATGTATTTGCTAACTACTAAGGTGGATTAATGAATGTCAAATGATACATACCCTGTTTATTAATTATCAAGACAAAAGGTGTACGAGATTTGGTTCTCCAATAGAAAAGAAAACTTCAAGCATTTACACAAATACCATCTTTGAAAAGTTTAGTGACCAGGTCTACATGAGCGCATCTTACATTATTAATGAAATCAGAGAGGATGACACATATGTAAAAGTACATGTGGACAGTGAATCAAGAGACTCATGGTCTAATTTGTCATTTGAGGTTCATGCAAACAAGGAATGTCATGAGTACAAGTATGTTTGCAAGCTATTTGAGCACATGGATATATTGTGTTGCCACATAATCAAGTATGCGATGATTTTACATCAATTCAATCAATTTATGTTGTTAACTACAAAATTTTTAAACAGTAGGTTGCCATTTTTTTCTTCCCAGGTTATGTCTCATGTTGGCTTTATAAGTATTCCAAATAAATATATTCTGAAACGATGGACTGTGCATGCTAGAGAAGGCACTGGAAGTCATCTTGAAACATTCATAAATGACAATGATGCTGCTGTTTCGAGGACGCACTGCCATACCCTTGTCTTTAACGCCTGCATGGATTTGTCTACAAAGGGCGACATGTCCATTGATGCATTCCATATTGCTATGAGGCATATAACACAAGCAAAACAGGAGATAAGATGGTTCATGCGCCTGAAAATGAAGAGTTACCTACACATAATGATTCCATGAAAGAGATTGCCCATTCTGATGAGGTTACAGTTTCAAATGATGACCATTCTGGTGATCAAGAAGATGAAACCATTAATCAAGCCGAAGAGATTGTCTCCATCCTTCCACCTGATCATCGGAAGAAGCGTGGACGTCCCAAATCAACAAGGTATAAGTCTCAATTAGATGGCCCTATTTCTAAAAAACACATGTGTTCCTATTGCAACCAGAAAGGACATTACAGAACTAGCTGCCCTTATAATCCGGAGAACTCTTCCAAGTCCAAGATATAAAAGGTGTGTCAGAAGTGCAAGTTACCAGGACACTACGAATCCACTTGTGTTACTGCTGGTTAGTTTATCTTCGAAATTAGGAATTTCCTTGCCCAATAATGAGTTAAATTTCCATTATTGGTTTTGTTTGAACTAAATGAAATTCCTATACTTAATACAATATATCAATTTAGATTTATCTTTTTGTATTGAGTATATACAATTGTGGTTTCGAGTGACTTGCATGTGCATACCTCCGTACGGACATTTCTATACCCAGTTCGGACTTGCGTAACATTTTAAGATAACATTTGATGTCCGATTCAACTAAAAAATTCACACAAGATTTTCACCTAAACCCCTATCATGACGTACAAATTTTCCGCTCTAAATCATTCCCTGCGACATAAAAAAATAATGGATGTCAACACACGCGGTTTTTCCTAGGCTGCTCGTCTCCATCAACCATTCAACGAGCATTTGTTGCTCGAATGAGATGAAAATTTTACATAAGATTTTCACCTTAACTACTAACATTTTGCACAAATTTACCGCTCTAAATCATTTCGTGTGACGTATACAAATTAAAGGAAGTCAACACACACGATTTTTCCTGTACCGTTCGTCTCCATCAATCAGTTTAGATAACATTTGTTGTCCGATTATGATGAAAAATTCACATAAGATTTTCACCTAACTCGCCAATATGACGTACAAATTCGCCACTGAGATTCTTTCCGTGTTGTGAAACAAAATTAATCTAATTCAACACTCGCATTTTTCCATACGTCATTCATCTCTGTCAACCATTCATACAAGTATTTGTTGTCTGAATGAGCTGAAAATTTCACACAACATTTTTACCTAAATCACTAACATGAGGTACAAATTCATCGCTGGAATCTTTTTTGAGCTGCGAAACAAAATTAATAGAATTCAACTGACATTTTTATCTGATGTCATTCGTATCCATCAATACCCATGGTAGGGTATGGCTAATATACGTCATACGCCATTTGTTTCCATTTTAATGTTGATACTAATTAGGGATTTAATCATACCAACGTACATTGCGATCATGTTTGCATCGCTCACCCGCTTTACAAATTCGCCGCTAGAATTAATTCCGTAATACGCAACAAAATTTCACTTACTCAACACACGTGTTTTGCATACCAAGTTCATCAGCATCAACCATTCAATGAGGATTTATTGTCAGAATGAGATAAAAATTTCATACAATATTTTCATCTACATTGCTAACATGATTTTTCCTATACCGTTCGTCTCCATCAATCAGTTTAGATAACATTTGTTGTCCGATTATGATGAAAAATTCACATAAGATTTTCACCTAACTCGCCAATATGATGTACAAATTTGCCACTGAAATTCTTTCCGTGTTGCGACACAAAATTAATCTAATTCAATACTCACATTTTTCCATACATTATTCATCTCTGTCAACCATTCATACAAGTATTTGTTGTCCGAATGAGCTGAAAATTTCACACAACATTTTTACCTAAATCACTAACATGAGGTACAAATTTGCTACTGGAATCTTTTTTGTGCTGCGAAACAAAATTAATAGAATTCAACTCATGTTTTTATCCGACGTCATTGGTATCCATCAATACCCATGGTAGGATATGGCTAATATACGTCATTCGTTTCCATTTTAATGTTGATACTAATTAGGGATTTAATCATACCGATGTAAATTGCGATCGTGTTTGCATCGCTCACCCATTGTACAAATTTTCCGCTAGAATTAATTCCGTGATACGCAACAAAATTTCAGTTACTCAATACATGCGTTTTGCATACCCAGTTCGTCAACATCAACCATTCAATAAGCATTTGTTGTCAGAATGAGATGAAAATTTCACACAATATTTTTATCTACACTGCTAACACGACGTACAAATTCGCCACTCTAAATCATTCTGTGTGGCGTATAAAAATTAATGGAAGTCAACACATGTGGTTTTTTCTATGCCATTCGTCTCCATCAACCATTTAAGATAGCATATATTGTTCGATTGAGCTAAAAAGCTCACATAAGATTTTCACATAAACTGCAAATATGATGTACAAATTCGCCACTAAAAATCTTTCCATGTTGCGAAACAAAATTTATCTAATTCAACACTTACATTTTTCCAGGTTTACTTTACATACCCACAAATCACATAAACCATACGTACAAAACAACATACGTGGAAAGCTACGTGTACCGTTATTTCCAGTAATAATGCATGGATTTACAAAACTAATACACATACCTATTCCACAAACCACACCAACAGATCGCACATTACATCTATAATTAATGACACATTAATTCACAAATCATGGTTGCCGTACTCAATCTATGCGCTTAATATTTATGGCAATACAAATCATGATTGCAGTACTAAATCTGTCACCTGAATACGGGTTTACAAAACTAATACACATACCTATTCCACAAACCACACGAATAGATCGTAGATTACCTCCATAATTAATGACTCATTAATTCACAAATCATGATTAACGACTCAATCTGTGTGCTGAATATTTATGGCAAATACAAATCAAGATTACAATACTCAATCTATCATCTGAATACTAACGTAAGCAGTAGTTGCTAATGGGTTTACCCATTAGTCTCATACCTACTACAAACTTACACATCTCAATGCGATTGAATGGTTGATAGGTAAGGTGTCCAGACTCCTTGGAGTCCCATTTCGCCTTCCAGACGCTGAAATGGGGCATCATAATGTCTGGGCACCAGGCCTCCATGCCTTTGGATTGCTTTTAGATGCGTGCAAGTGCAATCATGGATGGAAAGTCTTAATTATGGATGAAAAGTCTCAATCATAGATGGAAAGTCTCAATCATAGATAGAAGGTTTCAATCATGGAGTCTGGGCACCATGGTGTCCCTGTTATTTATACTATATATATATATATACCATTAAGAAAAGCATTTTCAGCCGAAAGGTTTTGGAGAAAAAGGAAATGAAAATCAGGTTTGCAAATTGAATAAATCAATTTATGATCTTAAACAAATTTCACGTCAATGGTATATTTGATTTGATAATTCTACCACGTCATATGTTTTTTCAATGATGGAAGATGATCGTTGCATATATACAAAAGTTATGGGTAAGCGTTTTGTCTTACTGTTTTTATGCAGAGAGCTAAATATAGAGAAACGGTTAGTAAAAAGAGTCTTAATAAAAACTTAACTCCTACTTCTAACCAACTTATGCATAACCGAAGAAACTTTAAACAAAGAAACAAATATGCAGTGAAATTACTTAACATCGAACACGGTCTAGAATGTGAAGGCCAAGATCCAGAATAAGAAGGGGATCCCGCCGGACCAGCAGCGGCTCATCTTCGCCAGGAAGCAGTTGGAGGACGGTTGCATGTTGGCCGACTACTGTTGGGATTTTTATGTGGCTTTCAATATTTATTGTGGTTATTATTAGTTTAACTTAATATGAAATTATTCATATTATTGATGCAAGTGATAGGGAATATTTTGATGCGGAATTTAACTCGATGAATTAATATTTGAGGTGCCGAGGACGGCTGTGCTGGAATATGGTAGACATATATATTGAGATTAAGTCTACTAGAATTTAATATGTATGCATTTATTAACTCGGGTACAACACAGGGTGAAATAGCTAAGTTTGTTTTACAAGATCGGCTCTGCAGGCTGTTGATCGACATGATCGATTGGAATCGATCTCATAAACGATCTGATCATAGCCCATGATTTATATATGTGTGCTTGGGACTAATATATTTTAGATTTATAAAACTAGTCTGTCTGATCGTGGTTGGTGACATGGTTTAGGAGTCTCACGGGATACTGGAAACAGGTGAGTCACTTTGTGACACCTGAAAATACGGTCTATAAATAAATCTCTTCCCTCTAGCTTTATTATCCATTGTGAGCAGCATAAGAATAAGACAGAGGAATAAATGGTAGACCAAAAAAGCTTTCATAAAATTAATCTAGAGTTTAAGAAAACCCAACGACTACAACATACAGGAGTCGACGCTGCACCTCGTCCTCTGCGTCGGTACCAAGAAGCGCAAGAAGACATACGCGACGCCCAAGAAGGGGAAGCACGAGCACACGAAGGTCGAGCTCGCCGTGCTCGGGTATTACAGGGTGGACGAGGCGACGGGGAAGGTGGAGAGGCTGCAAGGAGTGCCCCAACCCGGAGTGCGGCGCCGGCACGTCCATGGCGGCGCACGATGCCGACCGGCACACATGCGGCAAGTGCGGCCTCACCTACGTCGAGAGCCGGAGCCCCGAGTTGATTGATTGATCACCCATGTTTTTTACAAGTCCTGGTGCTTCGGTGATAAGAGATTTTGATATGTCGTGATAGATTGATCATTGATGTACTATCTCGCTATGAATGTAGGTATGGATCATGGCTTTTTTTAGAACAACTGCTATGGATTATGATTGAGTTGTGGTTAGTATTCAGCATGTTTTGTTTCAAGTTGATAACGCCTTTTGCTACCCTCTCTGTTTGCGATTGTGCAACGTATTTGCTTTTATTATTTTGTAGTTCCGAACCCTACATTTATTAGCTTGTGCTCATGCTCGTGCTCACCTGATTGGTCGTGTTCGTGCTCACCTAATTTGGTCAGACGATAACGCCGTTAGATGTCTTCATAACCTGTAGCACGAACATGGTTGGTCAAGAATCATATACAAAATTCCAGTGAAATTCTCGCCCCTCCAAACAGCTAAGCAAGCATTGTGTACAAAGGTTGGCTGGTTGGACAATTTCAAACAAGGATTAATAATTCTATTTAAGTTGGGCGAGCAGGGAAGAGAAGAAAAGAACCGAAGTCTGGAGAAAAGGGCCTATGTGGCCCACGCTAGGCCGGAAAGCACCACCTTTTTCTGGCCAGCCCATGAAATGAACGGCTTTGCGACTCTTCGTTCTTCCCAGCCGAACCCAGCTACAGAGGGAAAGAAACTACACAGGACCTCGGTCCTTTTCTCATCCATCGGACCTCATCCCTTCACACTACACGTCTATTTTCCATATCTTAAGGCAAACCCTCTTTTAACTCCCTCGTAATCCTAGTCCCGGCCATTAAGAGCTTCCCGGCGAGCAAGTCTTAGAGCAAGTTTAATAGTATAGATAGCTGCTACCTCCAATACATTTCCATGTCATCAAAAGATAATGATGCAGCTAACTCATACAATAAGCTGGCTATAAGTTGTCTCCACAAGAGCTCTCAATCATTTAATACATACATGGGTATTGATAATTTAATACATGCATGGGTATAGCAGTTAGTTCTATTGGTATATGCATGGATAACGCCTCTTTTCCTGTGCTATAGCCTGACTCTTGCATGGGAGCTGACTTGGCTCTCTCTCTCTCCTTTTCTCTCCCCTCCACATAGGACTATGCTGACATGGATTCCCTTGTAGCTAGCACAGTCAGCCTTATTAAACTTGCTCTTATAATACAGCCTTCAGCTGGCTGTATGGATACTTACAGCCCACTTATCAGCTTACTCATATAGTAGTTACAGCCAGCTGAAGGCTGTATGACCTACCCCTTCCTCTCACAAAGTTTCTTGATTCTTGTGCTTCAGCTGGCTGTAAGTTTACAGCCCACCTCTCTTCTCTCTCCTCCTCTCTCTCTCTTCCACCTCAGCATACAGCCAGCTTACAGCCTCTTAGAGCAAGTTTAATAAGGCTGACTGTGCTAGCTATAAGGGAATCCATATCAGCATAGTCCTATGTGGAGGGGAGAGAAAAGGAGAGAGAGAGCCAAGCCGACTCCCATGTAAGAGTCAGGCTATAGCACAGGAAAAGAGACGTTATCCATGCATGTACCAATAGAACTAATTGCTATACCCATGCATGTATTAAATGACCAATACCTATGTATGTATTAAATGATTGAGAGCTCTTGTAGAGACAACTTATAGCCAGCTTATTGTATGAGTTGGCTGCATTATTATCTTTTGATGACATGGAAATGTATTGGAGGTAGCAGCTATCTATACTATTAAACTTGCTCTTAGAGCAAGTACAATAGTATAGCCAATTAGTGGCTATAACACTTGTCCATTTCATCTATAGCCTTCAAAAAAATAGTTCATACAATAAGGTAGCTATTACAATAACTATTTGGCCCCACGTGTAAGAGAGTGAAATGCATATTTTTACGTGCTATAGCCAGCTGTAATTTAGTAGTTAGCTTCCTTCTTTCTCTTTCTTTCTCTCTCTGCCACTAAGATTTGATTGATATTATATTTGTTATAGCCTGCTGACTAAACCTTATTGTACCTGCTCTTATAATACTTGCTCTAAAATTCCCTTCTTAGATTTTGACGCCTAACCGCCTGCATCAATTTCGATACAGCTCATCCTCTCCATTCCTGCCCTGCCTTTTCTCCATCCATGACATGTTCTTTTCATCTTTTATCTTTTAGTTTTTCCAAAATAATAAAATAAGCAGAATATTTTTTAAAATAAATTTTTCAAACGACTTCTCAAACTTAAAACCATATACATTGCCTACACCAATGTCTTCACTGTCCGGGCCTGCCGCTGTGCGCCTCACCAAGTTGGTGTTCGTTTGGGTTCTTGAGTGATACACTGAGAGGGAGAGAGGGAGTACCAACCTTCTGACTGCGTGGAGGAGGAGGTGGCCATCTCGGGGTCGTCGGTGAGGTCTGCGCACGGCAGCGACGGTCGGGGAAGAAGGATGACGGAGACGGCGGCGGCGCAGATCCGGTGAAGGAGACGGCGGTGGTGCTTCCCGTCGCTAGAGCGCCACCCTCTCAGATCGGGTTAGGGTTTGTCGGTGGGGTTTGTGGCGGCACGGTGAACCTCGTCGTGCGTGCCGCCCCGGCCCCCACCTCTCTTTTATATGGCGCTGGCGACAGGGGCCCACCAGCCTATTGGGCTGGGCGCCCCCGATCAGGGCGCGAGCAAGGGGAGGGTATTTGGCCGTTGGGCCAAATGCCCTGCTGAGATCATTCTAACATTCTCCCCCTCGATCTCAATCTATACTTTATCTTTAATTACTTTTTGACTTTACACATTCCATCATAGATTAGTGCATAGAACATGTCTCATCGTCACGGTCATTCGCCGATAGATTCAACAGCTACAATACACCTCTCTGTTCTGAAATAGTTACTTTAAACTTTTGGGTCATCTTTTAGTCCATGAATCATAGGCTTTCCCTTAAACTCATGCCGGCTACATGTTCTCTGAACACGTTGGGTGGTAAGCCTTTAGTAAGCGGATCCGCTAACATCTTTGCGGTACTTATGTGGTCAAGACTTATAATTTGATCCCGAACTTTATCTTTCACAACATAGTACTTTATGTCAATGTGTTTGGCAGCACCACTTGACTTATTGTTGTGGGCATACGTTACTGCGGGTTCATTATCGCAGTACAACTTAAGTGGTCTATTGATGTCGTCAACCACTTTTAAACCAGGTATGAACTTCTTTAGCCAGTTCACCTGCCCCGTAGCCTCATAACATGCTACAAACTCGGCATACATTGTGGACGATGTAGTGACGGTTTGTTTTGAGCTTTTCCACGATATAGCTCCTTTAGCGAGAGTGAACACATATCCGGATGTAGACTTTCTATCATCTCCCGCAAAATCAGAATCTGTATACCCCACTATATGGAGTGAATCTGATCTTCTGTATGTCATCATGAGGCCTTTTGTTTCTTGCAAATAACGCAAGACTTTCTTTATCAATTTCCAATGTTCTATTCCAGGATTGCTCTGGAATCTGCCAAGTAACCCGGTAACAAATGTTAAGTCAGGGCGTGTGCACACTTGAGCATACTGTAAGCTTCCGACAGCTGAAGCATATGGAACCGCTTTCATTTGATTGAGCTCGTATTGGTTCCTGGGGCATTGAAAATCCCCATATCTGTCGCCCTTGACTATAGGTGCAGGTGAAGGACTACTTTTATGCATACCAAATTTCTTTAAGACTTTCTCTGTGTATGCCTTTTGTGACAGTCCCAATATCCCCTTGTTTCTATCCCGGTGAATTTCGATCCCTAGAACGAACGAAGCTTCACCAAGATCTTTTCATATCAAAGTTTGAGGACAAAAACTTCTTTGTCTCCAGTAACAGACTAACATCACTACTAGCTAGTAGGATATCATCCACATACAGGATTAGGAAGATAAACTTCCCATCTTTAAACTTTGCATAAACACAGTTGTCCTCTACATTCTCTTTAAACCCAAATTTTCTTATTGTACTGTCAAACTTCAAGTACCACTGTCTTGAAGCTTGCTTTAACCCATAAATCGATTTCTTTAGGCGGCATCCCATTCTTTCATTTCCTTCCACGACAAAACCTTTTGGTTGTACCATGTAAACATTTTCCTCCAAAACCTTTTGGTTGTCTTGTAGACCCATTTACAGCCTACTGTTTTGGCTCCTTTAGGAATAATGACCAAGTCCCAGACTTTATTAGTCTTCGTGGACCTCATTTCCTCTTCCATGGCCTCAAGCCATTTTGAGGAATTTTCGCTTCTCATGGCTACTTCAAATGAGGTGGGATCATCCTCCATTTGAAATTCCTCTGTATGATAAATCTGATAATCATCAGAAATAGCTGATCTTCTTACTCTTTGAGACCTCCTCGGGGCCTCCTCATTTGGTACATCTACTGTTTTAGGCTGCTGTTGCTCCCCCTCATCTGTGGCAATAGGTTCTATATGATCCTGAAGAACAGGTTCTTCATTCTCATTCATTGTTGCCACGGGAGGAACAATAACAGGTGCTGGCACCACAGTGTCTTGCACCGTCGGTGCAGCGACAGCAGGTAGTGTGAAGAATGGCTCTTGAATCATCGGAGTGGGCGCATACACCCGCTTCTCTTCAAGGTCAATCTATCGAGCTACCATGCTCCCCCTCATCATTTCATCCTCTAAGAAGACAGCGTGTCTCGTTTCTACAAACTTTGTATATCTGTCTGGACAGTAGAAACGATAACCTTTTGACTTTTCAGGGTAGCCAATTATATGGCAACTTACTGTTTTGGGATCAAGTTTCCCAAGGTTTGGGTTAAATACTTTAGCCTCAGCAGGACTCCCCCACACACGTAAGTGGTTTAGTGAGGGAACTCTTCCTGTCCACAACTCGTACGGTGTTTTGGGCACCGACTTACTAGGCACTCTGTTGAGAATATGAATGGCGGTTTTCAACGCCTCCATCCATAAACTCAATGGGAGTGTGGAGTAGCTCATCATACTTCGCACCATATCCATCAGGGTACGGTTGCGTCTTTCAGCTACTCTATTTTGCTGAGGTTTGCCCGGCATAGAATACTGGGCCACTATGCTATTTTCCTGTAAAAACCTTGCAAAAGGTCCAGGAACTTGTCCATATGGGGTATGTCGACCGTAGTACTCCCCCACGATCAGATCGGACTATCTTAATCTTTAAATCGTGTTGGTTTTCAATTTCAGCCTTAAATATCTTGAATTTATCCAAGGCTTCATTTCTTTCTTTGATTGGATAAATATATCCAAAACGGGAGTAATCATCTGTGAATGTTATGAACGAGTCATATCCATCCACACTTTTAACAAGAAAAGGACCACAAATATCTGTGTGAATAATTTGTAGAACTCCTGTGCTTCTTTTAGCGTCTTTCTTAATTTTCTTTACATATTTTCCTTTAATGCATTCTCTGCATTATTCTAAGTCTGAGAACTCTAATAGAGGAAGAATTTCATTCTTAACTAGTCTTTCTATTCTCCCCCTCGAAATATGGCCTAAACGACAGTGCCATAATTTCGACGATTCATTATGAGTTCTCTTTCGTTTCCTGTTTACATTCGTAGACGAGGATTCATTCACTTTCTCGCACGCGACGTTCCCATTATCGCATACGACATTCACATCAATGTTCTCACATTTCTTTGCCATTATCATTTTTAAGTAATCAGGACAGTTCTTCTTGTAGTGTCCCGTCTTTTTACAGTGAAGACACTGATCTTTGTCTACTGCAAACTTATTCTGTTGAGGCTGATAGACAGGGGCTTTTCCCTTGTTCTTTGAGAAGGAGTTACTGTTGAAGTTCTTTTCTTGTTGTCCTTCACATAGTTGATAGAACCACCATGTGAGGTTTTAATTCTTTCCTCCTCTTGCACACACATAGCTATGCACTTTCTATGTCCCGTTTTTCGGGCTATCAATGTTGTAGTTGACAACAAAGGTGTCAAACTCTTTCGGCAAGGAAGCAAAAAACAAGTGAATAAGGAACTCATCCTTGAGGGCCAAATCCATTGGTTTAAGTTTAGATGCCAAGTTGCTCATCTGTGCTCTCTTATGCTAATTAGCTGTGTAGCATAAGTCTTTGAAGAGCCAGTGAACTGACTCTTTATTTTATCAAGGTACTCTGTGACAGTGTCACACTCTGCGATTGAGCCCACAATTGCAGGCTCAATCGTGTTCTTTATCACATCCAAACATTTCTTGTTGGCAGTGACTCACTTTTTATGATCAAGATCATATGACATTTTTATGGGAGCATAGTCCCTCTGTCTGGTCTGCCAAACAGCATCAGCCTCATTTTCATCCCTCACCGGTGCCACAGTCTCTGTGGGACACGGTGTGGTGACACAATTCATATACAATGAGAACAATTAAACATAATAACAACTGCATGCATTGGTTTCAACGTTGGTTAAAATTAAAACATACATTTGTTTACACATTAAATCTACATCACCGTTGGGCAGATATAGAAATAATGCATAAAAACATCAATTGAAATTATAATACTGTTAACAGCAAAATTATATGCCTTATTTCCAACATTGGTCAAAATACGACATACAATTTAAATCAATTTTATCTATACATTAAATCTACATCACCGTTGGGCAGAAATAGAAATAATGCATAAAAATCATTAATTAAAAATTATAATATTTTTATTATCAACGTTGGTCAGAAAATAACAATATCATAATTATCTGGGATTTATCTCTATTTTTCCAAAATTAAATTCTCCCGTTGGTTCGAATTTAATAATGAAAAATCAATCAATAATATCTTTTGCAGCGGAAACTGTAATTATTCTAAAAATAATTCAATATTCAGAAGCAATATACAGTACACATTTAATCTCTGAAAAATTAACACGTTGGTGCAAAAATTTACAGAGAATTTGGATCAAATTTCATTGAAATTCATTAAAAATTGCTTCTGAAAATCATTATAATCAATAAAAAATCCAATTTTGGATTTACTGTTCAATTCGGCATTTTGGCCCATTCTTTCGGCCGCGGCCCAGCCGGCCCTCTCAGCGCGCCTGAGCGCGTGCGCGCTCCAAGGCCCAACAGCACGCAGTTGGCCCAACTGGCCCCTTCATCCTTAGCCGTTGATCGAAATCGGACGGCTGGGAGGGTTTTTCGCCCGATCAAAATCCCCCACTCTCGTAACCCTAACCCTAAGGGCATTTTGCCCCTGGCTCCGCCCGGAAAAACGGAGCGGCTCATGGGGGGCGGCGCGGCCGCGAGCACTGGCAGCGGCTCGGCGGCGCCCGGGCTCGGGAGGGACAGCGGCGGCGTCGCCATCGGGAGGCGGCGCAACGGCGGCACGCGGACACGCGGAGTGCGCAAGCGTGCGGGGCTGCGCAGGGGCAGCAGGCGGCGGCTCCCGCGCAGCACGGCGGCAGCGGGCGGAGCTGCGGCGGCGGCTGGCCCCCACGCGGCGACGGTGGGCGGCGCTCCCCGGCGGCTCCCTGAACGGCGCAACGGCGGCCGGCCAGATCCCGCGGAGCGGCGGCTCCCGCACGGCGCGCGCGCACGGCGGCCGGCCAAGCCAAAACCGTGAGTCCATTCCCCTCTCTTTTCTTTTCTTTTGCCGATTTCTCGGTTGGGGATTTTCGTTCTTTTCTTTTCCCTTTCTAGATCTACCCTTAGGATTAGCTCTGATACCATTGATAGACTTTGGGTCTCCTAGGGTTTAGATCTAGAGGGCTTCTTCTATCGCGTTTGGGTTCTTGAGTGATACACTGAGAGGGAGAGAGGGAGTACCAACCTTCTGACTGCGTGGAGGAGGTGGCCATCTCGGGGTCGTCGGTGAGGTCTGCGCACGGCAGCGACGGTCGGGGAAGAAGGATGACGGAGACGGCGGCGGCGCAGATCCGGTGAAGGAGACGGCGGTGGTGCTTCCCGTCGCTAGAGCGCCACCCTCTCAGATCGGGTTAGGGTTTGTCGGTGGGGTTTGTGGCGGCACGGTGAACCTCGTCGTGCGTGCCGCCCCGGCCCCCACCTCTCTTTTATATGGCGCTGGCGACAGGGGCCCACCAGCCTATTGGGCTGGGCGCCCCCGATCAGGGCGCGAGCAAGGGGAGGGTATTTGGCCGTTGGGCCAAATGCCCTGCTGAGATCATTCTAACACTGTGCAAGCACCACATGGATTCTGGCGTCAGTCTAACGGCTCTGGCCCAAGCACCACGTATGTGTGCTCATTTGACTTATGTATCATTAGTTGATAATTTTTCACTATATTTAGTTTTTTCAGTATAATTAAATTTTAAAAAATAAAAAAGGTTACATCATCACATACAATGCAAAGGATTAAGAGAAAAAAGGCAAAAAAGTTCCAAAAAAGCTAGAAAAAACGAGATTAAGAAGTTAGAAGCTGAAACTCAAATGAGCACAGCCAGGGTAGCTTTGCGAAATATTCAAAATTATTTGTATGATCCATTGTTCCAAAATTATAAAAGAAAATTAGTATTTGTCCTACGTTAAGTGTACTACATATATGCAAATTTTCAATGTGAAATTAACCCGTACTGCTGAGAACCAAAAAATAACAAGTTGCACACGTAAATAGTCCATTATATTTAGGGAAAATTTGTTCAGTACCACTGAAAGGTGACCACTTTCGGAAAATACCATCAAAAATTCGGGGTTCCAAAAATTACCACCGAAAGATGCATTTTTCTTCGGGATTTACCACTTCGGACAAAATTACCCCTCTCCCTCCCCTCCCTCACCTTCCTCTCCCTCCTGCCGCCGCCCCGTCCGCCTCTCTTCCCCCACCGCTCTGCCGCCGGCCTCCCCGCCTCTCCCTCCTCACGCCGCGCCGCTCGCCTCCTCCCTCTCCGCGCGCCCCATCCCCGCCGCCGTTGCCTACCTCCGCCCCCACCTCCCTGCGCCTCCTCCTCCTCCTTTCCCCGCTCCCCGCGTCCGGCCGAACCCCGCCGCCGCCAGCGCCGCCAGCGCCACCTCTTCCTCAGGCGATCTCCCCTCGATTCCTTGCGCGGAGAGCATCACCTCGACGGCCCGAAGCTTCCCCAACCTCCGCCCGGAGCTGCCTTCCGCCCCAGGCCGCCGGCGCCACGGACCTCCTCGCGCCGCCCTTGGTCCCCGCCGTCGGCCCACCTCAGCACACCTCCGGCCTGACCAGCTGCACGGTGAGAATCCTAGTATCTTCCTCCAGCTCGTGCTTCCCTACTTTCCTTCCTCCCTCCACGCCGGCGCCGCCGCACCATACCACCTACGCCCCCGGCCACCGAGCCTCGCCGCCGGCCCACCTCGTCGCCGCCCCGACCACCGTGCCACCTCCCAGGGCTCCCTTCCCTCCCCCACAACCCGTAGGGGAGATCGCCTGAGGAAGAGGTGGCGCTGGCGGCGCTGGCGGCGGCGGGGTTCGGCCGGACGCGGGGAGCGGGGAAAGGAGGAGGAGGAGGCGCAGGGAGGTGGGGGCGGAGGTAGGCAACGGCGGCGGGGATGGGGCGCACGGAGAGGGAGGAGGCGAGCGGCGCGGCGTGAGGAGGGAGAGGCGGGGAGGCCGGCGGCAGAGCGGTGGGGGAAGAGAGGCGGATGGGGCGGCGGCAGGAGGGAGAGGAAGGTGAGGGAGGGGAGGGAGAGGGGTAATTTTGTCCGAAGTGGTAAATCCCGAAGAAAAATGCATCTTTCGGTGGTAATTTTTGGAACCCCGAATTTTTGGTGGTATTTTCCGAAAGTGGTCACCTTTCAGTGGTACTGAACAAATTTTCCCTTATATTTACATCTGCAACTTATGAAAAAAAATCTTCAATGTAGACGTATTTGTATCCCAATTTTTGCATACGATTTTCATAAAATTTTCTGATGATTTTTGGAAAAGTGCAAGCGCTCGAATTGAACAATGTGGCTAGATGTCCATATGCTCATCAAATCCTTGAAATGGTCAATAGAAATAGACCTGGAAGTTGATCGTCTGCGTTAGCGTGTCAATAGGGTGCCGTAGCGTGTCAATAGGGTGCCGTGAGGTGCCTTCCGGGCTAAAGAGTAAGGACGCTGAAATTGCGTACGTACGTAGACATAGATGCAACGTCTCACTTCTTACATGCCGGTCTACTCAGGATAACACATGGATTTATTTATATTGGTTTCTTTTCAAAAAAAAAAGTAGAACGTAATATTTATGCTTTCGCATGATATGTACTTTTGATAATCAGAACTGTAATCTGTGAGCACTATCTACTGATTCAGGGAATAGTGCAGTGGAATCACAGAGGTATCCAGAATGTAAAATCTGGGTCTCTACACACATGGATTTATTTATATTGGTTTCTTTTCAAAAAAAAAAGTAGAATGTAAATATGAATATATGACTTCCCCAATTAGCTTTCTCACTTCTCTCATTTCAAGGATAAGGCATGGGCTCTCGTCTCATGTACGTATCTCTCTTTTATTTTCCTATCACTCATTCTTTCCTAAAAGTCACTTCTTTTATCTATTACTATTTATTTTTACCATAAGCTATCAGCCATAACCAATATAAACATTTCTTCTGTATACCGTTGGTGATGGCTAAATTTATAAGGCTGATAAAGATGTTTGAAACTGCGAGTGCGTACGTGTTTGGTATATACTAGAGTCAATCCACAATCAGCTCGACTTCTTTGTTTTGGACAGGGCCAAATTGCTTGACTTGGGCTGTGCCAATGCGTGAATGTAGGAGCTTAAGAGCAAGTTATTTGTCGTCCTTTTCACTACAAGCATGCATGCCTTAGTTTCCAGGCTTTGTTTTTCAGTATTGAAGTTGCGACAGGTGCTTCCCTGCGGTGCAGGGGACGGCCAGGAGTTTGGAAATTAATCGCCTTGAAATGCAGCTGGCCGCAGATTTTCCCCATTGGAAGAAAGTCAGATACCGTGTTTGGGTGTTCAATATATCCTAGTTGTTCCTTGCTTTTGGTCTCCAGTCGAATACTGAAACTAGTTACACTAGAGATTTTGCACAGCCGTACGGAGACTAGCTAGAGCCAGTGCTATTAGCTAGCTCTTAGTTCACCAGTAGAAGATCGTCACATCATTCGATTAATAAGAGAAGAAAAGCCCCGGGGCTAAGATGCGTGTGTATTGTCGTACTGCTGCTTGCATGGGGCGGACCTGCCTTTGGGCGAGCCCGGGCGGCCGCCCAAGCTCCCCTCGTCGGCCTGACCCCCTTATAGAATGCACAACATAATGGCTACAGAACCAATCACTCAGGTGACAAGGGCTGGCACCTTGTCAAGCCCAAACTTTGAAAATCTAACTATCTGAGTTTCTGATCATTGCAATCGGAATAAATCCTCAATTGAGGGGCCAATGGACATAACTTCATCCACCCTTTGCTTCACATTCGGCCTAGCAATGCTAAATAATGCCAGGCCATTATGAGTAATCTTGCCACAGCCATTTATATGCAGAACTTCATGGCGCGCACAGCCATCCATCCATCAGAACCTGCAATCCTTGGTCACACATGTTTCGGCAAGGTTCACATGCAGAACTCTCAGCTTCTTGCAGTACAATCCAATTGCAGACCAACCAGTTAAGCGAACCCCATGGCAGACAGCAAGGCTCCACTCCTCAATCAATGGACAACCGCAAGCTATCGCCACCACGGAATCATCAGTAAGATAGCGACACATCCTGAGATTTAGAAACCTGAGTTTTTTTTCGCATAACCAACTCCACCTAGGCTATCCAGCCCAGCTAAGCTTCTTAAATTGTACAAATTTAGGTACTCGAATCCACCACCACTCACTGCATCCAACATTCCCTTTGGAGAAAGCATGCAAGACTCAGCCTCTAGATATGAAAGTGTATTTGGACCACCTCTGAATCCATCAATCCATCACCAGAGAAGCTTAGTTTTTGGCCGGTAGCTACGCCAGGTCAAGGGAAAGCAAGATATCTCATCTACCTGAGTAAATCGGCTGAGATCAACAGAAATGAACGAAATCATTAGTGAGGTATTTTTCATTGTCCTTCCGTTATCTATATATGTTAACATGCGAATTGTAGTTGTTGTTTCTATTTCGTATCACATACTTTTATTAGTGTGATTGCAACATAATTTGATCATGGATTATTTTGCTTTTTGGTATTACTATTTATTTCACGTTTCCGACTTCAGCCTACATAGTTTGTTTTTCTGGATCCGCCACTGAACTTCGCCCTACCTAGATTTTTTTTCCTGAGTCCGCCACTACGACGGCCGTGCCGACGTGCCGTAGTCGAGAGATAAGTAGTGGCTAAATCTCACCAAAACAGAGTACTACCTGTTAATTTCTAAGTTGCGTTCTAGAATATGTGCGGTTTGAATTTTAATATATTTAAAACTATCTATTTTAGCTATATAAAACATATATTATTAGATCTTTGGAGGCTGATTGAGACCTCAAGGAAAATTGTTGGAAAAAAGGGGGAGAAATCTTCGCTAGAACTCACTAAAGCTAGTTTTTCAACATTGTCATGCTTCACATGATAGGCCTGTTTGGCAACGGCTGCGGCTTATGATTTTTAGCTGAAATTTTTGAATTTTGGCTATTTACAGTACAGATTACGGAGAGAGATACCCACTTACGATTTTGGATGCTACAGATGTTGGGCTTTTAACGTGTACATCATTTAACTTGTAGACTCTGTCTTGAGAAAATACTCTGTTTAAAAGTTAGGTACTATAGCAAAAGCCAAAAGCCGCCAGCTTCGGAGGAAAAGAACAGGCTCAAAGTCTTTTGTTAGCTGTCCCTCTCATGTATAGTGATTTCAGCTCGGAATCATTGGATAGCGACATCTAGTCTGCAGCTGTGCAAATTTTCCAGATCTCGGCAAGGTGTCAAAGAGACTGTCACACCTCGGCCCATATAGAATTAGATCCATAATAATCTATATGTGCGTATACATGAGGGTATGGGTTAGTCCTATCTTGCTAGTTTAGCTTGATAAGTACTAACATATAAGCCTAGGGCTTCCAATAATAGCAACCTCCAGTTAACCGTTTTGCGCGAAGCAAGAACGAAAGTGCAAGCGAGTTGCTACATGTGCGTGGCCTATCTAGAATGGAGTTAAGCCTAAGACGGTTTGGACTCTAGGACGTTACAAATAGTATCAGAGCCGACCCTAGCGGTTACATGAGCTCGTGCGGGTCAGAGGTGCGGGCATATGGCGCATGGCGCATGTGGGCCCGGAGTGGACACACGGCATGGCATATATGCTGGAACTGAACACACGGACAAATGCCAAGAGGGGAGATCATGATTGATTATTTGCCCCAATGTGAGTATGTTGGGCCGACGAGGACGTTGGGTCTTTTGAGGGGGTGTATGTGACACCTCGGTCTATGTAGAACTAGGTCCATGATTATTTATATGTGTACGGGTTAGTCCCACCTTACTAGTTTAGCTTTAGAAGCACTAACATATAATATTAGAACTTCCAATGGTAGCAACCTCCGGTTAACCGTTTTGCACAAAGCGGACGAAAGTGTAAGCGGATTGTTATGTGTGCGTGACTTATCTAGAATAGAGTTAGGATTAAGTTGGTTTGAGCCCTAACACGTTACAGATACAAGAAGGTAGCACTTAGAAATTTGCAGAGCTTTCGGCTCCGCCGCAGAATAGCCAGGCGTTAGCTGTCGAGCATACCCCTTACCTGAAGAATTTTTTGTATGGATAATCCTTTTCTTATTCGAAATTACAGAAATATACCCGCGGGAATTTGTTTTACAAAAATAGGCTCCAGTCGCCCCATGGTTGGGCGACTGGAGCCTTTCGCCCAACCCAGCAACGACAGCTGTGAAATCTGCCAACCGTTGGGCTATTAAATGCAGTCGCCCAACGGTGCAGCGATTAGAATCCAGTCGCCCCACCGTTGGACGACTGAAAGCCTGTCGCCCAACCGTGTGGCGACTGTGGGGGGTTAAAACCGCGGAGCGCTCAGCCGCCGCCGGTCACTATTTTGCGACTGCGAGAGACCGAGCGAGAGAAGAGAAAAGAGAGAAGAGAAGAGGAAGAAGAGGAAAAGAGGGGGAGAAGAGGAGAAGAAGAGGAGAGGGAGAGGAGAAGAGGAGAGGGATTGCGCGATTTCCAGGTATTTTTTGTTATTGTTTAAAATTTAGTTTAGAAAATTTAGATGTACAAAATATAGTTTAGAAAATTTAGATGTACAAAATATAGTTTAGAAAATTTAGATGTACTAAATTTAGTTTAAAATTTAGATGATATTAAATCTGTTAATCTGATTAATAATCATTTATCACATAATAAAACTTGATTGATTCATAACCTTGCGTGAACCATATCATAATACCTCTTTAGGATAATTCCTACATCACTATCATCTTATCATTTTCCCACATCGCTCTCATGTCAGGAATTATGTCTCTCCATTTTCAACCCTAGCATCTCTTTCCACTTCTCATAACTTTATCGTAGCCTTATCCTCACCATCTCCTAGTTTCCTTAAAGTCATACTATTTAATCTGTCCATGATGTATCAGTTACCTTCTCACCATATTATCATTTCCTATCATCCTCATATCAAGAATTATGTGTTTTCACTTTCAACCTTAGCAAATTCCTACACCTTTCCTAATTTTATCTTAACTTCCTCTTAGTTCCTTAAATCACACCATATAACATGTTAATAATATAACGGTTACCCGGCCTGGGATTATCCACATATAGGGGAGATTTCCACCCACCTAGTAATGTACTGGGGGGTGTACACTTTCGTTACTCAGGATATTACATCCCATCGGCGATTATACAATTGAGGATGATGGCGTGCCTGACTACTCTCGTATAACCGGGTATGTGGGGAGTAATGGCCAGTGCCTTTGCCATGACTTGTTAAATAACAATGATTTCAGTTGACCAGATGACGGTTACCTGGCCTGGGGTCATCCACATATAGGAGAGATATCCACCCACCTGGTAATGTACGGGGGGCTGTACACTTTCGTTACTCAGGATATTACACCCCGTCAGCGGTTATATAGTCGAGGACGATGGCGTACCTGACTATTCTCGTATAACCGAGTATGTCGGAAGTAATCGCCGGTGCCACCGTCATAACTTGCTAAATAACGTTTATCTTTAATGCCACTGTTCTTGTAATCTCTATCTCCAGTCTGTGTCAGCATTTTCGATAACCTAGTTTCTTTGCACATAAACCGTATCAATGACTTGCTTTCTTTGCTTGTCCTTTACATATCTTGCTTGCTTACTTGACCTTTCCTTGCCGTGTTGCGACCGTTGTTGGGTACTTGCTGAGATTTTCAAATCTCACGCTTGCTCTTTTCATTCTCAAGTAAAACACTAGTGGAGTGATAGCATCATGCATGGGTGGGAGCACTCGAGTTTGAGCACCATGGCTTACCATTAACTATTGTTTTATTCATTCTTTATTTGGTTAGAAGTGGACCAGTCCCATGTTTCAAACATTTATTTCAGTCTCTGTTGATTCTTTAGTAAATTACATTTAAAGTTTATTACTTGTGATTTCTATTATTGCTTTATTATTTATTTTTCATTTTGGCGATGATGTTCCCCTCTCCTCCTCCTCTTCCTTCCTCTCTTCTGCTCTGTCTTCTCGCGCGGTGGAGAGAGTGAATGGCGAGCGAGCAGGCGTGGGGAAGAAAGGGGCTTGGCCGTTGGGCTGTATGCACATGCAGTCGCCCCCCCCCCCCCGTTGGGCGACTCTTCTTTATGTCGCCGAACGGGGGGGCGATTCAATTGAATCGCTTAACGGGGAGGCGATTGCATTTAATCGCCCAACGGTTACCAGATTCTTTATAAGTCGCGTTTTGGTGGGGCGACAAGTGTAATTCGCCCAATGGTTTGGCGACTCGAGCCTATTTGTGTAAAAAATTTTGTCGCGGGTATATTTCTGTATTTTCGAATAAAAAATAGGTTATCCGTACAAAAATTTCTATCGGTATGTGGGGTGCTACAACACATTTGTTGGCGTGGGTACTACTCCTCTTCTGACTTCTCTTGCTCCCCAGACACCAGTTGACCCTGGCTAGCCGGCTCCCCCCGCGGCGCACCACCCAAAGCCCTAGACGCACATGCCTGCCTCGCCTCAGGCTTAGTGCCTTAGTCGCTAGCGCCAGGGCACCACCGCAGCTCGGCCTTCGCCGTCGAAATCTACTTGGTGTCGATGCCTCAGCTTGTCGGTCGACGCCCAAATTTGCTCAGCTGACGTGGTGCGCCCGGATGTGCTCGGCCAACGCGGTGCCGCCTGGATGTGCTCGGCTGCCGACTGTCATGCTGCCGGACTACAGGTCCTCTCGTCTCCCATGCGATGCGTGTGTGTCTATAGGTCCGTGTCTCCGTGTTGTGTTCTTGTGGCCATCTCAGCTCGATGGATGATCTCTGCTGCCTGACTGCTGGTGCTTTGCTGGCTCATCTTTGGGGGTGTTTTGGGGTGTCCCGAGGATAGGTTGAAGCTTGAGCAAGTCCACTCGGTGACTCTGTTTCTGGCCTTCACGGTCGTCTCTCCGTAATTTTCTCTAACTATGGTGGACCCACACTCCTGCTCTTCTTCTTGTAGTCTGTCATAATTACAACAACTAAGATTACATAGACGTCCATATCATCTCACATCTTTATGGAGACAAACATGGCCTCCTGCTGGGAAGAAGACCTTGACGCTCTTGGTAGGAAGAAGACGAGGCCACAACCAGCTGGGAAGTCCTTTTAAGCTAAACTTTGAGATCATAAGCCGACCGGACTAAGAACCGGCCATTCTTCGTGTAGTTCCAGGCTATATAACCTGAACCTTCACCTGCAGTGAGAGGGATCTGGAGAATATCATTTGCATCAACATCAAAAAACAATCCCCAGATCAAATTCTAATCCCATAACCCTGTGTCAGCCTCGATCAACTCGTTCACCTTTGAAATTCCCATGTTCTGCTGATGTCCCAGTGGACGGGCCAATCCCTCCTGGGGAATCCAATTATGAGACCATATATCAATGTCAGAACCCCTCTGAACATGCCAAATAATACCAAGTTTCAGCAATTCCCTATCGTGGATGGTGCTTTGCCAAGTAAAGGAGGCGCGCCTCGGGCATCTAGCTTCTAGAAAGCCACAATTACAGTAATATCGAGCCTTCGAAATAGAAGCGCATAATGAATGAGGTTGGGTCAGAAGCTTCCATCCCTGTTTAGCCAACAACGCATGATTGAAGGCCTCCATGCCACGAAAACCAAGACCTCCAAGCCTCTTAGGTTGACACATCTTGTCCCAGCTAATCCAGTGCACTTTTTTACACCCATTCTTTGCCCCCACCAGAAGCTTGATGAAATGGAACATAGCTTCTTACACAACGCTTTATTCAACTTGAAACAACTCATGGTGTAAGCAGGAACCACTTGGAGAACCGATTTAATGAGCACCTCTTTTCCAGCCTGCGAAAGTCCTTGGCATTTCCATCCTTGAACCTTCCCCAAGCCCTCTCTCTAATATGCTTAAAGACACCATCCTTGGATTGATCCACCACTGTTGGTAGTCCCAAATACCTTTCATTCAATGCCTCTCGCTGAATATCCAAAACAAATTTGAGGATGTTGTGGCTATGACTAAACAGTAAAGTGAGAGTATAGTAGCGAAGATGACGGATGAACAATGCTTGCCCCTTCTCTATGTTAGGGGTGGGTATATATATTTCTATGAGAAATATTTTACAATTATACCCTTACATCCGTGTGCCCCCATAGGGGTATCTATGTCATTACACACATCCTATTTTGGGCTTTACAACCCTTTAGCAGGCTGGATGGGTTAGGTGGGGGCCACCCCTACAACAGGAGCCTCTCATGGTGAAGGGCTTCACGGGCCAAAGCCATGTCGTTGAGCCATTTGGCCCCTCCATCCCTGTGGCATGTGATCTTCTATGATCTTGGGTAGAGATGATTTTGCCGGTGCAGTTCGGCTTCGTGTCGCGGACACGGAGTTGAAGTGGATGTCGGAGTTGTCCTACGGAAGCGAAGTCGAAGCACATGACAGAGCCGCCTCGCAGAGACGAAGTTGAGGTGGAGGCCGGGCTCGTCCCGCGAACGCGAAGTCAAAGTACCTGGTAGAGCCACCCCGCGAAGACGGAGCCGAGGTTGAGGCCAGGCTCATCCCACGGACACGGAGTCGAAGTGGGTTCTGATGTCGTCCTGCGGACGCGAAGTCGAAGTATAGCCCGGTAGCCCGCGACCCAATGACGGTGTTTTAATGGCACCGAGGAGCTGGCGCCGAGCGAGACATGCGGCAGCGCCGGATCGGTGCATCATGGTTTGTCAGGCGGCTGTGCGATCGTGGTCGTGCGTTCCTTCCCGAGGGGGCGGGATGTGTGGCGGGACATGACTGGCGCGTCGTGGGCTGCCAGGCGGCCGCATGACCGCGGTCGTGCGTTCCTTCTCGAGGAGGCGGGACACGTGGCGGGACGTGATTAGCGCGTCGTGGGTTGTCAAGAGGCTGCACGACCGCAGTTGTGCATTCCTTCCCAAGGGGGCAGGATACGCGTGCGCTCGCGTGCGCCGAGGTGACTGCGTAGCTTCGGCTTCCACCAGCCGCACTCCTGATCGTGGGGGAGGCGAACGGTTTGGCTTCCGTCGGTTGCGCTTTCCAATCATGGGGGAGGCGAATGACCTTTATATATGTTGTCAACGTCATTCTCCCATCCTTCGCAGTCGCTCTCACCTACTCTTTCTTGCTCTTTGCTCCTGCATGCCCTACTCTCGCCTCGCCTGTTGCCACCATTCACCACCGCCACCGTACACGTCATCGTGGGGGAGAGAATTATGGGCGACACGCAACTTATGGGCAGATTCCTGGTCCTTTTGCCAGGTTTCTACAAGAAAATGGTATAGTCGCCCAGTACTCAATGCCTGGTGATCCCCAGCAAAATGGAGTAGCGGAAAGAAGAAACCGCACACTTATGGATATGGTTCGAAATATGTTGAGTTACTCCACTTTGCCTGTAAAGTTATGGATGGAAGCATTAAAGACCGCTGCACACATACTCAATCGGGTTCCCAGTAAATCAGTGCCTAAAACACCTTATGAATTATGGACTAGGAGAAAACCAAGTTTGAACTACCTCCATGTGTAGGGTTGTGCAGCTGAAGCTAAAGTATTTAACCCACAAATTGGGAAATTAGATCCCAAGACTGTGAGTTGCCATTTTATTGGATACCCTAACAGGTCTAAAGGGTACTGATTCTATTGTCCAGATCGTACCACAAAATTTGTAGAAACAAGGCACGCAGTGTTCTTGGAAAATGATGGCATCAGTGGTGACTTGGAGCCTAGGAAAATTGATCTTGAGGAGAAGCGGATTTATGTTGCTTCACCGCTAATCCGACAGACTGATTTTCCTATGCCCCAAATAGTTGTGCCCACAGTTGATCCTGTAGTTGCAACTCCTGTTGCGTCTCCAGTTAATTCTGTGGCTACTACTTCTGATGAGGGCTCTAAAAATACAAGTGCAGTACCTAATGATGAGCCCTCACAGCCCTCTGTCACAATTAATGAACAGCTTAATGAGCCTGCTAATGAACCTGTCAGGAGATCAGAACGAGTGAGGAGATCTGCTATTCCAAGTGATTATGAGGTTTACTTGAATGAAGATGATCTTGGGAAGGTGGATGATCCCAGCTCTTATAAGGAAGCTATGAAGAGTAAGGATTCATCCAAGTGGCTAGATGCCATGAAAGATGAAATTAAGTCTATGGGCGATAATGGTGTATGGGACTTAGTGGAAATTCCTAATGGAGCCAAAACAGTAGGCTGCAAATGGGTCTACAAAACCAAACGTGACTCCAAAGGGAATATCGAAAGGTTTAAAGCGAGACTTGTAGCGAAAGGGTTTACACAGAGACAAGGCATTGATTATAATGAAACCTTTTCCCCTGTCTCATCTAAAGATTCATTTAGAATCATAATGGCACTCACAGCACATTTTGATTTAGAGTTGCACCAAATGGACGTTAAGACTGCATTCCTGAATGGAGACTTGTATGAGGATATTTACATGACACAACCGGAAGGTTTTGTTGTGGAAGGCGAGGAACATTTGGGATGCAAGCTAAGGAAATCCATATATGGCCTGAAGCAAGCTTCTAGGCAATGGTACCTTAAGTTCGATGAAGTCATAAGGAAATTTGGATTTAAGGAGAACGATGTTGATAATTGTACTTATGTTAAGTTCAGGGGGAGTAATTACACCTTCTTAATTCTTTATGTGGATGATATATTATTGGCCAGCTGCAGCGTGGACATGCTTCGGAAACTAAAAGATTTCTTTCGTCCAATTTTGACATGAAAGATCTCGGTGAAGCATCTTATGTTCTTGGTATTGAAATTCACCGAGATAGGTCCAAAGGAACATTAGGTTTATCACAAAAGGCATACATTGACAGAGTACTAAAGAGATACGATATGCATAAATGCTCTGCCTCACCTGCTCCTATTGTTAAGGGCGATAAGTTTGGGAAATTTTAATGCCCAAAAAATGACTATGAATCTGATCAGATGAAGGCTATACCTTACGCTTCTGCTGTCGGAAGTATTATGTATGCTCAAGTATGTACGCGCCCTGATTTAGCTTTTGTTACCGGGATGCTTGGCAGATATCAGTCAAATCCAGGACCGAACCACTGGAAAGCAATTAAGAAAGTCCTGCGCTATATGCAAGGCACTAAAGGTCACATGCTCACATACAGAAAATGCGATAACCTTGAGGTTGTCGGCTATTCTGATGCTGATTTTGCGGGGTGTAAAGACACTAAGAAGTCCACGTCAGGTTATATTTTCACCCTCGCAGGAGCAGCAATATCATGGAAAAGCGTAAAGCAAACACTTACTGTATCGTCGACAATGCAGGCTGAATTTGTGGCATGTTATGAGGCTACCGGGCAGGCTGTATGGCTTAAGAACTTTATTCCGGGATTGAGAGTGGTAGACAGCATTTCTAGACCACTCATTTTATGCTACGATAATCAACCCGCAGTTTTCTATTCGAGTAACAACAAGTCGAGTGCAGCTGCCAAGCACATTGACATAAAGTATCATGTTGTGAAAGATAGAGTCCAGGATCAAACAATTAAGGTTGAGCATATTGGAACTAAATTTATGCTTGCGGATCCGCTCACAAAAGGCTTACCACCTAATATTTTTCGTGATCATGTTGCCGGCATGGGTTTATTGGAGAGCCTGTGATCCTGGAATAAGAGGACCATATATAGTAACCAACTCCCATGAAGTATTATGTTATCCGATCGATATAGAAGGGAGCACTATAAGTACTGATGTCCAGCGGTACTTAATTGACTGTTGTGAAACATTACTTTGGTGTGAACTTTTATTGAGAAAGGGCTTATGATGTTTAGCCTTACGATCAAGGGGGAGAATGTTGGATATTGATCTAGGCCAAACGGCCAGAAGAGGGAGACGTGGGTGTCACCCACGTCTACGCGCCTTGATCGGGGGGCTAACCGTTTTAGGGTTACGGTCCCCCGTTGCACAGCGCAATATATAAACGTTGGAGTCCGGCCTCTCCTGTGATGAGAGTTGATTCCCGTGAGAGCTAAAACTCCATACAAACCCTAAAGAACCGATCTACTTCGTGCTGTTGGCAACGGGAAGGCCGTCGACCACTACTGCAGGTCCTAGAAGGCGACGACCCTCTGCACTTCGCCGGCAACTCCCCGTACCCCGGCGATCTCCACCGACTCATCCCCACGCCTGCATCACGCATGCACGAGGTCTTCGCTCAAATGGCGTTCATCGGCGACCGTGAGTTTTCCTAAACCCCAAACCCTAGGTGTTCTAGATGCTAGACTAGTGGCTTGATGTTATGCATGAATATTTTAAGGCTTACAAAATGCGCTCAAACTGCAACCATTAGCTATGAATGAAATAACTAAACTGTAGAACTATAAATTCCAGATTTGCTTTTAAAAAATTTGGAGTATATGATTTGGTAACTTTATACTCATGAAAACTGAGAGACTCTGTACAAGTTCTTCTAATTTATATGGCACTTTACAACAAAAATACAAGTGCTTAACATACAGACTATCAAAAAAATACAAGTGGTTAACATACAGACTATCATATTTATGTCATCGGCTGAAAATAATCAAAATTTGAAAGATTTAGATCAGCCTAGAATAGTTAGGATTTTTTAACTCTCATTATCCTTTGAACTGAATAGTTCACATAAAGGTTAATTGAGATTATGCTGCAAGCTATGCAAAATGCATATTTGGTGGCATACAGAACCAAAGACCTACAGTTACATGCCTTCTCCATTTAAGAAGAGAGATTTCTTGCTAGCCATTGGGAACTGCCCCGTCCCTCAACCAAAAAGAAGAATATAAAACAAGAGGTTTCGCTCGGAGTGTCAAGAATGACTAGCATTTACTTGCTACTTTGTTGGTCAAGTCAAGAATTTGCTAGCACAAACAAGCTAGTTCTTTTTTTAGATAACGGAATAACAATATTCTGGCCTTGATCATTCAACGTGAATGACTACAACCGTTCAGACCAAAACAAAAACTCAGACCACACTCCACCAAACGGTGATACAAAACCTCCTAAGCCCAGAACAAAAGTCAAAAGGACTTAATCCTTTAATCTAAAACAAGTGCTCCACCCAAACTTGCTGAAAATCTTCATCACCACTCTCTCAAGTCTTTTGCATCCTTTTATGAGAGCACTTCTCTTTTCCTCTTTAGACAGTTGCAACCAACACCTGATCCAGTAAGTCCCCCTGAAAACAACCTGCACAAAGGAGTGAGTGGTGATCTTTTTGAAAACGGCATCATTTCTATTCAACCACAGGGCCCAGCAAAAAGCCGCTATACCCACTAGAATCTGATTTCTAAGCTTCAAAGAAAAACTTCTAAGCCAAGAACCAAACAACATTCCAACATTAGTAGGTGGTTGAAATCCAAAACTAATGACTACCACATTCCAAAAAGCCCGCACCACATGACAATCGAAAAAAAGATGCTGAATGCTCTCATTAGAGGGACAAAACAGCATTTGATACTTCCTTGCCACTGTCTCTTTGCAAGATTATCTTTCGTTAAAATAACTCCTTTCTTCAAAAACCAAAGGAACACTTTGATTTTGAGCGGTATCTTTGCTTTCCAGAATAAATTCTTTTATGGACTGTTTTTTCTTACCATGAGATCTCTGTACAAGGAACGGGCAGAAAAAGAACCACTTTTATGCAAGTTCCACACTAGAACATCTTCTTGCTCATTCAGAGATACTCGCATTATCAAACGCACCAACTTAAACCACGCCGCCCGCTTATCACCTACCAATGCTCTTCTAAAAAGAAACATTTAGCGGTATTGTACTAAGAACTTGTGCAACCGTCACATTCTTCTTTCTAACAGTTCTATACAAATCAGGGAATCTCGTCATTAGTGCCTCCTTCCCAATCCAGATATCCTCCCAAAATCTCGATTGTTGTCCATTATTTACCTTGAAACTACTCCTTGTTAGCACAAGGTCTTTGACCTCCATAAGACCACTCCAAAAAAGAGAGTCCCCTGGTTGCTTAACCATTTGTGATAAGTCCTTGCCTTTCAAATATTTTCTCTTAAGCATGCTCTGCCAGAGGCCATCCTCGTTCAACAACTTAAACAGCCACTTACTTAACAAACAACAATTCTGCATTTCCAGGTTTAGAATACCCAAACCCCCCACACCTTTTGGCTGACTAAGGATACCCCACCTAGCCAATCTGCATTTCTTTTTATTCCCATCATTTTGCCCAAAAAACTGGATCGATAATAATCCAATTTCTTAAGAACTCCTTTAGGAATCTTGAAAAAGGACATCATAAACATCGGGAGACTCGATAAAACCGAATTGATTAAAACGAGTCTGCCACTTACCGACAATAATTTGCTTTTCCAACTACTAAGCTTCTTCTGATACCTTTCCTCGACTTCCCTCTAATCCTTGTTCAAAACTTTTCTGTAATGCATAGGAAGGCCTAAGTACCTAAATGGTAAAGATCCCTCCTTGCAACCAAAAAGTTCAACATAATCGGCACTTTTGACCTTAGCGTTCCCAAAGAAAAATACTTGACTTTTATGGAAGTTTATTTTTAGGCCTGACAACTCCTCGAAAGTACTTAGTACTAACTTCAGATTCTTCGCCTTTTCGAAATCATTTTCCATAAAAAGGATAGTATCATCTGCATACTAGAGAATCGACAAACCGTCATCTACCAAATGAGGCACTAAGCCCCTAAACTGCCCACAGCCTTTGGCTCTTTCTAAAAGAATTGCCAACATATCAGCTACTAGATTGAAAAGGCCAGGTGAAAGAGAATCCCCTTGCCTCAAACCTTTACTAGTCTGAAAAAAGTGACCTATGTTATCATTCACCTTGACCCCTACACTGCCACCACTTACTATTGTTTTGATCCATTTGCACCAAGTTGTCGAAAAGCCTTTTAATCTCAAAACATGCTGCAAAAAAGACCAGCTCACCTTATCATAGGCTTTCTCAAAATCTAGTGTGAGAATAACCGCACCCATTTTTTCCTTGTTTAGCTCATGTAACGTTTCATGCAAAACAACTGCACCTTCCAAAATATTTCTTCTTGGAATAAAAGCCGTTTGGGAAGGTCTAATTACCTTGCTTGCAACCCCCGTGATCCTATTAGCTAACACTTTTGTAAAAATCTTAAAGTTGACATTAAGCATACAAATTGGTCTATACTGCTGAATTTGCTTAACCTCTTTTTGTTTTGGAAGGAGTGTTATTATCCCAAAATTTAGACTAAAAAGAGGAAGCTTATTATTGTGGAAATCTTTAAACATGGCCATTAAGTCATCTTTTATTAGACTCCAAAATACTTGATAAAACTCAACCAGAAATCCATCAGGACCCGGGGCTTTATTGTGTTTCATTTGAAAAATGGCCTCTCTAACTTCCTTTTCTGAGAACTCCTCTGTAAGGATCCTATTCTCTACTTTAGATACCTGCGGGATATCATCTTTGTAAGTTTCATCAAGGATCAAGCTATTTCTCCACGTCGACCCAAAGAGGCTTTTATAATATTTTGTAATATATTTCTTTGGCTTATCATCACCCTCAATCACCCCTTCTTCTTAGTAAAGACGAAAAATTCTAGTTTTTCTTCTTTTACCATTTGCAACCATTGGAAATATTTTGTATTGTTGTCTCCCTGTAGGAGCTTCGTGGTCTTTGCCCTTTGGAACCATTTAATCTCCTCCTCCCGAAGCAATTGGGCTAGTCTTTCTTTCACCCCTTGCTTTAGGTCCACTTCATGCTGAGACAGAAGTTGCGTTTCCGCTTTTCTATCAAGCTTATCCGCTACCCTGACCAACTCCTGCTTTTCCTTCTTACAACCCCCTTCTCGTTCTTTGCCCAACCTCTTAAGAACTGTCTCAACCTTCTGATTTTATTCTGCCACCTTTGAATAGACGAACAACCATTTTTTTCTTCTTTCCAAACCTTAGACACTAAGTCAAAGAAACCCTCATGTAAGAACCATCCGAGTTCAAATTTGAACATTGGTCGATCCTTACCCTGGGTTCCTTCACCCGTGCTAAGCAAGAGCGGAGTATGATATGAAAGATCTCTACCCAAAGCCTTCACCGTGGAGAGAGGGAACTTTTGTTCCCACTCCGTGCTCACTAAGATCCTATCCAGCTTTTCATAAGTTGGCACTTTCCGGGAATTAGCCCAAGTATAGTTTCTTCCAGACAGAACAATTTCCCTCAGATTTAAGCTATCTACAATCACATTAAAAAGAAAATGCCATTTTCCATCAAACTTATCATTATTTTTCTCACTCGGATTTTGAATTATATTGAAATCCCCACCAATCATCATTGGCAACGTTTCCTTATTACAGGCTTGGACCAACTCGGTAAGAAAATTTTCCTTGAATTCTGGTTGTGCTGCCCCCATAAACAGCTACCAAAATCCACTAAAAGCCATCTTTTTTATTTCTGAGATGAAATTTCACAAAGAAATCCCGTTCCGTAATACTGCCAATATCAAAAATATTCATATTCACTCCCAACAGAATACCTCCTGATCTCCCATGCGGCACCGTCCAATGCCAGAGAAAATCCCTTCCCCCACACAATTTATTCAGCTTTGCTGGCGAGAAATCTTTCTTCCTGGTTTCCAAAAGAGCAATAAAGTCTAAGCTCTACTCTCTGGAGATTTCATAAAGAAATCTTAATTTAGCCAAGTCCTTAAGACCCCTGCTATTCCAGAAAATTTCTTTCATGATGAACTCCATTTCGAAACTCTAACTTTCTTTTTTCCCAAGTCCTTTTCCCAAACGACTTAGCGTTGGACTTGTGATTTTTAACAACAACCCTAGCCTCACAACTTAGGTGATAACTATCCTAGTCTAAAATCTCATCCACCAAATCCCCACACAAATGCTTAGCTGCCTCTATTTCTAAATCCTCTAAACTCTCCGACTCGCTAACACTACTCCGCGAGCCTTCACTGCACTTCTCTAAGATGTCCGAAACTCTTGACCTCTGTAAACAAAACAAACGATTAACAGCTGAAAATAAACCTTCATCACTGTTACTCACAACTACCCCCAGCTCACTAACCCTCCTAACAGCAGAAGCAGGAATAGAGCAAAACGAATTAACTAAAACGTTACCTTCCATTAGCTCCAAGTTGCGCACCACCGCCCACCGTTCTGCTCGCCTCAGGATGTGCTTTTCAGTCACACCGGCCAAGCGCGGGCTAGCCCTTGAAGGTGAAACCACCACCTCCCATATCAACCCGGCCGCCTCCACAAAGTCACCAAACCCGAACACCATCCCCACCTGACCCTTTCCAATCTCTTCTCCCGGGCGGTTCTGCGCGCCCAGCACCCCCACCGAATCCACTGACTGGCCCGCCGACTCTACACCGACCAAAGCCACCACCAAACCTTCCGAGATAATCCTTTCCAGCTTGCTGTCCTGGACAACAACCTTGACACTGTCCAGCCTCTCCTCCAGAGACTTCCCCGACGAACTAGGATGACAAAACCGCCCCTCCAATCCCTCCTCAACTACACCTCCAGAAGTGCTAGACCCTCTAGGGTCAAAACAAGCCCCCTCAAGAGCATCATGCAAAGCCTCCACTGCACCTTTCTGCACGCACTGCAGACTGCCCTGCTCCTTACCTCCTACAAAAGCAACCACCTCACGCACTTGCTCCTCTTTTTCAGCTAACACATTGTCTGCCACCTCACCAAGAGTTTTATTAACCGACACATTCAGGAGCTCCTCTACTTTTTCTTTAAGAAAAGCTTTAAACTCCTCCTCACTCATTCTCTTAACTTTTTCTTTGAGCGATTCACTGCCCGACCTTCCCTCCTTAGCCGGCGCCCCATTACTCTCTCCACCATCCCCCTGCAAACGCTTGTGCTCTCTAGCACCATCCAACTCCTCTCCCAGCAGATCATCCTCCTCCAAACCCCCCTCCTCATTTCCAAACCCATCATTGTCCCCTCCATTCCAATCCACCTCTACTTCTTCTCCATTTTCATCAATACCTTTCTTTTCCACCTCAAATTCCAACTTGAAATAATGACCCCTAATGACCACATCTAAATGTGTAGGAATCAACTTCGGATTGAGGACAGCAACAAAGATCCTTCCAAACACATTCTTCCTAGTCTGCGTTGAACCAAGCATAGACCCGACCGCCCACAGATTCAAAAATTCTCTCAAAGCTTTTCTTATCCCAAACACCTTGACCTACACTTTAGGAAGTAAGAAACCCTCCTCCTTCTCATGTCACTCCTCAAAGATCAACCTAACACCTGTTGAAACTCCATCCTCCTTCACATCTGCCCCCCCCAAAGCAATCTAACGCTGCAACTCAGACTTCGAAGGAAACTAAGTGACAAAAGCATTATCCCCACATTTCTCCAAAGTCCTCTTCCACTTCCCTGGAACAATCCTTTGCAATTGCGCACAAACTTGTTCCTCAGACAACACTCCTCCAGTAATGGTAATCAACGCTCGCTTTGAGTCCTTTTTCCTCCAGTAATGAAAGAACCCCAAACCATGCACCGCATACCCGACTACATGAGCAACTGGCCTCGGCATTCTGAGAATCGGGCATCTATGATTCACATGCTCGTGACTGTCACATATTACGCAATAGACATCCGCCGAACATCCAGCCGCCAAATGCCCCTTCTTTGTACACCTTGAGCATCTGATTCCCGCCAACCCAACTTCTCCCTCCTCATCTGCACCTCCCTGAACCTCCTCCTCCTGCACAGCACCCGCACCCACCTGCACATTCCCAACAATGGCCTTGACAGCAGCGAGCTCAGCTTCCTTAGAATTCACACGATCAGCAAGCTGCCCAAACTGACACACCACACCACGCCCTTGCCTTCCACCAAAGCCACAACGCGGCCCCCAGAACTCCACCCAACACCTCCGCCATGGCCAAACCGCGGCCAGCCCCTTCCCCGATTAACGCCACCCACAACCAGGGGCCTCATCCCCCGACCTGCGCCCTGAGCACCGCGCCCCACCGCGTGAAATCCACCACTGCCGGGACCCTCCTCTTCGACCTCAAACCCCTGCCCGCCACCACGGCCGAAAGCCATCCCGCGCCCACGGTACCCTGCGCCACTGGACTGGTTTGGGAAGCCAAACCTACCCCCCACACCACCACGACCACCTTGCTGCATCTTGCTTCCCTGCCGCCCTTCTGCCTCCGGCGCCGAAGACTCCGCCCCCCTCGCTACCTCTGCAAAGGAGCAAAACCAGGGAGCCGAAGCAATTAACGGAACTGGGGAAGAGGCGAACAAGATTTGTTTTCCTGATAGAATCCTCGGCCGCCCCTTTTTGGTGAATAGCTCGCCCAGGCCCCAGGGAAATCGAGGCGCCAAATGGGCCCCTGCACGACCCAACCGGCCCAAAACACAGCCCTGCCTCTGCGGCCCCACCTGACACTTCTCCTTCACAATTTGAACGACAGTCGACTTCTTTCCAGCCTCCGACTCCGCCACCGCCGACTCCGGCGACGACGCCACCCCTGACACCGCTGCCTCCCTCAACACTCCAAGGTCCTTCAACCGAGTTAACCCATGAGCACTCCCTTTCGATCTTGAGTCTTTCACACAGACATCTCCCAGCAGCAATTTCGGCGACGCCCGCCTCGCAGGAAGAGGCCCTTTCCACGGACCGAAGACCGGCGACACCCCCTTCTGCGCCACCGAGTCTGCAATCTGCACATCTACCGACCTAGAACGGCGAACCTGACCTGCTCCACCATCCACAGACCCAACAATTGGTGAGGAAAATTCGAATGAATTTCGAGCTTCAGCACTTACCAACTCGTCGATCGAAGATCCCTCGAGCAAAGCATCCTGCATGAACACTTCGCTCGACTCATTGGAGCTTCCACCCGCCTCTCCTACCTCCTCATCAGAACTCTCTTCACCAGCCAGCGGTCAGAACCGAGATCCACTCCCTTCCCTCCTAACCCTAGCTAGTGGGTCGGAGAACGAACGCAGACACGTTGCTGAATGCCCTCGACCATCAACCCCATCCGCCTTATGCTCGGAAACCTCGGCCTCTTTCGGTGATGAGAAAAAATCCCCGCCGGAGGAGGAAACACCTGACGGAGAAGAATCCCACGAAGATACCTAAGACCGCTCCTGCCCCGACTCTGCAACCTCAATCCCCAGCACGGGCTTCAGCGACGAGAGGTCCCGCTTCGAAGCAGAGCAAAGAGCCATCGGCAAGAATGCCGACGCAGCCGCACTCGCCGGCACACCCCCCTGCGGGGCGGGTCGAGGAGCCAGGGTGAGGCGGCGCCGACGACGCGCCCCGCCTAAGACCCATCCTTAAACTTAAGACCCATCCGTCATATCTAGTTCCCGCTAGAACCGATCGGCTGGAAACAAGGTAGGCAGGCTTTGTTGATGCTTGAGCACTAGTGCATTACATGTTTGTTCACCTTTTCAATACTATCTGGAGTACTTATTACTAAAGCCTGAGCTTAACTCTGGTGTCATCAAAACTATGTGATGCTTATATGCTACACTAAAGAAACATTTCTATGATAATGTTCAGTCGTAATCAACTAGGTGAGCCGAGGATGGATCGAAGCCTGACCAAGTACACTCGATGACTTCGCCGCCGGCCTCCACGGTCGTCTCTCCGTGATTTTCTCTAACCGTGGTGGACCCACACTCCTGCTCTTCTTGTACTCTGTCGTAATTACAACAACTAAGATTGACTCATTGACGTCCATATCATCTCACATGTTTATGGAGACAAACGTGACCTCCTGCAGGCGTTAATTCCCAGGAAACCAAACTGGACGAAGTCCAAGCCAATCCATTAATTTGACTAAACAAAACATTATCAAACTTTGAGATACTTCATGACGTGTTCTCTCTACCATACCCTTTATATAACCCATACCGTAGGTAGCTAATCTCCATCACTCAACAGAGTGCACATAGCATTACACTAGCACAAAATGAAGCTTCACATAGCCACAGTCGCTTCCCTCCTGGCCCTAGCCAAGACGGTCGGCGCCGTCACGTTCGACACTACGAACACGGCATCCAACACTTCCGGCGGTCAGCGCTTCGACAAGGCCATGGGCGTCCACTACGCCAAGGAGGTGCTCTCCAATGCCTCGTCCTTCATCTGGTACACCTTCAACCAGTCCACCTCCGCCGACCGCAAGACCGTCGACGCCGTCACCCTCGTCGTCGAGGACATCGGCGTCGTCGCTGGCATCGTCGCCTTCACCAGCAACAACGGCATCCACCTCAGCGCCCAGTACGTCGGCAGCTACTCCGGCGACGTCAAGACTGAGGTAATTAACGCGTAGCGAGCTCTCCTAGCCATATGCATAGTGTTACCATAAGCTGGCTATTGTCACTTACACTTTCCAATGAATTGCATCTTTGCTCTCGTCATGCTATACCTACTAGGTGACTGGGGTGTTGTACCACGAGGTGACGCAAGTGTGGCAGTGGAACGGTCAGGGCAACGCGAACGGCGGGCTCACCGCGGGGATCCGCGACTACGTGCGCCTGAAGGCGGGGTTCGCGCCGGAGCACTGGGTGCAGCCGGGGCAGGGCAACAAGTGGGACCAGGGGTTCGACGTGACGGCGCGGTTTCTGGACTACTGTGACTCCCTGCAGCCGGGGTTCGTCGCGTAGCTGAACGCGAAGATGAAGGACGGCTACAGTGACGCTTTCTTTGCTCAGATTCTGGGGAAGGGCGTTCAACAGCTGTGGCAGAACTACAAGGTACATGGTAAGGAGCAAGGGTACAACTGTACCCAATCAATTTTTAAATTATTAAGGCCCTGTTTGGCACAGCTTCACCAACAGCTTCATGAGCTGTTGTGAGCTGTTTTTTGCCAAACACCCTTTTTGCAAATAACTTCACCCATGAAGCTCCTTTTTTTGTGCTCTCACAAAGGAATAGGGAGAGGTGAAGCTGAAAATAGTAGTTTTTCACAGCTCTCTCCCTCAGGCCCATATTCCAAGGAAGCGAATGCCCCTTTAGTTCAAAAAAATTTACACGTATTTACCACTCTCTCTCTCAGGCGTACGTACCGCTCAGTTCACAAAAATCCCGTTCACTTTTTTCTTTCGCGTACGCACCGCTCTCTCCCGTTCACGTATTTTAATTTTTTTATTTTTTTATTTTAATTTTTTAATTCATACTCATTCAAATATATTATTTTTTAATTCATATGACCATATACAAATATACAACTCCAAATGTTAGAACAGGTCAGGTAGACAGGGGCATCTTGGACAATTGACCTCTCTCAGCCATGCATGAAGTTGTTGGTGAAGCTGTTTTGCCAAACAGTTTTCTAAAACAGCTTTAGCTTCACCGGTGAAGCTGCTCGTGAAGCTGAATCTAAAAAAAACAGCTTCACTAGTGAAGCTAAGCTGTGCCAAACGGGGCCTAAATATTACTCTCCGTTTATTCTAAAATGCATCCCAATATGTATTTTCCACCTTCCCAATGTATCTATTTTCCAAAATGTATTTTAAATTAGTAAATAGTACTACTTGGCACATCCCAATGCATGTAATCCCACTTCAATATAGTGCTATTGAATGGTATTTTAGCCATATTTTATCGAGAACATACTCCCTCTGTTCTCGGATATTGGTCACTTTTGACCACTTATTTTTCACAATTACTTCCGTCACATATTTTCCTATAGATAGTTTCCCATTTTGCCTTCGTAATTTCCCCACCCCTATTAGGTCAATTGGATTAATTATGAAGACCATTTTTGTCAAATTAAATGAAAACAAATTATGGCCTATATTGTTGAAGTATAAGTGAATTGTTCGTCTTTCCTCATTAGTTTAAATTTTTGGGTAAACTGGCTGGTGCATGCAACTCTCAATATAGTATCAGAACCAAATAGCCTTATAAGTTCAAGACTCGGCTGGCACAATTAAAATAAAAATAATTGCAGCCCACTTCTATTCCATATCTTAGGCTTGAGAGAGCCTACACATGTGGAGTGTTGAAGTATAAGTGAATTGCATGTCTTTACTCATTAGCTTAAGCTTTTGAATAAACTAACTGATGTATACAACTTAATATATATAACCATGCATTTGTTAAGACTAAGAGTGATAAGTATAAGCTGTCTATACCTAAGACCCTACCTAGGCCAACCCCAATAACAGGCCTAAAATGTCTTCGCAAACCACGGTGCAGCTCTGGTCTCCTTATAGGCCTAGGGACTGTCGTGTTGATCATTAATAAGCTTGTTGATCCTTTAAGCACCAAGTAGAGGTGAAAACGGATCGAATAGTTTCCGATCGATTTGGATGAAAACGAATACGGATTGTATCGGATCGGATTTTTGTCGGATAATTCTCGGATCGGAAATAAATAAGGATTTTTTGTTGGAAACGAATACAAATATAGTAGGCCTGATATCTGACGAATATGAATACGAATACGAATATGAATTATCCGAATAATACGGATTTGGATATCCGGGATTTCAGCCCAATATTGCCTAACCCAAACCAGCCTATCTCATCTCCCCTGCCACCAGCCCACTAGACCAACCAAGCCATAAGCCTCCATTACCATTAGGCATTAGATTCCCTAGTCATATTAAATTACAAACACCAATAGCAAATATTTATGTTTATTAAAAATAAATTTAGTATTGTCAGTAGATTAAAATTGTACCGATTAAATTGATGTATAGCCATTTAAATCATTATGATGCAAATTTAAATTTTTAATTAATTTATTAGTCACATATAAATGGTAGAAATCCATTAAGAATTATTTAGGACTTTAGAAAAATTAGCTGCCATTTGAAGATTTAAAATATGTACAATGGTATGACTATTGTGGATAAAAATACTTATGCTTATTTAGGTTTCACGAATATTTTGACAAGATAAATTATTTATGTGTTTTTATTGATTTTGGATGTATAGTTTAAGGGTTTTCATATTCTGATAAATATTCGTGACTGTATTCATTTCGATTTGTATTCGCTCTGTATCTGTATTCGATATTATTCGTATTTGTATTCGTATCCGTATTCGTATCCGCATCTGAGAAAAAATATGAAAACAAATATGGTAGAAGCATTATCCATCTGTATTCGATCCGTTTACATCCCTAGCAACAAGTGCTCCGTATTGAGAAAGTATTTTCAATAATGAGTTGTATGACCAAGTTGAGAAATAGTACGCCTGATCAATACTTAAATAAGTACTTAGTTACATTTTGTTGAGCAAGATTTTCCATCGATTTAGTATGATGGTGTAATAGCTTATTTTATTGATTTTTTCCCAAAGCATGAATACTCGTCAAATTGTTGACCATTTCTTTTGAAACTTATTTTATTGATTTTTCCTTGTTTTCTAACTATTTCTGTTCATAGTGAACAAAGGAAATGCCAGTGATCCAGATGGCACTACCCCAAGCGATAGCCTAAGCAGAAACACCAGCAACAAGCGTCCATTACTACTACTAATTGTCATACCTGTGGTGACTACACTTTGTTTAATCTCAGCTATTTCCATATGTGTTTGGAGGAGGACAAGAACGAGATCGAGGCTAAAGAAAACACTTTCATGTAAGTACAACGGCACGCTCACTGAAAGCTCGCATGTTCCCTATTGTGGCTGAAACCTAATTTCAGCTTGTTGAATAAGCAAGTGCTATAATAGTGTCCACTATCCACATTTGCACATTGAACCTCAATATCGACATTGTACTATAATCACTAAAATATTCCCTTTTTTTTTACATCCACAGGCACAACTTACTCAGATGATATCAAAGAAATTCAGGCAATGATGCTGGACCCAGTATTGATAAGAGCAGCAACAGATAATTTCGCTGAAGTAAACAAACTTGGAGAAGGAGGTTTCGGACAAGTTTATAAGGTATTTTCCGCAAAAGGTTGCATGCTCTTAATTCTTTAGTTGCATTTTCTACTAAACTAGCGTGTTCTTATGACTTCATTATCAAGCATAAAAGGATTAATTGTTAAATTATAAATGGATTGCGAATTAAAAATCATAATGGGATTGAACTAATTTCAAACAGACACAAAATGCATGATTTGTGGGGATATGCTCCCTAAAAACTGTGTGCATAAAAGAAAAAACAATTAAAGCCACGAATTGATTGAATTTGCAACTCGTTTTTTTTTTCAAGTGTAATAATGAGTTGCAGGTACACACAAAAATCGAATCAAAGCCACAATCAGATTGAATTTATTGACAACTCACTTATTTTACATGTAAAAAATTGATGAAGTCTGGGTACATAAAAATTATTGTCAAGGATGTTAAGAATAGAATAGGATTGTTATTTGTTTCCTTATATGTCTTAATTTTCTTATCTGTATATGGCATATTTCTCTGTATATCTCCTTGTACTCTCTATATATATTGCCCTTTGGGCTTCGTGAATATACACACAATATTCATAACATGGTATCAGAGCTAGGGCTCTGACCTTGTTCTTCCGCTGATCCGCCGCAGCCGCCGAGACTGTCTCCACCCGAGCCGCCGCTGACGCCCGAGCCACCTCTACTCGAACCGCCGCCGCCGCCCGAGCCGCCGTCGCCAGAGCCACCGTCGTTGCCGCCCAGGCCGCCGTAACCCGAGCCGCCGCCAGATCTAGCCGTCGCTAGATCCAGCGCTTTCCGGGGCACCTCTGCTCGAGCCGCCCCTGCCGCCCGGGCTGCCGTTGCCCGAGCCGCCGCCGCTAGATCCGGCCTTCACCAGATCCAGCGCTTCCCAGGCCACCTCTGCCCATGCCATTGCCGCCGTCACCTGAGCCGCTGTCTGATCCGGCCAGATCGGTGCTTCCCGGGCCACCTCCGCTCGAGCCAGGTCTCCCACTTCGTCGCCCGGGTCGCCATCGCCCAAGCCACCGCCGCTCGGGTCACCATCGCCCAGGCCACTGCCGCCCGGCTCGCCCGAGCCATCACCAGATCCAGCCAGATTAGGTGCTTTCAAGCATTGATCCATCATTGTCGTTGTCGCCACCGGGCCGCCGCTCCGCCGCCCGTGTTTCACTCGAGGTGAAGAAGCGAGCGAGCGAGTGACCCGAGACCGGTTCGGTCGTTTATAGTTTTGTAAAAAAAGAGAGAAAAAAAGATAGAAAAAGGAAATATAACGTTGTTCTAACCGCCGCGCCGTCCAGCACCGCTTGTTAGACTTGTTTCCTTGGTCGTCACGCCGTCCATCGCCGCCTACCGATGGCTTCCATTCCATCTGCTGCGATCCCATTCTCGGGAACAAAGCTCCATGGAATGAACTACAGGTTATGATCTTCTCTCATGGAGATCACGTTTGATGGTCTCCGCCTTTGGGGGCATATCACTAGTGCATGCCCTTCTCCGCCACCGCCAGTTTAGCCTCCTCCTAGGCAGTCTACTACTGCACCTCTTGGAATAGATGAGGCTGCTAAGAAGGAGGCAAAGGCTGCTGCTGATGCTGCTAATGAGGCTTTTAAGTGTGCTATTGATGCTTTCAAGTGCTGGTGTGCTGACGAGGCTCGTGTTCGTGCAATCCTGGTGGTTAGCGTCGATGACTCCATTCAGCCAAACATTGTTGGTCTCGGTCTACTCGACAATCTGGGAGTACTTGCGTGAGCGATACCAGCAGAGCAGTGATGCTCAGTTCTTTTCGTTTCAGCGTGAGTTAGAGACGCTTCGCCAGGGAGATTCTTCTGTTGACGACTTCTTTCGAGTGCTGGCAAGTCTCTGGTGCCAGATAGATGAGCTGGCCTCTCCACTTTGTCAGGAGTGTCACAAAGCGTAGAAGGCGGATCATGATCGCCTTCGCCTTTATGACTTCATCTGCCGCCTTCGCCCAGAGTTTGAGCTTGTCAGAGCTTAGCTGCTGAGCAGCTTTCCACGGCCGACCATTACAGAGGCACTTTCGACGCTTCAGGCTAAAGAGCTTCGTCTCAAGTTAGCAGCACAATCTGTTCTGACTGTGCTTGTTGCCCCTTCTCCGACTATGACACTGATATCTGCTTCGACTATGGCCTCTCTCCAGGTGCCTGTCTCCGCTCCTATTCTCGCACCAACTGGAGTTCAATGCAACTACTGCAAGAACTACCAGAGTTGTGCGGCGCAGAAAAAGTGAAAGAAGGCACGTGGGGGTGAGCGACAAAAGGAGGCAGGGAGGCCCTTCCTTCACAGGAGGACAGACCAGCTCATCAGTTTTTGCTCAGAAAAGTGACTCTGTTCAGCAGCTCTACCAGGCTCTACTTTAGCAGCTCTCACAGCTCAGCAGGTTCTGCCAGTCTAGCTTAGACGTCTCCGTCAGGTACCTCTTGGGTTCTAGATTTTGGTGCCTCTTTTCACATGATACCGGACTCCACATCTCTCACTTCAGTAGGACCATCTGATTTTCCTATCACTATTCAGACAGCTGACGGTACTTTCTTGTCTGTCAGCTGTCAGGGCATTCTTTTGTCCACTGACTTTTCTATTCCAGCTGTTTCTCATGTTCCCCTACTTACCATGCAGCTTCTTTTGGTGGGACAGCTCACTGATCTTGGTTGTAGGGTTGTTTTTTTAATTTCACACTTGTTTCATCTAGGATCGACAGACAGGAACGGTACTTGGGACTGGCCAGCACCGTAGGGATCGTCAGGGTCTCTACATTCTCGACCGCCTCCACATTCCGTCTACTTCAGTTGCTCCTACTATGTCTACCTCTACCGCCACAGCTGCCACCACCTCTGGAGCTTTTGCACGTGGCATCATCATTTAGGACATCTGTGTGGGTCCCGTCTTTCTTCATTAGTTCGTTATGGTGTTCTTGGACGTGTTACTGTTGACATGTTAATGTTTTGTCAGGGTTATAAGCTGGACAAGCAGCTACAACTTCCTTATCATTCTAGTGAGTCCATGTCTTTTCGTCCTTTTGATTTAGTTCATTAAGATGTATGGGGACCTGTGCCTATTATCTCGAAAGGCGAGCATAAATTCTATGTAATTTTCATTGATGATTATTCCCGTTTCACTTGGCTTTTCCCTATGTCTAATGGTGGTCAGTTTCTTGCAATCTATCGTAACTTTGCCACGATGGTTTGTACTTAGTTTGAGTCCTCTATCCGTACTTTTCACTGTGATTCTACTGGAGAGTACTGTTCTGATGCTTTCAGACAATTTCTTTCTAAGCAGGGCACTCTTTACCGGTCTTCTTGTCCTAGTGCCCATGCTCAGAATGGGGGTAACTGAACGCAAGCATTGTCATCTGCTTGAGACTGCTTGCACTCTTCTTCTTTCTTCTCACGTTCCACCACAGTTCTGCTGTTTCTACGGCTACATATCTCATCAATATGCAGCCTTCCACTGCTCTTAAGGATGTCAGTCCTATAGAGCGTCTCTACTCTAGAGTCCCCCAGTATAGTCACCTTCGTGTTTTTGGCTACACCTATTTTGTCCTGCTGTAGTCTCGTGAGCGCACCAAACTGTCAGCCCAGTCAGTTGAGTGTGTATTTCTTGGGTACAGTTCTGAGCATAAGGGTTATCGCTGCTATGATCCTTCTACTCGATGGATTAGGATCTCACAAGATGTTATCTTTGATGAATCTCGACCTTTCTTCTATCGAGATTCAGCTCCTCGTCCTACTTCCACCATTGAGACAATCTCCTAGTTGTCTCTCCCTGACTCTTCACCCATTTCTCCTCTTTCATAACCTTCCTCCAGCCTATCTCCTGTCGTTCCTTCTGCACCTTCCCCTTCTGTGTTGCCTTCTGCAATACCGCCTCTTCCTCCTACAGCACCATCATCTCGTTTCTCTGGGGTGCACTACTCCAGACATTCTCATCCTTCACCAGACTCATCTTCTGGTATTTTGCCGACACCGACGTCTGATTCCTCTGATGATGCTCCTCGTTACGCCCTTCGTGACCGGAGATCCCTTCGAGCTCCTGATTATCTTGGTTTTAGTTCGACCGCTCATGCTCTCTTTGTCATTGAGCCCAGCTCTTATCGTGAGGCTGCTTCTCATTCTGAGTGGCAGCTCACTATGGCATAGGAGCTTGATGCTCTTAGACGAACGGAGACTTGGGATATTGTACCGACACCTGTGCATGCTCGTCCTATCACGTGCAAGTGGGTGTACAAGGTTAAGACCAGGTCTGATGATACTATTGAGTGCTACAAGGCTCGTCTTGTGGCTCGTGGCTTCCAGTAGGAGTATGGTCGTGATTACGATGAGATGTTTGCCCCTGTTGCCCATATGACCACTGTTCGCACTCTTGTTGCGGTTGCTTCTATTCGCTGGTGGTCTATCTCTCAATTGGACATTAAGAATGCCTTTCTTAATGGTGTTTTGCATGATGAGGTTTACATGTAGCCACCACCTGGGTATTCAGTTTTAGTTGGCCATTTTTGTCGTCTTCGTCGTGCTCTTTATGGCCTTAAACAGGCCCCTCGTGCCTAGTTTGCGCATTTCACCTCAATGATTACCACTGCCGCTTTCACTGACAGTGCCCACGATCCTGCTCTTTTTGTCCATGTCTCATCTCGAGGTCGGACACTGCTTCTTCTATATGTGGATGATATGCTCATTACTGGTGATGATTCCTCATTCATCACATACGTGAGGAAGCATCTCAGTGAGCAGTTTCTGATGACTGATCTTGGTTTGCTTACGTACTTCCTTGGGATTGAGGTTTCTTCCACGCCTGAGGGTTACTACCTCTCCCAGCAAAAAAAAGTATGTCCAGGATCTTCTTGATCAGTCTGGTTTGACTGACATTTGCACTACTAAGACTCCTATGGAGCTCTCCCTTCAGCTTCATGCTACTGATGGTGATCTTCTTGAGGGTCCTACCCGTTATCGCCATCTTGTCGGGAGTCTGGTATACCTTATGAGCACTCACCCTGATATTGCTTATGTTGTTCATATCTTGAGTCAGTTCATGACTAGTCCTACTCATCTTCACTACAGTCACCTCCTTCGTGTCTTCGCTACTTGCGTGGAACAATCTCTCGTCGCTTGTTTTTCCCTAGCTCCACCTCACTACAGCTTCAGGCGTACTCTGATATGACCTGGGCTAGTGATCCTTCGGATCGTCGTTCTCTTTTTGCTTACTTTATTTTTCTTGGTTGCTCCTTGATTGCCTGGAAGATAAAGAAGCAGACTGTAGTTTCCCGTTCGAGTGCAGAGGCTGGGTTGGGAGCTATGGCAGCAGTGACAACAGAGATTACTTGGTTGATGGGGCTACTTGTAGATTTTGGTGTACCTGTGAGGAGACCTATGACACTTATGTCTAATAGTACATGTACTATCAGTATTGCTCGTGATCCAGTGAAGCATAAGCTCACCAAGCACATTGGAGTGGATGCTTCATACACTCGCTCACAGGTGCAAGAGAGAGTACTTGCTCTATAGTTTGTGCCATCAAAGTTACATTTTGCTGACTTTTTCACGAAGTCCAAAACTAAAGCACAACATTTGTATTTTCTCTCCAAACTCAGTATGTGTGATCCACCATGAGTTTGAGGGGGTGTTAAGGATAGAATAAGATTGTTATTTGTTTGCTTATATGCCTGGTTTCCTTATCTGTATTGGCATATTTCTCTGTATATCCCCTTATACTCTCTATATATATTGCCCTTTGGGCCTCATGAATATATACACAATATTTATAACAAAAGAAAACGTCAATTAACCTCAATTGTATTAATTTTATCCTCAATTCATTTTTTTACTAGTGCGAGCATGAACTGTGGGTATAACCAAATGGAGTGGCAAATCCTTGATTTATTGTTATTAACACCACAATAGGATTGCACAATTACTTGAGTTATTGTTTCTTTCATCAGGGCTTGCTACCTAATGGATTGGAAGTAGCGGTAAAAAGATTGTCAAATGGATCAAAACAAGGAATCCGTGAGCTGAAAAGTGAGCTGCTATTAGTCACCAAGCTCCAACACCGAAATCTGGTGAAGTTAATAGGGGCTTGCATAAATGAAGAAGAGAAGTTACTTGTGTACGAATACATTCCAAACAATAGTCTTGACGCCTTTATTTTTGGTAATGAATATTTTTATCGCTCTTCCAAGTATTAGTTCTTTGGTTCTTTGAATTTCCCTAGTACATGTCAGCAAGTGGTTCGAAAAAATGAAATGAAATTTAAACTCCCAATTGCATTGGAGCTCCTTTAACTTGCACGATTGTATCTCTTAGCTCCGTGGGAACATGCAAATTAATTAATATGTTGAGCTAGCTAGCTGGTGAGCAAACTTGTTGGCATAGAGTCTATAGTCAAATTGAGAAGACGACATGGCAGCCAATACGAATTATAATTGGAGAAAGAAAAAGGTAAGGATGGGGATTGGGGAGTAGTAGGATTCCTAGGGCTTCCCCATTGCTCCATGCATGCTGCTACCGTTGGCCCACACTGCTCATCTCGGTCACCTCTGTCACCGATTGTCGTCTGGGGTCACTGGGCCTGCAGGGGAGTTTAGCCATCGTTAAATTCAAAAATAGATCAAATTGGTTTGAACTGAATTCAAAACTCACTCATCATAGATATATCAAGGATATGGAATATTTCATACTTAAAACTCCAAAATTCTAATAGATCATATGCATGTATCGGATGGTTCTTGAGTTGGGTGCCCAGGGGCGGACCTAGGACTAAAATTGAGTGGGGGCATGTTGCTACGCGTAGCTGAGAAGGCACTGCCGGCCTGCCGTCCTGCCAGCTGCCGCACTGGGCCACTGGGGGCCTGCTGAGTTGTGGACTGGGGGCCCATATGAATTAAATCCAGGAGGCATACATGATTAACAAAATTGAGTGGGGGCCAAGGCCCCCACTGCTCAAACTGTGCGTCCGCCCCTGTGGGTGCCTAGTCACCCAGATGCCTTATGTAATTTACCTCTCTCCATATACAATTGTACATTGCATACTGTAGCATTTAATTAGGTTCTTTATCGTACATTCCAGTCACCATGTACATGCTGCAAAATATGAATAGACGATGTACATGGAACATTAGAACCCACCATGTTATGCAGAAGCACTCTATATTCGAATAAAATTTACTTAATTTACTATAACTAACTAAGTGGGAGCGGAAAAATATTTTTCTCGCAGACAAATTCTTGCACTGTGAAGAAAATAGTGGTTAAAGTTTTCTTGAGCAAGATATCCATTCTTCATTTTGAAAGTAGAAACTAGGGGGAAGCTCTGCCTTTCTAAACTAGAAAATTTGGGAGTCATGTTACCGTCGGTCTCTTCCAGCTGGCTGTATTTCCCCTTGGAAAATCTCAAGAATCTTTCGTGGGCAAAATACCAAAATCCAAACAGCACAATTTCTCTTCTTATGTTCTATGGTTTGATATGTAATGCAAAGGCACTGATAATTGATATGTCATCCAATCAGCGCAATCTCTCTTCTTATCTTCTATGGTTTGATATGTAATGCAAAGGCACTGATAATTGCTATATGTTATTTTGTTGTATATTTACTAATATAATCATAACTAAGTCTAATTTTCATGCATCCGTCTTTTAAAAAAATCATGCATGCCTTAGCCTTACCATTTAAATTGGAACACCCAACCTGATTACTTTAATTTTTCAGGTATTACCTGTACAAGATTTCCTATTTTTTTTGTCATTGCGCACTGATTGCTCCAGTATACATAACACATACATGCAGATGATGAAAAGCGCAAACAACTAACCTGGGAAACAAGGTACAAGATTATTTATGGTATTGCTCGAGGCATGGTGTATCTACACGATGAATCCCGAGTAAAAGTTATACACAGAGATTTGAAACCTAGTAATATTTTACTAGAAAAAGATATGACCCCGAAAATCTGTGACTTCGGCTTGGCAAGGGTTTTTGAGGGAGACCACACAAAGGATATCACAAGAAGAGTAGCAGGAACATAGTAAGTTCCTGTAGACATATTAGTTCCAAGTCATATCCAGTTGAGCCATTCTGCAGTCTGCACACAATGTTTCGCATTTCTCTCACAAAAAATTTGTTTACATGTACACAGCGGTTATATGGCACCCGAGTATGCAGTTCTTGGGCATGTGTCGAGCAAGTCAGATGTCTTCAGCTTTGGAGTGATTGTTCTGGAAATTGTAACAGGAAGGAGAAACACTACTTCATCAGAATCAATGATGGCCGAGCATCTTTTAAGCTTTGTCAGTCTTTTATTCGTAATCTTTTCTCTTAAAAGTTGGCTACTTATTAGCTTTGTGATGTGCTAATTTTTGTGCACAGGTATGGGAGAATTGGACCATGGGAACAGTAAAAGAGATAGTTGATCCATCATTGCGTCATAATTGTGCTGAAAATGAGGCTCTCAAGTGCATACACATTGGGTTATTATGTGTTCAAGAAAATCCAAGTGATAGACCCAGCATGTCCAATGTGATCCTGATGCTTGCTGGAAGGTCTCCTACCTTGCCTTCTCCTTCTAGGCCTGCATTTCTTTTTAGGTTGGACAATGCACACCGTGCCCATCATGAAGGTGCAAATGAACTTCAAGAAGGGTCAAACAAATACAATTCGTCTTTCAATAAGGCGACGATCACAGAACTTGAACCAAGATAGACCCAACTCCCAAGTATAGCTAGCTAGGGTAGGAAAACCTGGAAACACCATTCGTAATGTTAATGTCACTGCGTGTATATGGTATAAATATGTGTAAATAGGTTAACTTGCATGAATATTCTCTTAGCCTTATGGATGATTATGTAAGAGATGAAGAGATCTGAAATATTCTTTTAAGAGAGGAAGTAATTTTAGTCATGGACGCCCAACAGATGATCGTTGGCACCGGTATGATAGCATTGCCGGCCAGCCAACAGCTACGACGATATACATGATGGTACCCCAGAGAGCACAGCCAAATACCCTATTTTTCATGGAAAAAATGCCGAGATAACGTTGATCCAACATAATCAGATTTGTGATTGATTGATTCCATTAACTGATTCCATCGACACAGCACAATAAGATGGCATATTTCCACTAGAGTATTCTGCAGACCATGTTTTTTTCTACACTAACATAAGCACCAAGTTTAAGAAAAATTTGCACGTAGCACCAGCCTTTTTTTTTGTCACATCTGTGTGAATTGCACCAATTTTCAGTGAATTCGTTATATCCAACAGAACCTTATGAATAAAACCCACTTGTAAGCAGTACACGACAAGTGGATTGGGCGACTAAGTACTCCCTCCAGTCACAAAATACTGCACGTATTCTAAGGAGTCAATCTTTTATGATTGGAGGAAGTACAATCTAGGGCTAAAACATAAAAACTCCCTCCAATCACAAATAAATATTATTTTAGAATACGTACAGTCAAACTTTCGAAACTTTGACTATCAATATCTTTTTAAATATTTAAATTGGATACATAAAGATCATATGTCACTACCACAGAAAATGGATTGTAACACCCCATTTCTGGATTCTAAAATTTTGCTTGAAGGAAATTTCAAAATGGATTGAATTCAAAAGTCCATCTCAAAATTCCACCAAATTTCAACATTTTCAAAATCTAAAACCCTGTTGGGCTTGGCCCAACCCATCCCTGCCCCTCCCTTGGCCCACTTGGCTTTGACCCAGCCCAGAAGGCCCTCAGCCTAGCCCAGAACAGCCCACTCCGCTCACAGACACGCCGTGCGTGCCCAGCGCACTCCCGCACCGCACCGTTCACGTCACAACCCGCCTCCGTCATGTCTTCGCCTGATGCCGCCTCCCATATGTGCCACTAATCCTCTACAGTTTCACGCCACTCTCACTCGTGCTAGCCTCGAGCTACGCTGCCCCTCGCCCTGTGCCTAGCCCTCCTTCCTCTCTCTCTCTCTCTCTCTCATCTTCGTATGCCCGTCGTGTCCATGCCGTAGCCGTGCCAGCTTCGCATGCCCACAATCCTCATGTAACCGTTGCCCTAAGCCATCCCTTCCATGTCATTACTCCTTCCGCGCCGCACGCTGGCTTTGCCATCCCTTCCCCTACACCGTACCATGTGCCTAGCTCTGCCGCCTCGAAACTCCATGGGCCTTCATCGCACCCAACGGCTCTAAGCTCCTTCTCCACTATAAAGCCTCGCAGGGCCATCTTTTGGTCCCTAATTGCTTTCCCCTCACCTTTGTAGGATCGAAGATGGCAACAAAGGGGGGGGGGTGAATGGTGCTTTAAAATTTTTCTCTAAGTATTTAACAATCATTCGCTCCAATAGTTATAAAACTATGAAGATTATGATGGAAAACTATCATAAAAACTAGCAATTCAAGACACTAAAAACCCACAAAAAATCAGCAAAAACGAAACTATCGTTGTTATAATTACGGTACTACCATTTGGTACAGTAACCACGGTACTACCCATTTTTGACCTCCGTTATACCAAATTGAGCTCCAAATAAATCCAAACCCCTCCATTTGAGTTTTATTGCATTTTCTCCTTATTTTATTTTATTTTTCCTAACTTGATTAGAATAAAGTACGAGCTTATGTTATTTTATGTGTTTACGCTAGCTCTGACCTTTTTGAAGCGACGGTACAAGGACTGGAACTGGGCAATGAATCTTACGAGCTAGTAGAGTTTATGGAGCAGCAATGCAAGTTACAAGTTTTTTATCACATTGAATCCCATGAAATTTAAATTATTTAATTTCATTATTTGCATTAATGTTTTTCTGTGAAATATCAATTGCTAAAAATAAATATTTAGAATGACATGCTAATTAGTTATGTCCTACAACCGAAAAATGCCATGTTTAATTTGATGTCATATTCACCTTAACAACCTTAGTAATATTTAAATTGTTGTATAAATAATTGTAGAATAGTTCACTCAAAATTTTGTACTATTAAGTGATTTGGCTTTTGACCGGTAGAATTGTTAAAATGGTTCTAGGGTAAGGGTGAGTAGTGGAAAACCACAAGATGGTCTTTGTCCACAACCTTACCCTAGGGTGGAGGCTTTAGTAGATAGGTGGTAATGCCGTCAAGCACAGATGAACTGGGATGTGGTTGCTAGTCTCAAGTGAAAAGTAAGGACAAGAATCTTATGCTGAGTAAAGGATACGGTGATTACTCAACCACAGGTGTTGATTTGTCAACCCTAGTTTAGTAGCTGCTTAACTTGATTGAATCTCTACAGGAGATGGGTATGCGGAACGATAAAACCATACCTAACAACGGTAGGGGCCACTCAGAGCGGACAGAAGAGATTAGATTTAGCCAGCGTGAATCGTGTCTGAGTGGATCTACTAGGTAGAACCTATATAAAGAATTGAGTGGTGAAAAACCTTGTTTTCTTAACTCAGTTGCACGCTAGCTGAAGCGTACCTATCACGTGACATTGAGAGTCTGAGAAATCTTGTGGGTAAAACTGAGCAACTCTGCAGAGTGAAATAAATGGTATTCAAATACGTCGTGCTTTCGGTAAATGAAGCTGTGTTTAATGGGTGATTACAGCAACGAGGCATAAGTAGATTTAATTATGTTTTAATCTGAGTAAGCCGAGTAATTAACTGTTGAATGAAATTCCCCTTTAATCTTAGAGGCTGGTGTTTTTAGTCTTGTTTTAAAAAGGCTTGCAAATAAAATTGCATCCACTTGAATTAATAGAACTAATATATTCCCTTCTTTGATTATCCTTGCAAGTAATTAAGTTAGGATTTGCCCTTGTGACTTGCTGGATACGGTTGTATTCATTACTTACTAAACAACAGACATAAAATCAATGAAACTGCGAAGACCAAGCTGATGATGAAGCTCTAGAAGAACCCTACTACATCGAAGACGACTGATTTTAGGTCTTAGCCGCTTTCAAATTTGCCTGGGAGTTTCTTTTGTATTGTAAGATAACTTTGAGCTTGCATAACCGCTGTGTCAAAGGTAAGTTGATAAACCATATTTTTGTAATAAAAGCTTGGCTCTTGGTTGTAAGCATGTGTTATTGTGGTACATATTCATGTACAGTATTTCGCAATTGAACAGTCTTAGACAGTTGCGAGGATTACTAGTATCTCCAGAAATGGTGGTGTTACAATTGGCTTGACAGTCCGTGCTAGGTTCGGCCCGGATCAAGGAAAATCTTGAAGGTTTACAAAGTTTTATAGGCAAGTACGTTCAGGCATCGGAGATGCACTGCTAATCCTCGTGAAAAAGAAGAAGAAATGCTGTGTATGCCCGTACTTAGACATGTTTTATTGTCAGCTATATATCGTTCCTGAAACTATGTGTTCTGTTGCGCAATACAGGGAGCCAACAGGGATTGCAAGGGCAACCAGCAGAAGATGAGCACAAAGAGAAGGGATCCACTGGCGCTCTAGTCCAGCAGTCCTAGCTCCAAATTAGGAAAATCACGGTGTCTGGTTAAAAGTTTTTTTCTAAAAAAAAAGGCATGACCTACAGCCAGATCTTTTACATTGAACAATGTGGGAGATGTGTTCGATGTCTTGTGATGTTTTGCTCTGTTTCTTTTCAAATTATATTCTTCTGGATAGTATAGGTATGTACCTGAACTTATAACGCGCAGTGAGACCAGATGCGTAATACTCGTGCCTACGTTTTTATTCCATCACCTCAAGCAACAGCATTACAACAAGCAAACTCATGACAAGTGATAAGCAACATCACCGCATCGATCAGCCCCCGTACTTGGCCTTGTACTCCTTCCACAGCTCCTGCACGCACTTACCTGAAATCTGCACGAAGTAGTCGTCGCTGTAACCGTCCTTTAGCTTGGCATTCAGCTGTGCGACGAATCCCGGCTTGAGCGAGTCGCAGTAGTCTAGGAACCTCGCCGTCACATCGTACCATTTGTCCCAGCTGCTCCCCTGCCCCGGCTGCACCCAGTGCGCCGGCACGTACCCCGCCCGCAGCCGCACGAAGTCGGCGATCCCCTCGAAGATCCACCAGTGCGCCGCGTAGTCCTGCAGCCCCCACTGCCATACGTGCACCACCTCGTGGTACAGCACTCCTGTCACCTGCATTACACATAGGGTGTGTTTGGTTCGTGGATGGAGGTTGCATCGTATATCCTGGATGAGTGGATGCAGGCTGAGTGAAATCGTATTTCAGAAAAAGAAGATGTTTGGTGAGGCTGTATGAGCGGATACAAAAAAACTGAGATGCTGTTTGGTTGCCTGTATGAGCGGATGCAGCCTACCAAACTTGAGAGGCTGACACGTGGGACCGCATAAGATACACTGCATCCACTCATCCAGGATGGCTAGTGAAGCTCATTTTGAGCGTATCCACCCATCCAGGATGAGGGCGTATTTTTGCATCCGCTCATACAGGCTGTATCCGCTCATACAGGCAACCAAACAGGCTCTTTCTCAGATTATACGGATCCACCCATCCAGGACGAAGGAGATTCAGTCAACCAAACACACCATATAGTACGTACGCATGCATCTTACTACTTACTAGTACTATCTGACACTACTGTCTACTGTTCAGGAGACCATGCATGGTGCAAACTCATTGTATTGTTACCTCGGTCTTGACGTCGCCGGTGTAGCCGTTGACGTAGCGGGAGCTGAGTTCGATGGTGCTGCCGTTGGTGAAGGCGATGCCGTCCATGTCGTTGATGACGAGGGTGACGCAGTTCACGGGCCTGCGGGCGGCGGGGCTCGTCTGGTTGAAGACGTTCCAGGTGAAGCAGGAGGCCTCGGATAGGACCTGCTTCGCGTGGTCCACGCCGTAGTCCCGGTCGAAGCGCTGGCCGCCGGGTGTCGTCGACGCGTTGTTCGTCACCTCGAACGTGACGGCGCCGGCCGTGGCGGCGAGGGCTAGGAGCAGGGAAGCGACTGCCGCTGCTGGGAGCTTCATCTTGTGCTGGCGCCTGCTTGCAGCTGCTGCAACGTCGTGCTTTTTGTGAGCGGACGAGTACGTGGTGGTCAGGGTGAAATTTATAGGCAGATCAAAACGTGTTTGGAACTGACAGTGTTTGGTAAGGTAGGCTGTAGGCACGAGGACAGTAGACTCCCCTAAGAAAGTCTAGCCGGCAGATTTTCCTTTTAAAATTCGGAACACGTTTGTTGAATGCATCCTTATTATCATCCATTTCTATTAGTCTTCACTCGAACAAAGCAACACTGTGCTACACAAGCGTCTTTGCGATAAAAATGATCACCATCGCGACGTGGTTTTGACGCAATGACTCGGCGAAGCACCGCATGCGCGCGGAGAGCATTCGCGGCCTGCGGAGCAGTGCAAGGCTGACATGCATACGTGCTCGCGGTTTTGCTGTTTTGTAAGGCAGTGCTGTTTTGTAAGGCTGACATACGACGCTGTCACACGGGTTATTACTTCAGTTTATTAAAAAAAAACACGGCTTATTATCGTACCGTCCGCTGCAGCCCACTCGAGCAGATCGAGCACCCAAGAGGCCACCCCCTTGTGCGGCCGCGGCGCTGGCACAACAACAACCTTCATCTCTTGATTCTTGTTGGAATCCTCCACTCCATCTCCACCTCCACCTCCCATGGCCATCGCCGATAAGGGCTACTACTTACTAGTATTGATGCTCTACTGAGGTGGTGGATTTAGGATTTCATTGTGCCTCAGAGCCCGGAGGAGCTGGAGGGAGATGCCCTTGATGAGCCCCCCGTTCGCCTGGCCCTTCCTGCTCCAATGCCACACGTGTGTCAACATGACCTAGTGGTACAGCACCTTGGTCACCTAAAACATCTAGTCATGCACATATGCTACAAACTCTTTCTGAGAAGAGATTAGACGACGTACAGTAGCACTGCATGCATGTTTATTGGTTACGACCGCTCAGCACTCGCAATCTTTGACCACTCAGCACTCGTAAACTTCGACCGCTTTGCACGTACTCAAACTTCGACCGGTTAGCGCTCGTAAGCTTCAACATCTTCACTATGGTACTCATAAGCCACGAGTGCTATAGTACTCATGAACTTCGAGTACTCCAGTACTCGTAATCTCTGAGTACTCGTGTCATCTCTAGTACTCATTAGTGAACAACGGTGACAACACAAGAACAACCGAGAGATAGAACAAATGAAATCTTTTGGTGGTAATCCTATCACCAGACATTTTCCTTAGGTTTATACATTTTCCTTAGGTTTTCTTTCATATATATACTATGTTACACGGTACAAACTCTTCTAAACTGAACTAACTCTGAAACAAATTTCTAAAACAGACTCTGAATACAAACTCCGAAACTAACTATGACTCAAACGAATAATAGAATCCAAGCAACATGATTATATCCAATGTACTCCCCCCAATCCTGGTGCGTATTACAGACAATCTAAACTCCAGTTAGATTACACAATCTTCCGAAGTTCACACGCACCAAAGCTTTTGTCAGTATATCTGCTTTCTACTCCTCTGTCGCTATGTATTGTACACTAACCAACCTCTCCTCAACACAATCTCTTATAAAATGAAACCATGTATCTATATGTTTACTCCTCCCATGAAACACTGGGTTTTCATTAGTGCCAGAGCTAACTTGTTATCAATATATAGCATGAATGGTCCATCAGACTTCCCTAATAGTTCATGGAGCATCCTTTTCAACCATATCCCCTGACACTCAGCCGAGATTGCTGCCATGAACTCAGCCTCACAGGTTGAAAAGCATTGCACTTTTATATTTCTGAGAGCACCATGTCACTATATTTCACATAGAACACACAACCTATCATGCTTTTTCTATCATCAAGGTCTTCGGTGAAATTACTGTCACTATAACCTATCAACAGCGGTGCCTCTTCCCTCCTAGAATATACCAAACCAAGATCAGTAGAACCTGCCACATACATCAGAATATGCTTCAATGCCTGTTGATGCATCTTGGTTGGTCTCCCCAGAAATCTGCTAATTACACCAACCGAAAATGCAAAATCTGGTCGCGTATGTAACAAATATCACAGGATACCCACCATACACTGAAATTCAGTATCATCGATTTGCATACCTATCTCATCTTTGTCAAGCTTCAATTTTGGCTCCTTGGGATACTGTCATGAATTGCACTCCTTAATGCCTGCCTTCTCAAGAAGTTTCTTCGCATAACTGGACTGCTTAATAGAAATCTAATGCTTTCTTTGTTTCACCTCCAGATTGAGGTAATATGCCGAAAGCCCGAGATCGCTCATCTCAAACTACTGCATCATCTCCTTAAATTTTTCAATCTTCTGAACACAAGTTCCTGTAATTTTTCAATCGTCACTTGTCTTTCTTGTATATAAGGCTGGATATTGCTTGCATCTTTCAAAACCGAGAGTAATCAAAGATCTATCCAGCTTCTTGTTCCAGGCCCTAGGCGCTTGTTTCAAACCATACAACACTTTTAAAAGTTGATACACCTTGCCTTCTTGACCCTTCACTTGAAAACCCTCCGATTGCGATACATATACTTCCTTGTTAATATCTCCATTTAAAAGTGCAGATTTGACATCCATATGGTGTACTTCCCATCCAAATTGAGTTGCAAGTGCAAATATCAATCTAACTATCTCTAATCATGTAACCGATGCATACACCTCTTCATAGTCTATGCCTTTTTCTGAACATAACCTTTTGCCACAAGTCTTGCCTTGTGACAAACCATGTTTCCAGCTACATCTCTTTTTACCTTGAAAATCCACTTTAGCCCTATTGCCTTCTGATTGTGAGGCAAATCTGTCACAATCCATGTTTTGTTCTTTTCTATGGAATCAAGCTCTGTTTGCATGGAAATCTTCCAATGATTTTCCATTAAAGCCTGCTGAAAATTCATTAGTTCATCTACAGTTATCATCTGCAATTCATCAGACATCTCAATGGGTTTAGTTTGCTCATAAATTTTAGCAAGGCTTCGATAAATAGGTGTTCAACTCAACGATATCTTTACTTTTTCTTGTTCAATTTTAGGAGAGGGTAAGTAACCCTCTAGATTCACATGTGGACAGGTATATGCACTTGACATTGGTGTGATTGGTTCTTGCAAATGAAATTGATCTATTTCAGCATTGTTCTTTCCTTCAACTGAGAAGGAAATCCATTTCTGCAAACAGTTTTCTTCCATTTGCTTTGCTTCCCACTCCCATGCATTATCTTCGCAATAGATCACATCGCAACTCACTATAATGTTATCATCATGGGGACTATACAACTGGCTAGCTTTGGTACCTGGCTTAATTCCCAGGTAAACCATCTCCTTTGTTCTGTAATCTAATTTCTTCAGATGAGTGAGTACCTTTGCATATGCCAAGCTATCGAATACCCTCAAGTGCTCTAAATTTGGTTTTCTCCCACTTAATGCTTCATATAAAGTCAGCGCTTCCAGAGCTTTTGTGGGTACTCGATTTAGTATGTATATAGCTTGTCTTACAGCCTCAGCCCAAAATCTTAACAATAGTTGTCTGCTCTTGAGTAAGCTTCTTGCCATATTCGTAATTGTTTGGTTTCTGTGCTCAACTACTCCGTTCTATTGGGCATTGTAAGGAGCTATGAAGTACCTTCTAATTTATTTCATCTCATAGATTGATTTGAGTTCTTGTGCCAAGAATTCATCCCTATGGTTAGATCTCAATGCTTTGAGTTTGTGATCAGTCTCCTTTTCAACTAGTATCACAAATTTCTAAAACATATCTTTGGCTTCTGATTTTCTTTTGAGCATGTATACTCACATAACTCTAGAACAATCATCAATAAGAAGTAGAAAATATTTATTACCTCCATTTGAATCAGGGGTAATAGGGCCACAGAGATCAATATGAAGTAGTTCCAGAGGCTGTGTTGCTCTGTATTATGCTTTCTGAGGGAACGGAAGTCTCGTTTGTTTTGCAATAATGCATCCTTCACACACTTGAGATGGATGATTGATAGGCAGTAGTCCATCAACCGTCCCTTTTTTTGTCATCAGTTTCAAAGAACGAAAATTCACATGACCTAGATGATCATGCCACAACTATGCCGTATTGTCTACCTGGGCATCGAAGCAAGCTGGTTTGGCTTATTCTAGTTCAATCTTATACAACTAGTTTGGTGTTCGTATCACCTTCATTAGTAGTTGTCCATCGCGATCACGCAGCAACAAGTATGGTCCTCTTAGTGACACATCATAGCTTCCTCAGTCAACTAACCCAGACTTATGATGTTGTTGCATAATCGTGGTATATAGTAGACATCCATCAATAATCTTTGCTCTTCATTCTTGCTTTTGTAACAAAATTGTGCCTTTTCCTTCTATATGAACAACAGACCCATCTCCAAAGTTCACCTTGCCTCAAAAGCCCTCATTCAATTCACTGAATTTTTCCCTCTGTCCAGTCATGTGATTTGAAGCACCATTGTCAAGATACCAAAGATTGGACTTCACCATCTCTTCTCCAACTTTCAGCAGTTGTGGCTAAACATACTCTTCATTTAGCACATAAGTTATGTGCTCTTCTCCTCACAAATGGACAGCAGAAGGGCTGGCTCCTGCTTAGCCTTGGCTTGAACTAAATTTGCCTCCTCCTTCTTCCTACACCTGTAGTCAGCAACATAGTGCCCAAAATTTTGGCACTCAGAACACTTAATATGATTTCTGCATTCTGCAGCATCGTGGCCTTCTCTTCCACAGGTAAAGCACTTAATTTTTGACTTGTGTTGGTTGAAAGAGAACTCACCTCGCATTGCTTTCTCCCCACAGCTAGCAGTGAAACCACGACCTCCTCATCCAAAACCATGGCCACCTAGACCACGACCATGTCCACGTCAATTGCCAAATCCCCGGCCACCTCCTTGGCTTGAATTTGGTACGTGCCAAGATTTATTTTCAACCTTTGCTTCACTTTTCACCCGCAATGCTTGATCAGTCCTAGCCTTACACCGTTTAAGCAACCGCTCATGAGCTTTGAGAGATCCCATTGCCTCTTCTATTTTCATATTCTGAAGATTACTTGAATATAGAAGAGTTGTGACCACCGACAAAAATCTCTCGGCTAGGACATGCAAGTACTTCTCGACCACAGTAGTTTCCTTCAATGTACCTCTAAGAGATTGAATCTCATTGACCACAGTAGTTAATTTACATGTAAACTCATCGAATGACTGAGTTTCACCCATATGCAGTGCCTCATACTCCCCTCGAAGAGTTTGTAGCCGAGCCTTTGTAAGATCGAGGAGGCCGACTAGAGGAATTTTTTATAAATAATCCATATTTTATTCAAAATAACAAAAATATACCCGCATGAATATTTTTTTATAGAAATGGGCTGTAATCGCCAAACCGTTGGGTGACTGGAACTTATCGCCCAACAGCGGCGCGACAAGCAAGCATCCGCTGGCTATTGGGCGACAAGCTGCAGTCGCCAACCAGTTCGGTGACATAGCCTGTCGCCGAGCGGCTAGATGACTATAATTGCAATCGCTCGACTGTGCAGTGACTGCAAATAAGCCATAGTGTGGGTTAATCCATTTGTGATTTTCGTAGATTATGAATGGTAGATAATCTGTTGGATTCACAATAAGAGTTTGTGATCATTGTACGTTGTTGTAGTGCAAAAAATTTCGTGAATTTTTTTAAGAATGATTGAAATAACAACGATTAGTAAGTACGAAGGTAAGTGATATTGTAATGTAACCAGGAATTCGTACATGGAGGAGAATTTGTTTGTTAATGTTGTTGGATGACTTGCTACGCAAATAATTGAATACGAAAAGACAAGGAAATATGCTCATCCAATTAAAATAGACTTCATAGTATAGTTGGCAGTAACATGGCACGTAGAGTTTGATTACAGGCATAACAAAGAGCATTATGTACGATGCAACAAACCGAATTGCTCCTATGATACATATGCGCCTTTTTGAAATGAAAGTAAATTCGACATTTGGGGGAGTAGTTAGTGCAGGATAGCCCAACCTACTGCGTGGACTGAGGCCATTTTTCTTTCCTTGTGAGCTCGGCGTTGAACTCCTCAGTGGCCTCTTTTGCCTTGGCTGCCATTTTCCTCTTTTTCTCATGCTCCCTCTCGTGGGCCTCGCACTCCCTGTGCGTGCATGCCTCGAGATGAGCTTTTGTCTCCTGATGTATACACTCGGTATGCTCATCCTTGCGGCGCTCCTCCCAAATCTCGTAGGACCTTTTGACGTTCCACTCCTTAAAGTCAAGAGCCCATTGGTCATCTGGGTGGATCTCAAGATCGATCCATTTGCGATAGCCACATAGGGGTTCTGGGGACCGTAGGTAGACGGGAGAGGTTGTTAGTGCATACTTTAAAGGAGAAAATGTAGGGGGAACATAGTGCAACTAGTCCTTACCGGCTGTCGATAGCTGGTGGTGTCTTGACGACAGTCGGGATAGTTACTGGAGTAGTTTACACAACCCTAATAACGCATACCCAGGCTGAGGTAGTGCTTAGACTTGAAGAATTTGCACAGGTCCCGGCACCAACAAAAGGGTGGCGTCTCCCCCTATGTCATGATTCGAGAATAGAGAGAAGATTTGAGCTAGTGTGCAGTAAACACAGTGGTAGATGAATTGAGCAAAGGAAGGAGGTGACTAAGCAGCTTTACTCTGGAAGAAAATTAAAATAAAGAGGAATCGAAGGTAAAGGAATATTCATAAGAATTATCCACTTTGGAAAAGAAGGTGGCCAGATATAACCAATCAAAGAAGTGCCAAGGCTCAATCTTCTACTTGATAACTTTCTTTTTATTGATTTATATTTATCAAGGAAGTTCCATGAGTTAGGCAGGACCTAAGGATAGATGGAAAAGGTTATCTGGAATATTGAGTACTATTTATCGAGTGATAGAATTTGGTGACTTAGGATATGGGTTTCACATGTGATGTTTATAATGTGAACTGATTGATTTAACGAGGTTGGTAATAATGATTAATGGTTGTGATACATTCGGAGGATAAGTTATGAATTAACATGATTCTCCTTGATAAAGTTGCTTCTTGCATTAATAATTATTCTCATTCATTATGGCATGGTCGAACTCCCTTGTGTGTGCTCCCTATGTATAGAGTTGCTCTTTGATCATTGCTTCATTTATTTTGTTTAGAGTATTTGACACAAGAGCACTATGGCTTTGTTGGTTAGATGAGGGAAGTTAGTCCTTTGTTGCCAAAGGTTTGGGTTCAAATCCCATGAACTGCATCTCCAAAGTTCTCCAATTAATTTTACATTAGAGCCAATGACAAGCAGGACCCACCAGTCATAGTCTCAATTAACCCCAAAATCTAGCAAGAATAAGATACCAGGGAATATTCTTGTGTTTGTGAATTTCCATTCCGTTTGATCTCCCTATTTCTCGTTCTCCATCGTCCGAACTTCAAATATAGTGATTCAAGTTTGTAAATTCATATAAAATCCTAAAATTTCTTCTAGAATATATTATATATTTTTGTGATTTTATTTGAATTTATTTATTTATTTATTTATTTATTTGTGTTTTCTCGTTATGTGCGTAGAACCCGATGTTGTCTAAAACCTTCCCAACCAGCAAGAAGAGACCCCAGCCGCTGAAGGCAAATCTTCCTTGAACATATTGATTCAGATTTTTATCAAAGTTAGTTACTATTTTAAATTTACATGCATTGCTATTTCATATAAAATGATAATGTGTTTTAAGGTCATTAGTTATACCAACATTGTTATACCCTCATTTGATGTTGAAATCCTTATACCTTTGTCATCTTGGGATTCCCTTGTCTCAGTATTGAGATTATAAGGTGGGGAAAATCTTAGCAAGTGTAGCCTCATTTAGAGAGATGCATTGTAAAAGTCTTGTGATGATCACTTAGTCGCATGCCAAAGGGAGTGTGTTATGGCCAACAACATAAGTTGATTATCTCTTATGAGTAAAGTTGCACAACATCTACAGAGTGTAAAACTATTCGAATAGCTGTGCCCACAGTCAAAGATGGCCATTGTGCGCTTTCACATGGTAGATCTTTGGTTTTGGTTTCAAAGTAAAATCTTTTGGGAACTCAAGAGTGGATAGAACTCTCTAATGTGTGTCCTCATGGATAGAGCTAATGTGGGTGGATAGAACCCATATTCTTCAACCTTGATGGATAGAGCCTTAATACTAGTGTTTGTGGCTAGAACCTTTACTAGAAATTATCTAGTTTCATTTATTACAATTACTTTGTTAAATTGATGCTTTGAAAATCTATAATGGTAATTGAAATAAAATGCTAGTTTGTGCAAAAGAACCATATTATCCTTCATTTGTTAAGCCTTGCATATAATTGTATTTTCCCCAAGACTTACGAAGTACTCCATGTACTCACCTTGTAATCTACAAATCATCTCAGAGAAGTATGAAGACACGGAAGGAGACTATGACTACTTCACGTGTGGCTTCATCAAAGGCTTTCAAGTGGTTTAGGTTGCAATTCTCCAGTCAATTGCGTGTGATGAATTGATTGGGTATCTTCATATTTTATTTCTTTTGCTTCTGCTACATTTTCTAAGTATAATAGGTCTTGTAATCTCAGTTGTAATAAGTGGCTATAAGGCCGGTACTCTTTATTATTGATATAAATTGTCTATGATTATGTAATCATCACTATTTGACTATATGCACTCTCTTTGATCTGAGACTAGTGCAGTAATACACAAAAGGTTCATATTCGGAAATCCAATCTCGATAGGTCATACCTCGCTGGTGGACACCCTTGTGCACCCTCCACTCCTCTCTTCCCACGACCACATCTACTGTTCCCTCCACCACGGTACCACTACTGCTCCCTATATCTAGGGATGGCAATGGGGACATTCCTCACTGGGGAGTGCTAGAATGCCCCTGTCCTCAATTCATTCCCTATTCCCCATCCCTACCCTCGATTACATGCCTAAGAAAGGATTCCTCCCATTCCCAATCCTCGGTGGGGAATGGGGCCCCAATAAGGACCCATTCCCCAATAATGAGTGGCCACTTGTAGTGTACAAATAATTACAATCAATAATAATATGACAACTACATCAATAAAAAATGCATGACTTCACCACAATAAATGTACAAATAGGCGCATCACATAATTCAAACAAGTATTTATGTCTAAATTTAGGATTTATAAGCTATTAATAAGGTATCATATGATATACATGGCATGGTATACATTGATTCGAGTCCCCAACAGGGAACTGGTATGGAGGTAGGGGAATGTTTCTATCCCTGCCATCCACGTTGTTAGACAAATGATACCGTTGGCATCTCAACCAACTTGACCGAGTCCTATGGATTGATCCTTATCGTTTATTGTAATGTATATAGTGCTATAACCTTTGTGACCTATTCTAGCGCCTGTGCTAGTGGGCACATGTGATGTAATCTCTCTCTCTCTTCCCTCTCATGTAACCTGCATAAATACCGATACTGATGAATGGAAGAGGTGTGCTGAGTTTGCACAATTTATCTTAGTATTAGAGCATACTCTTCGATCCCCATCTTCCACTCTCTACTCCCATTCCCCATTAACACCATGAGCGACACCTCCTTCGCAGTCAACGACGGCACTGTGCTGACAACCCAAAACAACACCATGCTGGATCTAGTAGGGTCATGCGCTCGTACACCAAGTTTGCATCCATTAACATAGTCAATATCAAGAGTCTGATCACTTTACTCTTCATGTGGCTAAGAACAACTACCGGAAGTGGCGGCACTTCATGTACATGGTGCTTGGGCACTTCGAGGTGTTCCAGATCATGGTGTTGCTGCTCCCTATGTAGGTCCCCTTTCTGACTTTTGTGCAGGCACGCTTTTGCCTAATGCTAGAGGAGACTAGCCTCAACAATAAGGACCACGTTGAATCCTCTTCTGCCCTTATCATCAATGGAGACACCTCATCCGCTGGCACCAACCACAGTGACCATGGCAATTGAGCCCAGGGTGGCTACAATGGTAGTAGCAACCAGACTAGTGGCAGCAGTATGCCCAACAATAACACCAACGCTTGTGGATGTGGCAAGGGGGCCGTGGCCATGGACATAATGGTGGCCGTGGTGACAACAACAACAATGGTGGGCGCGGCACCATGACTCCTCAACAGTAACCCTGGATGGGGTTCTTTGCACCGTGGGGCGCACCTTGGCCCACTTAGCGGCACGGTGCGTGGAATGCGCTCACTACTCCTGGCATCCTAGGCCCTCATCTAGGAGCGCCCACTCAGGCATTACTATTAATGTTCTCCCACTCGCCCGACATGCCTCCAACATCACAGCCTCCAACCACGCCATTCTCCTGGGACTAGAACATGATATTAAACAATGCCTTTAGCAACTCCTCACTACAACACCCAAACAGCAGCCTTGACTGGTACATGGACTCTAGGGCATCTTCACACATCACCAGTGATAGTGGGACACTCTCTAAGTCTTACTCTAATTCAAATCTTAACTCTTCAAATCAAATCGTTGTAGGCAATGGGTCCATTCTTCCTGTCACAGGCATTGGCTCCACCTCCCTACATAATTCTAGTTGTCCCTTTCATCTTACCAATGTCTTAATTTCTCCATCTATTGTGAAGAACCTTCTTTCTGTGCGCTGTTTTACCCATGATAATTCTTACTCAATTGAATTTGATCCATGCGGTTTCTCTGTGAAGGATCTAGCCACCAAGAGAATTCTCATGAGGTCCAATAGTGTGGGTGATCTTTATCTCTTCTTTAGCGGTGCAAGACATGCTATCTTCAACATGGCAGGCATAGAGGACTTGTGGCATCATCGTCTTGGCCATTTAAGCCAATCCTCCCATTTGTGTTTATCCTTTAATTTTGGCACTCCCTGTCATAAAAATAATCACATGCCCTCTGTGCGCGAAGCTTGTCAGCTTGGTTGACAACCTCAACTACCCTTTAGTTCTTCTTTGTCATTTACAAACATGCCCTTTCAAGTGCTTCATTGCGATTTATGGACATCGCCACATTCTAGATTTTTGGTTTTAAATATTATCTCACTGTACTTGATGATTTCTCACACTACTCGTTGTCATTTTCTTTACGCCATAAGTCCGATGTCTGCCTTACTTTCCAGTGCTTTTGTTCTTAATCAGTTTCATCTTGTGATTCAGTCTGTTCAATATGACAATGGAGGGAATTCATCAATTTGAACTTGCGTGCTTTCATTTTCACTTGAGGCATTTCTTATCACCTAACCTGCCCACACACCTCATAGCAATATGGTAAAGTCGAATGCATGATCTGCTCCACCAGTGATGTCCTATGCACCCTTATTTTTCAAGCACATATGCCCCCTCAATTTTGGGGGGAGGCCTTGCACACCGCCACACATTTACTTAACCATAGACCCTGTTCCAGTCTACAATTTCAAACACCTTATTATGTTCTTTTTGGCCATCATCCTTCTTACGATCATTTACGGGTCTTATGATCATTTACGGGTCTTTTATGACCAATTCCACCTCATTGCTATGTACTATTATATGTAGTCTTCAGTGTGAGTTTTCAATGAGCGATCTTGGGTCCCTCTCTCATTTTTTAGGGATCAATGACGTCACATACAACAACACTAGTATTTTCCTCTCCTAGAAGCAGTATATGTTTGATATTCTTGAGAGAGCCACCATGACTTTGAAATCCTCTATCCACTCCCATAGATACTCGCTCCAAACTATTAGGCCAAGGAGGCAATCCTTTCCTAGACCCTCCTCTCTACCATATCCTAGCCGAAGCCCTTCAATACCTCACCTTAACACATCCTGACATCTCGTATGTGGTTCAACAAATTTGTCTTTTCATGCATGCTCCTCCAGATCATCACCTTCAGTTGGTGAAGTGTGTCCTGCGATACATCAAAGGGATTACCCACTTTGAATTACAACTCTACAAATCCTCTGGCACGATCTAATTGCCTACTCATATGCGAACTAGGCAAGGTGCCCTGATACCTGCAAATCTACCTCTAATTTTTTGCATCTTGTTGGGAGATAATCTCATGTCATGGTCATCGAAGCAGCAACAAACAGTCTCCAGATCCAGTATGGAAGCCGAGTATAGGGCGGTGGCCAATTCAATGCCAGGTCATGCTGGCTTCGCCAATTCCTTCATGAGCTCCATCATCCACCCACACATGGTATGATTGTATATTGTGACAATGTCAATACCATGTATTTGTCTACTAATCTCATGCAGCATCAACAGACAAAACACTTGGTGAGGTGTGGGTTCTTCATGTACCGTCGATGTCCCAATATGTTGATATCTTTACAAAGGGGCTCCCGTCTATTGTGTTCTATGACTTTTGGGATAGCTTGCATGTTCGGGAGAACCACATTCAATCTACAGGGGGCTGTTAGACAAATGACACCATTGGTGTCTCAACCAACTGGACCGAGTCCTATGGATCAATCCTTATCATTTATTGCAACGTATATAGTGTTGTAACCTTCGTGACCTATTCTACCGCCTGTACTAGTGGGCACGTGTGATGCAATCTCTGTCTCTCTCTTTTCCTCTCATGTGACCTATATAAATACCGATACTGATGAATGGAAGTGGCGTGTCGAGTTTACACAATTTATCTCACGTCAGGGAATGAATTTGCCTGCTACCTATCCCCACGAGGAAAAATTTCCCCATACCCTTCCCTTAGAAGAGGATTTCCCACCGGGGAACAAGGAATGGGGCCCCGTTGTCATCCCTACTTCCTTCCTTTTCAAATCTGGCACTGGTGACCACCGTAGCTCAGATGTGTTGGCAACCATGGCTCCACCAAAACCCTGCTGCATCTTTCTCCCTCCTTCAATCGTCATGTATCACTACTCTAGCCTCAGCCCTACTTGCCGATAGTGCTACTACTCACCTCCAACACCACACGACTATGTGGCACAACTCTGGTGGAAGGCGGTTAGTGAAGGCTGCGATGTGGAGGTGGATGGACGTGACAAGGGGGTGCGTGCAACTATTTTCCTCTGTGTACCGCCTCTCGCGAATAGCTAAAATTCAAATATTTAAGCCATAACCTATAAGCCATCAGCATAAAAGAACCCACCTATAATCTATACGTGTTTAGTCATGAGAACAAGAAAAGATCACAATTCATGCAGCCACTATCACATCATCTGAATCAATTCTCCAAAACGGCACCCTAACAGAAGCAGTCGCACCCCCAATATTTTATACATCTGCTCTCACTCCGTTCAGTGGTGCCTGCAGCCCCTTCATTAGTCCTCAACCGCGCGTCCTACTCCAAAACGGCACCGCAATCCATACCAATATAGCCACCGCTCACGATTCTGATTAACCATAAAACAACTGGTCCAATTAGACTAGGACCTTTTTATCTCAATCAAGCTTTCGACCTATTATTATTCAAGGGACTCGAAATCCTTCCATAACACGGGTTTTTCATTTGTCATATGTCGTAGCCTCCGAGCCGCACCGACGTAGCTCTAACATGCATCATCCATTGCATGTCGTAGCCTCTAGACCATACATCCGTAGCTCTAACATGCATCTTCCATCTCTGATGTCCATGTACCCCAAGCATAAGCCCCACCATCTCGTGACTTCCTTGATTGTCTAAACCTCGGATCTCTCATCCTAGTCTCGGTCCACCTTATCACTGGGTATTATCGCCTCCATGCTCAACCTGCACATGCAAAGACCAAACCAACATTTTTTCCGGCACAAGTTCTTCCCAACTTGACTGATATTAGTCCACACACACTACACGCCTCACATAACGTTGATAAGCAATATTGTCAATTATTCATAATCATAAATTAACCATTGTCAATTATTCATCACCAAAATATCCTAGATTTAACCACATGGTCTAACAATTGACCATACAAACATGTATTAAATGACATATTATAACTGTCTATGTACTTTTTTTAGTATTAAACAAGAGGTACATTTAGGAAATATTGCAATAATTGTGTTTGGACTCACTTACATGGTGGGATGACATTCCCCGAATACTTAGGTGGTTATCGGTTCGGCTGAAAAGCTCGTGGCTTATGGCTGAAAACACTGTAGCTGGCTGAAAAAAGCACTGTAGCTGACAGAGACTTATTTAGCATAATTAAATTTAAAAAAATTTAAAAATAAAAAAAATATGTTAGCCCATTACGTATAATACAAACAAATACGGGAAAAAAAAGAACCGGCAAAAAAACTCAACAAAAAGTCAAAAGTTCAGAAAAAGACGAAACTTATGAATAGTGAAAAATAAGCCAGAAGCCGAAGCCGAGTTGATCAGACTCTTATATTGTGGGACAGAGGATTAACCTCTAGCAGGACCTAAGTGCACTAAAGTTAATTGCCGTTTCAATTTCTCCCGCTGTAGAGGATATGGTAACTTGGCGTAGAGGGCTTGATTTCTATCAATAACTGATAAACCTGAGAAAGGGTTGATTTGTACTTGAATATTTCCCGCATTTTTCTCCATTATTTTCCTTCCTACTTCTATTTTACAGTTTGTGCCAATATTTCTCTTTGACATCCTTTAGCTAGAGTACAGACATAGTAGATGCGGCAAAAAAGATAGAAATACTGAAGCCATGTAATGGCAGGCCTTGTAATGTGGCGATATCAGGAGTATGTGTGTATACCAAATCCAATACATTATTGTACGCACAAATCATACATGCCACTGTCTAACCGACCTGACCACAATTGATATTACACGGTAACTATTCATAACCAAACAACAGCTTAAGCACCCTGGCAAAGAAGCAACAACGCCCCCGCAGCAATAGGAGCCCAGGCTGTTTCGGCTACATCAGAATGCAGGCTATAGAGAACATTTTGTAACACTCTGATAACTTCACAGAGTTTTGGGCCATTTTCAGCCATAGAGTCAAAAATCTTTCTTGCTTCTGCGCATCTTCCGTTCTTGCAAAGATAGTCTACCAGCGAGGTATAAGTAACAGCATTTGGTTTGAGAATCTAGATATCTCCCTCATTTACAGTCAAGCAAGTTATGTCGTATCAGTAAATGACACGTCCATCTTGCTTTAAGAATCTAGATAGCTCCCACATTTCACTCCAATACTCCAGCACGATGCCTTAGGAACTTGAACTAAAGGTTCCACTTCTTGCATTCGTCAAGGATTTTCTTCCGGACAGCTTCAGTCGGCTTACCATCACGAGCAGTAAGCTCTGATCTCACCTTCTCAGTTGATGTTGCAGCAGCCATCATGGTCTATACACAGTTCATCTGCGTCCTTGGGTCCACTTTCTCGTACAGGGAAAGGCGCCTTGTATTGTTCTCGATTGCATTGGACGGACAGGAAATCTGACATGTATAGGAATAAGTTGTAAGATACTACTAGCTCCTCTGCAATTCCAACCAAATATTACTAAAAGACATTATGCACAACCAGACAATAAAAAAGAGTATGATATTTGCACTTTGCTTATGGAGAATATGCTCGTACCATAACTAAGTACTGCTCCAGGCTATATTATCAAGCACAAAACCGTTGCTTGGAAATGATTCAACAATTGCTCGCTTCCGAAAGGAAATTATACTTTTCAGGTAGTGCCTTCACATGTTTCTGATATGTCCGATTTGAGAAAATTGATATTAGCAAGGAAGCAGTGGATGCTTCGAGTGAGAAGTTCTTCTCGTCAATTTTGGAGAGGTAAGCCCCAGCCCTGCATACATCACCTCTCCGCAATAACCTCCTAACTATAGCATTCAGCATACGTGAGTTTGGTGCACAGCCACTCTTCTCCATTCCTAAAAACAGATCATCCGATTCTTCTAGCAACCCTTCTTCTATGAGATTTCCTATCACCAAGCTGTAGGTCACAACATCCGGCACTAAACCATTCAATGAGATAGCAACAAACAAATCCATGGCTTCATCCTTTCTGCCACCTTTGAACAATGCATCCATCATAATATTAAATGTCCTAACCTCAAGTTGAATATTCATGGAACATAAGTTCTGAAACATTCTGAATGCATCATTAACATAATTGTTTCGACAAAGCCCTGCTAGAATTATGTTGTACGTGCAAATGTCCAATGGTGTTCCACTTTTGATCATCTCGAGATAGAGCTCCTTAGCAGCAGCTGTTCTCCCAGTCTTAAATAAACCATCCAGCATTATGCTATAAGTGATAGCACCAGGATTAATTCCCTTGCCCAACATTTCTTTGAAAAGAGCTGATGCATCCTCTGTCCTACCATCTTTACAGTAGCCATCAAGCAAAGTATTATAGGTAATTGCATCAGGTTTCAAGCCAATCAAGACCATGCCATCAAGTAATTTCATCGCTTCATCCATCTTACCATCTAAGCAGTATCCATCTATCATTATACTATATGAAACAACAGTAGGCATCACACCTACATGTACCATCAAGTCAAAAATATTTTTGGCTTCCATAAGCCTTCCATCCTTGCATAGATTTCCCATTATTGTGTTGAAGAACACGGCATTGGGATGGATGCCCCTATTCATCATTTCAAAAGTTAATTCCTCAGCCTTCTCCCATTTGTCAGAGGTACAGAGACCATTAATTAGGGTGCTAAAAACTATGATATTAGGAGTTAATCCTTCATCAATCATCCGATTAAATTGAAACATAGCATCATCCACTCTGCCTACCCTGCAAAGTCCATCTATTACCGTTCCATAGGTGACTACACCAGGGCTCAATCCTTGCTGCCGCATTTTGTGAAATATAAGCATTGCCTCATCAACCATTTCATATTTGGCATATGCACATATCAATATGCTGAAGATATGATGATCAAGTGGAATACCATTCTGTGCCATCAAATCTAGGAGAGCATGCATATCAACAAGCACTCCTTCAGTAACATACCCATGAAGCAGAATGCCATAGGTAGTAACATCAGGTTTCGGGCCCTTTTCGACCATAGAGTCAAAAATCTTTCTTGCTTCTGTGCATCTTCCGATCTTGCAAAGATAGTCCATCAGCAAGTTATAAGTAACAGCATCTGGTTCAGGACCATCTCTAGACATTTTCTTGACAATTCTAACCGCCTCTGCTAACTGTCCTGAAGAGCAATATCCATGCACAAGACTATTATATGTGGTGCAGTTCGGCATAACACCATCTTTAATCATCCTGTTAAGGAACATCTCGGCCTTGTCCATTGCCTGAGCTTTGCACATGCCATCAATGATTGAGCTGTAAGTCACAACATCTGGTGAAATCCCCCGATCCAGCATTTCATGAAATAGGCTGTAAGCTTTGTCCACCTCACCCTCTTTAGAATAGCCACTGATGACGGTGTTATACGATACCACATTAGGTGGGCAGCCGCTACCATCTTGAACCATCATGTGGATTAGTTCGAGTGCCTCTTGACATCTCTTCTCATCGCAGAGCCCCTTGAGAAGAGTGCTGTAGGAGACGACATCGGGCGTGCAGCCGAGCTTGGGCATTTTACGAACCAGTATGTCCATGGCCTCGCCCGTCCTCTTCTTGGCAGAGAGGCCCTTGAGAAGTTGATTGATGACGATGGCGTTCACCCTGCATCCCGACTTAATGACGTGGCCGAAGGCGGCGAAACCGAGGTCCAGGCGGCCCGCGCGGCAGCAACAGCCGATGAGGATGCCGTAGGTGCATATGTTGGGTGGCACCTTGTTGGCGCCGGCTCGGGCCATGCGGTTGAAGAGGGAGACGGCGAGCGTGAGGCCATAGGACACGCTGGAGGAGAAGGAGGCCGGGGCGCGAGAGACGGCGGTGAGGAGGAGGTTGAAGGCGTAGACCGACGCGGGCCTGGCTTGCGGGAGCAATTCGTCGAATAGCTGGAGTGCGTCGCCGGGGCCGAGGCTTCCCGAGCGGGCGCGGTCCCCGATGATCTGCTCCAGCTCCGAGCATGGGTGGCGGCCGGGGCGCAGCCATCGGGACATGTCCGGCGCGGCGGAGAGCCCGCGGGACACGGCCGGAGTCCCACACGGGGTTTAACACTTTCAGCAGTGGGAGCTGCAGCTCCTCGCGGCAGAGGAGGGTTCCGCCTCTGCCAGGGCAGGGAGATGAACCCTAATGGCGCAGGAGGCTTCGACCGGTCGCCATGGAATGCATCCCTTGATCGGGATAGGAGACGAATCGAACAGAATGCATCCCGTCGATAGGTGGGTGGAGATGACTACGAGGGGTGAAACGGGACGAGGGAGGGAGAGGGGGTAGTGAAGGACTCTGAGGCTAACAAGGGGAAAACACATAAAAAAAACTTGGTGCGCGAATACAGCCCGTAATTTTGCTAGCGCGATGGTACACCTGATACCAGTGTTTACATTCCCTTCTGTTTCTAGCTTTAATGTAAAAAAAATTAAAAGTTAATATAAATATCTAGTTTCTAAAGTACCTTTTCTATTTCTCCTGCTCTCATCTTACTTTGAGAATAAAGCAGGAGTCACAAAAGTATCACGTATCTTACTTCTCTCACCCCTATCTCGCATACGGATTTCTTCCTCACTTTTCTTACTGTATGCTCCCTCTTTATAAAAGCCACTATTATTTTTTTTTCAGCCAAAAGTTATCAGCCGCAGCCAATATAAACACCTCCATAAGCTTAGTTTCCCTCCCTAATCTTGCTAAAATTGTATATCAACAAATCCATAAAGAGTTTGAATTCATGTGTCATGGTAGAGTATATAAGACAACCAATCTTAAGTTAGAGAGCAAAGGCATATGAACATACAAAGAGGCATGGAGCGAACAGGCGCGCTCATGAAAAGCCCCAAAAATTCAAACCAGAATTTTCTTAATTTTTGCTGCATTTTTTTGAGTGTTTTCTGGAAACTTTCCTTTTTGGGAAAGTTCCCCTCGCTGCCGCTTTCCTTTTTCGGCTGGGCGCCTCCCCTCTCCGCTGGCGCCCCGCCTTTTTCCGCCTTCCTCCTTCCCCGGCGCTCGCGCCTCTCCCCGCCAGCGCCTTCCTCCCCGCCTCCCTCTCCATCCGCCTCCTTTCCTCTGCGGCGCCGCCCCGCTCCCTTCTCCCGTTGGCGCCTTCCCCGTTCCCCGCCTCCTCCCTCACGCACGCATGCGTGCTGCGCCCGCTCCCTGCTCCGCCCCTGCTCATCTCCGCGCCGCCCCGGGATCGCCTCGCGCCCGCGCCGCCCCGACCGCCAGGTCCGAGTGCGTGGACGCCCTCGCGCCACGTCGCCACGTCTGCCCCGGCCCCACCTGCCAGTGGTCGCCTTCTCCCTCTCCCACGCGCGGACGCCATCGCCCATGCCGCAGCTCCACCCGCTCCCGTCGCATCGCCATCACTTTGTGCAGGGCCGTGCGTCACCCCTGCGCAGAGGAGACCCTCCACCAGCTCCCGTCCATGCCTGTCGACCCCGGAGCACCGCCGTTGCCTTCTCCCCTAAGGCTCCGCTCTTCCTCCGCTCGGGTATAAAAACCCCCTCTCGGCTCCCTCTCATTTCTTTACTTCCCGAGTCTCCCTTCCACCCGCAAACACCTCCCACCACTCCAGAGCACCTCCCTGAGCCGCCAATTGAAGCCCCGCCGCCCAGAACTCCGCCATTGCCGCCCTGTGAGCCGGCGACGCCCCGAAGCTGATCTCCCACTCTCCTCCTCCATTCTTCAATTCTTCCTCCCCAGAGCATCTCCACGGTGTGCTAATCCTGTTGGTGGGCTCCTTTGGACAGGTGACCGCCCGTGGAGCGCTAACGCCGAAGCTCCCCGTCGGCCGCATCACCCTCTCCGTGGCCAGCGCGCTCCGAAACTCCTCAGCTCCCATCTCCGCCACCAATGTGAGCCCCGAGACCCCCTGTTGGTGTAGTCACCGCCGATTGAACTCTCTCGTCGTCGGTGACCCCCTTCGCCACCATATAGCCGAACCACTCCCTTCCCTCTCCCGCCCTCCCTTTTGATCTCCTCCTATTCCAAAGCCCTAAAATGGATCCCCCTCGCTCCCCTCTCTCTCCTGGTGCCTTTGATCGCCGGCGACGTCCCTCCCCGCACCCGGACCGCCGCCGCCGCCGTACCTCTGCTCGGGCGCACTGTAGCGGCCGGAGGAGGAAGACGACTCCTCCCCCGCGACGTGGCCTCCTCCCCGCCGTCCATCTCTCCCCTCGCCATATAACAGAGGCCGCCCGATTTTCCCCGTACCGCTTCGTCCGCTCACTCAGTTCCCTGTCGTCCGATCTCCCCGCTTCCCCATCTCGTCCGTTCGCCCCGCCTCATTCCGCTGCCGTTCCCCCGGGCCACGCGGCGGACATCCGAGCCGCGCGGGCGACGTTAGCGTGGGCCGCTCCCCTCGGCCCCCTCTCTCCCCGCGCGTACGCGCGCGCGTCGGGCCGCTCGGCCGAGCGGGCCGAAACCGTGAGCCGGGCCGCACTGTAGCAAAGCGGCCGGGCCGCACTGTTCACCCGATTTTTTTTCCCGAGTTTTCCAATTTCCAAAATTCCAGAAAATCCAAATAAATCCTAGAAAATCACAGAAAATCCCAAAAATTCCCAAATTTCACCACTTTGCTCCAAAGAATATTCTGGACCCACTGGTGACCTCCATTTCCACAGAATCATCCCAAATAAATTCCTAAAATTCCTCATTTGGAGATTTATGCATTTACTCCTTTTTAAATAGTTTATTTTCCCTCGCTTGATTAGTCTCAAGCTGGATTTAATTTGTTTTGTATGTTTGCGCTAGTGTCGGAGTCTCCGAAAGTTCAAGTGCAGTCACAGGAGCCAGGAGGTTCTTCGTTCGAGCTAGCGGAAATCATTCGGATTGACGGCAAGTCCCAAATCCTTTGATCATATTGCAACCCATGATGTTTATTTATGTTAATATGCTATTTGCATTATGCTAATTGTGAAATGTTAATTTGAAATAAAATAAAATGTTTAGAATGACTTGTTATGTAGTTAATCCTACCACCGTTAAATGCCCTGTTAAATTTGTTGCCATGCCTTTGCAACCCTAGAAATAATTATCTGTTAATCTAGATAAATTGTAGGGTATTATTATCATGCAAAGTCTTACACTGATAAGGCTGTGGCAGGGGGCCAATAGGATTTGCAAACCCGACTCTAGGGTAGGGTGGTATGGGACACCGTGCCCTAGAGCGGAGAGTGCCTGTGGGCACGAGGTAGGGTAAGGGGGTTTGTGGTGCGCCGCAAGACGGTTTTCGCCCACCTCTTACCCTAGGATTGAGGTTAGGGTAAGGGGGTTTGTGGTGCGCCGCAAGACGGTTTTCGCCCACCTCTTACCCTAGGATTGAGGTTAGGGTAAGGCGGGGTTGTGGTGCGCCACAAGACGGTTTTCGCCCACCGCTTACCCTAGGTTGGGTCGCGGGCCTGGTAAGGTTGCGGACCATGTGAAAATATAAGGACTGAAACCCTTACGCTGAGCAAATGTCATAGCAATCGCTCAACCACAGGAGTTGACTTGTCAACCCTGGTTTAGTACCTGCTCAACTTAAGTGAAACCCCGCTTTGGGAGTCGGACTAAGACAACGATAGGTCTCCACAACTCGGGTCCGGCGTTCCGCGAGGGCCAGCGGATACCCGAGGATGTGCGGGTTTCCTCACCTATCGGGTGGAGTGTATACCAAGGGTTGAGCAGCGAAACGACCTGGCTTTCTTAACTCTTTAGCGGGAGTTAAGGGATCGTGTGGGTAAAGCTGAGCAAACTCTGCAGAGTCAAATAAATGGTATTCGAATACGCCGTGCTCCCGGTTATTGGAGCTGTGTCACTTGGGTGATTTCAGCCGCGAAGCTTAAGTAGTTTTGTACATGCTTTAACTTGATTAGTTGGTTAATGAACTCTTAATGAACAAAACCCCTGAGATCTTAAGAAGTAGTTTTGGGGCCATTTTGTAAAATATTTGCAAATAAAACTGCATCCACCAAATGTAATAAACCAAGTATACTCCCTTCCTTTGATGTTCCGTGCATGTAGTAAGTTAGGGTCCCTTTGGGACTTGCTGAGCCGGTTGTTTGGCTCACGGCTTGCTTAATCTATTCTTTAGAGGATCAAGACGAAGGTGGAAGTCTCCCCGTTGAGGAAGTCCCGGAGGATCTCTTCTTCGACGAGGATCCGTGGCTTTAGGTCTTCACCGCGCTCAAGCGGATTCTGGAAGTCTTTTGTAATGTAATTATACTTTGGGCTTGCACGCCCCGCTGTCAAAACTGGATGTTAATCCTTATGTCAAATATATGCTGGACTTTTGTTGTAAGCATGCAATGGTATACTCTTGCGCGACATTCCATAACTGTTCATGCGTGAATAGTTGCGGGGTGCCGTGTCCGTACGCGCCCCTGGAAACGGGGGCGTTACAAGAAGTGGTATCAGAGCAGGCTCTTTGACCGTAGGTTGAGACCTAAGGCAAACTAGGAAGCGATTTTATCGCAAAACTTAATTTAAGCCATAAAAAGGGTTTACGAAAAATATAAGTATTATTGCTGTCTTCTTCCTCTCTTATTGCTACCTTATCTATCTTAGTTTACTTCGGCTTAAGTTTTACTTTCGCAAAATGTTTACTGCTTTACTTATCTAACTTCAAAATTTCGTTCCTCGGTAGTTGGAGGAGTAGCGATTGTTCGCTAGATTAGACTGACCCTGAGTGGTAGTGGTGTTTCTTTGTAATGTAAAGCAGGTGTATTCATGAACCCTAAGTGGTTTGTGTACCACTTGCATAATATACATTTATGTTCATTATCTTGTATGTTGTTTGCTTAATTATCGGTAATCCCCCTGTGTTCAAAGCCTTCTCCTGTCCCCTTTCGCTCTCGTTCTTACCTCTTTCGCCCTATACTTACCTTGAAATTCAATGTCTTACTTACCTATTCTTGATTGCCAAAGCCGCTGCAAAGTTGACTTCAAGTTCCCAACTGACAGATGGATCCGGTAGAGCAGAGTGGTCAGACCAATAGGCAGGGTGCACCTGCCACAGATCAAGCGACACTCGCCAATGTGATAGCAATGTTAGAACAGAATCGATATCAAGGAGAGCAGAATATCTTGAAAGTGCTAGATCAGCAAGCTCAGCTTCTCGAACAGATTGCAACCCGATCCCCCAGTTTTCTTAGTGGGAGTAATGCTCCTCGGGATGGTTCTCCAATTTCCACCCGATGGACGGATTTTCTGAAGACACGTCCACCGGTCTTCTCCACCTCCGCTGACCCCATGGTAGCTGAGGATTGGCTTGTGGACGTGGAGAGAAAGCTTCAAACAGCACAATGCGATGACAAAGAGAAGGTGTTATACGCATCCCACCAGTTGCAGGGTGCTGCAGCTACGTGGTGGATCAACTACCAACGTACCCTACAGAACAGAGAAATTAGTTGGGAAGACTTTTCAAAGGCCTTCTGCAAGGCTCATATACCAGATGGCATCATGGAAGCTAAGCGTCGAGAATTTTTAACGCTTAAGCAAGGAGGACGTACAGTCATGGAGTATCTACATCAGTTCAACCATCTTTCCAGATTCGCCCCAGAGGATGTTGACAATGAAGAAAAGAAGATGAGTAAATTCCGAGTAGGACTACAACAGTCTTTGAAATTTCATATCTCAGCTATGAAGTTCAAAGACCTGCATGAAATGGTAGATAGTCTCATTAACTCCGAAGAGGCACGAGGTGAAATGGAAGATTACAGGAAACGTAAGGCAGTGCACAAATCTCAGTCTTCTTCGCACATTGCTCAGCGGAGTAAGACCTCGGGATCATCCTCATTTCGATCCCAATTCTCCCGACAGTATGTGAAGCTACCGAAGACTCAGTCCGGACAGTCTCAGCAATACAACTCTCCTTTACCTTCGGCTGTCAAATGCCCCACCTGCGGGGGGAAGCATCTTGCTAGCAGCTGTCCGCGAAGGACAGATGCTTGTTTCCATTGTGGAGAGGTTGGACACTATAGAGATCAATGTCCCAGAAGAAGTTTGCCCTCAGCTGCTGCAAAACTCGAATTCCAAAATCAGCAGCAGCAGGAGACGAAGTCACAGTCAGGCTCTAGCACTCCCAAGGGAGGTTATCTGCAGATCAAGGCAGACAGACCTCAATCACCCGCAGGAACAGCAAACTTCACATCAGCAGGCAGAGGTAGAGGCCGCACCAGATCCACTAGAACTCCTGCATTCAGATCTTTCTGAGATGAATGGCATGTTAACGAAGGGTGGAAAACGATATTTCATGACATTGATTGATGATGCAACTAGGTTCTGTTATGTGTATTTATTGAAAACGAAAGACGAGGCTTTAGACTATTTTAGAATCTATAAGGCAGAAGTTGAAAACCAATTAAATAGAAAGATAAAAAGACTTAGGCCAGATCATGGTGGAGAGTATTTCTCAAACGAATTTGACTTATTTTGTGAGGAACATGACATTATACATGAGAGGACGCCTCCTTATTCCCCCGAGTCAAATGGGATTGCCGAAAGGAAAAATCGCACGCTGACTGACTTGGTGAATGCCATGTTAGACACTGCAGGCTTACCTAAGGCATGGTGGGGGGAGGCTTTGCTAACATCTAATCATGTATTAAATAGAGTTCCTAACAGAAATAAGGACAAAACACCATACGAGGTATGGATTGGAAGAAAACCATCACTTTCTTACTTGCGTACATAGGGGTGCTTGGCGAAAGTTAATGTGCTAATAACTAAGAAACGCAAGCTTGGACCTAAGACTGTGGACTGTGTCTTTCTGGGATATGCTAATCATAGCATTGCCTATAGATTTTTGATAGTTAAAACTGAGGTACCTGACATGCATGTTGGTACAATTATGGAGTCTTGAGATGCAACGTTCTTTGAGAATATTTTTCCAATGAAGGATACACATAACACTACTAGTCAACCTTCTGAAATAATTCCCAGTTCAATCACACCACCTGAACCTTTTGAACATACACATGAACTTGTCAATGAGGAGGATGACAGTGGAGCTTCTAGAAGGAGCAAGAGACAAAGGATATCCAAATCCTTTGATGATGATTTCACTGTGTACCTTGTGGACGACACTCCCAAGTCTATTTCAGAAGCGTATGCATCTACTGATGCAGACTATTGGAAGGAGGCTGTCCGTAGTGAAATGGATTCCATTATCGCTAATGGCACCTGGGAGCTGACAGATAGACCTTATGGGTGCAAACCTGTAGGGTGCAAGTGGGTGTTCAAAAAGAAGCTTAGGCCTGATGGTACCATTGAAAAGTACAAGGCTCGGCTTGTTGCCAAGGGCTATACTCAGAAAGAAGGCGAAGATTTCTTTGACACTTACTCACCTGTTGCTAGACTGACCACAATTCGAGTACTACTTGCTTTGGCTGCCTCACATGGTCTTCTCGTTCATCAAATGGACGTTAAGACAGCTTTTCTTAACGGGGAGCTGGATGAGGAAATTTACATGGAACAGCCTAATGGATTTGTAGTAGAAGGTCAAGAAGGCAAGGTGTTAAAACTGTTGAAATCTTTGTATGGTCTGAAACAAGCCCCTAAGCAGTGGCATGAGAAGTTCGATAGAACACTGACATCTGCAGGCTTTGCTGTCAATGAGGCAGATAAATGTGTATACTATCGCTATGGTGGGGGTGAGGGAGTTATTCTATGCTTGTATGTGGATGACATCCTGATTTTTGGGACAAACATCAATGTGATAAATGAGGTCAAATCATTCTTGTCTCAAAACTTTGATATGAAAGATCTGGGAGTGGCTGATGTTATTCTAAACATTAAATTGGTTAGAGGTGAGGATGGGATTACACTTGCAATCTCATTATGTGGAAAAGGTCTTGAGCCGTTTTGGCTTTTCTGACAGCAAGCCTTCTCCAACACCTTATGATCCTAGCGTGTTACTTCGTAAGAATAAGAAAATTGCTAGGAATCAGCTGGAATATTCTCAGATAATTGGCTCACTTATGTACCTAGCTAGTGCAACAAGGCCAGACATCTCCTTTGCTGTGAGCAAGTTGAGCCGGTTTACATCTAATCCAGGAGATGATCACTGGAAGGCGCTTGAGCGAGTGTTGCACTATCTAAAAGGTACCTCGAACTTTGGACTTCACTATACTGGGTACCCGTCGGTGCTGGAGGGTTATAGTGATTCCAACTGGATCTCTGATGCTGATGAGATCAAAGCCACTAGTGGATATGTTTTCACTATTAGTGGTGGTGCTGTTTCATGGAGGTCTTGCAAACAGACCATTTTGACGAGGTCAACCATGGAAGCAGAGCTTGCGGCACTAGACACTGCTACTGTTGAGGCAAAATGTCTACGGGATCTATTGATGGATCTACCTACGGTGGAAAAGCTAGTGCCAGCTATCCTTATGAACTGTGATAATCAAACCGTTATCGCTAAAGTGAACAGTTCTAAGGATAATATGAAATCGTCTAGGCATGTCAAGAGACGATTGAAGTCTGTCAGGAAATTGAGAAACTCCAGAGTTATAACCTTGGATTACATCCAAACAGATAAAAACCTGGCAGATCCCTTTACAAAGGGACTATCACGGAATGTGATAGATAGTGCATCGAAGGAGATGGGTATGAGACCCATGTGAGTTAGCTATGGTAGTAACCCAACCTATGTGATCGGAGATCCCGTGAATTAGGATCTGGGAAAAACAAGCCATTAGTTAACTGGAGGAGAGTAATTCCAACCCTCTCTATGTGAAGATGCAATACTCTCAGAAACTGCAAGGCAGGTTGGTTAAGGCCTTAATGTGTTCCATTGGCTTTCAGAAGCGAAGACGTTATCCTGCAGAACGTTCTTGAAAGAACACACCTATATGAGCCCGACTGTTAGTCGCAGTCTATGAAGATTTTGGGAAAATCTCCTACTAAGCTCATGAAGAGACCAAGGAGTATGACTTATACGCTCCAACCGAGGGGTAGCCTACTGGCGGCCTAGTATCAGTTAAGTCTTTAAGTGAAGCTTGGTTGCACCAAACTTGCAATTCAAGGCGTAGTCCATTGTTCAAGTTGTGAGTAAGTGTAGCTTGGAGTTCTAGGTGGATGTTCAACCTTAATCGGTCTCCATCGAAACACTGATATATAAACAGTACATTAGAATTCAGGCAAATCTCTGTGAGACTTTGAGATCTGGTGGGGGATTGTTGAATTATGTGGACCAAGCCCATACAATAAAGAATAATTCCTAAATTAAATCTCAAAGGCCCACTCATGCAAAGGAGGGTTGCATGTGAACTTTAGTACCATATTGCTAGTTCTAGGAGAGGAAGACCACCTTAAAAGGGATGGTGCACTCCTAGCCACTTGAGGCATGTGTGGGAGAGAACTAGAGGATCACACGCGCGCTCGCCCCGGCCCGGCGGGAGAGGATCACACGCGCGCTCGCCCCGCCCCGCCCCGCCGGGCCGGGCCGGGCCGGGCGGGGGGCGCGGGCGCACGGCACCTGCGTGAATGGTCCGCCAAAATCGGCTCCAGATGCTTGCGCAGACGCGGCTTCCTTTTGCAGTTTTATCTTTTGCTGTTTTGAGTGGCGGTGAATCCGGATCGGTTACACGTGACTAATTTGTTTCGGTTACGAGTTATGGAGAACGTGCAGGCGTCTTGATCACACGTCCTGATTCTTCTATAAATACTGAGTCGCCGCCTCCATAAGCATTGTCGTTCGGGAGAGCAGGTCTCCGGAACCGTCGCCTTCGAAGTCCTGCACCGGGAGAGGGCGAATAAGGTTTTTGGGAAGCGCTCTGCGCGACTGCTTGCTGCAGCTCTGGCTCGACTTCCTCGTCGTTCGGCTTCGGCGAATCGTCACCAACCTCGTGTCATCCACACCGTGCCTGCAGCGTCAACATCGGCAAACCGATCAGAACAGAATCATCGGTACGTAACAGTCATGTTCTCCGTATTAGATCTGTTCATGTACAGTTTCCTGGTTTACATGTATAGATCTTTTATGCCTGTGATGGTTCTGTTATGTTGCGTGCATGATGTCATGATTTATTTATGGAATAAATTGAACCTACATGTGCTTATATTTTCAACAGTCCACGCCGTAGTCCCGGTCGAAGCGCTGGCCGCCGGGTGTCGGCGACGTGTTGTTCGTCACCTCGAACGTGACGGCGCCGGCCGTGGTGGCGAGGGCTAGGAGCAGGGAAGCGACTGCCGCTGCTGGGAGCTTCATCTTGTGCTGGCGTCTTGCAGCTGCTGCAACGTCGTGCTTTTTGTGAGCGGACGAGTGGTGGTCAGGGTGAGATTTATAGGCAGATCAAAACGTGTTTGGAACTGACAGTGTTTGGTAAGGTAGGCACGAGGACAGTAGACTCCCCCTAAGAAAGCCTGGCCGGCAGATTTTCCTTTTGAAATTTGGAACACGTTCGTTGAATGCATCCTTACTATCATCCATTTCTATTAGCCTTCACTCGAACTGTCGAACACAGCAACACTGTGCTACACAAGAGTCTTTGCGCTACCATACTACAGCTTATTGTCATTAGCTCCTTAATCAACTAGTAGCAGGCCGTCATGTGGGTCATGTGTCCTCGCATTTACAAGGGAAAGGAAAGCCACGGCGCTTACATCTGTAATGATACGCTGCATTTGTTGCATTGCTATTGCCAGCATCTCGCCCTCACGTATATACATGGTCGCAACGATCGACCAGCCGCGTACAAAACAAACGCTGGCTGTCGTTTGTATTCCGTATTCCGCGAGGATTCAAACGCTGGATGTCGTCGAGGCAGATAAAAACGATCACCATCGCGACGTGCTTTTGACACCGTCCGCTGCGGCCATGGTGCCATGGGGTGCACCGTGCAGTTGTGCAGGTGGTTTGGACCTTTGTGGCTTCTAAGACCATATATAAATATGTGATGTCAGCTATATTAAGTCTTTGCTACGTAGTGTTGAGGAACCGTCGCTGGCGACCAATCCGATCGATTCCTCTGCTTAGAACAAGAACGAATCAATCACAGAATCACAGAATAATAGATTGAACACAGAGAGATAGAGAGAACTCCTGGTCTTTCTTTATTGCTTTAGATTGCATCAGGGTACATCATGAGGAGGGTCTAGGTCCCTATTTATAGTCTACGGTGGGGTGCTCAAATATGTCAGGACTCTTGGCCATGGGCCCAGTTTCCTAACACTCCCCCTTGGGCACTCACCCAACATGCTCATGCCTCGTCAAAACTCCATAAAAACCCAGTGGGAAAAATTTGGAGAAAGGGTACATGATACATGTGATGCTGCGATACACGAATTGCCTCATTAAAAACCTTGGTCGAGAAACTTCATGGAAAACTCGTCAAGGGAAAAACAGTACAATTCACCCAAATTCATTTGATCTGCAGGACTTTATTCTTTGGGTACTTAATCTTCATGATCAAGATTTATCAGCGGGCTTGTGAGAATTCTCCCCCTGAATTCTGCATTTCTCTAAGTCTCATCATTCCAATTCCAAGAACGCACCTTTCAAAGCAAGATGCGGGGAGTAACTTAGTGAATAAATCTGCGAGATTTTCACATGACTTAGTATGCAGTACTTTAATCTCGTCCATCTTTTGCAATTCATGTGCATAGAAGAACTTGGGGTTGATATGCTTTGTGAGATGACTCTTCACATAGCCCGTTTGCACTTGTGCAACGCAAGCTGCATTATCTTCATAGATAATTGTGGGGGTTTGCACGATGTTCATCCCACATGACTGCTGGATGTGGTGAACCATTCGGCGGAGCCAAGCGCACTCTCGTGCGGCTTCATACAGTGCTATGATTTCTGAGTGGTTCGTCGAAGTAGCTACAAGGCTTTGCTTAGACGATTTCCATAAAATTGCAGTTCCACCACACAGAAATACATAACCTGTTTGTGACTTAGCGGTATGCGGGTCTGACAGATACCCAGCATCTGTATAGCCAATCAAGTTCAGATCTTGATTCTTTCTGTAAAACAATCCAAGGTCCTTGCTTCCTTGGAGATATCGGAAAATGTCCTTTATGCCCTGCCAATGCCTTTTGGTGGGCTCTGCACTGTACCTTGCTAACAGGTTCACAGCAAATGTAATGTCCGGTCTAGTGCAGTTTGCTAAGTACATGAGCGCTCCCACTGCACTCAAGTATGGGAATTTCGGTCCCAGGACTTCCTCCCCCTTTTCGCTAGGTCGGAAATGATCTTTTTCTTGCTGTAAAGACCTACCGATCATCGGTACTTTCGAGGGAAATGCCTTCTCGAAGCCAAACCTTTCAAGCACCTTCTGGGTGTAGGTCGACTGATGTATCAAGACTCCTTCAGGGACATGCTCAAGCTGCAGGCCTAAACAAAACTTGGTCTTGCCCAAATATTTCATTTCAAATTCTGACTCTAAGTAGGAGCTTGCTTCTTTTATGTCTTCGGCTGTCCCGATGATATTCAGATCATCTACATACACAGAGATTATACAGAATCCATTCTGGGATCGCCGTATAAATACACAAGGACAGTCTTCATTGTTCGTGTAGCCTTTCTTGCAGAGAAAGTCGCTTAAGCGATTATACCACATTCTTCCAGATTGTTTCAGTCCATACAGTGACTTTCTGAGTTTCACACTGTACAGATTTCTATTTGCTCTGTCTTGGTTCGGGAGAGGTATTCCTTCAGGGACTTTCATATAAATCTCCGAATCCAAGTTACCGTAAAGGTATGCAGTTACAACATCCATCAATTTCATTTCTAAGTTCAAGTTCACTGCCATTGAGATCAAGTATCTAAAGGTGATTCCACTCATGACCGGGGAGTAGGTTTCTTCATAATCAACTCCAGGATGTTGAGTGAAACCTTGGGCTACCAGCCTTGCTTTGTATCTCACTACTTCATTTCTTTCATTTCTCTTTCGAACAAATACCCACTTGTGCCCAACGGGGTGTATATGGGGAGGCGTGCGGCATACGGGCTCAAATACCTCTCTTTTGTTCAGAGATAGCAATTCAGTTGCTATTGCCTTCTTCCAATCTTTCCAATCTGATCTTTTCTTACATTTAGCAAGCGATGCAGGCTCGGGATCAAGATCAATGATGGTGGCAATTTTCTTTGCGAAGTATATATCGATATTAGCTGTTGTCCTATTCAGGGACTCTCCCGTGTGCACATAATTTATAGCTATTTCTTCATGAGTTGCTTCTTCTAGAGCTTCACCTTGCGCATCGCTTCTTTCAATTGCGGTGGCAAGTCCCTTTAGTTTTTCGGCTCCGATGTGTGCGCACACATCCATGCCGATGGGGATATTCAGATCCGGTATGCCCTTTTCGGAAGGTGTCATACTTGTGCCAGGTCTCAACTGGCTCCCCTTCTCATTCTGGGGACTTCAATGATCGGCTATGATAAATCTTTCTTATCCTTCTTCACCAGGCGTCCCCGGTTACTAAGGATTCGAGGAACCGGAGTTCTCGTCCTCTTTTTTATTTTTCTGAGGCCTCTGGACGAGATTAGGGATACCTTCAATTTTCTTTGGTATTTCAACCCTCTCCGGTGTAGTGCGTTCAGGCACATGCGACTTAGTCACGCTCTTCAAATCACTAAAGTGATCAGGCAGTTGATTTGCTAATGCTTGCAAATCTATTGTCTTCTAGACTTCTCTTATCTTCTGGACTTCTCTATTCGCTTCACTAGTGCGCGGGTCATCTGCATGGATTACCGTGGCTTGCCACGTAATTTCCCGACATTCTTCATCAAGGGGTTGATTTCCTCCCCCTAATGTTGGGAAACATTCGGTGGTGACCCTTGCGCTAGTTGCATTGGTGAATGGATGTTATAGGCCGAAGGTCTAAGGTTGATGAGATTCGCTGCATGAAGGACTGCGTGTCCCCAACATGTAGCTGGCAAATTACTTTTATGCAAGAGGGGTCAGGCAATAAATTAAATTCTTTTAATTAAAGCCTCTGCCAAACCATTCTGGGTATGGACATGCGGTACCGAATGCTCAACTGCAATTCCCATCACCATGCAATAATCATCAAGTGCCTTCGAAGTAAATTCTTTGGCGTTGTCCATTCGGGTGGACTTGATGATCTGGAAACACATTTCTGATGCGAATGATCTGCGAGATCAATTTTGCAAAGGTGTGGTTTCTTGACAATAAACCCACATACGACCACTTCGATGAAGCGTCAATGAGCACCATAAAATACTTAAATGGCCCTGAGACGGGCTGAATGGGACCATAAATGTCTCCCTGGATGTGTTCCAGGAATGCAGTGACTTCATCCTTCACTTTCAGAGTGGAGGGTCTAGTTATTAGTTTCCCGGTGGCACATGCAGGGCACACAAAATCTTCATGATTCGGAAAATTCTTCACATTAGTAATATGCCCATGCGAGTTGTTTATTATGTTTCTCATCATCCTAAGAATTGGGTGGCCTAATCTGTCATGCCAGAGACAGAAAAGTTCAGAACTTCTAAGTATTGTCTTCAGAACAGTGTACGCTGCAGGCGCCTTAATGTTGGTATAATATAGCCCAGTTTCTAGTGAAGGAAGTTTTTCTAGTACACGTTTCCTTTTCATTCTCTTCGCGCTTCATAATGAGCAGGTATTCCTTACCGTACTCTTCTTCAGTCTCAACGTGGAAACCATTTGCGCGGATATTTAAAACTTAGGAGAGTTCTAGTCGATTCTGGGTACAATAAGGCTTCTTCATTGACCAAAATTGTGCCTATGTGGCTCTTCCGGAACCAATTGTTCATGCATCGCTTACGACGATTGTTGTAAGGCTGCCAGTGCTCTTACGAATCGACTGAAAATAATTAATCTCTCTTAAGATGATATTCATTGTGCCGCTGCTAGCTAAGCACACTTCCTTAATAGGGCGCCATACGTGTTCTAATATAGGGTATTTTATTAATATGCATGAGAAGACAATTAACGCATAAATAAATACGCCAATATCAGAACATATCATGCCATCATAAACTGAATAAATGAATGAATTCTTCAAATATCATCCAACCATCACGAGAAGATAACAATTCTTAAGTACCATTCATGCAAATTCTAACATATTCTTCCACACAGAATAAATGACAATTAAAGTCGAAATGCATTCAGTGCACTGGACTTCTTCTGCTATTTTCTCGGGGTGACATTCTCTTCAAGAGAAATCATGACGGTGGCTGCTTCTAGGTCGAGAGGGGTGCTGCTGTCGTAATGGTCTCAAACACCATCAGCGCAGGCAGCTGCTCAGAACGCTCCCCCTCAACCGATGCAGAGTGGGCTTCATGTGCCCTTTGCCATCCCGTTTTGGCTTGCTAGCCTTATTCTCACGTGGAGCATCTGATTTGCATTTCTAGGCTGCGGTCTTACCCTTCCTTCCCCTTTTCTCTATCAAGGGCTTTCGCACCTTGTTGCTCCCGGCATTGGCTTCACGGCCAGTGGAGCTATCAGATGGCTGAGTGACTTAGTTCTTGTGGAGAACTTCGTCCGGAGCTTCTGCAATTTGCATCATATCAAACAATTCGGCATATTCCTCATAGCCGTCTTGACGATAATTGCGTGCGGATTATACTGCATTGGGGTGGAAGGATTTTCTCAATTTTCTGTATTGGAGTACAAATCCTGTGCAAGGCAGAATTGTTTTCCCTGACCGTCTTAAAGTCGGCAAACCTCAGTCTGATCCATTCTTACTCTGCTTGAGAAAGAATGGTATACTTTAGCCTCTCAAACCTGCTTCTTGAGTGCGGTCCAGAGTGCGAGCGCGCTTTTCTCCGCCATATACTCATTCTTGAGAGTGAGGCAGAGGTGGTGCCTGAGAAAACGAAGTGCCTGATCATACTCCTTAGGCGTGGGTTGGGCGTCATTCAGTCCGCCAATCTCAATAGTCGCACGGAGCTTCTTGGCTCCAAGCACAATCTCGACATCGGATGCCTACGTCAGATAGTTTTGGCCATGCTGGGCCAGCTCCTCGAACTCCCAGTTCGTGATGCTAGTCATCTAAATGTGTATAACTCTACTGCTGGTAGACATGCACAGAATAATTCACTGCGGGTAAATAAATGGTACAAAAGGTTCTCGCAATGTTTCAGAATTTTCTATGCATTTTCTATAAATTTTACTGCTAATTTCAGTGATTAAAAGCAATTTAAACAATTACAATTAACCAAAACAGTAAATAAATAATAGACTAGGTCCCTATTTATAGTCTACGGTGGGGTGCCCAAATATGTTAGGACTCTTGGCCATGGGCCCAGTTTCCTAACACGTAGAACACGAGATGACGTGAAGAAAAGAAAGTGTAGATATATTATATACAGAGAAGTTGTCTATAGAAATATATAAAAAAGTAATTTATTATATAAATTATTTTTAGTATCGTTTATAAATGATATAGAGAAATGGGTGGTTGATTGCCTGATGTTGCAAATTTGATTGCAGAAAAACCTTACACGAGGTGTTTCGAGAAAACCTCTCCCTCATACCCTCACCCCTGTCTTTTTAGAGAGAGAAGTCTCAAGAAGAATTGTCTGATTTGCATCGTAGGCTGGACATGGTCTGACCCGATTCCTCCGTTTGGCCCGTTTAATGCGGACTGAACTAGGCCCTAGGGATGGCCAGGTTTAGAACAAAAGAGACTTGGATAGGAACAGAATCGGCCTAAATATGGACCTATCAAAAGAACGAATCGTGAAGTATAATCAATGGTCCGAGAAGTGCTCAAGACTCGGGACAAAATATGTAGCTGATCTCTGGCAGAAATTTTTTTTCGTCCGACTAGACAACGTTATAGCAAGAAGTTCATAACGTTTTTAATAAGTTTCATGAGAACATTTTAAAAGGTTTTTAAGTTTCAGTGTATTTTGCGTGTTTGTAGAAGTTTCAAAAACATTTCACAAAAGTTTCAGGCTAAAGTATCTATGAGTTCCAAATTTTAGCGGTCACGTTTAAAAAAATTCCAACTAAAGAGTTTAAAAAAGTTTTCAATAGGTTTCATTAAGTTTCAATCAAAAATTTCAAATGGTTTCTACAAGTTCACTGGTCCGACTAGACAACACTATAGCAAGAAGTTCATAATGTTTTAAGAAGTTTCATGAGAATATTTTAAAAAGTTTTTAAGTTCTAGTGAGTTTGTCCATCTCTAGAAGTTTCCAGAAGTTTTCACGTAAGTTTCAAGCCAAATTTTCTATGAGTTTCACATTTTAGAAGTCATGTTTCAACAAGTTTCAGTCAAAAACTTTCAAAAAGTTCTCAATAGGTTTCATAAAATTTCAACCAAAAGTTTCAAAAAATTTATTCGAGCTTAGTGTGGCTACAACATTGGCAAAAGTGGCGGTGCTGGTGCCCACCAACGCAGGGATGACAACATGGAGAGGAGGGTGATGGCAACGGTCAAAAGACGTCATAGGCACGTGGCGACCCATTGTTGCTGCGAGTGGTGGAGGTGACCCGTGTCGTCATTGGGGAGGGGACGGGGCTTCCCAGCTTGGACCTCGCAGGGATCCTCATCTCCACCCCCTACTTCATGCACAACTAGCTGTTGCTATTAAAAGGTCATCCTATCAACTCTCCGCAGCGCCTCCCCTTCATCTTGTCCCGGGATAGTGGATCCCAGCGGGTGATGAGCGCCGCGGCGGTGGATCCATCGGCGGGTGAGCTTGGTGAGTGTGAGCTCGTGCGTATTCATCCAAGAAGAAAGGGAATGAGGGTAGATAACTTATGTCTTGGCAATTCAATGCACATGAACGGTGGATATATATGTACCATTGGAATGGAATGGTATAGTACTGTATAGCACTGGGAAACATAATGCATTCTCTTCATTTCCTGAATTCCACATTTATTGTCATGACGCAGATAACAAGACTCATACATCTACGGAGTGTAACATTATTCAGGCCCATGCATACACATTATTGCCTTACAGGCCCTTTTGCCTTGTTCCATCACTTGGGCAACATTAGCCGTGATACTTGGCCTTGTAGTCCTGCCACAGCTGTTGCACGTTCTTCCCTAGGATCTGCGCGAAAAAAGCATCACTATACCCGTCCTTCATCTTGGTTTTGAGCTATGCGATGAATCCTGGCCTAAGCATGTGTCAGTAGTTCAGGAACCTCGCCGTCGTACCCCTAATCCCACTGGTCGCCCTGTCCTAGCTTCACCCAGCAGTGACAGATTTAGAATTTTATCATGCCTCGGGCTAAATTATAATAGGCTAACAACTTAAAAAGTAAGAATGAATGCCCGTCTCAATACAAATTTTTGCACTCCAATCTTTCATAGTGGTTGAGTAACATGGTGTACTAGAAGAATCTCAAGTTGTCAACTGAGGGTTTGGACTTGAGTCAAGTCTACTGAGGGTTTGGACTTGAGGCAAGTCTAAGGGTGGAGAAAGATTTATAGGAAAGCTACAAAAAAATCTGTTTAGTGGGGAGCTACATGATTTTTGTTAGGGAAAAGAAGGGATTTTGACGCCAGATGTAGCTGCAGTAATAGTATAGTAACAAATTGGCAAGACAGTTCTTTATGTATGATCGATTCAAAGGACTAATTACGGAGGGGTGAATTACTGGGAGGTGGCCATGGATGGGGAGGTCGAGGCCGCTGGGGTCTCATCACGCACTAGGGCAAAGTTGCCGGAGAGCTAATGGAGCAGCTTAGACTTGTTGTGGCTGAGGTGGACCACGGCCCACTAGAGCAGGTCGAGCACGCAAGAGGCCACCCCCTTGTGCGGCCGCGGCGCTGGCACAACAACCACCTTCATCTCTTGATTCTTGTTGGAATCCTCCTCCACTCCACCTCCACCTCCACCTCCACCTCCCATGGCCATCGCCGATAGGGGCTACTACTTACTAGTATTGATGCTCTACTGAGGTGGTGGATTTAGGATTTAATTGTGCCTCAGAGCCCGGAGGCGCTGGAGGGAGATGCCCTTCCTGCTCCTATGCCACACGTGTGTCAACATGACCTAGTGGTACAACACCCTGGTCACCTAAAACATCCAGTCATGCACATATGCTACAAACTCTCTTTCTGAGAAGAGATTAGACGACGTACAGTAGCACTGCATGCATGTTTATTGGTTACGACCGCTCAGCACTCGCAATCTTTGACCACTCAGCACTCGTAAACTTCGACCGCTTTGCATGTACTCAAACTTCAACCGGTTAGCGCTCGTAAGCTTCAACAGCTTCACTATGGTACTCATAAGCCACGAGTGCTATAGTACTCATGAACTTCGAGTACTCCAGTACTCGTAATCTCTGAGTACTCGTGTCATCTCTAGTACTCATTAGTGAACAGTGGTGACAACACAAGAACAAACGAGAGATAGAACAAATGAAATCTTTTGGTGGTGCTCCTATCGCCAGACATTTTCCTTAGGTTTTCTTTCATATATATACTATGTTACATGGTACAAACTCTTCTAAACTGAACTAACTCTGAAACAAATTTCTAAAATAGACTCTGAATACAAACTCCGAAACTAACTATGACTCAAACGAATAATAGAATCCAAGCAACAGAATTATATCCAACATACTCCCCCCAATCCTGGTGCGTATTACAAACAATCTGAACTCCAGTTAGATTACACAATCTTCCGAAAGTTCACACGCAACAAAGCTTTTGTCAGTATATCTGCTTTCTACTCCTCTGTCGATATGTATTGTACACTAACCAACCTCTCCTCAACACAATCTCTTATAAAATGAAACCATGTATCTATATGTTTACTCCTCCCATGAAACACAGGGTTTTCATTAGTGCCAGAGCTGACTTGTTATCAATATATAGCATGAATGGTCCATCATCCTTCCCTAATAGTTCATGGAGCATCCTTTTCAACCATATCCCCCTGACACACAGTCGAGATTGCTGCCATGAACTCAGCCTCACAGGTTGAAAGCATTGCACTTTTCTATTTCTGAGAGCACCATGTCACTATATTTCCATACACATAGAACACACAGCCTATCATGCTTTTTCTATCATCAAGGTCTTCGGTGAAATTACTGTCACTATAACCTATCAACAGCGGTGCCTCTTCCCTCCTAGAATATACCAAACCAATATCAGTAGAACCTGCCACATACCTCATAATATGCTTCAATGCCTGTTGATGCATCTTGGTTGGTCTCCCCAGAAATATGTTAATTACACCAACCGAAAATGCAAAATCTGGTCGCGTATGTAACAAATATCACAGGATACCCACCATACACTGAAATTCAGTAGCATCAATTTGCTTACCTATCTCATCTTTGTCAAGCTTCAATTTTGACTCCTTGGGATACTGTCATGAATTGCACTCCTTAATGCCTGCCTTCTCAAGAAGTTTCTTTGCATAACTGGACTGCTTAATAGAAATCTAATACTTTCTTTGTTTCACCTCCGGATTGAGGTAATATGTCAAAAGCCCGAGATCGCTCATCTCAAACTACTGCATCATCTCCTTAAATTTTTCAATCTTCTGAACACAAGTTCCTGTAATAATAAGATCATCAACGTATATGCCGAGTATCAACATGTCGTCACTTGTCTTTTTGTATATAAGGCTGGATATTGCTTGCATCTTTCAAAACCGAGAGTAATCACAGATCTATCCAGCTTCTTGTTCTAGGCCCTAGGCGCTTGTTTCAAACCATACAACACTTTTAAAAGTTGATACACCTTGCCTTCTTGACTCTTCACTTGAAAACCCTCCGATTGTGATACATATACTTCCTTGTTAATATCTCCATTTAAACGTGCAGATTTGACATCCATATGGTATACTTCCCATCCAAATTGAGCTGCAAGTGCAAATATCAATCTAACTATCTCTAATCATGTAACCGGTGCATACACCTCTTCATAGTCTATGCCCTTTTCTGAACATAACCTTTTGCCACAAGTCTTGCCTTGTGACAAACCATGTTTCCAGCTACATCTCTTTTTACCTTGAAAATCCACTTTAGCCCTATTGCCATCTGATTGTGAGGCAAATCTGTCAAGATCCATGTTCTGTTCTTTTCTATGGAATCAAGCTCTGTTTGCATGGAAATCTTCCAATGATTTTCCATTAAAGCCTGCTGAAAATTCATTACTTCATCTACAGTTATCATCTGCAATTCATCAGACATCTCAATGGGTTCAGTCTGCTCATAAATTTTAGCAAGGCTTCGATAAATAGGTGTTCAACTCAACGATATCTTTACTTCTTCTTGTTCAATTTTAGGAGAGGGTAAGTAACCCTCTAGATTCACATGTGGACTGGTATATGCACTTGACATTGGTGTGACTAGTTCTTGCAAATGAAATTGATCTATTTCAGCATTGTTCTTTCCTTCAACTGAGAAGGAAATCCATTTCTGCAAGCAGTTTTCTTCCATTTGCTTTGCTTCCCACTCCCATGCATTATCTTCGCAATAGATCACATCGCAACTCACTACAATGTTATCATCATGGGGACTATACAACTGGCTAGCTTTGGTACCTGGCTCAACTCCCAAGTAAACCATCTCCTTTGTTCTGTAATCTAATTTCTTCATATGAGTGAGTACCTTTGCATATGCCAAGCTATTGAATACCCTCAAGTGCTCTAAATTTGGTTTTCTTCCACTTAATGCTTCATATAAAGTCAGCGCTTCCAGAGCTTTTGTGGGTACTCGATTTAGTATGTATATAGCTTGTCTTACAGCCTCAGCCCAAAATCTTAACAGTAGTTGTCTGCTCTTGAGTAAGCTTCTTACCATATTCATAATTGTTTGGTTTCTGTGCTCAACTACTCCGTTCTATTGGGGATTGTAAGGAGCTATGAAGTACCTTCTAATTTATTTCATCTCATAGATTGATTTGAGTTCTTGTGCCAAGAATTCATCCCTGTGGTTAGATCTCAATGCTTTGAGTTTGCGATCAGTCTCCTTTTCAACTAGTATCACAAATTTCTAAAACATATCTTTGGCTTCTGATTTTCTTTTGAGCATGTATACCCACATAACTCTAGAACAATCATCAATAAGAAGTAGAAAATATTTATTACCTCCATTTGAATCAGGGGTAATAGGGCCACAGAGATCAATATGAAGTAGTTCCAGAGGCTGTGTTGCTCTGTATTATGCTTTCTGAGGGAACCGACGTCTCGTTTGTTCTGCAATAATGCATCCTTTACACACTTAAGATGGATGATTGATAGGCAGTAGTCCATCAACCGTCCCTTTCTTTGTCATCAGTTTCAAAGAATGAAAATTCACATGACCTAGATGATCATGCCACAACTATGCCGTATTGTCTACCCGGGCATCGAAGCAAGCTGGTTTGGCTTATTCTAGTTCAATCTTATACAACTAGTTTGGTGTTCGTATCACCTTCATTAGTAGTTGTCCATCGCGATCACGCAGCAACAAGTATGGTCCTCTTAGTGACACATCATAGCCTTCCTCAGTCCACTAACCCAGACTTATGATGTTGTTGCATAATCGTGGTATATAGTAGACATCCATCAATAGTCTTTGCTCTTCATTCTTGCTTTGTAATAAAATTGTGCCTTTTCCTTCTATATGAACAATAGACCCATCTCTAAAATTCACCTTGCCTCAAAAGCCCTCATTCAATTCACTGAATTTTTTCCTCTGTCCAGTCATGTGATTTGAAGCACCATTGTCAAGATACCAAAGATTGGACTCCACCATCTCTTCTCCAACTTTCAGCAGTTGTGGTTAAACATACTCTTCATTTAGCACATAAGTTATGTGCTCTTCTCCTCACAAATGGACAGCAGAAGGGCTGGCTCCTGCTCAGCCTTGGCTTGAACTAAATTTGCCTCCTCTTTCTTCTTGCACCTGCAGTCAGCAAAATAGTGCCAAATTTTTGGCACTCAGAACAATTAATATGATTTCTACATTCTATAGCATAGTGGCCTTCTCTTCCATAGGTAAAGCACTTAATTTTTGACTTGTGTTGGTTGAAAGAGAACTCACCTCGCATTGCTTTCTCCCCACAGCTAGCAATGAAACCACGACCTCCTCATCCAAAACCATGGCCACCTAGACCACGACCATGTCCACGCCAATTGCCAAATCCCCGGCCACCTCCTTGGCTTGAATTTGGTTCCTGCCAAGATTTATTTTCAACCTTTGCTTCACTTTTCACCAGCAATGCTTGATCAGTCCTAGCCTTACACCGTTTAAGCAACCCCTCATGAGCTTTGAGAGATCCCATTGCCTCTTCTATTTTCATATTCTGAAGATTACTTGAATATAGAACAGTTATGACCTCTGGCAAAAATCTCTCGGCTAGGACACGCAAGTACTTCTCGACCATAGTAGTTTCCTTCAATGTACCTCTAAGAGATTGAATCTCATTGACCACAGTAGTTAATTTACCTGTAAACTCATCGAATGATTGAGTTTCACCCATATGCAGTGCCTCATACTCCCCTCGAAGAGTTTGTAGCCGAACCTTTGTAAGATCGAGGAGGCCGACTAGAGGAATTTTTTTATAAATAATCCATATTTTATTCGAAATAACAAAAATATACCCACGCGAATATTTTTTTATAGAAATGGGCTCCAATCGCCAAACCGTTGGGTGACTGGAACCTATTGCCCAACGGTGGCACGACAAGCAAGCATCTGCTGGCTATTGGGCGATAGGCTGCAGTCGCCATCCAGTTCGGTGATATAGCCTGTCGCCCAGCGGCTAGACGACTATAATTGCAATCGCTTGACTGTGCAGTGACTGCAAATAAGCCATAGTGTGGGTTAATCCATTTGTGATTTTCGTAGATTATGAATGGTAGATAATCTGTTGGATTCGCAATAAGAGTTTGCGATCATTGTACGTTGTTGTAGTGCAAAAAAAATTTGTGAATTTTTTTAAGAATGATTGAAATAACAACGATTAGTAAGTACGAAGGTAAGTGATATTGTGATGTAACCAGGAATTCATACATGGAGGAGAACTTGTTTGTTAATGTTGTTGGATGACTTGCTACGTGAATAATTGAAAATGAAAAGACAAGGAAATATGCTCATCCAATTAAAATAGACTTCATAGTATAGTTGGCAGTAACATGGCATGTAGAGTTTGATTACATGCATAACAAAGAGCATTATGTACGATGCAACAAACCGAACTGTCCTACGATACATATGCGCCTTTTTGAAATGAAAGTAAATTCGACATACGGGGGAATAGTTAGTGCAGGATAGCCCAACCTACTTCGTGGACTGAGGCCATTTTTTTCCTTGTGAGCTCGGCGTTGAACTCCTCAGTGGCCTCTTTTGCCTTAGCCGCCATTTTCTTCTTTTTCTCATGCTCCCTCTCGTGAGCCTCGCGCTCCCTGTGCGTGCACGCCTCGAGATGAGCTTTTGTCTCCTGATGTATACGCTCAGTTTGCTCGTCCTTGTGGTGCTCCTCCCAGATCTCGTAGGACCTTTTGACGTTCCACTCCTTAAAGTCGAGAGCCCACCGGTCATCTGGGTGGATCTCAAGATCGATCCATTTGCGATAGCCACATAGGGGTTCTGGTAGGACTGTGCAATCGGTTTTTTCGGTTTAATCGGTTCGGTATATACGATATATACGGTAAATACGGTATTTGTAGTTCGGTAATATACGGTATTTTTAGAAGTACGGTTCGGTATCGGTATATCCCAATTTATTTCGGTGCGGTATCGGTAAATACCATATTTACCAAAGTTGACGCGAATTGCAAACGATATAACGACTAGCGAGATAAGTAGGCGATAATATCACATGGACTAGACGCCAGCAAAGAACTTAGAAGCACCGAAGCAATAATGGTAGTACAGGTGGCTCTAGGAAGCAATAAAATGCTATCCTGCATGTTTTTTTTTTGATAAGTATCCTGCATGTTTTGATGCTAATGGCATGTATTTATGAGTGCTCCCAGGGGATTTGTTGCTGCAGCCTACAGACGGGATCCATCATATATTCTCGGTTCGCTATATTTGTTCACGGGTGCGTACAGGATCAACCGGTTGTTGCCTAGCTCAGTTGGCAAAGCCAAGCGGGTGGCCGCTCGTTGCCCCCGCCCGCGTTCGAGTTCGGCTCTGCGTCCCATTTTCGTATATATTACTTAGCGCTGGCCCACTTAGCGCCCGTTTGCACGGCCCACGTTTTCGGTAGATTCGGTTCTTTCGGTTTTTAACCGGTTTTTCCCGAAAAAACCGAATGCAAAAAAAACCCATATTTTGAAAACCGAACCGAATACCAAAAACCGGTCAAACCGAGTTGACCGGTTCGGTTCGGTTTTTTCGGCTCGGTTTTTTCGGTTCGGTTGAAAAATGCACAGCCCTAGGTTCTGGGGACTGTAGGTAGACGGGAGAGGTTGTTAGTGCATACTTTAAAGGAGAAAATGTAGGGGGAACACAGTGCAACTGGTCCTTACCGGCTGTCGATAGCTGGTGGTGTCTTGACGGCAGTCGGGATAGTTATTGGAGTAGTTTACACAACCCCAATAACGCATACCCAGGTTAAGGCAGTGCTTAGACTTGAAGAACTTGCACAGGTCCCGGCACCAACATAGAGGTGGCGTCTCCCCCTATGTCATGATTCGAGAATAGAGAGAAGATTTGAGCTAGTGTGTAGTAAACATAGTGGCAGATGAATTGAGCAAACGAAGGAGGTGACTAAACAGCTTTACTGTGGAAGAAAATTAAAATAAAGAGGAATCGAAGGTAAAGGAATATTCATAAGAATTATCCACTTTGGAAAAGAAGGTGGCTAGATATAACCGATTAGAGAAGAGCCAAGGCTCAATCTTCTACTTGATAACTTTCTTTTTATTGATTTATATTTATCAAGGAAGTTCCATGAGTTAGGCAGGACCTAAGGATAGATGGAAAAGATTATCTAGAATATTGAGTACTATTTATCGAGTGATAGAATTTGGTGACTTAGGATATGGGTTTCACATGTGATGTTTATAATGTAAATGATTGATTTAACGAGGTTGGTAATAATGATTAATGGTTGCGATACATTCGGAGGATAAGTTATGAATTAACATGATTCTCCTTGATAAAGCTGCTTCTTGCATTAATCATTATTCTCATTCATTATGTCATGGTCGAACTCCCTTATGTGTGCTCCCTATGTGTAGAGTTGCTCTTTGATCATTGCTTCATTTATTTTGTTTGGAGTATTTAACACAAGAGCACTATGGCTTTGTTGGTTAGATGAGGGAAGTTAGTCCTTTGTTGCCAAAGGTTTGGGTTCAAATCCCATGAACTGAATCTCTGAAGTTCTCCAATTAATTTTACATTAGAGCCAATGACAAGTAGGACCCACCAGTCATAGTCTCAATTAACCCCAAAATCTAGCAAAAATAAGATACCAGGGAATATTCTTGTGTTTGTGAATTTCCATTCCGTTTGACATCCCTATTGCTCGTTCTACATCGTCCGAACTTCGAATATAGTGATTCAAGTTTGTAAATTCATATAAAATCCTAAAATTTCTTCTAGAATATATTATATATTTTTGTGATTTTATTTGAATTTATTTATTTATTTGTGTTTTCTCGTTTTGTGCGTAGAACCCGATGTTGTCTAAAACATTCCCAACCAGCAAGAAGAGACCCCATCCACTGAAGGCAAATCTTCCTTGAACATATTGATTCAGATTTTTATCAAAGTTATTTACTATTTTAAATTTACATGCATTGCTATTTCATATAAAATGATAATGTGTTTTAAGGTCATTAGTTATACCAACATTGTTATACCCTCATTTAATGTTGAAATCCTTATAACTTTGTCACCTTGGGATTCCCTTGTCTCAGTATTGAGATTATAATATGGTTTGATGATTTTACAAATGTAGTAACTACTTAGACAAGCTACTTGATCGCTATAACCCTATGGTTGGGAATAATGTTATCAAATCTCTAAACAATTGTTTTTATCAAGTGTTTGGCAATAGATGTTGCCATTCATTTATAAAATAAAATGAATTGGTGAATATTGGTTTTAGACTTGGGAGGATGGTAAGTTCGATTGTTGCATATTTAGCATGAGAACTTGTATTGTGAAAGTATCGCCTTAGTCAATTAAGGACCGACGCTTGTGATTGTCTAAACTGAGCATTATGGTACAACCACAAGTCTAAATGGGTACAACCTGGCCAACTAATTTGCATCGTCCCAGTGTGTATTGCGCCATTCTGTGGCACACGATCAGTTGAGCTGGATATAAGCCTTTGACATGATGGCGCAAGAAGGGGCTTCCAGAGCTGGTAGATATAACCCCAAGGTGGTGAAAATCTTAGCAAGTGTAGCCTCATTTGAAGAGATGCATTGTAAAAGTCTTGTGATGATCACTTAGTCGCATGCCAAAGGGAGTGTGTTATGGCCGACAACATAAGTTGATTATCTCTTATAAGTAAAGTTGCACAACATCTACATAGTGTAAAACTATTCGAATAGCTGTGCCCACAGTCAAAGACGGCCATTGTGCACTTTCACATGGTAGATCTTTGGTTTTGGTTTCAAAGTAAATCTTTTGGGAACTCAAGAGTGGATAGAACTCTCTAGTGTGTGTCCTCATGGATAGAGCCAATGTGGGTGGATAGAACTCGTATTCTTGAACCTTGATGGATAGAGCCTTAATACTAGTGTTTGTGGCTAGAACCTTCACTAGAAATTATCTAGTTTCATTTATTACAATTACTTTGTTAAATTGATGCTTTGAAAATCTATAATGGTAATTGAAATAAAATGCTAGTTTGTGCAGAAGAACCATATTATCTTTCATTTGTTAAGACTTGCATATAATTGCATTTTCCCCAAGACTTACGAAGTACTCCATGTACTCACCTTGTAATCTACAAATCATCTCAGAGAAGTATGAAGACACGGAAGGAGACTATGACTACTTCACGTGTGGCTTCATCAAAGGCTTTCAAGAGGTTTAGGTTGCGATTCTCCAGTCAATTGAGTGTGATGAATTGATTGGGTATCTTCATATTTTATTTCTTTTGCTTTTGCTACATTTTCTAAGTATAATAGGTCTTGTAATCTCAGTTGTAATAAGTGGCCATAAGGCCGGTACTCTTTATTATTGATATAAATTGTCTATGATTATGTAATCATCACTATTTGACTATATGCACTATCTTTGATCTGAGACTAGTGCAGTAATACACAAAGGGTTCAGAATCGAAAATCCAGTCTCAATAGGTCATACCTCGCTGGTGGACGCCCCATGTGCACCCTCCACTCCTCTCTTCCCACGACCACATCTACTGTTCCCTCCACCACAGTACCACTACTGCTCCCTATGCCATCTCCTCATCGCCTTTGTGCCACACCAAATCACTACCAATTCACACCGCCTCCTATCTAGGGATGGCAATGGGGACATTCCTCACTGGGGAGTGCTAGAATGCCCCTGTCCTCAATTCATTCCCTATTCCCCATCCCTACCCTCGATTACATGCCTAAGAAAGGATTCCTCCCATTCCCAATCCTTGGTGGGGAACGTGGCCCCAATAAGGACCCATTCCCCAATAATGAGTGGCCACTTGTAGTGTACAAATAATTACAATCAATAATATTATGACAACTACATCAATAAAAATTGCATGCCTTCACCACAATAAATGTACAAATAGGTGCATCACATAATTCAAACAAGTATTTATGTCTAAATTTAGGATTTATAAGCTATTAATAAGGTATCATATGATATACATGGCATGGTATACATTGATTCAAGTCCCCAACGGGGAACTGGTATGGGGGTAGGGGAATGTTTCTATCCCTACCATCCATGTTGTTAGACAAATGATACCGTTGGCATCTCAACCAACTTGACCGAGTCCTATGGATTGATCCTTATCGTTTATTGTAATGTATATAGTGCTATAACCTTTGTGACCTATTCTAGCGCCTGTGCTAGTGGGCACATGTGATGTAATCTCTCTCTCTCTCTCTTCCCTCTCATGTAACCTGCATAAATACCGATACTGATGAATGGAAGAGGTGTGCTGAGCTTGCACAATTTATCTTAGTATTAGAGCATACTCTTCGATCCCCATCTTCCACTCTCTACTCCCATTCCCCCATTAACGCCATGAGCGACACCTCCTTTGCAGTCAATGACGGCACTGTGCTGGCAACCCAAAACAACACCATGCCGGTGGCCCTCTCCTCCACTATACCCACTCTCGGCACTGGATCTAGTAGGGTCATGCGCTCGTACACCAAGTTTGCATCCATTAACATGGTCAATATCAAGAGTCTGATCACTTCACTCTTCATGTGGCTGAGAACAACTACTGGAAGTGGCGGCACTTCATGTACATGGTGTTGGGCACTTCGAGGTGTGCCACCACGTCAACGAAGACAATGAGCTCGAGCACGATGACAAGGAGTGGTACTGCATTGACGTTACCATCATCATGTGGATCATCAGTGATAAACTCCTTGACATCATCATGATCCTAAGCCACATGGCCTACAGTGCCTAGACGACGCTGGCTTAGTTCTTCACCAACAACAAAAGAGCCCAAGCCATCCACCTTGACTTCGAGTTTCGCGCCACCATCCAGGGCATCCTCACTATCACCTAATACTGCTACAAGCACAAGGCACTCGCCAACGCCCTGAGTGACATGGACAAGCCCATCACCGATGAAACTCTCACCCTCTAGATGATCCGCGACCTCAACAAGTGGTTCCAGATCATGGTGTTACTGCTCCCTATGTAGGTCCCCTTTCTGACTTTTGTGCAGGCACGCTTTCGCCTAATGCTAGAGGAGACTAGCCTCAACAATAAGGACCACGTTGAATCCTCTTCTGCCCTTATCATCAAAGGCGACACCTCATCCATTGGCACCAACCACAGTGACCATGGCAATTGAGCCCAGGGTGGCTACAATGGCAGCATCAACCAGACTAGTGGCAGCAGCATGCCCAACAACAACACCAACGCTTCTGGATGTGACAAGGGGGCCGTGGCCATGGACACAATGGTGGCCGTGGTGACAACAACAACAATGGTGGGCGCGGCACCATGACTCCTCAGCAGTAACCCTAGATGGGGTTCTTTGCACCATGGGGCGCACCTTGGCCCACTTAGTGGAATGCGCTCACTACTCCTGGCATCCTAGGCCCTCGTCTAGGGGCGCCCACTCAGGCATTACTATTAATGTTCTCCCACTAGCCCGACATGCCTCCAACATCACAGCCTCCGACCACGCCATTCTCCTGGGACTAGAACATGATGACTTGTGGCATCGTCGTCTTGGGCATTTAAGCTGATCCTCCCATTTGTGTTTATACATTAAATTTGGCATTCCCTGTCATAAAAACAATCACATGCCCTCTGTGCGCGAAGCTTGTCAGGTTGGTCGGCAATCTCAACTACCCTTTAGTTCTTCTTTGTCATTTACAAACATGCCCTTTCAAGTGCTTCACTGCAATTTATGGACATCGCCACATTCTGGATTTTTTGGTTTTAAATATTATCTCACTGTACTTGATGATTTCTCAGACTACTCGTTGTCATTTTCTTTACGCCATAAGTCCGATGTCTATCTTACTTTCAAGTGCTTCTGTGCTTTTGTTCTTAATCAGTTTCATCTTGCAATTCAGTCTGTTCAATGTGACAATGGGGGAAATTCATCAATTCGAACTTGCGTGCTTTCATTTTCACTCGTGGCATTTCTTATCGCCTAACCTGCCCACACACCTCATAGCAAAATGGTAAAGTCGAATGCATGATCTGCTCCACCAGTGATGTCCTATGCACCCTTATTTTTCAAGCACATATGCCCCTTCAATTTTGGGTGGAGGCCTTGCACACCGCCACACATTTACTTAATCGTAGACCTTGTTCCAGTCTACAATTTCAAACACCTTATTATGCTCTTTTTGGCCATCATCCTTCTTACGATCATTTACGGGTCTTTTATGACCAATTCCATCTCATTGCTATGTACTATTATATGTAGTCTTCAGTGTGAGTTTTCAATGAGCGATCTTGGGTCCATCTCTCATTTTTTAGGGATCAATGATGTCACACACAACAACACTAGTATTTTCCTCTCCTAGAAGCAGTATGTGTTTGATATTCTTGAGAGAGCCACCAGGACTTTGCAATCCTCCATCCACTCCCATAGATACTCACTCCAAACTATTAGGCCAAGGAGGCAATCCTTTCCTAGACCCTCCTCTCTACCATATCCTAGCCGAAGCCCTTCAATACCTCACCTTAACACATCCTGACATCTCGTATGTGGTGCAACAAATTTGTCTTTTCATGCATGCTCCTCCAGATCATCACCTTCAGCTGGTGAAGTGTGTCCTGCGATACATCAAAGGGATTGCCCACTTTGAATTACAACTCTACAAATCCTCTGGGCATGATCTAATTGCCTACTCATATGCGGACTAGGCAAGGTGCCCTGATACCTGCAAATCTACCTCTAGTTTTTTGCATCTTCTTGGGAGATAATCTCATGTCATGGTCATAGAAGCAGCAACAAACAGTCTCCAGATCCAGTATGGAAGCCGAGTATAGGGTGGTGGCCAATTCAATGCCAGGTCATGCTGGCTTCGCCAATTCCTTCATGAGCTCCATCATCCACCCACACATGGTATGATTGTATATTGTGACAATGTCAATACCATGTATTTGTCTACTAATCTCGTGCAGCATCAACAGACAAAACACTTGGTGAGGTGTGGGTTCTTCATGTACCGTCGATGTCCCAATATGTTGATATCTTTACAAAGGGGCTCCCGTCTATTGTGTTCTATGACTTTTGGGATAGCTTGCATGTTCGGGAGAACCACATTCAATCTACAGGGGGCTGTTAGACAAATGACACCATTGGTGTCTCAACCAACTGGACCGAGTCCTATGGATCAATCCTTATCATTTATTGCACGTATATAGTGTTGTAACCTTCGTGACCTATTCTACCGCCTGTACTAGTGGGCACGTGTGATGCAATCTCTGTCTCTCTCTTTTCCTCTCATGTGACCTATATAAATACCGATACTGATGAATGGAAGTGGCGTGTTGAGTTTACACAATTTATCTCACGTCAGGGAATGAATTTGCCTGCTACCTATCCCCACAGGGAAAAAATTTCCCCATCCCCTTCCCCTAGTAGAGGATTTCCCACCGGGGAACAAGGAATGGGGCCCCGTTGTCATCCCTACTCCTTTCCTTTCCAAATCTGGCACTAGTGACCACCGTAGCTCAGATGTGTTGGCAACCATGGCTCCACCAAAACCCCACTGCATCTTTCTCCCTCCTTCAATCGTCACGTATCACTACTCTAGTCTCAGCCCTACTTGCCAATAGTGCTACTACTCACCTCCAACACCACACGACTATGTGGCACAACTCTGGTGGAAGGCGGTTAGTGAAGGCTGCGATGTGGAGGTGGATGGACGTGACAAGGGGATGCAATCAGAGCCGAGAGAGAGGTTGGCACATGTGGTTACAGTGTCACCAAGGAGGGGGTGGCCGACACGACTGTGTAGATGGTGAAGGAAGAGGCAGAGTGCGACTACTGGCGAGGTGTTGGCTTTTGACCCTAGAGCGAACGCTTGTGCGAATGAACCGAATGTCGATAAGCTAATAATCACTTCAAAAAGACTATTCCGATAAGCTACTTTGAAAAGGTGGTGGAAACCGCCTCATTTGTTTGTTGCTAGAATAATCCTCAAATTACTATGTCATTATATTCCTTGAATATACCCCTTATCGATAAGTGGTGAATACAGCAGGATGGTCGTAACCTCTTCTACGACCATATAGTCGTCTACGACAATATAGTGGTAAGCTCTTCTATGACTATATAATCGCTCTTCTACGACCATATGTCGTAAGTCTTATTGCAGCAATCCCTTAGTTGTAAGTCTTTCTACGACCACATAGTCGTAAGTCTTACTACGATTACCCCTTGGTCATAAGTCCTTCTACGACTAAATAGTCGTAAGTCCTACTACGACCACTCTTTCGTCGTGGAAATTTCTATGACAAATCTATCTCCAACCAACCTGTCTATGATGATGAACTACATTATCGGTTCGTCTAACAAGATGGTTAGAACATGCGTTTATCTACTAACAACACACGATCTCTCTCTGACAACAACCGCTACACGCTAAACGGCCTTTTACGTCTCTCTGATAGTAACTACCATCAGGTGGTTATCATCCGAAGCGTTAAGGCATCTTCTGGTGCGGGACAATGGCCGTCGCTTCACTGGTTATTAAAGGTTAACGTCAAAGGGGGAGGGCTGGCCATTTACATGATTCTCTGTTGTAATTTTTTTCTAGCAATTAGCAATTACACATGACATAAAGTTATTATTCTCTCAAGAGAAGGCTCGAACCTGGATAAAGATTCTTAGGGCTGAAAACGGTCGGAAACGATCGGTAGGAGGTCAAATCACTTTCAGTTTCACATTATTTTCTCGAAAACGAAATCGATACGATATTGTCGGAAATGAGAACGACATCGATATCCCGGTAAATTCGGAAACGAAACTATTCGATCAAAAGTGCATCGATAACGATCGAAAATCATAAAAGCGATATCTAAAATACAATAAACACATTACACACCAATCTGCACAGCATGACAATAGCTGTATATATTGACCTAGGTCACATGAAAAATAATACTGTACTAATGATCCATGGCACAGGAGGCAAGACACATATATTATATAGCAATAAAAAGACACGACACAAAGCCACAAGCCCACAACCACAAGTGACATCATGGACTTAATACAATAATACTTAGTTAGGTCTCACAAGCACACAAAGCTGACAACCACATGACATAGGCGTAGTCACAAGCTCACAAACTAGAAAGTACTAGTACACTAGTAACTGAAATACTAAATCAAGTTCTTAGTTGAACTTAACAAAGGATAGGAGCAGGCTTCCTATAGCTGAACCTCCAGCATGTCATCATCATCTCCAAGCACATAATCACCGCCCATTTCATCCTACAAATTGCAATGGAAATAACGTGTTAGTACTTCAAATGAATTACATGCTACTGCAATACATATCAATATAATTGTACCTCAATAAGCAGACTGTTCTTAATGGCTTCAAGAACCTCAAGATCACTAGGCAAAGAAGAAATATTCTTAGAACCTGAAAATTAAAAGGCAGCTACATGAGTAAAAAGAACATCAAGATATTGTTAATAGAAAGCAACAGATCAGTTTACACTTTTACCTCTTTTAGCTCCAGTTATCCAATCCTTAGTGCAACAGATCAAGGCTGCTTCGATATTCATGCTCAACCATATTAAAAGGGTACTCATGAACTATAATAGCCTCATAGAACTTTCTCAAGCTAGCTTCTTGATCATACTTGTAAGGTTGGACAACTGCGATGCCAATATCTTTATCAGTTTTTGTTGTAAGTTGTTGCTGTCCTTTCTTGATGCTGTGATAATTAGCGAGATGGGTCCACAAACCAGTTGTTCCAAATCTGCTCTCAGCTCTGTGTTTGCTGGTCTTGTTTACACAACCTTTGACATTGCACTTTGCCCAAAGCTGATTTTCATCCTTGCCATTCACCTTCACTGTTAGCCAGTACTTGGTGAAGTATTGGAACACTTCAGATGTGCTCTTCTTGGCCCTCTTGCTGGGAAGTTCATCTTCGCCTTCGCCATCGCTGCCTACATCCACATCGATTGGATCAACATCATCTGTTTCAGTGCCATTAGTACCAGTACCACCACTTGGCACTAAACTTCTCTCAGATGAAGGTGCTGATGCAGGTGTTGCAGAAGAAGCAGACATGCCAAGATTCTGGCTTGCATTTTCACTTGCAACTGGCCTTGCACGTTTATGGGATCCTATCACAAATGAAGTGCAAATGTTCTCCTATTAGTATAAGATATAAATCTACACAGTGAAATAGTGCATCAGTGATACAAACATAAAGATTATATTAAAGCCTAGTAGCCAGTGAATGAATCAGTATCCTTAGCACCCAGTAATTTCTTCAAAAACCAAATCAGTATCCTATCAGTTCAAAGTAAACCTGAGCACAACAATATGCATTTGGATATCAGTTATTCTCGGCAAGATCTGCATAAGCAAATATCTCAGAATTACACATTGTGATTACAACTACAGCATTCTAGTCCAAATGCTCTATGTCTGTTCTATGGGTCCACAGCCCACAGGTAGAGAAATAAACAAGGCACCAGCATGTATCTAAACACTGCATCTCAGGAAGTGGTGCTTACTTCCAGATTGGGGAGCACAATTGTCCACTTCCTGACGAGTGGAATGCAACAGTGTCAGCAGCAAACATAATGGAAGTGGTCCATTATTTCTCCAGATTGGCAGATAGGATAGCACAAGCATGAAGTATCCACTTCGTGCAGAATAATTTTGTTGCAGATGTACTACTGAATACCGTGAAGAGAACTCAGAGGAGAGCACATGTGAGTGAGATCGTGGGCAGAAAGAGACTACGAGGAGGAATATATTTGAGAGGACACAAAAGGAGACCACTGTTTCTGAAGAGGTTTTGAAACTTGCTGCAGTCTGAAGTGGATGCCACTTAAGCAGCCCAATATAAGAGGTTCAAATGTGATGTTAATATATCAGATATGTAGATGCTTGCAAGAAAATGTCTAAGCATGGACAGAAGGTTCTGATCTGTAGAAGAATGAGGCCAGCCCCGGGATGGTGTATCACCATTATTGGCAACGAAGATGATAAATTGTCTGTGTTACTTAGCTGGGAAAAGTTTCTCCCTCGGGAGGAGGGAGTATCACGCAAAGTAGCTGCCTATCTAGCATTGCAAACGTGGTATTTGTTTAGTTCTGTCTCGATCTGCAAGTCTCTAGATGAGGAACCGACAGGTTTAAATGCGAGATCTAGAACAAAGTCACGCACTGCTTACCAGATGAAGCTGTGGCCGCTACCGAGGTTTGAGAGGCGGCGAGGTCGATAGGGAGTGGTGCCACTGCCTCCATCACTCGCGCTCGGGGGCCTCGGGGTGTTGCATCCGCCAGCTGATCCGCATCTCCAGCCAGCGCCATCTTCGTCTCAGATGTGGCCGCCGACTGCCTCTGGCTTGCCTTTCACTCCCCTTGTGCCTGCGGACTCGGGCGGTCCCTGTCCGGCGGCGGCTGGAGATGCGGATGGAGGTGTGGGGATGGAGGCGTGCGTGCATGGAGATGCGGATGGAGGCGTGGGGATGGAGGCGTGCGTGGGGATGGAGGCAGCGGCGGCTGCTGGAGATGCGGATGGGTGGAGGAGGTGGGGTGTGGCCGTGTGGGAGACGGAGACGCCGAGTCGCCGAGACGGAATGGGGAATTGGGGAGACCAGAGACTAATAGGCCTGGCCGCCTGGGCCTAGGGTGCTAATCGGTAATTATCGACGGTAATTATCGGTTAAATACAGTATTTTTCGAAAACGATCGGAAGAGTGCTAAATCGTTTTCGTTTTCATTATCGGATGTTTTTACCGTTCTCGTTTCCGTTTTATCGGTTACCGTCACCGTTTCCGTTTAGGGGAAAAAATCGATAATTTCTCGAAAACGATTTTCGGTAACCGAGAATTACCGTTCTCGTTTTCAGCCCTAAAGATTCTCGTGTCTTTACTCTACATGTGCATACTCTAGGTCTATTGAGAGAATCCCTGAATCCAAACCAATCATACGTAAGATCGATATTAAAATATCGATAGGTGTGTTTTTTCAAGATGGGGTCAATAGAAAAATTGTAGTAAAAAGTGTACTGAATTCAACTGTACTGGCCAAAATTACATGCAACTATTTTCCTCTGTGTACTGCCTCTCGCGAATAGCTAAAATTCAAATATTTAAGTCATAACCTATAAGCCATCAGCATAAAAGAACCTACCTATAATCTATGCGTGTTTAGTCATGAGAGCAAGAAAAGATCACAATTCATGCAGCCACTATCACATCATCTGAATCAATTCTCCAAAACGGCACCCTAACAGAAGCATCCGCACCCCCAATATTTTATACATATGCTCTCACTCCGTTTGGTGGCGCCTGCAGCCCCTTCATTAGTCCTCAGCCGCGCATCCTACTCCAAAACGGCGCCGCAATCCATACCAATATAGCCACCGCTCACGATTCTGATTAACCATAAAACAACTCGTCCAATTAGACTAGAACATTTTTGTCTCAATCAAGCTTTCGACCTATTATTATTCAAGGGACTCGAAATCCTTCCATAACACGGGTTTTTCATTTGTCATATGTCGTAGCCTCCAAGCCGCACCGACGTAGCTCTAACATGTATCATCCATCACATGTCGTAGCCTCTAGACCATACATCCATAGCTCTAACATGCATCTGCCATCTCTGATCTCCATGTACCCCAAGCATAAGCCCCGCCATCTCATGGCTTTCTTGATTGTCTGAGCCTCGGATCTCCCATCCTAGTCCCGATCCACCTTATCACTGGGTATTATCGCCTCCATGCTCAACCTGCACATGCAAAGGCCAAACCAACATTTTTTCCGGCACAAGTTCTTCCCAACTTGACCGATATTAGTACACACACTACACGCCTCACATAACGTTGATAAGCAATATTGTCAATTATTCATAATCATAAATTAACCATTATCAATTATTCATCACCAAAATATCCTAGATCTAACCACATGGTCTAACAATTGACCAAACAAACATGTATTAAATGACATATTATAACTATCTATGTACTTTTTTTAGTATTAAACAAGAGGTACATTTAGGAAATATTGCAATAATTGTTTTTGGACTCACTTACATGGTGGGATGACATTCCCCGAATACTTATATTGCGGGACAGAGGATTAACCTCTAGCAGGACCTAAGTGCACTAAAGTTAATTGCCGTTTCAATATCTCCCGCTGTAGAGGATATGGTAACTTGGCGTAGAGGGCTTGATTTCTATCAATAACTGATAAACCTGAGAAAGGGTTGATTTGTACTTGAATATTTCCCGCATTTTTCTCCATTATTTTCCTTCCTACTTCTATTCTACAGTTTGTGCCAATATTTCTCTTTGACATCCTTTAGCTAGAGTACAGACATAGTAGATGCGGCAAAAAAGATGAAATACTGAAGCCATGTAATGGCAGGCCTTGTAATGTGGCGATATCAGGAGTATGTGTGTATACCAAATCCAATACATTATTGTACGCACAAATCATACATGCTACAGTCCAACCGACCTGACCACAATTGATATTACACAGTAACTATTCATAACCAAACAACAGCTTAAACACCCTGGCCCCTGGCAAAGAAGCAACAACGCCCCCGCAGCAATAGGAGCCCAGGCTGTTTCGGCTACATCAGAATGCAGGCTATAGAGAACATTTTGTAACACTCTGATAACTTCACAGAGTTTTGGGCCATTTTCAGCCAGAGTCAAAAATCTTTCTAGCTTCTGCGCATCTTCCGTTCTTGCAAAGATAGTCTATCAGCAAGGTATAAGTAACAGCATTTGGTTTGAGAATCTAGATATCTCCCACATTTACAGTCAAGCAAGTTATGTCGTATCAGTAAATGGCACGTCCATCTTGCTTTAAGAATCTAGATAGCTCCCACATTTCACTCCAATACTCCAGCACGAAGCCTTAGGAACTTGAACTAAAGGTTCCACTTCTTGCATTCGTCAAGGATTTTCTTCCGGACAGCTTCAGTCGGCATACCATCACGAGCAGTAAGCTCTAATCTCACCTTCTCAGTTGATGTTGCAGCAGCCATCATGGTCTCTATACACAGTTCATCTGCGTCCTTGGGTCCTTGGGTCCACTTTCTCATACAGGGAAAGGCGCCTTGTATTGTTCTCGGTTGCATTGCATGGACAGGAAATCTGACATGTATAGGAATAAGCTGTAAGATACTACTAGCTCCTCTGCAATTCCAACAAAATATTACTAAAAGACATTATGCACAACCAGACAATAAAAAACAGTATTATATTTGCACTTTGCTTACGGAGAATATGCTCGTACCATAACTAAGTACCGCTCCAGGCTATATTATCAAGCACAAAACCGTTGCTTGGAAATGATTCAACAATTGCTCGCTTCCGAAAGGAAATTATACTTTTCAGGTAGTGCCTTCACATGTTTCTGACATTTCCGATTTGAGAAAAGTGATATTAGCAAGGAAGCAGTGGATGCTTCGAGTGAGAAGTTCTTCTCGTCAATTTTGGAGAGGTAAGCCCCAGCCCTGCATACGTCACCTCTCCGCAATAACCTCCTAACTATAGCATTTAGCATACATGAGTTTGGTGCACAGCCACTCTTCTCCATTCCTAAAAACAGATCATCCGATTCTTCCAGCAACCCTTCTTCTATGAGATTTCCTATCACCAAGCTGTAGGTCACAACATCCGGCACTAAACCATTCAATGAGATAGCACCAAACAAATCCATGGCTTCATCCTTTCTGCCACCTTTGAACAATGCATCAACCATAATATTAAATGTCCTAACCTCAAGTCGAATATTCACGGAACATAAGTTCTGAAACATTCTGAATGCATCATCAACATAATTGTTTCGACAAAGCCCTGCTAGAATTATGTTGTACGTGCAAATGTCCAATGGTGTTCCACTTTTGATCATCTCGAGATAGAGCTCCTTTGCAGTAGCTGTTCTCCCAGTCTTAAATAAACCATCCAGCATTATGCTATAAGTGATAGCACCAGGATTAATTCCCTTGCCCAACATTTCTTTGAAAAGAGCTGATGCATCCTCTGTCCTACCATCTTTACAGTAGCCATCAAGCAAAGTATTATAGGTAACTGCATTAGGTTTCAAGTCAATCAAGACCATGCCATCAAGCAATTTCATCGCTTCATCCATCTTACCATCTAACAAGTATCCATCTATCATTGTATTATATGAAACAACACCAGGCATCACACCTACATGTACCATCAAGTCAAAGATTTTTTGGGCTTCCATAAGCCTTCCATCCTTGCATAGATTTCCCATTATTGTGTTGAAGAACACGGCATCAGGATGGATGCCCCTATTCATCATTTCAAAAGTTAATTCCTCAGCCTTCTCCCATTTGTCAGAGGTACAGAGACCATTAATTAGGGTGTTAAAAACTATGATATTAGGAGTTAATCCTTCATCAATCATCTGATTAAATTGAAGCATAGCATCATCCACTCTACCTACCCTGCAAAGTGCATCTATTACAGTTGCATAGCTGACTATGTTAGGGCCCAGTCCTTGCTGCCGCATTTTGTTAAATATATGAATTGCCTTATCCACCATTTCATATTTTCCATATGCACATATCAATATGTTGAAGATATGATGATTAAGTGGAATACCATTCTGTGCCATCAAATCTAGGAGAGCATGCATATCAACAAGCGCTCCTTCAGTAGCGTACCCATGAAGCAGAATGCCGTAGGTAGTAACATCAGGTTTCAGGCCCTTCTCGACCATAGAGTCAAAAATCTTTCTTGCTTCTGCGTATCTTTCGTTCTTGCAATGATAGTCCATCAGCAAGTTATAAGTAACAACATCTGGTTCAGGACCATCTCTGGACATTTTCTTGAAAATTCTAACCACCTCTGCCAACTGTCCCGAAGAGCAATATCCATACAAAAGAATATTATATGTGGTGTGGTCCGGCATAACACCATCTTTAATCATCCTGTTGAGGAACATCTCGGCCTTGTCCATTGCCTGAGCTTTGCACATGCCATCAATGATTGAGCTGTAAGTCACAACATTTGGTGAAATCCCCCGATCCAGCATTTCACGAAATAGGCTGTAAGCTTTGTCCACCTCACCCTCTTTAGAATAGCCACTGATGACGGTGCTATACGATACCACATTAGGTGGGCAGCAGCTACCATCTTGAACCATCATGTGGATTAGTTCGAGCGCCTCTTGACATCTCTTCTCATCGCAGAGCCCCTTGAGAAGAGTGCTGTAGGAGACGACATCAGGCGTGCAGCCGAGCTCGGGCATTCTGCGGACCACTATGTCCATGGCCTCGCCCGTCCTCTTCTTGGCACAGAGGCCCTTGAGAAGCTGATTGAAGGCAATGACGCTCAGCCCCCTGCATCCCGACTTAATGACGTGGCCGAAGGCGGCGAAACCGAGGTCCAGGCGGCCCGCGCGGCAGCAACAGCCGATGAGGATGCCGTAGGTGCTTATGTTGGGTGGCACCTTGTTGGCGCCGGCTCGGGCCATGCGGTTGAAGAGGGAGACGGCGAGCGCGGGGCCATAGCACACGCTGGAGGAGAAGGAGGCCGGGGCGCGAGAGACGGCGGTGAGGAGCTGGTTGAAGGCGTAGACCGACGCAGGACTGGCTTGCGGGAGCAATTCGTCGAACAGCTGGAGTGCGTCGCCGGGGCCGAGGCTTCCCGAGCGGGCGCGGTCCCCGATGGTCTGCTCCAGCTCCGAGCATTGGTGGCGGCCGGGGCGCAGCCATCGAGACATGTCCGGCGCGGCGGAGAGCCCGCGGGACACGGCCGGAGTCCCACACGGGGCGTAGCACTTTCAGCGGTGGGAGCAGCAGCTCCTCGCGGCAGAGGATGGTTCCGCCTCTGCCAGGGCAGGGAGATGAACCCTAGTGGCGCAGGAGGCTTCGACCGGTCGCCATGGAATGCATCCCTTCATCGGGAGAGGAGACGAATCGAACAGGATGCATCCCGTCGATAGGTGGGTGGAGATGACTACGAGGGGTGAAACGGGAGGAGGGAGGGAGTGCATGACACAGAATCATGAGGGTCTGTTCTTTTCCTCTGAAGCCGGTGGCTTTTGGCTTTTGCTACAGTACCTAACTTTCAAACGGAGTATTTTCTCAAGACGGGGTCTACAGGTTAAACAATCTACACGTTAAAAGCCCAACATTTGTACTAGCCAAAATCGCAAGTGAGTATCTGTCTCTCCGTAATCTGTACCGTAATTAGCTAAAATTCAAAAATTTCAGCCAAAAGCCATAAGCCGCAGCCGAAAAGAACAGGCCCTGTGCAAGTGTGCAACACAGCCCGTAATTTTGCTAGCGCGTAGTCGTAGTTATAGCACGCCTAATTTATGGTACACCTGATACGAGTGTTTACATTCCCTTCTGCTTCTAGCTTCGATGAGCCCATCATCATGGTGGATTTTAATTTAGCATTTCATATTTTCATTTTGGCATATCCCTTAATAAAGCTTTTTGCATGCTTTTCTAGCTAAATTTGATATATTTATAACCAATTGATTTGCAATATATCTAGAATTAATTAGGATTAATAACAAAATAGCAGCAATGATTAATGATTACATGATAAACTAGAGGAAAATGGACATAAATATTACTATAAAATCAATATTGATTTATTAAACTTCATTGCATCATAGGATATAAAGATGTCCTCAAAAGCTGCATAATACAAATATGTGAGATGAATGATTCATTTGTTGCTGCCAATATTTAATATGCAGTTATATGTTAAAGTCATTGAGTTAGTTATTTATGAGTTTAAAATATTAAAACAATTTTGTTAGATCGTAATGGCCTTCTCACCCCAAAATCTAGTCAATGAGGTGAGGGACTCCGGACTCCTCTACTTTTAAGTTAGGTCCTTTGCCCTTCTACAACCAATATGGGACTATTCCAACAATTTCCTCCTTCACACATTGGTGTCCCTCAGCCCTTCACTGTCCTTTCACCGTACATCGACGGTCCCTCAGGGTCGCTTCACCGTACACCGACGGTCCCTCAGGGTCACAGTCCATCAAGCGTTCACACACTAGTGTCCATTGGGCCAAAGATATTAGAACCGTGCTCTGATACCACTTGTTGGATCGTAAGGGCCTTCTCATCCTAAAAGCTAGCCAATGAGGTGAGAGACTCCTCCACTTTTAAGTTAGGTCCTTTGCCCTTCCACAACCAACGTGGGACTATTCCAACAGAAGGAATCAGCATTACCTGTTGCTTTCTTGACACCGGTTGAGCAGCACGTTGTCAAGCTCGACCAAAGAATGCGCTCTCGCTCTGAGGCATTTTGTAAAACACCTTCCACTCGTCCAGCATGACTGACACTGCATGCTCCTGGGCCAGACCTCCCTATCCCCGGCATGTATGCCATTGAAGTGGCCACTCCTCTTCTGATTTCTCTTGCTCCCCAGACGCCAGTCGACCCTGGCTAGCCGGCGCCCCCTGCGATGTGCCACCTAGAGCCCTAGACGCACATGCCTGCCTCGCCTCAGGGCTTAGTGCCTCAGTCGCTGCGCCACCGTAGCTCGGCCTCCGCCGCTAGGATCTGCTCGACGTCGATGCCTCAGCCTATCGGCCGATGCCCAGATTTGCTCAGCTGACGTGGAGGCGCCCGGATGTGCTCGGCCAACGCGGTGCCGCCTGGATGTGCTCGGCCACCGACCATCGTGTCGCCGGACTGCAGGTCCTCTCGTCTCCCATGCGATGCGTGTGTGCCTGTAGGTCTGTGTCTCCGTGCTGTGTTCTTGTGGCCATCTTAGCTCGATGGATGATGTCTGTTGCCTGCCTGTTGGTGCTTGGCTGGCTCGTCTTTCGGGGGTTTTGGGGTGGGTCGAGGATAGGTTGAAGCCTGAACAAGTCCACTCGTTGACTCGCCCGAGCCGCCAGATCCTGTTGTCGCTAGATCCGGCGCTTCCCAGGGAGCCGCCGCCGCCCAGGCCACCGTCGCCCGAGCCGCCACCTCCAGATCTGGCCGTCACCAAATCCAGCGCTTCCCGAGCCACCTCTGCCCGTGCCACCGTCGTCGCTTGGGCTGCCATCTAATCCAGCTAGATCGGTGCTTCCTGGGCCACCTCCGCTCGAGCCACCACCACCGCCGCCCGGGTCGCCGTCGCCCGAGCCACCGCTGCCGAAGTCGCCGCCACCAGATCCGGCCAAATTAGGCGCTTCCAAGTGCCGATCCATCTTTGCCGTCATCGCCGCCGGGTCGCCGCTCCATCAGCCGCCGCTTCGCTGGCCGCTGCTCCGCCAGTCTCCTGCTTCACCGCCCGTGCGTTGGCCAACGCGAAGAAGCGAGCGAGCGAGTGACCCGAGACTGGTTCGGCCGTTTATAGTTTTGTAAAAAAAAGAGAAAAAAGAAAAAAAAAGAGAGAGAATAAAAAGGAAATATAACGTTGTTCTAACTGTCGCGCCGTCTGTTAGACTTCATTGCCTTGGTCATCGCGTCATCCAACGTCGCCTACTGATGGCTTCCATTCCATCTGCTGCGATCCCATATCTTTCTCGCAGACAAATTCGGGAACTGTGAAGAAAATAGTGGTTAAAGTTTTCTTGAGCAAGATATCCATTCTTCATTTTGAAAGTAGAAACTAGCGGAAGCTCTGCCTTTCTAAACTAGAAAATTTGGGAGTCATGTTACCGTCGGTCTCTTCCAGCTGGCTGTATTTCCCCTTGGAAAATCTCAAGAATCCTTCGTGGGCAAAATACCAAAATCCAAATAGCACAATTTCTCTTCTTATGTTCTATGGTTTGATATGTAATGCAAAGGCACTGATAATTGATATGTCATCCAATCAGCGCAATCTCTCTTCTTATCTTCTATGGTTTGATATGTAATGCAAAGGCACTGATAATTTCTTGACACTGATTCCATCGACACAGCACAATAAGATGGCATATTTCCACTAGAGTATTCTGCAGACCATGTTTTTTTCTACACTAACATAAGCACCAAGTTTAAGAAAAATTCGCACGTAGCACCAGCCTTTATTTTTGTCACATCTGTGTGAATTGCACCAATTTTCAGTGAATTCGTTATATCCAACAGAACCTTATGAATAAAACCCACTTGTAAGCAGTACACGACAAGTGGATTGGGCGACTAAGTACTCCCTCCGGTCACAAAATACTGCACGTATTCTGAGGAGTCAATCTTTTATGATTGGAGGGAGTACAATCTAGGGCTAAACACATAAAAACTCCCTCCAATCACAAATAAATATTATTTTAGAATGCGTACAGTCAAACTTTGACTATCAATATCTTTTTAAATATTTAAATTGGATACATAAAGATCATATGTCACTACCACAGAAAACGGATTGTAACACCCCATTTTTGGATTCTAAAATTTTGCTTGAAGGAAATTTCAAAATGGATTGAATTCAAAAGTTCATCTCAAAATTCCACCAAATTTCAACATTTTCAAAATCTAAAACCCTATTGGGCTTGTCCCAACCCATCCCTGCCCCTCCCTGGCCCACCTGGCTTTGACCCAGCCTAGAAGGCCCTCAGCCTAGCCCAGAACAGCCCACTCTGCTCACGGGCGCGCCGTGCGTGCCCAGCGCACGCGGCACCGCACCGTTCGCATCACGACCCGCCTCCGTTGCGTCCACGCCTGATGCCGCCTCCCATGTGTGCCACTAATCCTCTACAGTTCCACGCCACTCTCACTCGTGCTACACTGCCCCTCGCCCCGTGCCTAGCCCTCCTTCCTCTCTCTCTCTCTCATCTTTGTATGCCCGCCGCGTCCGTGCCAGCTTCACATTTCCACAATCCTCATGTAACTGTTGCTCTAAGCCGTCCCCTTCATACCATTACTCCTTCCGCGCCACACGCTGGCTCTGCCATCCCTCCCCCTACACCGTACCATGTGCCTAGCTCTGCCGCCTCGAAACTCCATGAGCTTTCATCGTACCCAACGGCTCTCATCGTACCCAACGTACAATGAGAGCCCATGGGTTTTCATCGTACCCAACGGCTCTAAGCTCCCTTTCCACTGTAAAGCCTCGCAGGGCCATATTTTGGTCCCTAATTGCTTTCCCCCTCACCTTTGTAGGATCGAAGATGGCAACAGAGGGGGGGGGGGAGTGAACGGTGCCTTAAAATTTTTCTCTAAGTATTTAACAATCATTCGCTCCAATAGTTACAAAAGTATGAAGATTATGATGGAAAACCATCATAAAAACTAGCAATTCAAGACACTGAAAACCCACAAAAAATCAGCAAAAACGAAACTACCGTCGTTGTAATTGCGGTACTACCATTTGCTACAGTAACTAGGTACTACCCATTTTTGACCTCCGTTCTACCAGATTGAGCTCCAAAAAATCCAAACCCCTCCATTTGAGTTTTATTGCATTTTCTCCTTTTTTATTTTATTTTATTTTCCTAACTTGATTAGACTCAAGTACGAGCTTATGTTATTTTATGTGTTTGTGCTAGTTCCTGACCTTTCTGAAGCGACGGTACAAGGACTAGAACCGGGCAATGAATTTTATGAGCTAGTAGAGTTTGCAGAGCAGTAATGCAAGTTACAAGTTTTTTATCACATTGAATCCCATGAAATTTAAATTATTTAATTACATTATTTGCATTAATGTTTTTTTTGTGAAATATTAATTGCTAAAAATAAATGTTTAGAATGACATGCTAATTAGTTATGTCCTACCACCAAAAAAATGCCATGTTTAATTTGATGCCATATTCACGACAACCTTAGTAATATTTAAATTATTGTATAAATAATTGTAGAATAGTTCACTAAAAAATTTGTACTATTAAGTGATTTGGCTTTTGACCGGTAGAATTGTTAAAATGGTTCTAGGGGTAAGGGTGAGTAGTGGAAAACCGCAAGATGGTCTTTGTCCACAACCTTACTCTAGGCTGGAGGCTTGTGCAGATAGGTGGTAGTGCCATCGAGCACAGATGAACTGGGATGTGGTTGGTAGTCTCAAGTGAAGAGTAAGGACAAGAATCTTATGTTGAGTAAATGATACAGTGATCACTCAACTATAGGTGTTGATTTGTCAACTCTAGTTTAGTAGCTGCTTAACTCGATTGAATCTCTACAGGAGACAGGATTGTAGACGATGGGGAGTTGGGTATGCAGAACGGTAAAACCATATCTAACAACGGTAGAGGCCACTCAGAACAGACAAAAGAGATTAGGTTTAGCCAGTGTAAATCGTGTCTGAGTGGATCTACCGGGTAGAGTTTATATAAAGAATTGAGCAGTGAAAAACCTTGTTTTCTTAACTCAATCGCACGCTAGCTGAAGCGTGCCTATCACGTGACATTGAGAGTCTGAGAAATCTTGTGGGTAAAGCTGAGCAATGCAGAGTGAAATAAATGGTATTCAAATATGCCGTGGTTTCGGTAAATGAAGATGTGTTTAATGGGTGATTCCAGCAGCGAGACATAAGTAGATTTCATTATGTTTTAATCTGAATAAGCCAAGTAATTAACTGTTGAATGAAATTCCCCTTTAATCTTAGAGGCTAGTGTTTTTAGTTTTGTTTTAAAAAAGCTTGCAAATAAAATTGCACTCACTTGAATTAATAGAACCAATATATTCCCTTCTTTGATTATCCTTGCAAGTAATTAAGTTAGGATTTACCCTTGTGACTTGCTGGATACGGTTGTATTCATTACTTACTAAACAACAAACAGAAAATCAATCAAACTGTGAAGAGCAAGCTGATGATGAAGCTCTAGAAGAACCCTATTACGTCTAAGACGACTGGTTTTAGGTCTTAGCTGCTCTCAAGTTTGCCTGGGAGTTTCTTTTGTATTGTAAGATAACTTTGGGCTTGCATACCCACTGTGTCAAAGGTAGGTTGATAAACCATATTTTTGTAATAAAAGCTTGGCTCTTTGTTGTAAGCATGTGTTATTGTGGTACATATTCATGTACAGTATTTCGCAACTGAATAGTCTTAGACAGTTGCGAGGATTACTAGTGTCTCCAGAAATGAGGGTGTTACAATTGCCTTGACAGTCCGTGCTAGGTTTGGCCCGGATCAAGGAAAATCTTGAAGGTTTACAAAGTTTTCTAGGCAAGTACGTTCAGGCATCGGAGATGCACTGCTAATCCTCGTGAAAAAGAAGAAGAAATGCTGTGTGTGCCCGTACTTAGACAAGTTTTATTGTCAGCTATATATCGTTCCTCAAACTATGTGTTTTGTTGCGCAATACAGGGAGCCAACAGGGATTGCAAGGGCAACCAGCAGAAGATGAGCACAAAGAGAAGGGATCCACTGGCGCTCTAGTCCAGCAGTCCTAGACTCCTGGCTCCAAATTAGGAAAATCACGGTGTCTGGTTAAAAGTTTTTTTTCTAAAAAAAAGGCATGACCTACAGCTAGATCTTTTATATTGAACAATGTGGGAGATGTGTTCGATGTCTTGTGATGTTTTGCTCTGTTTCTTTTCAAATTATATTCTTCTGGATAGTATAGGTATGTACCTGAACTTATAACGCGCAGTGAGACCAGATGCGTAATACTCGTGCCTACGTTTTTATTCCATCACCTCAAGCAACAGCATTACAACAAGCAAACTCATGACAAGTGATAAGCAACATCACCACATCGATCAGCCCCCGTACTTGGCCTTGTACTCCTTCCACAGCTCCTGCACGCACTTACCTGAAATCTGGACGAAGTAGTCGTCGCTGTAACCATCCTTTAGCTTGGCATTCAGCTGTGCGACGAACCCAGGCTTGAGCGAGTCACAGTAGTCTAGGAACCTCGCCGTCACGTCGTACCCTTTGTCCCAGCTGCTCCCCTGCCCCGGCTGCACCCAGTGCGCCGGCACGTACCCCGCCCGCAGCCGCACGAAGTCGGCGATCCCCTCGAAGATCCACCAGTGCGCCGCGTAGTCCTGCAGCCCCCACTGCCACACGTGCACCACCTCGTGGTACAGCACTCCAGTCACCTGCATTACACATACAGTACGTACGCATGCATCTTACTACTTACTAGTACTATCTGACACTGTTCAGGAGACCATGCATGGTGCAAACTCATTGTATTGTTACCTCGTTCTTGACGTCGCCGGTGTAGCCGTTGACGTAGCGGGAGCTGAGTTCGATGGTGCTGCCGTCGGTGAAGGCGATGCCGTCCATGTCGTTGACGACGAGGGTGACGCAGTTCACGGGCCTGCGGGCAGCGGGGCTCGTCTGGTTGAAGACGTTCCAGGTGAAGCAGGAGGCCTCGGATAGGACCTGCTTCGCGTGGTCCACGCCGTAGTCCCGGTCGAAGCGCTGGCCGCCGGGTGTCGTCGACGCGTTGTTCGTCACCTCGAACGTGACGGCGCCGGCCGTGGCGGCGAGGGCTAGGAGCAGGGAAGCGACTGCCGCTGCTGGGAGCTTCATCTTGTGCTGGCGCCTTGCAGCTGCTGCAACGTCGTGCTTTTTGTGAGCGGACGAGTGGTGGTCAGGGTGAGATTTATAGGCAGATCAAAACGTGTTTGGAACTGACAGTGTTTGGTAAGGTAGGCACGAGGACAGCAGACTCCCCCTAAGAAAGCCTAGCCGGCAGATTTTCCTTTTGACATTTGGAACACGTTTGTTGAATGCATCCTTACTATCCAATTCTATTAGTCTTCACTCGAACACAGCAACACTGTGCTACACAAGCGTCTTCGCGCTACCGTACTGCAGCCTATTGTCATTAGCTCCTTAATCAACTAGTAGCAGGTCGTCATGTGTCCTTGCATTTACAAGGGAAAGGAAAGCCACGGCGCTTACATCTGTAATGATACGCTGCATTTGTTGCGTTGCTCTTGCCAGCACCTCGCCCTCACGTATATATATACATGGTCGAGTATTGTATAGCAATACTCTTTTTTTTTGTGGCGAAATGGCTCGGCGTGCGCGACTCGGCCAAGCACCGCACATGACTTATGTCTTGGCCATTCGATGCACATGAACGGTGGATATATATGTACCATTGGAATGGAACGGTATAGTATTCTATAGCACTGGGAAACACATTGCATTCTCTTCATTTCCTGAATTCCACATTTATTGTCATGGCGCAAATAACAAGACTCATACATTTACGGGGTGTAACATTATTCAGGCCCACGCATACACATTATTGCCTTACTGGCCCTTTTGCCTTATGCCATCACGTGGGCAACATCAGCCGTGATACTTGGCCTTGTAGTCCTGCCATAGCTGTTGCACGTTCTTCCCTAGGATCTACGCGAAGAAAGCATCACTATACCCATCCTTCATCTTGGTTTTGAGCTACGCGATGAATCCTGGCCTAAGCGTGTGTCAGTAGTTCAGGAACCTCGCCGTCGTACCCCTGATCCCACCGGTCGCCCTGTCCTAGCTTCACCCAGCAGTGACAGATTTAGAATTTTATCATGCCTCGGGCTAAATTATAATAGGCTAACAACTTAAAAAGTAAGAATGAATGTCCGTCTCAATACAAATTTTTGCACTCCAATCTTTCATAGTGGTTGAGTAACATGGTGTACTAGAAGAATCTCAAGTTGTCAACTGAGGGTTTGGACTTGAGTTAAGTCTACTGAGGGTTTGGACTTGAGGCAAGTCTAAGGGCAGACAAAGATTTATAGGAAAGCTACAGAAAATCAGTTTAGTGGGGAGCTACATGATTTTTGTTAGGGAAAAGAAGGGATTTTGACGCCAGATGTAGCTGCAGTAATAGTATAGTAACAGATTGGCAAGCCAGTTCTTTATGTATGATCAATTCAAAGGACTAATTACGGAGGGGTGAATTACTGGGAGGTGGCCGTGGATGGGGAGGTCAAGGCCGCTGGGGTCTCATCACGCACTAGGGCAAAGTTGCCGGAGAGCTAATGGAGCAGCTTGGACTTCTTGTGGCTGAGGTGGACCGCGGCCCACTCGAGCAGGTCAAGCACCCAAGAGGCCACCCCCTTGTGTGGCCGCGGCGCTAGCACAACAACCACCTTCATCTCTTGATTCTTGTTGGAATCCTCCTCCACTCCACCTCCACCTCCCATGGCCATCGCCGATAGGGGCTACTACTTCCTAGTGTTGATGCTCTACTGAGGTGGTGGATTTAGGATTTCATTGTGCCTCAGAGCCCGGAGGCGCTGGAGGGAGATGCCCTTGATGAGCCCCCCCCCCGTTCGCCTGGCCCTTCCTGCTCCAATGCCACACGTGTGTCAAAGTGGTACATCATCCTGGTCACCTAAAACATCCAGTCATGCACGTTACAAACTCTATTTCTGAGAAGAGATGAGACTACGTACAGTAGCACTGCATGCATGTCCTTTGCAGTCATTGCATACCTCGGTCTTGACGTCGCCGGAGTAGCCACCGACGTACCGGGCGCTGAGGTGGATGCCGTTGCCGCTGGTGTAGTCCATGCCGCCCATGTCCTCAACGAGAGGGTGACGGCGCTAATGGGCTTGCGGCCGCCGGGAGCCGACTGGCCGAGGACCTTCCAGTTGAAGGAGGAGGCATCGGAGAGCACCTTCTTGGCGTACATGATGCCAACTACCTGGTCAAAGCACTTGCCGCCCACGGTGCTTGGCGCGGAGTTCATCGCGCCGAACATGACTACGCCTGCCGTGGCGGCCACGGCCAGGACCAGGAGGGGAGCGAGTGCTATAATGGCTAGCTTCATGTCATTGTTTTTGCCACTTACACCTACGTACGAGTGGTGCTGGTGCAGTGTCGTGCGGTGGTGAGGTGGGGTTTAATAGGCAAACATGGTATGGTGGGTTTTCGGTGGTTGACTCAGGCTTGGCCACTTTGGGCCAAGTTTTATGAAGCACTTCTCTATAGAAGAGGATCTTAAATGAAATCTCTCTCTCTCTCTCTCTATTCATCGCTGATTTGATGAATTTTACGTTGGATCAACGATGGATGAGAAGAATCTGATGTGAGATCCTTTTCTACTGACTTTTTTTAAAGTTGTGGCTTGTGGAATTTTGACGAAAAGGACAGCTCGTGCAGCCTCCCATATGCTGGCACGGGTACGGGGTTTTTGTGAGGTGGCACGGTCACTCTTGCATGTTGGAGTTTATCAAATGCAACTAAGAGCATCATAATGAAATATCTTGAAAATTGCGTCTTACCCTTCATTAAAGGAAAGTGACCATTTTAGGCGCATGATGGAGTCTAATGCAATACCTGGATTCCACATACGCACTTGTACATGAAGTTCATATGGTGTCATCATCATCGAATGTATGTCGAGATTGATGCAAAAAAAAAATCAAAATTCAAACCATTATGCTTTCTTCTTGTTCTTTGCACGAATCTTGACGTATTTTTGGAGGGCTAAGATAGTATGTGGGTTTTTTTTTAAGCTGTGGGTTATAGCTTTTGACTTAAAATTTGAATTCTAGTCGTTTGTGAGGGATTACAGAGAGATAGATACTTATATGCAATTTTGGCCGATATAGATAAAATCGGGACAGTGTCTACTACAATCGACTTATAAACTCTACATTAAAAAGACATTATGTTTGAAAGTTAGTTATTATAAAAAAAAAACCAAACCATAAACCGGTATTGGACATCCATATACATCTGGAGTTGGTCTTCTCAGCAAAATGAGTTATATGGCGTATGGGCATCGGCAGCTAATTTTACATATCGGATGTGCCAAAAGTACCTATTATTCCAGGTAAATACCTGTAATTTAGGCAAGGAGATTTCTGTAACATCGAGGGCAGCATCTGCAGATCTGCTCCAGAGAGTGGCTGAGCTGATCATCCATCCTACGGCTGGAGAGTGGGATGTCAAACTCGTACGACAGACCTTTGTTGGGGAGGACTTTGAGCTCAGTGGATTCCATTGATTGGAACTCTGTTCGACTCTGCCAATCTGCTTCCCACTGGCACGTCCCCAGTGAAAATCGATCGGTAATCTGTCCGTGCTTAGTTGTAGTGTTCCAGGCAGAGGTTTTTCTTACCCCGAAATTAAAAGCCCATTATCTTATACTAGTTGCACACCTACCCTCTGCGGGCCGCTGAAAATGTCAAAGCATCGTCGAGTTGTCAGGAGACAAGCACCTATCTGGACTAGCAAAGCAACATGCTGTTCAAAGTTCAAACTCCTAACACAGCAGCTTCCAAAAAAAAACACAACAGCTTAATTTTATCCTCTTGTTTCCTTGACTTCTATGGCCCACGCAATTTGCGCCACTAGATTTGTTAAAAATTGTGTTGTACTAAGGGACAATTTAGGTGCTTTAGACTGATTATATATTGTTGCAATGTTTCAAAATTATTATATATTGCTGCTAATGATTTTTTGTGCTTTAGAAACAATGGAAATGCAAAGAAAAATTCGAAGCTAAAATGCATCTTTTTTTAAAAATATATATACATCTTAAGAAAACATAATTTGAGGATAACCTTTGATTAAAAAATAGCGAGCATGATACATTGTGGTAGCATCAGAAACGTGGTAGTGAATATGTTCCTAGGGAAAAACAGTCGCTCAAATTTTCAACTAAAGCTTACTTTGATTGCAGTTCTCTACATGCTTTATGTATCTTTCTTTTATGCTTTCGTCTCGACTCCCCAGTTGGCAAAAAATGGCCAGATCAACATGGTGTGGACTGAAGGTCACAGTGAACGGTGCGTTATGTACCGTTGGAACGGAATGGTATAGGATTCTATAGCATTAGGAAAGCGCATTGCATTCTCTTCGTTTCTTTAATTCCACATTTATTAACATGACTCAAACATATACAGAGTGTAACATTTTTCATGCCGCCATGCGTACACCTTATTGCCTTACTGGCCCTTTTGCCTTATTCCATCACTTGGGCTGTTGGGCAACGTCAGCCGTGATACTTGGCCTTGTAGGCTTGCCACAGTTGCTGCACGTTCTTCCCCAGGATCTGTGCGAAGAAAGCATCACTATACCCGTCCTTCATCTTGGTGTTAAGCTGCGCGACGAACCCCGGCCTGAGTGTGTCGCAGTAGTCCAGGAACCTCGCCGTCACGTCGTAACCCTGATCCCACCGGTCGCCTTGCCCCGGCTTTACCCAGTGCCCCGGCACGTACCCCGCCTTCAGCCGCACGTAGTCGGCGATGCCCTCGATGAGCCCGCCGTTTGCCTGGGCCTTTCCGTTCCACTGCCACACGTGCGTTACCTCGTGGTATAGTACCCCGGTCACCTGAAACACCCAGTTATGCACGTATGTTACAAACTCTGTTTCTGAGAAGAGAAGAGACGACGTTCAGCAGCACTGCATGCATGTCCTACGCAGTTGTTGCATACCTCGGTCTTGACGTCGCCGGAGTAGCCGCCGACGTACCGGGCGCTGAGGTGGATGGCGTTGCCGCTGGTGTAGGCCACGCCGCCCATGTCCTCGACGGCGAGGGTGATGGCGCTGACGGGCTTGCGGCTGCCGGGAGCCGACTGGTTGAGGACCTTCCAGTTAAAGGAGGAGGCGTCGGAGAGCACCTTCTTGGCGTACGCGACGCCGACGGCCTGATCGAAGCGCTTGCCACCTGTGGTGCTTGGCGCGGAGTTCGTCGCGCCAAACGTGACCACGCCTGCCGTGGTGGCCACGGCCAGGACCAGGAGGGGAGCGAGCGCTACCACGGCAAGCTTCATGTCGTTGTTTTTGCCACTTACACCTACTACTACGAGTGTTGCTGGTTCAGTGGGGTGGCGAGGTGTGGTTTAATAGGCGAACATGGTATGGTGGGTTTCGGTGTGGCCATTTTGCTGGTTCGAGTTTCAGTTGTGGCTTGTGGAATTTTGGCGAAAAGGACAGCTCGTGCTGCCTCCCATATGCTGCCACGAGTACGGGGTTTTTGTGAGGTGGCACGGTCACTCTTCCATGTTGGAGGTTATCAAATGCAACTAAGAGCGTCATAGTGAAATATGTTGAAAATGGTGCCTTACCCTTCATTAAAGAAAAATGGCCATTTTAGGCGCATGATGGAGTCTAATGCAATACCTGGATTCCACATACGCACTTGTACATGAACGTTCATTTGCTATCACTATTATCGAATGTGTTTCGAGATTGATAAAAAATTTCAAAATTCAAATCATCATGCTACCTTCTTGTCCTTTGCACGAATCTTGAGACATTTTTAGAGGGTTAATATAGTGGGTGGGTTCTTTTGACTGCGGTTTATAGTTTTTGGTTTAAACTTTTGAATTTTGATTGTGCCGTAAGTACCTATTATCTTTACTACTTAATAAGTTTGAGTTGGTGGTAGTCGGTCCGTTCTCCACAGCCTTTCTCTCAGTTTTCTTGCACCGACATGTGGGCCCAAAATCTCCACGCTACCCCCGCTCCTCCACAGAAACTGCTCCGCCCTCGCCTCCTCCGCAGAACTGCCGCCTCCTCCTCCCCCTCGCCTCTTCCGCAGAAACCGCTCCGCCCCTCGCCTCCTCCTCCTCCCCACCCCGTGCTGCCGCCACCACCTCCAACCCTGCTCCTCCGCTCTGCCCTCGCCTCCTACCCCCACCCCGCGCTGCCGCCGCCTCCTCCTCCCCCGCTCCTCCGCTCCGCCCTCACCTCCTCCTCCCCACCCCGTGCTGCTGCCACCTTCTCCTCCCCCCACTCATCCGCTCTTCCCTCGCCTCCTCCTCCCCACCCCACGCTGTCGCTGCCTCCTCCTCCCCCGCTCCTCCGCTCCGCCCTCACCTCCTCCTTCCCACCCTGCGCTGTCGTCGCCTTCTCCTCTCCCCACTCCTCTACTCTGCCCTTGCCTCCTCCTCCCCACCCCGCGCTGCCGCCGCCTCCTCCCCCCACTCCTCCGCTCCGCCCTCGCCTCCTCACTCCTCTACTCCACCCTCGCCTCCTCCACTCCTCCGCTCCACCGCCGCCTCCTCGCTCCTCCTCTCCGCACTCGCCTCCTCCCCCCCCCCCCCCCCGCACCTCTGCTCCCCATCCCACGCTGCTGCCTCCTCCTTCCCATCCATGGATTGTGACCGCTCCTCTCGCCGCACACACCACCACTCTCGTGATGATGACGACCGTCACCGACGCTGCCACCACGACAACAATGACACCACCACAAGCGCGACGGCGAGGACGATCGCCGCAACCGCCACCGCAATGGCAGCGGCGAGGGCAACTGCCGCCGTGGTCGATGCCATCGGTCACTGTCCCAATCGGAGCCCCTGCTGCCGGCGAAGCAGGATTGGTCATCGAGCTGCGCCCCCGGGAATCCATCGAGCGCCGCGACTCGGCTGACCACGAGCCGCCACTGCAATCGTCGTGGAAGCGGAAGGGCCATGAGAGCGGCGATGGCGTATCCGATCGGGAAGGTGGAAAGCGGGCGAGGGCTTCACGTGAGGTGCTGTATTTTGTAGATCATAACTGTTTTCGTTAGATGATTATTTGCGAGTGATGACACTGTTATTTTGTTCCATTGCAGATGGTTTTTGAACTATATGGTATGTTGGCCGGAAATGTGAGCCCAACAACCAGTGAAAATGTTAAACCAGCATGTGATGGCGAAGAAGAAGCCTCCTTGAAGAAAGTTGTGACTCCAATATACAAATTTATAGAGAAGGTACATTTTCTTTATTTTCATTCCTTTTTTATTTCAAGCACAATCAACTTATACGCTTTTGAGATTTTTAGTAGGAAGCTGAAAGGAGCAAGACAATAAAATCAAAGCACTCACATTAGAGAAATTATGATGATCTAATCGAGTATTTGTGGTATATACTAGCATAATTTGTTATTTTTCTTACAATTTTGTGAGTCTTTTTAGGAAACCCATGCAATTATTTCTGCATTGCTTCTTAGATCAAGAAATTGTTTTCAATTAGGATGGCCTATTAGAACGGATGCAGATTTTTTTCAAGACTCCAGATGATGCTCCTTGTGATCACAATAATGGAGTAAGTAGTGATACGATGCATTTACTTACATTACCTTCATGCAAATGAGTAGATTCAGCTTAGTACTATCTAGCTGTTAGCATTTCAGAATAAGAGAACTGATGAAAACCAGGTACATCCCCCCTCCCCATCAATAAACATTTCACTAGAATAATTTGACAAAGATGCATGTATTTAATTATCTGTAAGAAAAAAAGCTCATCTAATACTGCATAGTTTTTTAGATAATATGGAATGTTCTTAATTGTGGAGAGGTGGAACTAGATTAATCTGATACCGTACCGCATAGTTTTAGACAATACAAAAATGTTCTTGATTGTGTAGTAGTGGAACTAGATTCATCTGTTACTACTTGTACATTTTTTGAGGCAATGAAAAAGTATGTGACTATATATAAGCTGCCTATTTTGTAACCCTTTTAGTTATTTTCACCTTCAAAGATTCTTAGCCTATATTAAGCTTAAGTTTGCATCCAAACAAATTTATGTCAAGGGCGGGGGAGATCTTTTTTGCGGCACAAATGAGTAGATTGAGCTAGCTTATATGTTTCTAGCCTTTAGGCTAGCATAGAGAACAAACTTCAGTTGGTTAAACAGATCTACATAGATTTGTCTTGTAACAAAACCAAATAATTTTACAGTTTATAGGTCCTCCTGATATTGATTTTTCTTATTTTGGTCCAGGATATCAGATCAGCTGGTAGTGACCATTGGATGGGAAAAGTCAACTTTGTCAAGATACGGTCATTTTGGCAAGAAAAGTCAACTTTGTCGAGATACGGTCATTTTGGCACATCTTCCGTAGCTTTGACAGGATGTGGAGCTTCTTAATTTTATCTTTATAGGTTAGTTGTGATTTCATACCTTTGTGTTGCTTGGGTTCTTTTGGTTACTCTTTGAATGTCTTCTGTTTCCTTATATCGTCTCTTGAGATGAAGATATTTCTGTTGTTTTTATCTCACACAGGCCATGATTATAATTGCTTGGAATGGTGGCACACCGAGCGATATCTTTGATGCAGGAGTATTTAACAGGTTTTGAGCATATTTATAACTGCTGCAGTACTAAAATTGAGCCAAGGTATGTTAGCAATGCCCCCTGAATATTATTGATGCACATCATAGAGGTTTTTTTTTTGAGTTCTGGTTCGGTACATTCGCTTGTTCTCAGTTGTCCAATATAGCTCATCCAACGGTTCTCATGATCTTAACACCTCCAGTGTCTCTGAGTGGTGTGCAGGAGTGGTGCTAGGTAAAGTGGGCAAAGAAGTAATTTTGTCCGAATAGTTAAAACGCCGAACCTTCTCAGTATTAAAACGCCAAACCTTTTCGTTGTCCCGCATGCCCACCGAGTTTATTAAGTTTTATTAAGTTGAGTTCCTCCCCTCTCAGCCGTTATTTTTTCACCACTTAACCGTCTAATCAATGTGGGTGCACATGAATGTACAATCTTGCCCTTGGCAGATGGACAGTCAGATCTGGTGGAGGTGTTAGCACCTCCTACACCTCCGGGAGGACCGAACTAGAGTTCTTTTTTTTTTGCTAGGTGGCTTTGTTATTCAATAAAAAAAGTCTGATGTGCAAATATAGTTAGCTGTATTTCCTTTTGTAACGCCTTTGTTTATGAAGTGCATAGTTGCATGTCATGTTTGCTCCTTTGGTTACTTTGCTCTCTTATGATTTGCTGACTATGGACCACACTTAGCTGTTTTGCTTACCACGTGGGTGCATGAGGTAATACACAAAAGCTGAATGCCCGTGCGTTGCTACGGATTTTAAAATTTTGTCATACTACATGTTCTAAAACTAACGGGTGGTAAAATTTGTTGAAACGTGTATACAAATATGTTCTAATTTTTTAAATCCGTAGCAACGTACGGACATGGCTAGTTTTAGATAAATACCTGTAATTTAGGCAAGGAGATTTCTGTAACATCGAAGGCAGCATCTGTAGATCTGCTCCAGAGATCGTCCATCTTGCGGCTAGAGAGTGGGATTTCGAACTCATACGACAGACCTTTGTTGGGGAGGACCCCATTGATTGCAACTCCGTATGGCTGAGTTTGTTTTGACTTTCAATTGGCTTATATTTATATTGTCTATAGTAATTAACTTTTAAACGGTATATTTTTTAAAAGCGATGTCATAAAAAGATTGTAGTAAAAAGTGTACTGAGTTCAACTGTATCGGTCAAAATTACATGTAACTATTTTTCTGTAAGTACTATCTTTTGTGAACAACCGAAATTTAAAATTTTAAGCTATAAACTATCAACAAAAAAACCCCACATGATCCTGCAGCTCTGCCAATCTGCTTCCCACTGGCACGTCCCTAGTGAAAATCGATCGGTAATCTGCCCGTGCTTAGTTGTGGGCCTGGCAGAGTTTTTTCTTACTCTGAAATTAGCAGCCCATTATCCGATACTAGTTTCACACCTACCGGCCGCGGGCCGCTGAAAACGGCAAAGCATCGTCGAGTTGCCAGCAGTTGGGGCAAACAATGCATGCACCAAGCAGTATCTGGACTAGCAAAGCAACATGCTGTTCAAAGTTCAAACCCCTAACACAACAGTACCCCCCCCCCCCCCCCCCCAACCCAATAAAAAACACAGCAGGTTAATTTTATCCTCTTAGTTCCTTGCTTTTTGATAATAATACAAATGCCAACACATGGCTGACTTACGACAGTAATATGGTATATTGAGCAACACCGTATACAGATCAACCTCCGTACTTGGCTTTGTAGTCCTGCCACAGCTGCTGCACGTCCTTCCCCAGGATCTGCGTGAAGAAATTGTCACTGTAGCCATCCTTCATCTTGGCGTTCAGCTCGGCCACGAACCCCGGCTTGAGCGAGTCACAGTAGTCCAAGAACCTCGCCGTCACGTCGTACCCCTTATCCCACTTGTCTCCCTGTCCAGGCTGCACCCAGTGCCCCGGAGCGAACCCCGCCTTCAGCCGCACGTAGTCAGCGATCCCCTCGATGAGCCCGCCGTTCGCGTTGCCCTGACCATTCCACTGCCACACGTGCGTCACCTCGTGGTACAGCACGCCGGTCACCTAGTATGTACAGCATGACGAGAGCAAAGATGCAATTCATTGGAAAGTGTAAGTAACAACAGCCAGCTTAGAGACTTATGGTAACACTATGCATATGGCTAGCAGAGCTCACTACGCGTTAATTACCTCGATCTTGATGTCGCCGGAGTAGTTGCCGACGTACTGGGCGCTGAGGTGGATGCCATTGTTGCTGGTGAAGGCGACGCCGCCGATGTCCTCGACGACGAGGGTGACGGTGTCGACGGGCTTGCGGTCGGTGTCAGTGGGCTGGTTGAAGATGTTCCAGATGAAGGTGGAGGCGTCGGAGAGGACCTGCTTCACGTAGTCGAGGCCGACGGCCTGGTCGAACCTCTGGCCGCCGGGGGTGTTGGACGCCGTGTTTGATGCGTCAAACGTGACGGCACCGGCCATCGCGGCCAGGGCCAGGAGGGAAGCGACTGTGGCTATGTGAAGCTTCATTTTGTGCTAGTGTAATGCTATTTGTACTCTGGTGAATGATAGAGATTAGCTACCTACGGTAAGGGTTATATAGGGTGTAGGGTAGAGAGAGAACATGTCATGAAGTATCTCAAAGTTTGATAATGTTTGGTTTAGTCAAATTGAAGGATTGACTTGGACTTCATCTAGTTTGGCTTCCTGGAAATTTTGTATGGAAAAACGCCTGCAGGAGGTCACGTTGGTCTCCATAAAGATGTGAGATGTATATGGACGTCTATGTTATCTTGTTGTAACTATGACTACTAATTCTTCCAGATGCATGAGTGTACGCTTGAAGAAATCCTACATGTACGGTTTGCGCTAACAATCTTATTTAATTCCTTTCTTGTACATCTGGGAAAACATATCTGACCATAAGCATATCACGTAATATCTGAAAATCGTTTTGCATCATAAGTATATCTAAAAAATCTTTTTGCATTTGCGTGTCACAACATCGGGCCTGTTCTTTTCGGCTTCTAAAAGCTACTTTTCAGCTTTTATATAGTAACTAGCTTTTAAACGGAGTATCTTTTTAAGATAGGATCTACTAGTTACTTGTAGTACATACTGTACCGACTTCATTTATATTGGCAAAAACCACACGTGAGTTTCTGTTACTCTGTAATCTCTCGTACAAACAACCCAAAAATCACAAACCGCAGCCAAAAGCCACAAGTCAAAGCCAAAAAGAACAGGCACATCAATTATGCATTTGTTTATGGTTTGTAAGAAAAAAAAATATGCATTTGTATATGCATAATGATGCGTGTTCAAGGCCTGGGTGTACATTTCGTTTTGTAGACGGTCCAGCGGGCGAGAGCTGCACACTTCATGTTTCCACATAAATTAACTCTTTTTTCCATGTCTCCGTCAACTTTCCTACTCTACTGGACATTACAATATTGCGTAGATTACAGAATACAGGTGCTGGTCTTTGGTGATGGGCCATGCTACCGAACAATTTCCACCACTGTACAGATTTTCCGGTTGAAAAAACTAGCTTTTTGTTTGGTTCTGCGATGTACTGCAGGAAAGTAAGGCTTGCCTGCTGTGCTTAAGTTGGTTTAAGTTTTTGGTTATTGGAATTTTTATATATTGTTTGAAACATTTTTACTATACCTACTTTAAGATTTTTCAACGTAATTGAATTTTAAAAAAAATAAAAATGGAAAAAGGGTCATCTGAACATGAACAATGTAAAGGAATACAAAAAAAAGGCAAAAAAAACCTAAAAAAACTAAAAACCAAAATAAAGATAAAATAAAAAAATTAGAAGATAAAAATAAAAAACTAAAAGCTAAAGCTCAACCGAGTAGAGCCTAGAGTGAGGTTGTGCAGGACTATCCAAGTATCCATCCATGGACCAGTCGATCGTTAGCTGAGCCATTCGTCAATTACACCGACAAAACCCGAGAGGTGAGGCAAGAGAAGGTGGCCTATTAATTCCCGATTTTGATTTTCTGTTGCAACAAAATCTCACTGTGGTGTGATTTTGTTTTTGGGCTGCACCAAGTGTCAGTCTGACTTTTGGCATGGTTGAGGTCCCGTTCTAAATGGCTTCTCTTTTTTACTTCTGGTTTATGTTTTTTTGGTTTTTTGCTTTTCTTTCTCTTATTTCTTGGTATTATTCGTGTTGATAAAACTTTTTTATTTTTTTATATTTAATTATACAGAATAGATTAACAGTAGTTAATACGCTATAAGCTCTAGCTTATAAACCACTTGGTCCAAGCTACAGTCCAAGTGAGTAGGCTTAGCAGGTCATGGTTTGTACTTTGTATAATGCGTAGGCCGGCAGTTGGTCCAAATACATGGAGTATGACCGGCAGATGCTGCCGTTGCTTGCCCCTTGGAGCGAACAGACAAGGCCCAAGTTTTTAAAGCTCCCAAATGGTCACACGTAAAAACTACTATACTGCTGCACTAGAATATAAGAAACCTGAGTACTGCCGGTCTCAATCCCAAGACCTGTGTGAAAGTATAGTTAACTAGATGTGGAAGCGCAGCATTACGCCGAGCTAGCTACTATATGGATCAAAGAAAAAGTGAATAATTTGTAAGAGTGGTTTTTAATAAAAATTAAAGTTTAAGTACATAAAACAATGTGTTTTACAAAAAGTGTGATTTTGTTTCGTGAAGGATGGTTTTCTAAAAAAATCAAGGATCTATATGTAATTTGGAAGGGTTCGTACGCAATTTTGAAAAATTGGAGGGTTTAGTCGAAATATCGAGGTCGAAACAACGTGATTGAAACAACGTGGTCTGTGGTTGAAGTTAAGGTCATGGTCGAAAGAGCCGTAGTCAAGGTGGAGGGCGCGGTCGAAGGGGGCCATGTTCAATGGTTGACGCCGTGGTCAAAGTCGAGGCCGTGCTCAAAGGGTGTCTGGTCAAAGTCCACGCCGTGGTCGAAGTCGAGGCCGTGGGCGAAGGGGGCCATGGTCAATGGTCGATATTGAGGCCGTGGTCCGTGGTCGAAGTCAAGGCCATGGCCGAAGGGCGTTGTGATCGAAGTCGACGCTATGGCCAAAATTAAGGTTTAATTACATAAAACGAGGTGTTTTACGAAAAGTGTGGTTTTATTCCGTGAAGGATGGTTTTTCTAAAAAAATTCGATGATCTATATGTAATTTGGAAGGATTCGTATGCAGGTTTGAAAAATTAGAGGGTTTAGTCAAAATATCATGATCGAAACAACGTGGTCGGAACAGTGTGGTCCATGGTCAATGTCGAGGTCATGGTCGAAGGGCGCTGTGGTCGAAGTCAACATGGTGAAAGACGTGTTCGAGGTCGAGGCCGCACTTGTGGTTGAAGGGCCATGGCCTGCAGTCAAGGCCGTGGTCGAAATCGAGGTTGGGGTCAAAGGGCATTGTGATCGAAGTCGACGTGGGCGCCATCAAACACGTGGTTGAGGTCGAGGCCGTGGTCATGGTTGAAGGCCGTGGTCAACGTCAATGCCGTGGGTTATGTCAATGCCATGATCGAAATTGATGCTGTACTCGAAGGGCCGTGGTCGAAATCGATGCCGTCATCGAAGGGCCGTGGTCGAGGTCAAGCACACTGGTTGAGGGTGCGGTCGAACGGGCCTGCGTTCATAGTCGACACCGCGGTCAAAGAAGTTGAGGCTGTGGTCGAAGGGGGCCGTGGTCAATGGTCGATGCCGAGGCCGTGGTCCATGGTCGAAGTGAAGGACATGATCAAAGGGTGTTGTCGTCGAAGTCGACACTGTGGTGGAAGTCAACTCCATGGTCAACATCGATGTGGGTGAGGTCGAAGCTGTGGTTGAGATCGAGGCCATGGTCGACATCGATGTCATGGTCGAAATCGATGCCGTAGTTGAAGGGTCGTGGTCGAAGGACCAAGTCAAAGTCGAAGCCGTGGTCCAAGTAGAATTTGTGGTCGAAAGGGTCGTGGTCGAAGTGAAGGGCGTGATCGAAGGGGGCCGTGGTCGAGGTCAAGGGAGCGGTCGAAGGGAGCCGTGTTCATAGTTGACACTGTGGTCGAAGTCGAGGCCATGGTCGGAGTCGATACTGTGGTCGAAATCGAGGCCATAGTCGAAGGACCAAGTCGATGTCGACGCTGTGGTCCAAGTGGCGGTCGTGGTCGAAAGGGCCGTGGTTGAGGTGAAGGTCGCGGTCGAAGGGGGTCATGTTCGATAGTCAACACCATGGTCGAAGTTGAAGCCATGGTCGAAGTCGAGGCCATGGTCAAAGGGGGTCGTGGTCGATGTTCGACACCAAGGCCGTGGTCCATGGTCGAAGTCGAGGTTATAGTCGAAGGGCACTATGGGTGAGGTCGAGGTCGTGGTCATGGTCGAAATCGATGCTGTGGTTGGCATGGATGCCGTCATCGAATGGCCGTGGTCGAAGGACCGTGTCGAAGTAGACGCCGTGGTCCAAGTGGAAGTCATGGTGGAAAGGGTCGTGGTCAAAGTGAAGGGCAGGGTCAAAGGGGGCCATGTCGAGGTCGAGGGCGCGGTCAAAGGGGGCCATGTTTGTAGTCGACGCCATGGTCAAAGTCGAAGCCATGGTCGAAGGGTGCCGTGGTCGAAGTAGAGGGCGTGGTTGAAGGGGGTCGTGGTTGAGGTCGAGGGCGCGGTCGAAGGGGGATGTGATCATAGTTGACACCATGGTCAAAGTCGAGACCGTGGTCAAAAGGCACAATGGTCGAAGTCAATGTGGTCGAAGTCGAGGCCGTAGTTGAAGGGAGCCATGGTCCGTGGTCAAAGTCAACGTCAAGGTTGTGGTCCGTAGTCGAAGTGGAGGCCGTGGTCAAAGGGCACTATGGTTGAAGTCGATGCCATGGGCGAGGTCGAGGCCGTGGTTGTGGTCGAAGGGCCGTGGTTAAAGGGCTGTGGTTGAAGTCGATACCGTGGTCAATGTCGATGCCATGGTCAAAATCGATGTCGTAGTTGAAGGACCGAGTCGAAGTCGAAGCTGTGGTCCAAGTGGTGGTCAAGTGGATGTCATGGTCAAACGGGCTGTGGTCGGGATCAAGGGCGCAGTCGAAGGGGTTCGTGGTCGAGGTTGAGGGCATGGTCAAAGGGCGCCATGGTCGAGGTCGACGCCGCGGTCAACGTCGAAGCTATGATCGAAGTCGAGGCCGTTGTTGAAGGGCGCCGTGGTCGAAGTCGAAGCTATGGTCGAAGTCGAGGCTGTGGTCGAGGTCGTGGGCATGGTCGAAGGGGTCGTGGTCAAGGTCGAGGGCGCGGTTGAAGGGGGCCGTGGTCGAGGTCAAGATGTGGTCGAAGGGGGCCATGGTCAAGGTCGAGGCCGTGGTCGAAGGGTGACATGGTCGACGTCAAAGCCATAGTCGAAGTAGAGGTCGTGGTCGAAGGGGGCCGTGGTCAATGGTTGACGTCGAGTCCGTGGTCCGTGGTTGAAGGGCACTATTGTCGAGATCAACGTTGTGGTCGAGGTCAACGCCGTGGTCGAAATCAACGCGGGCGAAGTTGAAGCCATAGTTTAAGTTGAGGATGTGGTTGTGGTGGAAGGGCCGTGGTCGACGTCAATGCTGTGGTCGAGGCTGTGGCTATGGTCGAAGGGCGTTGGTGGAAGGATGGTGGTCGACGTCTATACCGTGGTCGAACTTAATGCTGTAGTCGAAGGGCCGTGGTCAAAGGACCAGGTCGAAGTCAAAGCCATGGTCAAAGTAGAAGTCGTGGTCGAAAGGGCCCTGGTCAAAGTGGAGAGCGCGGCCAAAGAGGAGGAGGGCGGCCCGAGCGAAGAGGGAAAAGAGCGGCGGGCGCAACATGGGCGAAGAAGAGGAACCGAGTGCAAGAGCAAGGGACCAGGTAGAGAATAGCAAGTGAGGCAGCACCTCAGGTCCATGAGAGAATAGAAAAAATAAATTCTGGAAGAATTCGATAAAGACAACACCTAATTTCTGGGAAATTCGAAAAAGATAGCATCCAGAACAAGAAAGACAACTCCTAATTTCTGGGAAATTCGATAAAGACAGCACCCAAAATAGAAAGGAGAAGAAGAGGCGTACCACCATAGAGTCAGCGTGGCCAAAGATGAGGAGGGTGGCGCGAGCGAAGAGGGAAAAGAGCGGTGGGCACGACGTGGGCGAAGAAGAGGAACCAAGAGCAAGAGTGAGGAACCAGTGAGTAGGTAGAGAATAGCAAGTGAGGGTAACAGAACGGAACACGTGAGCGCATCTACAAAAAAGACAGCTACGATGCGCCATGATGAAAGCGACGCGAAGATTCTCGAGAACACACGGAGCTCACCTGAGGATCGTGCATCGTGTGGTCTGCCCGCTCACCCAAAGGTCGTGCATCGCATGGTCCGCCCAATCGAACGGCCGACGCAGGTGCGGTGTAAAGAAGAGTATTTGAAAAAGTGGAGGACTCTTTCGCAAACCCGGTGACGTGGCGTGGGGAGAGGCCGGGAATCCCCCAGGTTTAATATAGAGACTATATGTCACAAAACCGTATGATAGAGAAAAAAACTAGCCGAACACCTTATAGGCTTTAGGGTTGCTCATTCTTATTTAGGTTTTTGCACTACAGTTGCTGGTAATTTTTTGCATAATTAAATTTAAAAAAAATTAAAAATAGAAAAACAAGTCTTCCTATCTTGAACAATGCAAAGAAATATAGGGAAAAAAGACAAAAACCCTAAGAACCAGAAAAGACGAAATTAAGAAATTAGAAGCCAAAATCCCAACGGAGTAGCCAAAATGAGACCATTCGCACGCATTTTTTTGTTCTTTCTGGGGTGTTTAATTGGTCTCGACTGATCTTGAGCGTGGGATGAAAGATTATATTGTCCGCAAGACAGTCATCCAGTAGAGATGTCTCTTGGGAGAGGCCTGACAGAGAGAGAGAAGCCGGTGCCTCGCCTACCGCAGATTCTGAGGCCCGTTCTCCCGACAGAACCGGCCCCTAGCGGCAGGTGCTCAACAGCTTGGGAAAACCGGAACTTGCCAGGAGGACGCCGACCGCAGCGGCCCGTCGTCGCTGCCTCGCGGCAATGCCTGCCCGCGCCCCGTAAGCAGGGGCAAGCGGCACGGCGCGTTGCGGTACTAGCTGCTGCGGATCGATTCACTACGGACGGCAAGCTGCGCGGTGCTATGCATGCCGGCCACTGGCCACTTTGGTGCACGCTTGAAGCGACTAACTTCGTTCAGGTACACGCACAGTGCGGCGCATGCACGATAGCATGTACCCTGGCCCTATGTGTAGTATGCACCGGCTTTCATCATCGTGGTGTCCAAATATGTTTATATCAATTAAAGTTAGGTATGGCTACTAGAGATATTTTTTATTGCAACTCTTCACCATTATCTTTTAAGACTCTGTTTCATCCCTGGACGGGTGTTATTTCCCTCTCCGAATAGGTTACTATTCCATTTTTGGAGTAGGTATCTATTTCTATTGCAGAGTAGGACGCTGCTCCTTCCTCGTTCGAAACTCTTGTTGTCAAGGTTATTTATACCCCTGTAAGCTTCATGATAAATAGCGCGCATAGTACATGTTATTTATGCATGTAATACGCTAATAGTATTCTGTAACTTCTCTCCCATATAATGATTTCACTGTTTATACGTCAGTGATTTTTTTATAAAGATTTTTTACGTTAAATCTTATCTTGTGATCCTAATTATTCTCCATTGTTTTTTATATCTCGCCATACGATTTATAACTTGTACAGTTGGAACGGAGCGGTACAAGATTCTATTGCATTGGGAAAGCGCATTGCATTCTCTTCGTTTCCTTAATTCCATATTTATTGTCATGACGCAAATAACATGAGTCATACATTTACGGGGTGTAACATTATTCACGCCCGCACGTGCACCTTATTGCCTTACTAGCCCTTTTGCCTTATTCCATCACTTGGGCAATATCAGCCATGATACTTTGCCTTGTAGTCTTGCCACAGCTGCTGCACGTTCTTCCCTAGGATCTGCGTGAAGAAAGCATCATTATATCCGTCCTTCATCTTGGCGTTGAGCTGCGCGACGAACCCTGGCCTGAGCGTGTCACAGTAGTCCAGGAACCTCGCCGTCACGTCGTAACCCTGATCCCATCGGTCGCCCTGCCCCGGCTTTACCCAGTGCCCCGGCACATACCCCGCCTTCAGCCGCACGTAGTCGGCGATGCCCTCGATGAGCCCACCATTCGCCTGGCCGTTCCCGTTCCACTGCCACACGTGCGTCACCTCGTGGTGCAGCACCCCAGTCACCTAAAACATCCGGTCATGCACGTATGTTACAAATCTTTTTCTGAGAATAGATGAGACAACGTACAGCAGCACTGCATGTATGTCCTGCACAGTCATTGCATACCTCGGTCTTGATGTCGCCGGAGTAGCTGCCGACGTACCGGGCGCTGAGGTGGATGGTGTTGCCGCTGGTGTAGGCCACGCCGCCCATGTCCTCGACGGCGAGGGTGATGGTGCTGACAGGCTTGCGGCAGCGGGGGGCCGGCTGGTTGAGGACCTTCCAGTTGAAGGAGGAGGCGTCGGAGAGCACCTTCTTGGCGTACGCGACGCCAACAGCCTGGTCGAAGCGCTTGCCGCCCGCGGTGTTCGGCGCAGAGTTCGTCGCGCCGAACGTGACCACGTCCGCCGTGGCGGCCACGGCCAGGACCAGGAGTGAAGCGAGCGCTACGACGGCAAGTTTCATGTCGTTGTTTTGCCACTTACACCTATGTACGAGTGTTGCCGGTGCAGTGTCGCGCGGTGGTGAGGTGGGGATTTATAGGCGAACATGGTATGGTGGGTTTTTGTGCTTGGCCGCTTTGGGTCAAGTTTCAGCTGTGGCTTGTGGAAATTTGGCGAAAAGGACAGCTCGTGCTGCCTCCCATATGCTGCCACGGTCACTCTTGCATGTTGGTTTTTGTGAGGTGGCACGGTCACTCTTGCTTGTTGGAGGTTATCAAATGCAACTAAGAGCGTCATAATGAAATATGTTGAAAATGGTGTCTTACCCTTCATTGAAGAAAAATGACCATTTTAGGCGCATGATGGAGTCTAATGCAATACCTGGATTCCACGTACGCACTTTGTATATGGAGTTGCTTTTCCCAGCAAAATGAGTTATGTGGCGTATGGGCATCGGCAACTAAATTTACATATCGGATGTGCCATAAGTACCTATTATTTCAGATAAATGCCTGTAATTTAGGCAAGGAGATTTCTGTAACATCGAGAGCATCTTCTGCAGATCTGTTCCAGAGTGTGGCTGAGCTGGTCGTCCATCTTGCGGCCAGAGAGTGGGATGTCTAGCTCGTACGACAGACCTTTGTTGGGGAGGACTTTGAGCTCAGTGGATTCCATTGATTGGAACTCTGTTCGACTCTGCCAATCTGCTTCCCACTAGAACGTCCCCAGTGAAAATCGATCGGTAAACTGTCCGTGCCTAGCTGTGGGCCGGGTAGAGGTTTTTCTTACCCCCGAAATTAAAAGCCCGATAAGCATGGGAGTCCATTAGCCAAGAAAATCCGACTATTAAGCACACGCTTAGCCCAGCACGGCACAGTGGACATGAATGTTGCCCGTTTAGTCCGAGAAACGGCTGGATTTTTAAATTTTCTAACCATTTCGGAGTTTGAAAATAAGAAAAAAATTCAAAAAAATCTCAATTTTTCTATAAATAGGCAGTATACCCTCCTCATTCAACCACGCTCAAAACCTCTTCTCTGAATTCTCGTCAAAATTTTGATACACTTTGTGATAATTTGGCCAAATTCAAAATATTTTTGCCAAAATTCAAAAATTTGAAATCGGCTACAATCAAGAAAAGAGGTAACAATACTATTTTTTTGTATATTTATGTTGTTCTTACTTTTCTTTGTTGTGATGTAAAATAGTTAATAGTGTAATTTTCTATTTACATTTTGTAGTTTTTCACCTTTCCCTATGGAAATTTTTGATAATTTTCCTATGATTGAATATGGAATTGATTCAAAAGATCATTCATTCTTCGGGAAACCTCAAATAGGATAGCAGACCCTAGCTGTATCATCGTCAGGCTCTATGAGTATCACTGTGTCTGCAAACACCGGAGCAAAGAGGTCAAGACCCAACACGTTGGAGGTGTGGCAAGATTTTAACAAGATAATGGGATGGGACAAGGTCGTAGCTCAGATAAGATATGCTGTTTGTAAAATTTGTTGTCACAAATTGTTTTCCATGTTCATAGGTGGAATCAGGCACTTGTATAGACATACCCAGAGATGTAAAGAAAACAAGGTATAGCCATGAGACAGGCATAGCAGCAATTCAATCCTGACAGTATAGTACAAAACTGGGATTATAATCCCGAGATAGCTCGAGAATCTCTAGTTTGTTTAATTGCTACACTGGATCTACCTTTAAACTTTGGTGAGTCACAAGCTTTCAAAAACTACATTATAACTGCTCATAATCCTAAATTTTCTATAGTTTCTAAATAGAAAACAACTAGAGATTTTAATTAAATACTACAATAATGGTTGTTCTAAAATAAAAGAACTCTTTGAGACCTGTACATTTTCCATAGTCTTGATCTAGGACATATGGAGTGTCGGTCTAGGGAGGAGCATTTTAGTGTAATTGCTCATTATGTGAACGATGGCTGAGTAATAAAAAGAGAATCATATGCTTTAAACCAAGTGATGTAGCACATACGTGTGGGAATATAGCAGATTATATTATCAAAGTCATGGAAGATTTTGGTCTTACAAATAAAATTTTTGCAACTAACCTGGACAATGTTGCAACAAACTCACGGCAATGGATATTCTCATTCCGTTATTTAATACATACATCGAATCCTTCTTGCTATATTAGTGATGCACCTGCCATGTTATTAATCTTATAGTTAAATGTGGTTTAAAGGTGTTGGATCCATATCTTCAAGCTTTTCACGAGTCAGATTTCTTTTGTAAATAAATCTAACCAACAAATTGCTGCATATAAGAACTTCTACGTTGCGATGGGTGTACATCCAAAAAAGTTCGGTGTGGGCATACTACTAAGGTGGAACCCAACGTATCTCATGCTACAAAATATTTTACCCTACAAGCCCATATTTTTTATTTTTATCAGCCATGGAGGCAACACACTATTGACTGAGCAACACTGATATGTTGCTGAGAATTTACTAATATTTCTTGAACTCTTTTATGAAACCACTGTTGCTTTATCTGGAGTGTACTATCCAACATCTCTTTTAATTATGCATCATATTCTTGTGATTGCAGGTCACTTGAAAGCTAATGAAAATGATATAGTGTTATGAGAGGTTGTGTGTGCTATGAAAACTAAATATTTAAAATATTGAAAAGAGATTTTGTATTTATACGCATTTGCATTTATTTTAGATCCAAGAGCTTAAATTGCAGGATTCACTAAAGTTTTTTCACTTCCAGGTGAGGTTGCAGGATAAATTATTCTAATTTTTTTAGTTGATAGTACTAAATTGTTTGAAGTTTATTAGAAGTACGAACAAAAATTTCTGGGAATTTGCTTGCAACAGCCTCCACCAGCACCCACCATAGATAAAAGGCAAATATGTGGAGCAAAATCTTTGATGCACTAGGATTCTCTAGAAGATTAAGCTCTACATTGTCAAGTGTTGAAGCATTCCATACCAGTGGCCGTGGGGAACTATCAGTCTTTCTGTACAACGATACCGTGGATCACCATGCAGAGGACCTCAACATTTTGGGATGGGGGCACGAGCATAAGGTAACATATCCGATGCTATCCATATTAGCACGAGATATGTTAACCGTTTTTGTTTTGATGGTTTCTTTCGAATTTGCTTTCAAACTTTCTAGAAGAATATTGGAGGATAGAAGAATAAATCTCACGAGTGAGATGGTGAAAGTACTTCTCCTAGTGAAAGACTAGGAATAAGCTGATAAGCAAGCTCACCACTGCGTGGAGAATCCCAAGTTGGAACACACGTTCAACAATCTCTATCTAGACGACACCGACGCTTCTTAGAGCATCAATGCATACATTGTACATTTTCTAATTTTTTTTTGCATTTAATGCTAAGCTATAAACTATACTCTTTTTTCTTTGCCAAGGTTTTCTCAAGTTGGGTTTTTACTTAGTAAAATTTTAACGAGACAACCATTTAAATATTAATAAACTTATTGTTACATTTCTATAATTTATTTTACCTTTTTTTTCAAATTTTACATATTTTTTGAATTATTACATTTCACAAATATATCAGACCGAAAGAGGTTAACCATGCCTACTTGGCATGTTGGGCTAAATGAACGTGTGTCGACTTGGCACGCACGAATGGCCACTGGGCTATGTCTCAGTCGCCACTTCGGCCTATAGGCCAGCACAACATTGTCCATTTATGCTAACAGGCTATATGGACCGTGTCTAATAGACTCGTGTCGTGTCATGTTGGGCACGCCACCGGTTTGGACAGGTCTGACTACAAAGCATCATCGAGTTATCGGGACTTGCGGCAAACAATGCAAGCACCAAGCAGTATTTGGACTAGAAAAGCAACATGATGTTCAAAGTTCAAACCCCTAACACAGCAGCTTCCCCCCACAGCAGCTCCCTAAAATAACACAACAGCTTAATTTTATCCTCTTATTTCCTTGTTTTTTGATAACAATACAAACTCCAACACATGGCTGACTTATTGATCATTCGACAGTAATATGGTATACTGAGCAACACCTTATATAGATCAACCTCCGTACTTGGCCTTGTAGTCCTGCCATAGCTGCTACACGTCCTTCCCTAGGATCTGTGTGAACAAATTGTCACTGTAGCCGTCCTTCATCTTGGCGTTTAGCTCGGCCACAAACCCCAGCTTAAGCGAGTCACAATAGTCCAGGAACCTCACCATCACATCATACCCCTTATCGTAGCTACTCCCCTGCCCCGGCTGCACCCAGTGCCTCGGTGCGAACCCCGCCTTCAGCCGCACATAGTCGGTGATCCCCTCGAAGATCCACCACTACGTCGCGTAGTCTTGTAGCCCCCACTGCCACACGTGCTGATGTGCACCACCTATTGGTACAGCACTCCGACCACCTGCATTACACATACAGTACGTACAAATGCATGTTACTACTTACTAGTACTATCTGACACTACTTTTCAGAAGACCATGCATGGGGCAAACTCGTTGTATTGGGAAAGCTCGCTACGCATTAATTACCTCGGCCTTGAAGCCGGCGGAGTAGCCGCCGATGCACTGGGCACTGAGGTGGATGTTGTTGTTGCTGGTAAAGGCGACGCCACCGATGTCCTCGATGACGAGGGTGACGATGTCAACGGGCTTGCGGTTGACGTCAGTGGGCTGGTTGAAGATGTTTCAGATGAAGGTGGAGGCATCGGAGAGGACCTGCTTCGCATAGTCAATGCCGACGGCCTGGTCGAACCTTTGGCTGCTGGGGGTGTTGGATGCCGTGTTCGACGCGTCAAACATGACGGCGCTGGCCGTCGCAGCCAGGGTCAGGAAGGAAGAGACTGTGGCTATGTGTGTTGGTCCAATTAATGTTCACGACCACTCAAAGTCATTTACAACCATGTTGTCTGTGGATACAACCACGTTGTCTGCGGTTTCGACCACTCCTTCTCTGTTGTACATGTACTTGTAACCAACCACGCCTTCAAGCTCATTATGACCACGTTCAACTTCAACCACGAACTCCTCTGCTCGTAAATTTTGAACTCTTCCTGAGTACTCAGTACTCGATACTTCGACTGCAAACGCCAGTGCCTTCGACCACGACCACTTTGTCGCCTCTTTGAGTACTCTTGTACTCGTTACCTTCGAGCACCATTGGTTCTCGATGATTTCGAGCACTCGATAAAGCACACGAACACAATCCGTTTTCCCAGGAGCCAAATCACTTCCGTTTCTCTTCTTTTTTTTTCTTTCCCTCAACTTCTCGATCACAACCGATCGCTCTTGTTCACTTTTTTCTCGTTTACATTTCTCTGCTACTTATACTCAATATATTGACTACAAAACGGACTCTACCACCAACTCAGTTTCTTACTCTATCCTCTACTCGTATACTTGTATACGGACACAACTCGTACACATCAAACCGACTCGGATACTACTAGCAATAAAGGAAACAAGATTATTTCCAACAATCACCCCTTAATCTTGTTTCTTCACCTTAATCACACCAAATTTCTCTTTTATATTCTGGAACTTGATCATGTCGATCTTCTCTCATCTCCCATCCTTTTCTTGCATTCTCGTGCGCCATTCCTTCCTGGGTCGACACCATCCTACAGCATGTGCTTGCTCCATCCTGAGCCTCACACAAACCAATGCTTGCCACGTCTTGCACCTGGACTGAACTCGTCCTCCTTTGCACACTTGCTTAGGCTGGAGCATCAGCTCCCATAGCCATCTTGGCTTTATCGTTACCTGAGCCTTCCGCTCCCTTCGTCTTCCACTATTGTCGTACTGGCATCCACACCTGCCCGCTCTTCCTCCACTTGCACTGTGGGTGACATCTTTTTCTCGAGCGTGGGATTGTTGTATGCTCGTGAGACCTTCCTCTGCCTTCTGTGCGTCTGTGGGGCTCGTCGCCTGGTCGTCCTGAGCCATTGTGATTTTCTCCAGTTACATTGTGTGAACATATGCACCTGCAAATGCTCCTGAGCCTCTGCTTATTGTGCCTAACACACGCATGTGGGGCCCGTCTGGACTGCTGCTTTCCATGCCACACGCAGCGAAATTTTTCCTTGCTCAAAAATTTCTTTTGCTTTATCTCCCACAAGGATGTGTCATCCTTTTCCTTTGGTGAGACCTGTTGGTCCCCATGATGTGTGTCAATACCACTATTGGTTTCGATCATGCAACCTCCAACCACTCTGTGCTCCAGAACCTCCGACCACTGCGTACTCTGATCCTTCAACCGCACCGCTTGGAGCTTTTGACTGGTAGTAATCAAATGCTTCTGACTGCACACTTGAACTCGAAGTTCGATCATACACTTATGACTTTGCACTCGAAAGATTCTGGTTACTCGAAACTCCTCTGGTACTCGTATCTTCTCTGGACACCTGGGACAGCTTGGGATGCCTCCTGTGCCATGCATGGTCAAAACCTTCCGAGCGTCTGTGCACCCCTGTGCATCTAATCTGCTCTCCATGCGCACCCCCTGTGCATGGAATCCACGGCATTGACCCGAGCCGCTAGCTTCCGTGCTTGGCGTAGTTATCCCTTGGGACTCGTCATGCTGACTACCCTCTCGAGCTTGCTCTTTGCTGCCGCCTGGCCCCTCTAGGCTGCTCTTTAGATAAGTCGATTTATAAGTTTTCAGGGAAATCTTGTACAACCGGTTCGGAGAACTTTTCACTTTCATCAATAGATCATTGTTCTTTGCATAGACATGTAAGAACTCATCCTGCAGCATCACCCTGTATCCTTCTTCTGTCATCTGCCCAAGACTGAGTATATTGTTACACAGTGTTGGTATAAAATAAATTTTAGACATCAACTTCTGATCGACGTTCTTGCATTGCAACAACATCGATCCTTTGCCTTTTATCTCCACCGTGAAGCCATCGCCAAACTTAACTTTGCCCAAAATCATCTCGTCGAGCTCATGGAACATGGAGCCATCTCCCGTCATGTGATTGCAGGCTTCATTATCTAGGTACCACCAATTAGTGTGATCGATGCTGCCTTCCTCTGCGTCTAGCTTAAGAACTATGTTCTTCTCGTTCAACATCACCATGCCTGGCATCTCTTCAACACATAACGAAAGAAGTAGTGCTAGCTCAACATTCCCCTCGGCACGGGTGAGGTTTACCTTCTCGTCCTTCTTGCTTCGGCAGTTCGAAGCATAGTGACCGTACTTGTTGCAATTGAAACACTTTATGTGGCTGCGGTACTCCGACACATAGTGTCCATATTCATCATATTCAAAACACTTGACATGTAACTTGTCATAGGATCTTTCACCACCGCCTTGTCCGCGGTCGCGTCCCCAACCATTCTCGTGACATCCTCCTCTCTCAGCGCTGCTAGAGCCCTCTTTCTTTGTCTTCGAGTTCCTCGTTTCCCACTTGGTTTAGGTAAGAAGCAGCTTCTCTCCTTTGTCCTTCAAGTATTATTGACCCTTGAGTCCTTCCTCGAAGGGTCTAAGACGATCGACCGCCTCTGTGAGTGACATTACTGCGACATCGATGAACTGTTTGATCGTTCTAATAATTTGGAGGAATCGATCTGGGACCGAACTGAACAGTTTTTCAACAACATCACTCTCTTCCAGCTTTGCACCGAGCAAACAAATCTCACCCACCAGCGTGGTGAGTTTCATAGAGTACTCAGTGATCATCGCCGAGTCTCCCATCTGCAACTTGCTCAGTTGTCATTTGAGCATTTGAGCACGTGCCTTCTTGATGCGATCCTCACCTACTCGCATCTCCCTAAGTGCGTTCCAGGCCTCTTTCGTCGTCTCCTTCTCGGTGATCGACATTATCACGTCATCTCACACCCCTTGCGAGATGGCCACCACTACACCTTGATCATTGTTACCGTCTTCATCTCCACCTTCGATCGCTAACCATACCCTAAGTGAACGCAAGATTATCTTCATCTTGATGGCTCATATGCCGTAATTCATTTTGCTTAACATCAGGTATTGGATCTGGATCTAGACGCTTCTAGTCATCGGCTTGACGACTTGCCTATCTTCGATTGAACGATTCCATTGCCCGTGACCTTGATGAGCGCTCCTGACTTCTTCGGATCAATAGGGTTGCCGGCCATCGCTTCGTCCCATTAGGCTCTGATACCAATTGTTAGCCCAATTGATGTTTACGACCACTCAAAGTCGTTTACGACCACGTTGTCTGTGGTTACAACCATGTTGTCTATGGTTTCGACCACTCATTCTTTGTTGTTCATGTACTCATAACCCACCATGCCTTCAAGCTTGTTACGACTACACTCAACTTTAACCACGAACTCCTCCGCTCGTAAACTTGAATGCTTCCCGTGTACTCGGTACTCGATACTTCGACTACAAACACCAGCGCCTTCGACCACGACCACTTTGTTGCCTCTTCGAGTACTCCTGTACTCATTACCTTCGAGCACCCTTGGTTCTCAATAATTTCAAGCACTCGATAAAGCATGCGAACACAATCCGTTTTCCCGGGAGCCAAAGCACTTCCGCTTCTCTTCTTTTTTTTCTTTCCCTCAACTTTTCGATCAAAACCGATCACTCTTGTTCACTTTTTTCTCATTTACATTACTCTGCTACTTATACTAAATATATTGACTACAAAACGGACTCTACCACCGACTCGGTTTCTTACTCTATCTTCTACTCGTATACTTGTGATACCTTGGCCCATGTAGAATTAGGCCCATAATGGCCCTTATATGTGTGTGCACATGAGAGTGTAGGTTAGTCTCACCTTACTAGTTTAGCTTGAGAAGAACTAACATATAAGCATAGGACTTCCAATGGTAGCAACCTCCAGTTAACCATTTTGCACGAAGCGAGGACGAAAGTGCAAGCGGGTTGCTACGTATGCGTGGCCTATCCAGAATGGGATTATGTCTAAGCTGGTTTGGATCCTAGAGCATTACAAATGGTATTAGAGCCACCCTCATAGTTACATGAGCGCGTGCGGGTCAGGTGTGCGGGCATATGGCGCATGGCGCGTGTGGGCCCAGAGTGGACACACAGCATGGCATATGTGTTGGCACTGAATGCACAGACATATGCCAAGAGGGGAGATCATGATCATTTGCCCCATGTGGATATGTTGGGCCGACGAGGACGTCGGGTCCTTTAAGAGGGTGTATGTGACACTTTGGCCCATGTAGAATTAGGATCATAATGACCCTTATATGTGTGTGCACATGAGGGTATGGGTTAGTCCCATTGCTAATTTAGCTTGAGAAGAACTGACATATAAGTCTAGGGCTTCCAATGGTAACAATCTCCAATTAACCATTTTGCGCGAAGCGGGGATGAAAGTGCAAGCGGGTTGCTACATGTGCCTGGCCTATCCAGAATGGGCTTATGCCTAAGTCGGTTGACCCTAGGGCGTTACAATACTTGTATACGGACATAACTCATACATATCAAATCGACTCAAATACTACTAGCAACAAAGGAAATAAGATTATTTACAACAACGTGAGGCTTCATTTTGTGCTAGTGTAATGCTGTGTTCTCTAGTGAGTGATGGAGATTAGCTACGTACGGTAAGGGTTATATTATATAGGGTGTAGGATAGAGGGAGAACATGTCATGAAGTATCTCAAAGTTGATAATATTTGGTTTAGTCAAATTAATGGATTGACTTGGACTTCGTCTAGTTTGGTTTCCTGGGAATTCTGAATGGAAAAACGCCTGCAGGTTTGTCTCGATAAAGATGTGAGATGGATATGTACGTGTATATCTATCCATCGACCAGTCGATCGTGATGTAGAGTCAGCTGAGGAATTCGTCAATTACACCGACAAAACCTGAGAGGTGAGACAAGAGAAGGTAACCGATTAATTCCCGATTTTCTGTTACAACTAACCGGAATTATGGCGATAGATCGTCTCGACTAAGTCACTGTGGTGTCAGTCTGACTTTTGGCATGGCTGAATCGCTTCCAAGTTGAGTAGGCTTAGCAGGTCATGGTTTGTACTTTGTATAATGCGTAGGCCGGCAGTTGGTCCAAATATATGGAGTATGACCGGCAGACGCTGCCGTTGCTTGCCCCTTGGAGCGAACAGACAAGACCCAAGTTTCTAAAGCTCCCAAATGGTCTCACGTAAAAACTTCTATACTTAAGTTGCAATCGAGGCAGATACGGATGAATATTGTTCATTTTGCATCTTATTTTATTATTTTTAGAGTATTGGATACCTATTTTTTTTATTTTGTATTCGTTCTATAAGTTTTCGGACGGTTGATCAGATAGAAACTATCCAATTCTTTTGTATCCCTACATAGGACATTGAACAGCATGATACAATCAGAGCAAACACGGAGAGACTAATCGCTGAGATATCGAAAGAAGAGCATTCGGTATTCTGTTTAGCTGTGACAACCCGTCTATATATTATCTTGTTTCTAAGTGATGTCATAACAGACTTCTTTACATTACTTGACATATGGATATATACGGACAGATGCTATTTATCTTGTATCCTATTTCAATTTTTTTTAGTCGAAATTGGATATGAATAGTACCGGATATTTATTTACCTTTTTCGTTTTTATTTTGTGAGCTTTCGATTGATCGGACGGAAATTATGCGTTCGGTTTGCACCCGTAACTATACTGCTGCACTAGAATAGATTATGAAACTTGAGTCCTGCCGGTCTCAATCCTAAGACTTGTGTGAAAGTCGCGTTAATATCTCACAAAACAGTATCAGAAAAAAAAAATGGACGAACACCTTACAGACTGTAGCAAATGAGAGCATTCTCACACATCTTTTGTTCATTCCGGGGTGTTTGATTGGTCTCGACTCATCTTGAGCGTGGGATGAAAGATTATATTGTACGCCAGACAGTCATCCAGCAAGAGAAGGTTAATTGGAGTCTTTCGATAAAACTGTTCTTTTAGGGTAACTTTTGGTTTCGGCTTCTTCAAACAGGATGGTTTCTTCAAATTATTTCTCAAAACCGTTTCTTTAAATAGCTTTTAAATCCCACTATTATGTACACTATCTACATCAATATATACGCTATCTACCATGGTTTCAAAAAATGTAGCAAAAACCAACCAGCCATATAAAAAAAACACCGCGAAAGGAGAGAGAAACAAACTGGTGCCTGGTGCCTGGCCTAACGTGGATTCTGAGGCTCGGCTTTGGCCCAACCCAAAATCTCATGTCCAAACGAGGAGCTGAGCAGGTTTTGGCCCAAATCCTGCCCACGTCTCCACAAACCCTCACGCCCCCGTGGACCGCGGCAGGTGCTCAGCAGTTTGGGAAGAATGGAACTTGCCAGGAGGCCGCCGACCGCCCGCAGCGTCGCGGCCTCGCCGCAATGCCTTCCCGCAGAGGCAGAGCCACACCTTGAGCAAAATAGGCTTTAGCTTAAGGTATAGAAAAATATCTAGTGTACAGCCCGAGTAAATTCAGTCTAACCTGAATAACATTTTTACGATCCAATCTAGATAGTCTAGAGTATTCCACTACTGAGTCTAAGACGTAACTAAATTCTGACTCCGCCACTACTGTTCGCGCTCGTAAGCAGGGGCAACCGGCACGGCGCGTTGCGGCTGCGAACCGCGTAGGATCATTCACTGCGGACGGCAAGCTGCGCCGGTGCTGTGCGTGCCGCTGGCTTCAGCCGTTCAGTTACACACAGTGCGGCGGCGCATGCACGACGGCATGTACCCCGGCCCTGTGTGTAGCATGCACCGCGATCTGACAGTAGGCAGGCCCGTCCGGTGCATCGCATGCATACACGACGATCGATCCGTGTTTGGAACGTACTGGGGACTACGTGGATGAGCTCATTTACTTGGTAAGCTGTACTGTTTTTCTTAATGTTTCCGTTTCAAGTCAAGAGTGCTCCGAGACAAGGTTTCACAGCAAGAACAAACGACAAACTTGTCGAGCAACTCGGACAGGCCAAGAAACCGCAGAGAACTGGGAGGAGAAGACAAATGAGTGAGCTTAGATTCCTAGATCCGTGGACAGATAAGAAACGGCACTCGGATTCTGATAATCTCAAGCTCTCAACTAGCCAACTGGACGACTGCATATACTTTGGAATCTCATCCACTCGGATCTTCGTACAACTACGTTGTTGTCCGCACCTCGATCTGGTGATAGATTAGAACACTTGGGAGAATTTGACTATATGCTGGGAAACATGGGGCAGAAATTGTCATGAGGTCAAATGGTTCAAACCTCCGCCCCAAGCTTCTGCCAATATCACCGAGATGTGTTGAATCTGACGACGATCCTTGCACTGGTTGTACACTTGTACCAACTTCTTCTCTGTTTGCAAATGAAAAGGCACACGCACTTCTTGATAATCGAATTCATGAACAATGGCAAATAGCATAGATCATGCATGATATGGGTCAGAAATAGCCGTGTAACACAATATTCAATGTGCGCAAACAAAATTGTGATGACCAACCAATGTACGACATACATTTTCACCGCCCAAATTTACAAGGCTGAAACCAACCAACCAAGGGGGCTACAAAACCAAAGAAATGGGACTGATATTACATGCCCAGTTAAACCAAACTGCATAGCAATTGCTGTTCCATTCGCCCTATATAAAGCACCCAACCCATACAACTCAAACATCGAGCAAGAGATTGATCGAAGCCTTGCACAAGAGCAAGGTGTCAAGTGACTAACAATTAAACATTTTTGACGAACATGGCTAACACGAAGCTACTAGCAGTGTTTGCTCTCTTGCAGGTCCTGTCCATCCACATCCATGGCGTCTCGGCGGCCAGCAAGCCCAAGCCGAAGCCCAGAGGCGGCAGCTGCCATATCAGCGGCTTCCTCCAGGGCAAGGCCGGCAAGTGCAACAAGAAGAACGGCTCCGACTGCTGCGTCGCCGGCCACCGCTACCCGCAGTTCAAGTGCTCGCCCCCGGTGTCCGCCAAGACGCCGGCGACGCTGACGCTGAACAGCTTCGCCCGCGGGGGCGACGGCGGCGGCAAGTCGTTCTGCGACGACCGCTTCCACCCGGACAGCCAGCTGGTGGTCGCGCTGTCCACCGGGTGGCTGCGCCTCGACGGCACGCGCCGGTGCAACAAGATGATCCGCGTCAGCGGGAACGGGAGGTCCGTGCTGGCCAAGGTCGTCGACGAGTGCGACTCGGTGAACGGCTGCGACAAGGAGCACAACTTCGAGCCGCCGTGCCCCAACAATGTCGTGGACGGGTCGCCGGCGGTGTGGAAGGCTCTGGGGCTCAAGGAGGACACTGGAGAGTTCAAGGTCACTTGGTCCGATGTGTGAGCTGTGACATGGAGACGTCGCATTATTCTACTACACGTAGAGGAGGTATACACAGAGGAAACTGTGTGCTCTTCACATATATAAAGCATATGGCGTGTGTGATTCTGCTCTTTGTGATGGAGCAGCTGCTAAATAAGCCATTACTTGGCATTTACCATTTCCCCCGTAGTTGGCGCAATGACGCTAAATAGTGGGTATGAGTATGAGATACCCTTTCTCCTTAAGGGACGTTGCTAAAGTATAATCTAAATTCATATATGTGTTCAAGTAGATATATATATCGATCTCGTCTTACTTTCTTAATTTCCTATGACTCTTATTCCCTAATCTATATATATATATATATATATATATATATATATATATATATATATATATATATATATATATATATATATATATATATATATATATATATATATATATATATATATATATATATATATATATATATATATATATATATCCTTATAGTTACACAGTTGAGATATGACGAAGTTCTTTGTGCATGTAATCTTTCCTCGTATAGTGAATTTCATTTTCATGCGTCTGTGATTTTTCCCAAAAGAGTTTTCCAAGTCTGTATCTTTCGCTCTTTTGATCATCTACTACTGTTGTATATTTTATAATAAGTGATATCAGAGTTTCAAATTTTAAATCAAACCACTACCCCCAAGTCGACTTTTGGGGGGGTAGCCATCTCACGGATAAGACCCTACATGGAACCGAGGCACAGCATCGAGGACTCACCACAAATCTTTTCCATGACTCAACCTACACTCTACCTCAGTGATTGTTTCAGCGTCAGGTTCACTAGTACCATTGCTTGCACCGTCCAGCACCATGTCGTGGCATCGTTTTGTACTATCTCTATCGACAATCTTCTGACACAGTCGATTGTTATCTTACATCAAGAAACTATGTCGTTAGCTCTATATATTTTTGTTCGAGATAAATCCATTGCAATTCAAGCCATTGTATCTATTATTGACGACATCCATGTGGGATTAATCATTGATGATTTTTGACGATTCGTCATTTACTATAGGTTACTACGGCAAGATCAGCACATATAGAGTCTAAGGTAGAGTTATAGGCTTTCAAGAAAATGAGTAATTTAGGCTACGCTTGATCAAGGAGATTTTGAAAAAAAAATCAATGTCAGTTGGAGGACAACACATTCGCCGTTCGATGACACCCTGATGGCAGCTATATAATATTCTTTGGAGTTTCTTATTCATTAGTGAAGATTATACTCCAAATATGAGTTCGAAATGAAGGATTTAAAATACAATCAACCGTACTCAACAAGTCATATGGGAAATGCTATTTAACTATATGCAAGAGATTGCCATGGAATGGGGTAAAGCAGTTCATTATTTTATGTTGATGCACCTTTGTTTACAAACAAATAAAGTTAAAACAGTTCTCCTTAAAATCAGGGGTTTCTATTATCAGATAAAACTTATCATTACTTCCCAAATTCACAACTTCATAAATTCTACTTATGCCTCATTGTTGGAATCACCCAATTAACACAGCTTCATTAACCGGACGATGTATTCGAATACTTTTATAAATGACTCTGCAGAGCTGCCCAAGTTTACCCGCAAATTCCTCAACCCTCATGACTGAGTTGAGAAAACAAGGTTGTTTCACTGCTCATCTCTTTAGGTAGCAGCTACCCGGTAGACTATGGACCCTCTGTCCGGGATACGGAGGCCGGACAGAGCGGAGCCTACTGTTGTGAAATATGGTTTTACAGTTTCCATACCACAACCCAACGGCAGCTGTTCCCTTTCCTGGAACAGTATATCATACCATTATGTAGATGTTCAATCGATTTGAGCAGCTACTAAAACCAGGTTTGACAAGTTAACGCTTGTAGTTGAGCGGTTGCTATGTTCTTTACTTGGCATAAGGGTCTAGTCCTTATATTTTCACCGAGGCAAAATCCATTCACAAACCCATGTTCAGTGCCCGTGACACTGCCACCATTTCATACCATGCCTCCTCCCTAGGATAAGATCAAGGGTTTAAGCCATCTCGTGGCACCCCGTGATATCTCCTTATCCTAGATTCACTTTTTAAAATTTTATCGGCAAAATGCCAAGACTCTTAGTAGTAAAAGATTGTTGAGTTTCCTAATCTACTGTTATTACATTAATAATAATCTCAATATTACTAAGTATTGTCAAGGTGAATGTGGCCATCAAATTAAACATGACTTTTCGGGTGATAAGACATTAACTAATATCATGTCATTCTAAACATTCTTTGTACATAAAATAATAGTACACAAATAGCATAATAAAAATACTGATAAATAATAATTAACATAAAGTAAGTTCAGTATGATCAAAGACATGTGACTTACCTTGCGGATTTATAACTTCAACAATTTCGTATTCTTCAATTTCTCGATCTTGAGCTTGATCTGGGGCTTCTCCTTGAATTGGTTGACTCTCGACGTAGTGAGCTAGCGCAAAGCAAAGAAATAAAATTTAATTCCACGCTCGAAGAAAATGAGCTTAGGAATAAAGAAATAAAATCTAAGAAAATTCAAATAAAATGGGTTTAGGGTTTTGGGAGGTTCAAATGGTAAAATGGAGCTGGAAAATGGGTTCGTGGGCTCGAAACGGTCAAAATGGGTATAAATTTATATTTTTGGATTTGGATGAATAGTAACAGGTCCAGTTACTATTCACTACGGATTTTTACTATTCCATACAGACGGGTTACTATTCACAGCGGGCCGGATACTGTTCAACACGGGTTAGCTACTTTTTTTAGCGGATTTGGTTTCAACCGCTATCGGGTCGGATGAACAGTAGCTTGCCCGTTGCTATTCATCTTCCCCAACTGAACGACGCGCGACGGCAAAAAACAGAGCAAGGAGCGGCAATGACTGGCGGAGCTACAGGTTTTTTGCGACGCCAACCGAGACCATGGACGGACTCCTGGGGATGCCGGGAACCCGTTTTTGGGGTCGGCGGTGGCCGGGGAGGCGGCGAGCTGATGAACTCGGGACGGCTTTTGGCGGCAGTAGCGATCTTCAAGGCTTAAGGAGGTTGAAGCTCCGGTGTTTGAGCATCCTTAGGGTTAGAGTAACCTAGGGGAGGCGACGGTTTGAGCTATAGGAATAACCGTGCGAGGCTGGCCACGGCGAAGGGCAACGGTCGAACGGTGAGCTTCGCCGGCAGGGAAGAGGAAGACTTGGGGAGCTAGGGCGACGGCTCGGGGAGTTTCCTAGGGGCTTGAGGAGACTGTAGGCGCAAGCAATTGAAATTTTATTGAGTGTATCACGGGAATTGGTCTAGGGCTCACCTCGGAGCCTCTCGGCGATTGTCGGCAGCGGGAATGATGATAGAATAATTGAGCGTGTCAGGAGGTTCACGGGAGTGTGTGAGGGAGGTTGGAGGGGTCTTCGGCTTTTAAAGGAGTCTGGAGGCGGGTCGGCACCATGAGGGGGGGGGTAATGGCAGTTTTGTGGCCGGCGTGTGGCGCACGGCAAGGGAGCTAGGGCGTACGATGCTTTGACTAGGTGGAGGCGACGGTAAGAGCTGGAAGGTGCGGAAGAGATCGAATGGCTTGGTGACAAAAAAACAGTAGGTGGCGGTGAAAACTTTTGACCGTGAACAGTGCAATACGCGAAAATGGGTTGACTGGTTAATTTAGCAAGGACTTAGGGCGCAAGCAATCTGGGATTTAAGGAGAATTTGGCTAGGAAGCTCAGAGAATCAAAATCAAACAGAAATTTCAATTTTTCTGAAAATTCGGTTTGTTTCATGCAGGCAACCGCTGTCTACAGTTCAGATGCTCACCTTCGGTGTCAGCCAAGACACAGGCCATCCTAACAGTCGGTAGATTTGACACCGGGGAAGATGGAGAAGGGATCTCGTTCTGTGACATGCGCTTTCACACAGACCGCGAGCTGGTGGTTACATTGTCCTCCGGGTAGCTGCGTCTGGACGGCACACAGCGCTGCAACACTGTCGATTGTAGTAAATAGCTTTGGGTATTGACTAGCTTTAAAACAGAGTGTCTTTTTAAAACGGGGTCTACTAGTCAATTATAGTATACAATATAGTGACTTCATTTATATCAGTCAAAATTGTACATGAGTTTCTCTCTCTATACGACTTTCTACAAACTGTTACTATTTATAAGTTAAAGCCAAACACCATCAGCAAAAATCAATATGAATGGATCCACGCCTCTAGGATGGCAACCACCAGAGCTCTTGCCACCATGGCGATGTTCTTCATGGTCGCGCTCTCCACGTCCCACGTTGCGTCCTCCCTTCGCCCTGGCGGCCTCGATGTTTGCCACGCCAGTGGCTACCTCCCCGGCCGGTCCGGTAACTGCGAGAAGAGCAACGATCCAGACTACTGCGTGGATGGCAAGATGTACCCGCAGTACCACTGCTCGCCGCCGGTGACCACGAGCACCAGGGCCATGTTGACGCTCAACAACTTCGAGAAGGGCAAGTACCGCGGCGGCCCGTCGAACTGTCGAAGTGCGACAATGCCTACCACAGCGACGAGGAGATGGTCGTCGCGCTCTCCACAGGCTGGTTCAGCAACATGGCCATCAAGATCACCGCGAACGGCAACTTCGTCTACGCCACGGTGGTGGTCGAGTGCGACTCCGTGCACGGCTGCGGCGAGCACAACTACGAGCCGCCCTGCGACAACAACATCTTCGACGCCTCGCCGGCGGTGTGGAACGCCCTGGGGCTCGACCAGAACGTTGGCATGGAGCACATCACCTGGTCTGATGAATGAGCAGCGTTTGATGATTCGTGGTTGTGCTCGTATTACTTGTCGGTCATGTTACGTATACAAATTACAAGATACAGATATATTTGTACATACATATCGTTATAGGCTTAGGAAAGTTCATGGTTTTGTATACGATGTCGTCCTTGATACTTGTTGTCTACAAATAAATAGTGCAACGTCGTGCAGAAAGCATTGGGGGCTTCACCCCAATATTACTGAGCAGAACACTACACCGCACGGTGTTATGAATTAAGCACGCACAGGAAATTTAACAAAACAGTGAACAAACTTGCCATTCGCATTTTCAGTAGTAATTCAAGTGTTGTTCACAGCAGAAACCAGAAGATAGTTGAACTCCATAGAAAATCCTATGTTAACTTCTACAGATGGTTCACTTGCATGACTGTATCTAGATTACAGCATGTATGCAGCCAGTGATTACTGATAAGTAGGAAGCGTTCAGTGCTCCATGGCGTGAATTCAACTCATAACCATTCGGTCCAATCCACGCTTACAGCATTCAGTGAGAAGACAACAGAGAAACCAGTTAAATCAAGGTTCAGTTGAAATGCATGAAGACTTGTCCGCGCTTGTTGCTGCTCGATAGTAAAAGCAGAAATGAGCAATCCAGAGGATTTCATGATGGTAAGTTGGAACATAGCTGGTCAACTCCTGAAACATCAGTGGTACATACAAATTTTGTAGATTCTTCGGCTTTGCACAGATCGTATTATCTCATTGTGTCTTCTACGAGTCTTTCCCGAAATGATTTCTGACCTGGTACTTGTTTAATGCTGTGTAAAAATTGCGTCAATACTTAATACCTCCCATAAATATCTATAACTGTTTGCCTAGTAATACAAAAGCAATACAGAACAAGGAAAATGTGCAAATCAAAAAGATGCTTAATAGAAATCAGATGGAACTTGCCTGTAAAGAATTTCTCCACCATGTACCACCTTCTTAGATATCCAAGCAGGAGACAGATCCTCTAAAATATGCAGCTGTTCTTCTATCTCCCCTGTCAAGTGATAGGCCAAGGGAGGGAAAGAAATGACAATCAGTATAAATTGGGAAATATTAAGTACAAAAATGTTGCAATTGTTAGATCAACACCGTACCTGTCCCTTCTATCTCCAAGTTATTAGCAAGAATATTGTGAAAAAGTTCCTCTTTTGTGATTAGCGAATTCTTGGTAGATCGAGAGATATTGCAGACTATGTCGAATGTGACTCGTAAAGAATCTAGCTTTTCATGGGAATCCACTGTGGGTACTTGATTGGTTTTGACTTTGTCATTTTCCTACAAGGAACAAGTTCATCTGGTCAGAAAATATGCACAAGACAAATGAATTATCTTCGAATTTCTTTCAGTCTTCTGTTCTGTTACAAAAGGAAAGGTGCTGAAAGCAAGCCTTCTGTTGGCCATCCACCATGGCAAAATACAGAAAATGAAGAGAAGCGTCAAAGATAAGTTTGTTCTTGCTTATACTGCAATTCTACCCTTCTACAAAACCAAGCATTCTACCTACCAAACCATCATCATGCCTCAGCTTAGGTTATGAGATCCCAAGGTAAGTGGCAGGTTACTGCTAGTTACCAGTAGTTCTGTGTTGACTCATGTCTAATCATATATTTTAAGACTAAAATGATTCTGGCTTTAGGTATTATTTTGACAAAGAAAAATCGTAGAATTGATTAGTACAATGCCAACCTTCTTAGTATGACTGAACGGTCCACTTAGGCCACTACCTTGACTATTGCGTTAGAAGAAGGTAATTAAGAGGTCTTTTTGACACAATTAACATCAAATGATCAAAATCGTGTTAACAAGACCAAAATGACATAACAACTATCGGGTATTTCATTACACAGTAAAGTTTTTAAGGGAATGATAATGCGAGCAAACACATTTGTTATTTAGTTATGCAATTGTCTATGGCACTTGAGAAATTCATCTCCCAGTATGTATTAACACCATAAGCACAAACACATATATGATTGAATGAGAATAAGAATAAGATGTCACGTACCACCAGTGAGTTGGTAACAGTACATGTTTCTTCTGGGAAAAGGCATTGTTCAGCTGTAACCTCATGTTCTGCGATAAGGATGGCCCCATCCCTTTCAAGTTTTGATGTGTCCACATTATGATCAGAGGGGCTTTCTTCAAATTTTGATGGTGAGAACATTATTAGTGATCTGCGGGCTGAACTGGTAGATCGTGCTTCAGAGCTATGTCCACTTGTGGTTTCGAGTTTCTCAAGTGGAGTAGGCAATGGCCTTTTTGGTGTCTGCATTGCCGGTGTTTCGGCCATCAATGGTGAATTTGAGGTATCATGCTTCGGTGTACTCTCTTGACAGCAGGACATCAAATGGCGGTTTGGAGTAGCAGAAATATCGGTCTTGACTGGAATGGAGACATGCTTGTTGGAGCTTCTGTTTGGCCCTTCTGTACCATCAGCACTCAGAGAGCTCACTTCTGCTGGATCAGAAAGCAACTGAGTCCTTTCAGTTCCTTCAGCAATAATTTTCTGAGACATGAGTTTTTGAAAAGATAGTGGGAAGTGGGAGGCATTTGAAAATCCATGTTCAGAGGAACTTTGCAGAAGTGGCTCAGCAGAATATCCATTATGTGGTGCCTCGAGACATAGCTTTTCCATTGAATTAAAGGGATGTGGTAGCATGGCCTCAGGAATGTCGATGTCCTGCATACATAACAATTCCAATTCGAATGCGGAGAGAATTATCATTATCTGAAAACTAACTAACATAATCAAAAGTAAGATGGGTTTACTAGTCTACTAGAGATGAAAAAAAGGAACTTCAGTTCAGGTCCTGAGGTGCTCCAAGCAAATTACAGGACATTTCATACAGTGCAGCAATGCTCTATTCATTACCAATTAGCTGGCTAAAACCTAGCTAAACTAAGTACCAATTAACTGGCTAAAACCTAGCTAAACTAAGTACCAATTAACTGGCTAAAACCTAGCTAAACTAAGTTTAGTACCTTATGATGAGATTCCAAAAAGCTCAAAAGCTTAGTTTGAAAAGCCTCGCAAAGTGCCATGGATGGAGACTGGTCAGAATTTCTGCATTCCACAGCATCCATTAGAAGTGTAATTTCCATGTCAGCATACATGCATAGGCTTTTCTCATCATGTAAGAGTATCTTCTTTATCTGGATTGCTTCTGGAAATAAATGCTTCATCTGGGCCAAATGAGTGTACAATAACTTCCTGTAATGCAGAAAAACCATCATCAGACTCCAATAAATGAATAAATGTTTTACAGACCGACGCTTCTTGTTGTCATTACTACCTCTTTGTGAGTACTTCCACCTGGGCAGCAATGTTCTTAAATGTAGTCATCTTCTTCCGTAGGCGCAGCAACCTTATAGAACTCTCCATTCGATTGAAAAGATTTAGCAAATTCTTGTATCTGCCATTGTAACAAGAAAGCACGGTGAACAACCATTTCTAGGCAGCACAGAGATGCATGAGATGAAAATGAAAGATGGCTTACTTCTCAAGAAGGTCATTTGTTTGATCCTTTGGAAATGCGCAAAACAAATCAATGCTTTCTGAAACCGAATATTGACTGCCACCAGGCGAAATGCTGTCATTATCATCTTCATCATCTGTTTCATCCTCATCTCCCAACAGCTGATCAGCAAATCTGTCCTTGTACCTCTCTGCAAGCAAATTCCTTGCCAGTGAGCTGATAACAATCCCTTCCCTTCTAGATTCAGGCTTCTCTGGTGTGGGGGATTCAATTTTGCTCCCAGAATCTTCCATGTCAGCTCTCATCTTCTGCATAGTTAAAGGGCTACTTGAATCATTATCATCAGACATTTGAGGAAGTCCTTTCTCAAGGTCAAGCTGAGAACCTTTCTCCACACCCATTTTCAGCTCCAAGCACTACAATAATGGGATGATCATGTATCAGACATCTTATTCACAGCAATATGCTCTAAACCAAATTGAACACAAATGGGAGGTGTGTAGAAGTTCATGGGTAAATTGCAGGCAACAGTGTGGTATAACTTTATCCAGGAGTAGCAATATCAACCTATTTAGTCATATTCTACCCCAGACTCCCTATTGACACTACCAAGGTGAGAGTTTTCCAACCATCTAGTCCTGATCACTCCAACACAAACCATTTAATAAGAAAATTACAGAATTACAGATCACAAAGTCTCTGAATTATTGCCAATGTGTGCAAGACAACTCCAGGGCATTGCATCCATTTACTAAGAGAAATACAGAATTACAGATCGCAAAGTATCTGCTGGCGTAAATATATGTGAAATTGTACTTATCACCAACGTGTGCTAGCCACCTCCAGGGTATTGCATCCATCAGAATTTAGTCGCAAGTAGTACTACATAATCTAATCTATCTTAATTAGGGATGGCAATCGGACAAACATACCTACTAGGAAATTTAATCCAAAATTATCACTAGGGAGAAAAAAACAGATTTGAACCGAGATACAAAAAACAACAAAACATCTAGCCGCTGCTCCCTCAAAACGAAATTCTAAAATTGGGCTGAAAGGGCTTAGCATAATGACTAGAACTTCGAGTAAACACACGCACATACACAGATACCCTAAACCCTAGACGTTTCTCCACGACGCGGCATAACACAACCTGACCGGACAAATCACCGCGCAACTCCGACCAATCCCAGGTAAGGACCTCGGATGCAAAAGTAACACCCCCGGAGAGAGCGCGAGACAGAAACAAAGCACGCAGCGGCAGTTGCAGCACCAAATTGCCAAACAATAGCAACGGGAGCGTCAGATCTGGGAAGCGTACCGGCAATCAGAGCTCCAGAAGCGCCTGCGGTCTCAGATCCCGAGGAACCCGACGGTTTGGGCGGGAGATGTCGCCGTGGGAGCGGCCGGCGGCGGCGGGAGAATGCCGTTGGTGAGGGAGAAGGAGAAGGGGAACGGCCACGGCACGCTGCGGCGCGGTTCAAAATGGTGGAAGCACCAAAAACAGCGCCCGAGCCGAGCCCAACGGTTATATTTCTGGCCCCTTACACGTCAGAATCGACGAATCTCTCACGGGCGGACGGGCGGTGCGCATTGCGGCCCAATAACTGGCTGAAATGGGCCGGCCCGTCCAACCCACGCACCTCTTCTCCCCCCAACTCGACGCGAGTCTGGCTCGCGGTGGAGCAGAGCGACGCAGGCACGCAGCGAAATGGCCGCGCCGCCCGCGTGCGACTCCGAGCTGGAGCTCGCGCGGTCGCGGTGCCGCGCGCTGCACGACCGCCTCGCCGTGTCGCCCGCCCTGCCGCGCCACCCCGCGCTGCGCTCCCTCCTCCGCCTCGTCGCCGCCGAGCTACGCTTCCTCACCTCGAGCCACCCCAACCCCGCCCGGCCGCTCTCCTCCAACCTGCCCCACCTCTCCGCGCTCCACCTGCTCCTCGCCCACCCGGCCGTTCGGTCGCCCTCCAGCCTCGCACCTCTCCCGGGCGTCGACTTCGCCTGCGCCTTCCGGTCCCGCCCTGCGTGGGTGCTCCTCTCCGCGCGCAACCCCTCCAGGCTCGCCTGGGCCCCGCGCGACGGCCACCAGGGTCTTCGCGCCCGCGTTGCGTCGGTTATAGATGCCGCGCGCGGGGCGCCGCCAGCTACGCGACCCGAGATGCTGCTCCTCGTCTTCGCCCGCGGCGTCGGCGCGGAGCCCGCGCGGGGGCTCGTGGAGGAGTTCGGGGCCGTGGAGATCGACTTGCTAGTGGAGTACGTTGGCGATTCCGTGGAGGAGGAGGACGGGTGGGTGAGCGTCAGCTTCAACCCAAGTGAGGAGATGAGGAGCTTTAGGGCGTTTGGGATTGGCGTCGTGGAGAACGGTGCCGAGGTGTTGTCGCCGCCACCTCTCCGGGAGGTGGTGATGATGGAAAGGAGCGGGGAGGTGTTGGAGGGTGGGTTTGGTGCTTTCGTGGGGAAGATGAGGATGGACTCGACGGAGCTGGTGAATTTGGACACGACGGCGCTGGTTGCGTTAGTGTCAGGGATCAGCAACGGCGGGGTAGGCAGGCTGATGGGTGCGCCGGAGGCGGAGATTAGGGCAAGGTTCAAGTGCAATTACAAGTTCGTCATGGATCAGGTTATCTGAAAATGTTTGCCTTTTGATTTATCGATGTGTGTTGATAAGGAGTTCTAGACTTCTTAGATGCATTTTAGTGTTTCAGATAGAAGATTTGTGGTTCTGAAGCTTTCCATCTTGCTTGATCAACCTGAACTGTAAGTTATCAACAAAATATGAAGTGCATAGAACTAAATTGTTGATTCCGATTTCCTAAGAAAGGTTCCCTTCAGCAAAGGCAATACCATAATCTACAACATATGTTTTTACAGTCCAAAATTTGATGGTCAGAATAATAGAAATGTCCAGTAGAATGCTTACAAGAGAATCCCATGATGTATATATTGTACTAACTTAGCAGGACATGTTCATGCTCACCTCCAGGCACGGTCTGAACTCCAGTCCCCGATACTAGTTGAGTTGGGCAAAGCAGTGGATGGAAAGAAATGTATCGTATGCGAAACTGTTAACTCGGAGTTTAAAGAAATTGTTTCTATGTGTGGTGGTCCCGAAGAGAAAAGCAGAGCAAGTCAGTTACTGGAGCAACTTATGTAAGCTTTCTTATATAACTTTGTTTCCTTGAGTTATTCAAGCTTTAATGTTTCATAGTTCGTACGAGCCTTTCTTTGTCTAGTAACGTCTAGTTTGGAATTTTGAACATGGCTGTATTTTTTGATGCTTAATACAGATTTATAGTTCTATTTCAATGCCTGCTCATAACCTACATGACATGTGAAGTTTATGCAGCAGATTCACTCAGTTGTTCCTTTTAATTACTAAATGAGTAACTTATACGAACTAGGAAGTAATTGTCATCCAGATACTTCACAAGTGTGACAGAACTCGCGTCATTTTATTTTTCAAGGGATGTATATTTGTCTATGGAATAAAGTATTCTTATGCCATTCACACAAAAGGTTTTGTCTGGATAACTGATCATAAACTCCCAAGTCCCAACTTCATGACTAGGTCGTTTTTCATCTTTCTAGTATGTTACACTTCTGTAGTGATGCTGAAGAAAAAGAGTTTCTTTAAGAGGAACCTATTGTGATTGATTGCTGTAATTTTTCTTGAGTTTGATAAAACCGCTGCTTGAAATGTTTCCTTGGTTGACAATTCTGCTCTTCTTTTTCTATGTTCATGTGAATTTCTATATGTAAGATAGAGAATAATAGTGGGCAACCGGGCAAAAGTAGAATTGGCAGACCATATATTGTTTGAGAATTTCATTGTTCATTTAATCATTGTCATGAATGATACTTATATGTACTGAGGTGCTACAAGAAAGTAGGTAAGGGTTCAGTGCTTTCACCCTTTTGTCTTATTTACCATCTTTACTCTCTTGACTGCCTAACCATACTACTGTACCACCCATATAGTAACACCCTAGGATAGCGAAGTTCAGTATAACACCATTTAGAAAAACGAACCAAGCAATGTCTATTTGCTTCTACTGCATTTGCTAAGTTGGTGGTATAGTGTCAAAACAATCTTTTATTCTAGTAACTTTGTTTGGAATTCATCTCATGCTGTTGACCTGTTGCTTTGCCAGCGTTATCTTCATGCACATAAATATGCAGTCACCAATTCAGCTTTATTTTATGTTTATACAATACATGCCACATTCCACATATTCTATAAATATGCTAAACCAGGAAGTGGTGTGTGTCTGAGTTTACTATTCATCATAGAGGGTAATTTGATCGTCAGTGATTGGCCTTCAATTCTCATTATCAGTGGTCTGTTACAGCATACTTACAACTGCTTTTGGACCTGCAGAATTGTCCAAGACAGTCCTTCGGCCCGTATGATGGATCTTCCAACGACAAGGAAGCTTGCAATGAAGAACAAAGTTGTGTTTGGTACAGGTGACCATTGGCGAGCTCCCACTTTGACCGCTAATATGGGGTTTGTAAGAGCTGTTTCACAGGCAGGTATGCCTCTGTTGACCATTGAGCACAGACCTCGCGCACTGCTCGGCTCGTGATAGGCTTATAGCCCGCTATTTACACATAGCAAACTTAATGCTAAGAATCTTGCAGTTGTACTAATTTACGAGTTTGTTGTTCCTGGAACTGTTTTCTTGTAAGTTGTAACATCCTAGAGTAGGTGCCGTGGTTAAACACATGGACGGGATGTTTGTACATATTAATCTGGACTTGGACTAGAGCCAGGCAGCCAGCCGAGTTTTGAGTTATGACATGGCCTCAAGAGTCACGACCAGCTTACGGGTAAATTCTTATGAGGTATTTTTATTCGTAGCCACTTTACAATCACCATGCCATGAAAAAAGCACACCGTATGTCATGAACAAAGCACCAAAACAAATTTATATTCGAACTTTCTTCAGAATTTTTCTCCTGCTTTGCTTGTATGCAGTCACCGATGTACACAACATCAGCAAAACATCATCTACCCTCTTCCTGTAGCTGTAGGGCTATTGTTACTTCGTTAGATGTCACAACAAAATAATGATTTTGATATAACTTAAAAGAAAGGAGGCCAACAACACACTAGTTTAACCGGCTCTGCTTTCACCATCTACATTCTCCCATACTGATGAACATAGGGTGTGTTTGGTTCTAGGGATAATAGGGGATGGGACGGAGCAATCCCAGATTTGGACATGTTTGGATTGGAGTCAACAAAGACAGAGTCCATCCCCTTTGGGGAATATCCCGGGAATATTCCCCTAAATCGAGGATGCCCCTGTCCCTCAAAAACGAGGGTATAGGCTCGTCCCTCTTCCTCGCCTCTCAAAAACAAGAGAATGACAAAAAGGCCCCACACGTCCACACGTCAGATGACTCATCCCATATTTTGATGTCCTAGAACCAAACAAAAAACGGGGACGGTCCTATCCCTTACAACCAAACAAAGAACGGGGACGGCCCCGTCCTTAAAAACAGGGATAGAGCCATTCTATCCCTACTGCCTCCAAACCAAACACACGCATAGATTTTATTTCCACGCCAAAAGCAAGACCAATTAAATAACAGTACAATTTTATCGTTCTTTCCAATCCAAAACATTAGCCATCAGCCATTAACTTTAACATAAACAACGAATAAATGTTTACTCGGTCCATCCTTTGAAACCCAACAACCAAGGTAGAGTTCAAAACTTAGAATGCAAACTAATAAGATTTTCCACAGTGTATCAAGCTCCCAGCTCCCAAGAAAAGCCCGAAAATTGCAGCGCTGCCAACAGTGGTTTGCCCAATGTATCTGATCTTCAGCAACCCCGGAACCTGTTGAGACAAAATCGCAGTGTTTGATTGCTGATTAGAAACAAGCTGATGCTATGGAATATTAAGCGATGAATTTCATACAGCAAATTTACCTCTCAGACAAATTAAATGTTCTCTCTTATCAAATCTACCTGTTCCAGGATTATGACGTAATCTGAGCTCTCAGTGCTTTTTATGTGTTGAACAACATGCAGTGATTATTGACCAAGACAGTCAAGACATATTGACAAAACAAACGTAGCACCTGGATGACTCATGTGTCATTACTGAAGTGGAAAGATGCAGGCTCACGTTTAAAAGATCATTGATGGTTTGGTGCACCAATAAAGCAGTAATTAATTTTAACACGTCAAGGACCAAACAAATTAAGGAAATCAAAGGCAAGTGCCACCAGTACCACAAAGCAATTTGGGAATTTGATAGAAAACATGGCAATATTGTATACCTTGAATCTGATAGCCTCATAAGTTCCATAGACAGCACCTGTGCAGAAAGGGAGAAACATGCAAAATATTTTATTGATATTTATCCTAGGCATGCAGATGGCAGTACAAGCATTTTTTAGTATAGAACAAGCTAAAACCAATTATAAGCAACTCGCTCTCTGAGTTAGATCTTGAGAGTTGAGATTACAAACAGCTTAAGAGTCTTGCACAGAAGAAACAAAACAAATAAGCACATTAAACACGATCTCATAAAACCACTGGTCCTTAAGAACCACGCAACAGAAAACAGCCCAATAAAGCACACCCCAAAAACAAGCATCTTTTATGCCTCCGTCGCAAAATCAATGACTAAGCAAGCACGGTGGTTCCTAAATCCTAGTAGGCTAATACGAAAGCCAGCATATCCACACTTGAAATCTATCTCTCCAAAAGCAAAGTCAAAAACCATCAAGTGGAGCTATAACTTTCCAACGCCAAACACTGAGAATACACGGTACAAACAAGGTCAAGACTCGGTTAGCAAGTCCAAACCAGGAACTAAAGCCGAAATCCAAATATTATAATATTTAACGCATTTTCACAGGGGCATTAAGCAACCCATAACAGTAAACAGTCAGAAGCAACATAGGAAAAAAATCCATATTTTCTTCTCACCCCTGGTCTTAAGTCGTAACAACCACCACCAAATGCACCAATGCCTAGCGCATCAAACCGGCAATTACCCTTAAGAGCACAGCACCTGGGCTAACGAACTGCAGCTATTCAGCATCCACTCACCCAACGCAGACGTATCGTCTAAATTTCACCTCCAGAAACTCCTGCCTAGACAAGAATTCCTAACAAACGCATAACAGCATAACCACTCGTAACACCAAAGCAGCTCGAACCTACGAGAGAGAGTCCAAGATTAGCAGCAAACCGGAGTAGATCCCTTAGATCGAACCCTAATTTAGCCATACAGATGATGGCAAACGTTGTCTTGAGCGCGAAACCAAGCCAGTTCGGCACGGATTGATACAGGGCTAGAGTTTAGGGTTTTAGGGAGGGAGGTTACCGACGGCTCCGCCGACCGCGCCGCCGATGGCCACTCCGGCGCCGATGCGCGCCAAGCAGCTATCGCTCCTCGGCATCACCTCCCCTCCCTTGTCGCCGCCGCCGCTTCCTCCTCCTCTCGCTGCCTTTCTTACGAAATCTCTCTCTCTCTCCCTTCTCTTTCTTGCTTGGTAATCCGACGCGACGCCTGCGCGGTGCGTGCGTTTATGGGCTGCTTGCGTTACGCCTCGTCCACGCTATCGGGCTTGGTTTTCTCGTTGGATTGGATTGGGCCGGGGTTCTCGCAGGACTACCGAAGGATGCGAATTTTTTTGGTACGAATAATCCTTTTTTTATTCGAAAATACATAAATATACCCGCGAGAAATTTTTTACAAAAATAGTCTCCAGTCGCCGCCCCATTGGGCGACTTCTGCCTTTCGCCCAACCGGGAGGCGACATTTAGGGAATGTTTGAACCGTTGGGCGACTTATGCAGTCGCGCTACGGTTGAGCGACTGTAATTTCAGTCGCTGTACGGTTGAGCGACTGAAATTGCAGTCGCCCAACCGTAGGGCGACAGGGGTGGATATCCAGTTATTCCACCGACTGCTGCCCACTACCAACCACTTTTCCCTCATTTCCCTCATTCTGCGCAGAGAGCCAGAGAGAAGAAGAGAGGAGGAAGAGGAAGAAAAGAAGGGGAGAAAAGAGGGAGGAGGGGAAGAAAAGGAGGAGAGGGGAGAAGAGAAGGAGAGGAGGGCAGGGTTGAAGGAGGAGGTGAGGGAGGAAGAAGGAGTTCAAGCTATTCCATCGATTTGGATCCAGATATTTTTGTTAATTAGGTTATATTTACACTATTATTTAGATGAAATATTGGTGTTAGTAAAAATTGTAGATGTAGTATACATTTACAAGTATGGAAATTTTACTACCTTTTTTAGTATAGAAAGTTTAGTTTAGTGTTGAACGATGTTATTTGACATGTCGTAAATTTCAATCATACATGTAGGTCTACATCATTAATGGCCAGTACTACATTGAGAGTGTATTATGGTGTTGGAATGATTTGTGAAGGTCCGAATGGTGTGGATTTAAGCGATTTTCCGCAAGTCACTCTCGTACTTCCGGATGACGAGAATGCTCGAATGACAGATGTGCAGCATTGGCTGACCGAGAGTTTTTCATTGGACCCCGAGGTGTGCAGCGTCGTTGTGCAAGGGCTTTGGAGCTGGTCTCCCACTGACATCAGATGGGAGTTGAAGACATTGGTGCGCTCTGCTTCGTGGAAGGGATTTGTGCAAGGGTGCCGGCGCCGTGGATACGAGTGTGTCCTGCTTGTGCAACCGTGCTCACTACAAGCAGCTGCGCAAGCTCGTGCGTCCGCCTATGCTTCGGGAGGTGCTAGCAGCTCGGGCGGGCCGCACGTTGGTGGAGCTGATGAAGTTGATTGTGATGAAGGCAATGCGGTACATGGAGGAGAGTTACGGCCGTCAAGCTATAGAGAGGGAACTGGGCAAGCCGATGCGATACATGGAGGAGAGTTACAGTTGTCAAGCTATAGAGACGGAACTGGGCAAACAGATGAAGGAGAGCATAATGAGTATATCGTGCAGCAGATGTAATCTGATGACCAGAGGGCATGTGATGAAGAGCAAGCTGTAGAGGACGACGAGGAGGATAGTTCGGATGATGAAGAAGTTCCTATCCCCCAGGAATGGAACCGGTTTAATGCGGAGGGTGTTTCCGCCCATGATGAGCATGAATCACCATGGGAGTATCATGAGACAGAGATTCGGGTGCATGCTACGTTTGCTGACAAGAAAGCGCTGCAGGATGCCATCAAGTTTTGGGCCCTCTCAATGCAACGGATATTTCGCGTCGTCAAATCAAGCCAGGAGCAGTACACTGTGAAGTGCGAGCAGGCTGGTTGTCCTTGGAGGGTGCACGCACGTAGACCGAAGTATGACACTCACTGGATTGTGTCCAAGGTGGAGCCGCACTCCTGCATTCTGAACACTGTCTTGGCGAGGCATCGTAACCTGACGTCCGGATTTATAGCCAATTTGATGTATGGGGAGATAGTGGAGAAGAGAGATATTGCGGCAACGCATATTGTGGTAGCTATCGAGAATAAATTCAAGTATAAGATTAGCTACGCGAAGGCGTGGCGTGCCAAGCAAAAGGCGTTGGAAAAACGTTTTGGCACTTTCGAGGCGACGTACGACAACCTTCCTCGTATGCTTAAGGTGTTGCAACAAAGGAACCCGGGCACGTACATCGTCGTGCACGAGAAGCCGTCCATAAGTCCACCGGGATTTGCAGTGTTGCAGAGAGCATTGTTTGCATTTGGTGCTAGCATTGAAGCATTCAAGCACATGCTGCCAGTGATCTCTGTAGATGGGACCTTCTTGACAGGCAAATACAAAGGGCAGCTCCTGACGGCCATATGCGTTGACGGTAACAATCAAATATTGCGGCTGGCTATTGCATTTGTGGAGAGCGAGAATTATGAGAGCTGGTTGTGGTTTCTCAGACATGTGAAGGCTGGAGTTGTAGGCACCCGTCCTGGTGTGTGCGTAATCCATGATCGCCACGCCGGTATTATAAAGGCGATACGAAAACTTCAAGAAGACCTTGAGGAGAGCGTTCCTTGGCCAGACATGAGAAACCGGTGGTGCAGTCGTCACTTAGGGGCAAACTTTTTCAAGCAATTCCCGAAACAATCTTTGATGAAGCTATTCAAGAGGCTGGCTAGGCAGAACCAGCAGAGAATACTGCAAGTTTGGTGTGGGGAGCTCCGGGGGTTCAGGGCGGTGGGAAACTTCACCACTTTGGACATTTCAACGAGGACCTAGGTTCCGGATATTAACATGCTGAAGGGTGGGAAGGGTCGGCGACAGAGCCGACGTATTAGAAATGACATGGACGAATCACAAGCTGGAACATCTGGTGCACGTTGTGGGCGATGCGGTCAGGAGGGGCACACAGCTAGACGATGCAATGCATGTCCGGATCAGTAGTTGGTGTTGTAATGCATGCTAAATTTCATGTACCATTTGAAAACCTTGTATGTTACATCGCTTTTCTGTAATGCACTTATTTACAATGTCATTTAAGTATGTACCATTTAAGTATTGCAATTTTTTTTGCCTTGTGATAACAACTCCACGTACATAACAACTAATTCATCACATGCTTAACAACGTTGCACATTACATCATTATGGAAAGAGGGCACAGAATATGAAGGTCACAGAAAATGAAGGCGTCATGCACTTACAACACGAAACAACACATACATTGCACATACAGACAGAATTTATGGAAAGTTCTACACCCAAAACATCAACACAACATCAACTAAAATACGACACATTCGGTACCCTCGTGACCTACATGACAAACGAGCCTCGTGGCACCCACATGGAGAATTGCTGAGGGGGCCGCCTCGGACGTGGCTGGCCGTCGTTGTAGTGGCATGCACATATGCAGCTCGGGTTCACGCAACAACATGTGGGATCATAGGAGCTTCCTATATTCACGACCTCCTCGTTGCCCCTCTCGCGTTGCATCTATTCGCGGAGGTCGTTGTTCTCCTCAGTGAGACTCTCCATTCGGTACTCCAAGTCCCATATTCGAGCCCATAATGTATCCACATAACGATCAACATACCGTTCATGAGGAGGGTCGATCCAGCGGGAGAAGTCGCATGTTGCACTCTGCAAAAAAAAGGACGGTAAAGTTCGAGGGTCCATAAGCAATAAAAATGTAATATTACTAATTTGTACCCCGGAGCGTGAGCATCGGAAGAAATGTCGCCCGCCATCGTTCGGGGAATCCAAGATCTGGACGACCGCGTACTCATTGTGTCTGCATTTCGGCCACGCTGGTTGAGCATGCCGGCTTAGTATCAATCGGTACTGTGGACCGAACATCTCCCTCCTTTCTAAGGGAATGTCTTCCTTCGGTGACCCAAATCCCACTGGCCCCTCGGCTTCCGACATAGTATGTTTCACCACGAAAGAGAGGGTACTTCTTTGTTCGATTTACAATGTCATGGGACCCCAACCATGCTACTTATAGCAAAACGGAGCAGCTTAATACAGTGACCAAAAAAAAGATGACAGTTCTGCGTACATACTTGACAAAAGAGGCCAGCTTTGCACTGAGTTGTGACAATAGAGGCCAGCTTTGGTCAGAGACGTGAAATAAAAGGGCAGTTTTGCTCAGTGAGATGTCAATAGAGTGCAGCTTTGCTCAGGGACATGACAACACGACCCAGCTTTGCTCAGTGACATGAGAACACGACCCAGCTTTGCTCACGGACATGACAACACGACCCAGTTTTGCTCAGGGACATGACAACACGACCCAGTTTTGCTCAGTGACAGGAGAAAAGAGGGCAGCTTTGCTCAGTGAGATGACAAAAGAGGGCAGCTTTGCTCAGTGAGATAACAAAAGAGGGCAGCTACGAACTATGAATTTATTACGAGACTATAGTCTCTGAAAAGCCTACATAGACCCATGTATTGCTACACTGGAAACCAGGAAAAGCGAAAAGATTCTCTCCATGGACTATGCCCACTGCACCAGATAACCTGCCTACATAAAGGCCTCATATGTCTTCCATACCACATCTCCTCCTCAAGACATCACAATACTACCACACAACAATGTCTTCCTGGAAGTCCGACCCATTTGGAGTGCCGGAGTGGCATGAGCGCCCGAAGTGCCATTGCGGATTTAGGACGATATTGTGCGTCTGGACGGATCCAGTACCACGAGCCAACTACGGCCGTAGGTTCTTCAATTGTCCAGACCTAGATGACGACTTCGTGGTAACGACGACAATTAAATCCTTTGTTTCTCGTTATCGTTTTTCAATTTGATCCATGACATCTACCACGCCACACATAGGCTTGCAAGTTCATCGAATGGGTGGATCGGGTGCCGCCGGCATGGCCAGGGAACCGGCCAAAGGAGGTGGAAAACAAAGGACAATACTTTGTCAAGATGACTCACGCTCGCGAGGTGGAACGACAGATGCGGCTTGAGCAAGAGCGCCGCGTGAGGGTGGACCAAATCCGTCTGAAGGGCAAGGAGGATGAGCTGCACAGGAAGCGGGAGCAGCTAGGTCTGCGTGAAGCAGTCATCAAGCGTCAGGAGGAAGAGCTTGAAGCTCGTGAGGTAGCTCTCAAGTCCAAGAATGACAGGAAAAAGGATGCAGCGGAGCCATCTTCAAGGCGCGATAGAAAGGGGAAACAACCACGCTACACCCAGTAGACAAAATGTTACGAGCAGTTGGGTGGGTTAGTCACATATCATGTTATATGTTATGCATGTAATAAAATTGTACGCGGCATGTTATGAAGTTTATTTCTATTCACATAAGGTTATTATCTCGTGTGTTCGCATTCAATGATTCAGATAGCAAGTCATTTAACAATATTAACATACTCTTGGTACACTAATTCTTAGTAACATAAAAATATCACTTATCAATGTATATATCAAACGTTCTACAGTCAATTGTTCTTAAAAAAAATTTCTCAAAATTTTTAATGCACCTACAACATACAATAAACATAACCTTTTATTACAACTATACCATATTTTTTTCCAGTTTAAAACTACAAAATTGACAAAACTCTAAAAAATCACGGGGATTGACTAAAGTCGCCCATCCATTGGGCGACTGCGCTTATAAGTCGTCCATCCATTGGGCGACTGCTATGCAGTCGCCTAATAGGAAAGCGACTACTTGAAGTCGCTCAATCACCGAGCGACAAATATTTTGTCGTTTCCCGGTTGGGCGAAAGGCAGAAGTCGCCCAATAGGGCGGCGACTGGAGACTATTTTTGTAAAAAAATTCTCGCGGGTATATTTATGTATTTTCGAATAAAAAAGGGATTATCCGTACAAAAAATTCGAAGGATGCCTAGTGACCTGTGAGCCGTCTGATTTGCGCAAGGGACGGATTGGATTAAATCTGAGGTTAAATTCTATCCTAAGCTCCTAACGACCCAGGAACATTTGAGTGCCTCCTAGACCCTAGTTGATGACTTTTAGTTCTAATATGAACACTTATATAAATAAACTGAATGCTGTTAATCTTATATGGTTTTCTGTACGTATGTCCTTACAATTATCGTATTGCACGGTACTCCCTATTCTGTCTGACACTAGTCAGAAATGAGCGACCTTGCTACAGTATTGGGATCATTTGTTGTCAAACTCTCATGATCATATGAAACAAATTGGGGGAATGATGCTAAATATATATGCAAATCTAGGCACGCGTATTATTCCTCTCTAACAGTAACATATCAACTACACAAGATGTACACGGATGGGGCGGGAGTGCACCAATGCAAATACCACAAGGCACTCTGCCAAAAAGAATCTATCCACGAACCCTCCCGGGACAACTCGATCAAAGGGATCAAGAAACAAAGCGATCACAGCTTCAAGCTGAACTTGCAGCTGCTGGCCTTGATCTTGATCTGGTTGTTGACGTTGAGGCTGTCCACGACGAGGTCGCACCTCACCCGGGACGTGACCTTCCACAGCTTGAGGCTGCCAATCTCCACCCGCACCGGCACGTCGGCGCGGAACACCAGCGGCACGGCGCCCGTCCGCTGCGCGTCCTGCAGCGCCGACATCACCGCGCTGCCGAGCTGCGCCTGCCCGGCCATCACCACGCCCAGCACCGTCGTGTTGCGGTGGCCCTGGTAGAACGCCGGGAGCGCGCCCTGGGCCAGCCGGTACGAATCGTACCACACGCTCAGGCTGGACCCGCCCACGTAGTAGATACCGATGCGGCTGTTCGGGTTCGTCGCCGTCACCGTCACGTCCAGCCGCGCGCTCGCCGTCAGGGTTGGGTCCACCTGGAACGCCGACACGGACAGCCGGTCCACCGAATACCGGGGGGCCTTTGGGTCGAACACCAGGTAGAGCACGCCGAGCGCGGCCGCGGCGAGGACGGCGAGCACGACGACAGTCAGCACGGTGCAGCAGATGCACCGGCAGCAGCATCCGCGGCGCCGCTTCGGCGGCGGAAGCGGTGCCGGCGGCGCGACGCGGCGAGGCGGGGGAGGCAGGTGCTGCCGTCGGCCGTCCGCGAGCGTCGGGTCACCCTTATCCGACCTGAAGGAGTTCCCCGGCACCAGCGGTGCCGACGGCCTCTGCCCGGCTTCCAAATCCACCGGGTGAATCCTCTGGTGATCCGCCATGGCCAACTGCACCTACGTACACATATAGCTTCTTTGCAACACAAACAAAGCAAGAGCAAGCTTGTTTGTGTGCGTGTCTCTTGTTGCAAAGACTTGTGCGGCTCTATATAGAGTTTGCAGGCTATGGTGATACTACAAGACGAAGGTGAGGAGGGTTGACTTGTGGGGAGGCTTGTAGACGGGAACTGTTCACACATATGAAGCGAAAGTTTTTTTTAAAAAAAAACTTGGTTCTCATACACTCGTTTTTGTAAATCCCGATCGGTTAGGCTTCAGCTTCTGGCTTTTGGCTTATTTTTCACTATTTATAAATTTTGTCTTTTTCTGAACTTTTGGCTTTTTATTGAGTTTTTTTGCCGGTTCTTTTTTTCCCGTATGTGTTTGTATTATACGTAATGGGCTAACATATTTTTTAATTTTTTTAAATTTAATTATGCTAAATAAGCATCTGTCAGCTACAGTGTTTTTTCAGCCAGCTACAGTATTTTCAGCCATAAGCCACCAAAAAAAGCTCAAATGATCACCAACTTTCTCTTTGACCTCGATAATCATGACATGTGTTGTCTATCAAGTAACCGCAGCTCGATAGGTAATGACATGCCACCATAGCTCCTTGCTCAACGGGATGAACTACCGAGCAGGTGCAGATCGACATCAAATTAATTACTTAATTAGTGATAAATTTAATTATGATTAGCACTAATTAAACCTTGTATTATAGTGTCGCTCGGTTGGACTGAAATAAGCTGGTTTATGGATGAAATTACACTGTAGCTGACTGAAATTACACTATAGCTGATAGTGATTTATTTGGCGTAATGCGTAATTAAATTTAAAAAAATTAAAAATAGAAAAAAAACAGATTAGCCCATTACGGATAACGCAAACGAATACGGGAAAAAAAACCGGCAAAAAACTTAAAAAACTAAAAAATTAGAAAAAAACGAAATTTAAAAATAATAAAAAATAAGCTAGAAGCCATAAACTTAATCCGTAATGAACACGACTTTAAGTATAATTAATGCTAATTAACCGCAGCGCGTCGAGGAGGCTATATTTGCATGACTAAGTTTAAAAAAACTAGCTTACGGTGCCGTACTGGGAGCGGAGGGATAAGTGCGTGCGTGCGCGCGCCGGGGAGAGGAGCCGAGAGGGGGGGGGGGGGGGGGGGGGGGACGCGGGGGCGTGAAGTCTCTCCGCCTGCCCCCAACTGCCGTAGCGCGTCGCGTGCGCGTGCCGGGGCTGCGCTTTTCGCTCGTTTCCGTGCGTTTTTCGGTGCAGTCGCTCGGGGTTCGGAGAGCGCCGCGCGTCGTCCCCGGTTGGTGGGTGGGATGGAAGCGAAGCGGCGGGTGAACCGCCTGCGTCAACGCGGTGATTCTTTTTTTTCTTTCAAAACGAGTTGGACGGCGCGAGCTCGGCGCACGTAGGGCGCATGAGACGCACACGGAAACGGGCCATCAGGTGGTGATGGGCGGACGGATGGAGGCCAACGTTTTGCGCGGAGGCGCGTGGTCTTTGTTGGGACCGCGTGTCTGCACGGCAGTCCCAGCCACCGCTCCACGCGGCGAGCCGATCTGCTTCCGCGATGCACTGCTGGCTTTTCCACTCCGGCCCCGCGTTAACGCCGTAGAAAGTTGAAACTGGAAGGCCGTGCCGCAGCAGCTGTCGTGTGCGACCACTCGCTGGAAACGTGGAAATGTAACAATTTTGTCACGGAAGACATGTAGGCAACTTGGCATATGACTATGGATGGATTTTTTATGACCATGGATGGATTTTTTTTAAACTATGAATTATGTGTTGTGACTGAAATTTTTAAATTTTGGACTGTTCGTGAGAGACAGTACGAAAAGGAGAATAGCCTCATGCGATTTTGGCCGGTACAGCTAAACTCGGTACAATTTATACTATAATCTTCCTGTAGATCTCATCTTAAAAAATACACTGTTTAAAAGCTAATTACTATAGCATAAATGATAAGCCAAAGCCGGAAGTCATACCGAGCCCATCCTATGGTTATGCTCATTTGGGTTTAAGCTTTTAGCTTATAACTTCTTAATTTCGTCTTTTGGGGCTTTTTGTATTTTTCTTTTTTGTTATTTCTTTACATTGTCTATGAATGATATAACCTTTTTTATTTTTTTTATTTGTAAAAATTAGTAACACTAACAGCATCTACAGTGCCAAAAAATTGCTATAGCACCAAAAAAGCTAGAAACTTGAGCTTCAAAAGCCTAAATGAGCACCCCCAGGTGAATTTCTCTTTGCTAAGTTTGAACAGTCTAATACAGTTGGCAGCTCTAAGGCCAAATTTTAGGTATGGTGGAGTAAGAATGTGAAATCGAAGAAACTGTCGATGGATGAGGTTGGGGTAAGAATGTGAAATCAAAGAAACTATCGATGGATGATGTTGTTGGCATGAGTTATTGGCGATTTTGTTTCAAAGAAGTTACTTGTAGCTTAAAGATGCATAGGCGTTAATGTACCTACCAACAAAGTACATGCTTTTCAAGACGATGACTTATAGGTCGATTATTATGTGTATTGTTTTAATTTTTTTATAGGCAATTTCTATGTTGGATAATAAGATAATTAACACGTGATTAGTACTAAATTTGAAATTGTGTAAGCAACTCTGTGAGCAGAACCTAAGTATGTCCAAATTCTTCAAGTTAAAAAGAGCTAGTATATTTTGTGATTCGAATCTGGTCAGGTACAACGACTTAAGAATCTGATCAGGTTTCGCTCAAAGATATGTTCCGATCACTATGATTGGTCGGTAATGCAAACTAGTCAGAGATTATTATTAGAATCATCTTTATGCCTTTAATGGACTCTGCACTAACTTGCACCATTATAGTGTCCAAAGGTGTTTGCGCTGATTAGAGTCAGAAGTGGCTACTTGAGAAGCTTTTAACTACAACTCTTCATCATTATTTTCTGAAACTCTGTTTTGTTTTCGAGCAAGGTGTTGTTCTCGTCTCCGAGTAGGTTATTGTTCTAATTTTCGGATAGCTCTCTATTTCCATTGTCGACTAAGACTCTGTTCCTTCATCGTTTGAGACTCTTGTTCCTAAGCCTATTTATTCTCCTATAAGCCTCATGATAGTGAAGCACACACAATACAAGTTATCTACACATGTAATATGCCAAAAACATTTTGTAACTTCTCTTCAATATAGTGATTTCACCGATTGTACGTCTGAATTTTTCTCGCAAGGATTTTTTATACTAAATGTTTGTTTTGTACTCCTGATTATTCTTCATTATTTTCATATCTTTCTATGCGCATTATAACAAGTGGTGTTAGAGCGCTTGCTTTGTAACAAGAGCTTACTTGAATATTTATCTAAAACACACTGTGACACGATTCCTTTGGCTCTGGTCTGTTGCCTGCTCGGCGCCTCACCCACACCATGCCTCCGGCCTGTAACCCCTCCCTCACCTCTCGTCGCACTTTAGGCCACCGTGAATCCCCCTAACCAGCTTGCTGCCAACGGCCCGTCACAGCTCGCTACCTTGTTCTAAGGCTAGGACTTAGGACATGGAGGAGGAGGCGTGAGGCAGTGAGGGCAATGGGAATCTGGACTCGAGTCACTCTGCTCGATGCTCACTTAACTTGATCAGTGCAGCCCTAGTGCATGCTTCTACTTGGGCCAGCTAGGCCATGCTTAACTCAATAAAGGATCAAATAAGTCCACAGGATGAAGACAAACCCACGAATGAAGAAAACTATGGCGTCCCATTTGTCTCCTACCTTGCCTCGGCACGACAGTCTCCTCTCCTCGCCGGTGGCCGGTGGGTGCTAGGGTCTAGGAGGCCGCAAGGGGTGGGGAGGGGGTTTCAGTCGAAGGGGAGCTCAGGCGTCCACCCGACCTCGCCTCATGGGACGGTCCACCATGGTCATACTATAACAAACTGGGAGGTAGGAGGCAACAGAGATGTTCTTTCTTGTAAGCAAATGCCTTATTGATGCAAGCACGTTTTCCTTATCACACAACATGAAGTCATGGGCTTCCATTGATGCGATGCAATTTTTTTGAAGGAAATAGATGCAATGCAATTGAGGCCTTGTTTAAAAGTGTTGTGTGTTTTGTTTTTCTGGTTTTTTGGCTAGTTACGAGATAGATTAAGGGAGTAAGAGATATTCGCGTTGAGAAATTATTTCGTTCAAAGTAGCTCCTATAGCAATTACTATAAATAGTTTCTAAAAATTATTTAAAAATCACTCAGTCTAAAATTTAGTTCCAAAAGGTCAAAGTATAGAAACTATTGAAAAAAACTGGGCGCAGGGACCTTTTCGCGAGAAAAAATGACATTTACGTAATTTTGAAAAAACTGGAGGGATTTGCCTCCCCCGGCCGTACGCAAATTTGGGCGACACGCGCCGGCCGAGGGAGAGCGGAGGGCGACGTGGATGGGCTGCGCTGCCGCGAAACCTTCCGGGTTTAATCCCGGTAGGATTTGGAAGAGGGACTGAACCAGTTGTGCCGGGGTACTTGTTACAGAAAGACACATGGCATACCTAACGGTGGTTGAGTGATCGCACTAGACATTGATGATGGTGATGAGTAAACAAAAACACGAGCAGGCAAGAGAGATGTGCGCGATTAGTCAAATGTGTCTGCCCGAAGCTTCTCAGCCCCATCCAAACCGAACCAATATTCCATCAAGCTGTGCGCAAGTTTTTCCCCCGAGGACGAGGAGACGAATAGTTCTAGCGGCGTACGGCACGATTAATTTTTATCGTTCGGTCGTACCAGTACACCACAAGGAACTTTTTTACCTCTTTAACTTTATAAGACTCTTTTTCACGGCACGAAGCTTAGTTTTCTACGTGCCAGACGCATCCATTTTTTTCCACATGAGAGACGGTCAGGACTGCAAATAAGTTAAGCTCGTTCGAGTTTGACTTGATAAGCTCGAACGCGCTTGATTTGATAAGCTCGAGCTCAGTAAAAATTCAACTTCAAACTCGAGCTAGCTTGATATTCATGTCGAGCTTTACGCTAAGTTCGAGCTCAGCTTGGACAAAGCTCAAGCTCAACTCGTGCAGGCTCGGTTACACATCACAACCATCCCGTAGTCGTCATCACATATCATCACAGAGGCATAGGGTATAAGGATGGTAGTCGAGGAAAGGAGTAGAGAGGGAGTATCGGGGTTGGTGCTGGGCCTGCTGGCAGTTGGGGGAGCTGAGCAAGTAGCAGGAGGAGGCGGCATTGGAATGCCTGTGGGGGAGCCTTAGGGGCGGGCCAGCCATGGATCTGGCCAGATCTAGGTAAGGGGAGGCCGAGCCAGGGGTGTCGCGGTCGAACCAGGGCGGCGTGCTGGAGGCTGGGAAGCACGGCGGGGCGAGCTGGAGCTAGAGGCAGCATAGGGGTGGCTGAGGCGACGCGCAGAGGAGCGGGCGGTGCCAGAAGGCCGATGGCCGGACCGAGGAGGCGAGGGGGGTGCGATGCCGAAAGGCCAGTGGCCGGGCCGAGGAGGCCAAGGGGCTTGGCGGTTGCCAGAAGGCCGGTGGCCAAGCCAAGGAGGCGAGGGGGGTGCAACGCCGAAAGGCCGGTGGCTGGGCCGAGGAGGCCAAGGGGGTGTGGCGCCAGAAGGCCGGTGGCCAGGCCAAGGAGGTGAGGGGGGTGCGACGCCAAAAGGCTGGTGGTCTAGCCGAGGAGGCGAGGGAGGCGTGGTGCCAGAAGGCCGGTGGCCGGGCCGAGGAGGCGAGGTGGGGCGCGGCGCTGAAAGGCCGGTGGCCGGACCAAAGAGGCAGGGGGAGGGGTGGCGCTAGAAGGCCGATGGCCGACCAAGGAGGCGAGGGTGGGGGGATTCGGCTGGCGAAGGAAAACGAAAGGAAGAGATAAGGAGAGAGAGTGAAGAGATGGAGTCAGGGGCTGGCCGACTGGACTGTAAAAATGAGAGTCGGCGTCCTCGTGGGCTGTAAAAAAACTCAAGCTGACGAGCTATTCAAGCTCAGCTCGTTGAAGCTCATGAGCTCGGGATCAAGCTCGAGTTCGACTCGTTTGGAGTTCGAACTGAGCTCAAATCGAGCCTAGAGCAAGCCAAACTCAAGCAGCTCGTGAGTCTCGAGTTTTTTTTATAGCTCTAGAGATGGTACTGTATTGCCTCCTGCTGGCTCCTCTTGCAGAGCAGGTGGACTATACTTCGTAAAAACCTAAACAGTTTTTTTCTATTAATGCATTGGCCTGCAATCCTTCTGGAATGTTTTTTATGAACTCGCAAAATTGATTTTAAGTGAGCGACGTCATATGTATAATTCAGCCTTGCCAATTGGACTGTCGTCCCCTGTATCAATCCCCTTATCGATGTGACGACTGAACTGGTATCGTTTTGCGCCGTGGAAGGGTAGCATTTGATGTTTGACTAATGCTAAGATAATGAGCCTGAACTGGTTGAAGACGCCGGTGACAACTGCGAACAACTGTGACAAAGACAGCGTTGAATAAAAGAAGGTGAGCAGGGAATAAAAAGCAAAAGTGCGACAAGGATGGCAACGATCTCAATGCAATGGATTCTTTGCTTTCTGTTGTGACCACGGAGAGATTTTCAGTGGAGCCCCAACGGATTAATTAATCGACTACGGTAAGCCAACATGACATAAAGAACCGATTAAAGTTTTGGCACGGTTTCAACTAACATTTGCAAGATACTTACATGGACACGACTTTTTCTTATAAAAAAACTTACATGCACAGACTTGATACACCTGGGTGGCTGTGATAAGGCTTGCCGCACATCAGTTCATTTCCACTAGTAACAATTAACAAACCGAAAGCCAACCACTTCATTTAGCTTGCTATAAGGGCAAAAGGATGACTGGGATCAGATGCAATAGTGAATCCAACTACCTTGCTTGTTTCAAACACAAAATCGCCTCGAAAAATTAGGAGTGAAAGATCTCATTTCCCTCCAAAATCTGAACTCCAAACAGAGCCTCAATCTACAGACTACAGAGGCCAACCAGCCATATCTGACAGTCCGAACTCCGAACCCAATGAAATTAGACAAATCTCAAAACTCAAGCAGGCACGGTCAGGAGAGCCGAGCTTAGCTCGGTTGGGAAAGAGTAGGCGTCGTCCCCTCTCTCGTTTGGATTCAAATCCTCTATTCACCGAGTGCTCACTCTCCTCTTTAAACGAATGACAGAGCATCTGACTTATTTTTTTTTAAAAAGGGTGTGTCTAGGTATTACCAAGATATTTTTTTCTTAACAATTATCCAGATTTGAGATCGTTGAATTAAAGTTCCAACGGCCGTTTTTTTGGAGGGGGAGATTTTTTTGGAGGTAGTGGAGAGAGAATTCATGACCGTCGGATCTCTAATTTAATGATCATAAATCTAGATAATAGTTACAAAGAAAATATCCAGGTGATGTTTATCAATACAAAAAAAAAAACAGGCACGGTCAGTTACAGAAATCAAGTTCAGCGGTTCACAGGCCGGATCGTAAACCTAGGCTAGGCCTAAAGGAAACCCGAGTACATTACGCTCCGCGTTGCAGCCGTCCTAGCGAAACCAAAGTCCAGTGCCTATGGCCCGTCAACCATGGTCCATACTCCATAAGATACGGGGATTGGATGAAATCCCTGACCATCCCGGCGCATGGGACTGTGCCAGTATCCCACTGCTTATGGACCGGAGTTTTTAATAAATCAGAGCTGCAGGTGCATGATCCTGGCCTGTGATTTTTCAGATTCTGTAGCTGCAGATCGGGTGCCATGTATATACTGGCACACCTAAAAATTTGGAAAATCAGCAAGGAGAATGGGTGCGGCGGCGCGAGGTGAGCGATGGAGTCAGAGCGTGCGCACAGGCGGAAGCGGAACAGGCGAGCGGCGGCACACAGCCGTTGATCCCAAGAGGTGAGGAGGGGATGAGAAGCCGAGGGGGGCAGCGGACAGGGCTGGACAGTGACTAGGCGACCAGTGTGGGATGTGGGCGATGGTGCAGTGAGGAGGGCAGAGGCGATGCCCAGAGACCGGGGTGGGCCGTGGGTGGCGGCGTGGCGATGCCGTCGGGCCATGGCGGCACGCGCGCCAGTTTAGCTTGTGTAGCCCGTTTGGCCTGAAAAAATTTGAAAATGTTGAATAGTTGAAAAATGTTTCGAATTTAAAAAAGACACAATAAATTATAGAAAATATACAGAAATACACATTAAATTATAGAAATTATAGAAAAACACAATAAATTATAGAAATGTAATAATGAGCTTTTGTTGATGTTAAAATGACTACCTTGTTAAAAATTTTGCTAAGTAAAAACTCAACTCGAGAACAACCTTAGCAAAGAAAAAAGAGTATAGTATATAGCTCAGCATTAGAGGTGAAAAAGCATAAAAATATAGTGTATACATTGATGCTCTAAGAATCGTCAGCGGTGTCATCGGTGTCTTGACTGCTTTTGTCGCCATCTAGATACAAATTGTTGAATACGTGTTCCAACTCCGTATGTACCATGTAGTGTTGGGCTCACGTATCAACTTGTTCCTAGTCTTTAACTATGACAAGTACTTCCACCGTCTTACTTGTGAGTTTTGTTCTTCTCTCCTCCAATATTCTTCTAGAAAGGCTGAAAGCAGATTCGGTAGAGACCGTTGAGTCAGGAATGGTTAACACATCCGATGCTAATATGGATAGCACCGGATATGTTAGCTTATGCTTATGTGCACTAGTCCAAAATGTTGAAATCCTCTATGTGGTGAAGCACGGGATCGCTATCCAGAAAGACTGATAGTTCCCTGTGGGCCCTGGCATGAATTGCTCCACGTCCACCACTTGATTTTGTGGAGGATGTCCTGGAGGAAAAGATGGTGTCTCACATATTTGTCTTCTTACTTCTAGTGGGTAATAGTGGAGGTCATTGTAGGTGAGCTTCCTGAAACTTATGCTTGTACTTCTGGTAAACTTCAGATAGTTGTGAATGAACGGGTGTAAAATACTTAGAATAATCTATCCTTATAAAATCACCTATAATCGAAAGAATATTAGTGAATCCTTCAATTTTAGCTCTTGAATATAAAATAAATACAAATACGTATAAGTACGGAATCTCATTCTAATATTTTAAATATTTAGTTTTTATTGCGCACACAACCTCTCGTAATACTACGTCATTTTTTAAGTGAATGGCAATTGCAAGAATATGATGTACAATTACTGGAGATATTGGATAGTACACTCTGGATAAAGCAATAGTGAATTTGTAAAAGAGTTTAAAAAATGCTAGTAACTTCTCAGTAACATACCAGTGCTGCTCAATCAACAGTCTGTTGATGGTATGGCTGTGATAGTGCATGTGGATGAAAACAGAAAACGTGGGCTTGTAGGGTAAAAGATTTTGTAACATGAGATAAGTTGAGTTCCACCTTACCGGCATATCCATATTGAACTTTTGTGGACGTACACCTATCGCAATGCAATAGGTCTTATATGCTGCAATACGTTGATTAGAATTATTTACAAAAGAAATTACATCACGGAAAGCTTGAAGATATGGATTCAACCTCTTCAAACCAGTTTCAACTATAAAATTAATAATATGGTAGGCGCATTGCTGATGTAGTAAAAAGGATTCAGCGTATGAACCAAATAAGTGAGTGAGAATATTCATTGCTCTAGAGTTTGCTGTAGTATCGTTAAGGATAATTGCGAAAATTTGTAAAATCAAAATCTTCCACAACTTTGATAATACATTCTGACCCGTATGTGCTACGTCAATTAATTTAAAGCCTATGATTTTCTTTTTCAATACCCAGTTTTTATTTATGTAATGAGCAACTACATTAAGATAGTCCTTCTTAGTACGACCACTCCATATGTCCAAGGTTAAAGCCGTTGAAAATATATTGATTTCTAGCGGTTGAGAGCCAACTTGATTTCTTTTGCCTCTGTTTTAATGATATAAGAGATAGATTTATAGAGTTCTCTTTTCTTCACAAAAAAAAGTGAACAATTAACAACTCATAACAAATACACGCGTTCTGACTCACAAACACAACTCCATTTTTAAACCGAGACTGACAGCCACATGTGACTGTTACAACAAAACTCGCATACACGATGCATGCAAAGTAGTTTATTCTGCCACTCTACCAAGTACCATGAAGAGTAGCACCGACCGACACATTAACCGCTCCATCTCCATGCATACCCAGGAGCAGTTACAGACTACACGTTCCACGCGGGCACAGCGTGGCAGCAACAGCGCCAGGGCAGATGACTCGAAACATGCTGTGAGCAATCTCGCCTTCGCCCTCGCCTGCCGGCCGACGGATGGTTCAGGCGTCGGACCAGGTGACGGGGACCTCGCCGATGTTCGTGTCGAGCCCGAGCGCCTTCCACACGGCGGCCGACGTGTCCACGATGTTGTTGCGGCAGCCGTGCCTCGAGTCGCACTCGTCCACGACCTTGGCCTCCACGGTGCGCCCGTTGTGCACGCTCGTGATGCGGATCGTCTTGTGGCACCGGCTCCCGCCGGCGTACCACCTCGTGGACAGCGCCACCAACATCTCCTTGTTGCTGTGGTAGCGGCCGTCGCACTCCGACGGACCGCCGCCATCCTGTCCCTTCTCGAAGCCATTCACCGTCATTATCGCGCGGGTGCCGTGGGGTGACACGGCCGGCGACGAGCAGTGGGGCTCCTTGTGGCGCATGCCCGGCAGGGAGTCCTCGCCGGAGCCGCACGGGTCCGGCTTGGCGTGGCGCCGGGCCACGGCGCACGACACCTGCAGTAAAACAAGCATGGCCAAGAACGCAAGTTTGGTGTTCGCCATTGTTGAGCTCTTGCTTGCTTATTAGCTAGCCTTGCACTTGACTTGCCGTGTGCGCTTCGGGTGTTTGGCTCGGTGAGTTTATATTGGCGCGCGCGTGCTGCAGGCAAACCAGCAAGGGATATAAATATACTTACACGTGTGCATCGCCGCCTTTGTGTGATTCTTGTTTAAGAACTGCGATACCAATTGCTTTCTTTAGATAAGTACGATACTCTTTCGTTATGCTCGATGCAGGACTAATGGCTCCATTTGGAGACAATTGCACTGCAAAATGATGTTCTTGGATTTGACGGTGTCGCTAATTTGTTACAGCGGTAATAACCGAGTGAACAACAATTGAACAGATCTTTCCCAAGGCAAAAAAAAAAAAAAAGGTTAATCTAATTAACCGTGCAATAGGCTGACCACGAGTCAAGTGTATCTTGTAGGGGTATCCAATGTAAAGCTGAAAACTATGTGTAATCAGACAAGCCATCCGATTTAATCGGTGTTTGAAAAAAATGAGAAAATTTTGTTTTGCATCTTCTATTCCATTTTGTCGTGGTTAATAATTTTTGTTTTGCATTTTCTATTCCATTTTGGATTTGTCATAAAAATGATACGTCTGAGTGGATTTGTCATAAAAATACTTTCATAATATTGCATCATACAACTTTTCGAATATACAATAAGAAAATTTAGTAAAAAACGTCACTCCTTTATGACTAAAAAAGTATATATATGATTACACTTAACCGTTGATTTGCACTAATATTTACAGCATATTCTTATGTATGATGATTGATGGGAATCTAGGCTATCATCGGGCCTGTTTGATATGTTTTAGAGTTGTAATCTTGTTTTTTCAGTCGTGGTCATAGTCCTGGTTATGTACAAGTGGTCAGAGTCGAGTACAAGTTTGGTCGTGATCGTATACGAGTTCAGGTCATGGTTGTATACGAGTTCGGGTCGTGGTTCGTACACGAGTTTGTGTCGTAGTCGAGTTCGAATCGCTTCATAGTCGTAACCGAGTATGAGTAATAGTTGTGGTCATATCCGAGTTAGAGTCTTAGAGCAAGGTATAAATGGCAGAGCTATGTAACCAAGAGAGTACGGCGAAAAAAAGGGGCGAGAAGGGCAAGAGAGGCCAAGGCAATCGGTGTGATCGAGAGGCAAGAGAGAGCGATCGGTGTGATCAAAAGAAAGAAATACAGAGAAGAGAAGAGCGGTTTGGCTCTGGAAGTCTATCGAGTTCATTGTGTTCACAGACGTGGTCGTAAACAGAGTTACGACCATGGCAACGAGCGAAGGTGTTCGCAATGCTGAAGACGTGGTCGTAAGTCGTTACGACCACAACGATAAGACGTGGTCGTAAGTCGTTATGGCCACAGCGAGAAGACGGTGGTCGTAAAGGAGTTACGACCACGGCGATTGAGTGGCGGCATGCGCAGGAGCAGCAGACGTGGTCGTAAGGAGTTACGACTATGGTCGTAGAGCATCAGCTATGGTTGTAAGGCGTTACGACTACAACAGTCGATAGAGCCTTCGGCATGGTCGATAGAATCACTGCGTAGTCGTAAGGAGCTACGACAACGGTGATCGGCCGTGGTCGAAGGTGGTGCAGCGAGAGGCTGTGAATGTAGTCATAACTTCAGCAGAAGTTTACGACTACGTGGTCGGAGCAGTGAGGCGTGATCGGAGAGATCACAGTCGAAGGACCAACTGAGCGGTCGTAGCGACACCGGAAGTGGTCGTAGCCACTACAACGTGGTCGTACGGCTATAAGAGGTGGTCGTAGTGGCCAGACGTGATCATAAAGATGTTGGGGCAGTCGTAGAGGCTGCAACAATATGGCTGTGCCTTATGGCTTTTGATTGAAATTTTTGAATTTTAGCTGTTTGCGATAGAGATTACAGAGAGAGATACTCGCTTGTGATTTTGGTTGATACAGATGTTGGGCTTTTAACGTGTACTACAATTAATTTATAGACTTTGTTTTGAGAAAATACTCCGTTTGAAAGTTAGGTACCGTAGCAAAAACCAAAAACCGTTTTTAGAAGCCATTAAAGAACAACCCATCTTTTCTTTTTCAACAACATACAAAAGATTTTAACGTATTTTATTAAGATGGAGAAGAAAACAGAAGATTTGTCCAGATCTAGGCTATCATCTAGCTCGGGTGGTGAGCGCTGCCGATGTGCAGGCAACCCACCTTGATCTGAACACATAGTGTCTCATTCAGGGATTTTTCCTTGGTCCTGTTTAGTGAATAGTATCCACTTCAATATTACATGCATATATGAGTGCATTTAGTGGTTAAAGCATATATACGCACTTCATGAGGCTTTAGATCTCTGCATTATCAAGATGTATGCAAATGGATGCATCTCCGTATGTGTGAGGTATTGTAGTCTCAACAAAAAAAAAAAAGGTACGCAACGACTTTCATTGTTTAAGCACTTCAGACATGCACATATTTACGAGAACCAATGGGCAGCAGGATGTGTTGATCATACGGTCAATGATTTATACGGGGTTCTCAATGTAAGAGCAGGTACAATAAAAGCCCTCTGTTATTCTTCCCAAAAAAAAAATGATTGGAAGCCAGTACTAACTACATTTTGTCCTTGAAGCAGCGTGATCGGAAAAACGATTAATGTTTTTTTTAGAAACTTTTGAGATTAGAAAATATGTATATTTAACGCCCAAATTTTCTGATGTTAGCTAGTTTGTCAAGAATAACAAAAGATGTGATAGTAGTCCATCTCAATTTGTACGTTCAACAATATTGCTGAAGAGTATCGTACAAATGCTGTGAAAATTGTTCTACGCAACGCTTGGTCCATTGATGATTACTATGTACACAGCTTTCGAGCCAATTTGGATTGAAGTCAACTAACTAGTCGATCGGTTGAGCTCATGTCGAGCCCATACATAGCATTCATCACATCAGAGTCCTAACCCACTTCGATTATGACACATTGCAGAATTTTCCAATGCAGTGCGTTTAGCCGTCTAGTCCCAACAAAACGACGCCACGGATCTCAACATTTACGACACATAAATGGTAGATATAGTGCATGTAGCGGCATTCACTCGTGGAAAGGCATTTTCCATAGGAAACGCTCTTCTACAAAGAACCGGTAGGCATTGATTTACCTTATGCACACACATGCCATTGCAACATTACATGTATATTTTTGTTGCGGTTTTTTTTTAATATGAACCCAATCTAAACAACCAAAGAGAGAAAAAGATGCATAAGTTTTTTTAATTACACACGTTAATACCAGTAAATAAACAGTGCTAATGCATAGTTAGCACTTGTTAGTAAAAAGATGGTGAACGTTGTATTGTTGTGTGATTAGTTCCTTCTTGTGGTGTACTATACATTCTGATTCCATTTTAGTGTGCTGCCCTACTTTACTCTCTCTCTCTCTCTCTCTTGAAAACGGGGCAAGAGAACCGCCCTATCTTAATTCAAAGGGAGAAAGAAAAACATATACAAAAATCAGTTTGTTTGGTGAGAGACAGGGGAGAGAGGGAAGGGAGGCCGGTGGACGGCCAAAGCCAAAGAAACCGGTGGACGGCTAAAGTCAAAGAAATACTTAAGATGTTACATATATGAAAGAAAGCTCCACTAGGCTCTTGGCCCCTACTAGGACCCAAGCTGTAACCTCCTCTTCTATGAGAGTGATGAGGTGCATTGGGGCAGTCATCGTTGCCTGAAAATTAGGGCAGTACTTTCTTTCTATATTTGCTATGTGAAAAGCATTACCAGCATTATCATTGCTTTTCTCGATGCTCCAGGCGTTAGGACCGCCGACTCACACCATTCTTGGACCGAGGCGAAGTTCCACAAGGCAGCGGGACTAATGGAGTCGCAAGCAATCCACTGCGTAATGGAGGTCTATACTCTTGTCATGTAGCGGCACTCGGTTAATAGGTGGATGGCGGATTCCAGCACCTGTCTGCACAAGGGACAAGTGAGTTGGTCCAGCCACCCTCTCATGTCGAGATGATTCACCATTCATAGCATGTTCTGTATGGCCAGCCAGGCGAAAATTTTGCATTTTTAAGGTGCCTAAGTTTTCCAAACTATAGGATTCATGATGGTGTTTATCGCTCCCATAAATTACGCCTTGTAAGCCGAGGGTGCAGTATATGCCCCGTTGGAAATAGCTTCCAGATGGTGCTGTCCTCCAATCCCTCCTGTGGGGTGACCTCCGAAATGTGCTCCCAAATAGCAACGAGCTCCTGAGTGAGCTGTGGTGTTGGGCTGGCTGCCCAATTGAGATCCTACAGTCAGGTACCTCTTGTTAGCATCGATGGTAGGGTGCGGTTTTTTCTCCTGAAGGCCCTGAAGATGGTGCGATATCACACAATTTGTTTCCTGTCGCCCAGAAAGATGTCTTTGCACCATCTCCAATCGTTATGGAGGTGACCGCAGCGAAGAGAAGCCAATCTTGGTCATCACAGTGTTTTCTATTCCTCGCCAAGGTTTGCCTACGAGATCTACCGTTCATCTAAGCCCTGACTAGAAGGGCTTGAGATTTGACTGCTCAAAATCATTTCAGAATGTCTAAGGCAAAGAAATTTCAAAGTGCAAGTACCTGCCACTCTGCCAGATTGCGACGAAAACAAGGGCCAGAAACTTGGATAAGAACGGAACTTGGATTCAGTATTTTTCCTTTGTCCTTTCTGTCTCTCTTGTTCAATGTCACTTGCATTCAGATTTGTCTAGTGCCTTACCTTGGAATCTCCAACACCAACTGAAAGAACCCTAAATTTAATACCCTAATTAAGTAAGTAATTAGCAGGAAATTAAATCTAATTATTGCATTCCATCAAACTTTATTAAAATTAATATTGCAAAACTAAATTACATTTCTGGCATTGCATTAACAACAACGAAGTACATTATTTTTTTACAAGTTCATTTTACAAAAACAGAAATAAAAATCCGATCGACGATATATGCGGCATAGAAGCTGAAGCACGCCTCGTATCCTTTACCTGCAATAGGAGTTTTCATTAGTATCTCAACCAGATATATTTTTATGTAAATAAAAGATTAGATAATTAACAATCCAAGGGAGAATAAATAAATTAAATAAAAATTACCGTTAGTGCCCTTGGGCTGCTAGGGCCATTGCGAGAACGTCTTAGAGACTCCCCAGACCGTCCCGGGCCGGTCGGCAAATTTTAAGAAAAGACCCACAACCCTTACCTTAGCCCAAAACCCGCGGGTCATGCATTTTTCAGCCCATTCATTTCAGCCACAACCCAGCATATAATCTTTTAGCCCACAAAAGCCCACACGTGCAATCTTTGCATTTTGAGCCCACAAGCCCATGAGTTCATATTCATTTCCAAACCAGCCCACCTCAAGCAACAGTGCTCAAACACCCCTTTGGACCGAAGGTCCTTCGGCATAGGAGAGAAAGACTCAGAAGAAGATAAGATCGAAGCAGCCAGCTGCAGCCAGGCAAAGCCAGCGCCAGCAGAGAGAGGCCAGAAACACCTCCCCCAGCAACTCAAAACCAGCCCCCATACTATGCATTTGCCACAAGCTCACAAAGGACAACACAGCCAGAGCACAGACTGTCCACAACCAAAAACACACCAGAGCCCTTCACCAATCTCAGCAATAGCTTAGCACCTTCGGCCAGAGGCCAGAAGGTGAAAACCGAGCATCGGCAACAGAAGGCAGCAGAAGCCAACGAGGAGGAGGCAACCATCGGGGAACCGGCAAGGACCAGAGAGCAAGGATCAAGTCAGCGGGGACCACCACGAGGCAAGACCCCCATTCCGACAGCGACAACGTGCAAGCAACAGTGGTCCCCATCAACCCAACTTTCCTTCTTCAGCCCGACAACCCTCACAAGTAGGTTTCCAACTCTTCTTGGTATTCTTTTCTTTCCTTTTTGGGGAGCCAGCCGAACCAATCGCATAGGAGAAAAAACCTCTAGCCACCACCGCCACCATGAAGACCGACGGCCAACCCCCAAAGCCCGAGCACACCCTAGAGTGAGGACAACCCAGAGATAGAACATTCTTCAACCTCTAGTACCGCCACCCGAAACCCTAGGCTCGTCCATCGATCTCAATAGCATAGAGTAGATAGCGAAAAAGTAAACAAATAAATCAAATACATGCAAAATACTTAGAGAAAGAAAGCTAGCACCGTGGATGTCCAGTGCTTGACCGCCATCAACCCACCCCCTAACCCAGAAGCCGGCGCGGCCAGTCGCCATGGAACCCAAGCCACTGCAAATCCAACCTTCAAACCTGGCGAGCACCGGCTCAGATCCAGTCACGGGAACACCGGGTAGGCATAGATCCACCGGGGAATGACCGATCCAGACCGGATCCGCCGAGATTCGAGCCGAGGGAGAGGGCGCCATGGCCGGATAAGAGAGAGGAGCCGTGTAGTAGAGTGAGGGTAGAAGAGAGGGGGAACCACCACGGTGAGAGGAGGCAATGAGGCGGCGTGGTGAGAGGAGGCGGTGCGGTGAAGCGGCGTGGAGGCGCGGCGAGGAGCCGTGGTGAGGTGGCGTGGAGGCGCGGTGAGGTGGTAGGATGAAGATGGGAGGCGCAGGGAGGCGAGAAGGCGTGAGAGGCGGCGGTAGATTCGGTGAGAATGAGAAGAGGCAGGAAGTAAGAGGCGGCGGATAAAGAGAGGGGAAGGGGAATCGACATAAAGAAAAGGGAAAGGAGAGAGAGCCGCTGATGCGGATACGCTCATGTCTTGTACTTCTTTGTTAAATATATTATTTAACTGGAAGGAATTATTGAGCCGCATTAAATATTATCAGGTGAACTCTAATTTAATTAGGTCTTTAATGATTATACTTGGACATATGGAGCTACTACTATTTTATTTAATTATATACAGGCCCATACTTGATCTGTATAAGCCTAAAATGAAGATGCGTTTAGAAAGTCTCGTCAACACTAATGCATCATCCATCACTTCGAGTGTACAAGATAATGAGGACATTCCAATCGGATTGATTACACAAGCAAGAGCTAAAAACATTAATCAACAGGTGAACTCGTTCTTAGTTGGTTTGATTTTTATTTATATAAGAATAATATACTACCTAATATCCACTCTTTAATTATTCTCAGGTTCAAATAAAAGAAAGCTTTAGATGGAACAACAAAGATGGAAACAAAACGTTGATCAAGTCTGCATGGGAGTAGAGTTTTGGTTTTTAATTTCATCCATGAAGCCGAACTGGTTTTGATCAGAATACTACAAAAACCAACATAAAGCCTTCTATTCACGTGAGATGGTTTGGGTGTGTGCATGCATGGCTATTCAAGAGTACATGTGAGAGTACTATTCCTTGCTGATGGGCCTAGGACACCAAATGGAAGGCGTGTGGAGAGGGAGTCATACTCGGAGACAAATACGTGAAGGCCAAGCCAATTCGGTTGAAGCTGAGTTGATTTCTCATTGTGGCAAGGAGAGAAAGCCGAACCATATAAGGAAGGCAAGGATCACATTTCATTGAATCGGTTTCCATCTAGAGATTGTTTCCGAGTTAATTTGGCTTATTGTTTTAGAATTGTGTTCGGTTGTAAGTGCTTAGCACGGATTGGGATTGGGCTTTAGGCCACGTGCGCGTGTGTTTTGTGCTGGCCGTACCCCATGGGTGCCAATATAAGGCCAAGGGATACCCCTTTTGGGATAGACTACCATGAATCAATCTATTATTTTCAGAGAGAGCTATACGCTTGTTCTTCCTAGGGTTTGACACACAGATGCAACCTAGAGGGGAATCGGGCGTTCTTCCCCGTCGTTCTTGTGATTCCTTGTGATTTGCAGAAGCGACGACACGTCTACTTGGTGGTCGAGTAGACGGGATCACGAGCGTGTGGTTGGGCGAATTCTTTTGTCGCAGGTTGCTGTTATAACAGTGGTTGGCGCCATCAATTTGTCAGGTTGCACGGATCCAAATTATCTTCATTGATCTTACGCCGTGAAGATCGGGCAATCCCCCGCATCAGCCGCTGATGCTGGCCGATCTTGGGTCGAGTCGCGTGCGTGCGTGAGGCCAGCGGGCCAGGCGGGCTGTGTGCATGCGTGTATGGCCGAAAAGTCAGGCAGACTTATTAGGACCCGATTTCAGTGGCTATCTTTATTCTTTTCTTTTAAGTATTTTCTAGCTATAATCCGTTATAAAAATAAACCTTGTTAAGAGCTCCGTCATCGTAAATATATGAATTTTCTAGCCAGAGATAATTAGAGAGAGAGAGTGGGGGAATTATCTCTCTATTTAATCCCTTTCTAAAATTAGTAGCTGTAAGTATTTATTTTAAGTTTAGCAATAAATTCTACAAAAGTCGAGCGAGAGCAAATCGCAGGAGCAGATTCGATTTTTGGCAGTTCTGATTTACCCTATGTCTCAGGCAAGCTCATTCTTCGACCGTGCACGTAGTTATGTTAAAAATATGTGTATTTCCAGAAATATTGATAACCCTAGTTAAATGCATGAAAACCATTGTTTTAAAAAGAAATCAAAGAATGAAGATGTTATGATGAGTAAGATGAGAAAAGAAAAGAGGAGAAAAAGAAAGAGAGAAAGTAAGAAAAGAAATGTTCAATTGTGGTACTGCTGAGAGGAGCAGCAGGCCCACAAGCAGAGATGTATACGGTGGGTAAAGAGGTTCAGGGAAAGGATGCAGAGAGGCTAGGCGGATCTGTTTACATAGGGTTATAATATAAGGACTTACCGCATTTTCACTCGGATAAGGAACCGTACTTATCGTGCCAACCATTTCCCCATCTCGGACGGGTAGAATTTAGTATCCCATTACGTTAACCAGTCCACCACATAGGTTAAGTATCTATGTGTGAGTAAAGAGATGGATGAAGCTTAGGACCAGTAACGCAAGTCTGGAAGTAAGTCCCAGATGCTATATGCGTTAGGTGGAGTGTTGGGCCAGGAGCCGGTCCAACCAAACACTATTGGAAGTCGGTGGAGCCCAAGTGAGCGACTTGGTACACCGACAGATAATAGATGGGCTGGTGGATGGAATAACGTAACCGGACAAATGTTCTGTACTCTGAACTGGATTCCACACCTAAGGCAGTGTGGAAGAACCTAGTTAAGAAGGTTCAAAGCAGCTTGGGTACAGTGGTGCAAGCCTGCGCAGTGCTAATAAAATCATGAATTCATGCCAGTTCACTGGAATGTGGACTACGGTGATCACTAGGGATCGTACCTTACTGGGTGAAAAATAGAAAGTGTTTGGGAATTAAAAAGATAAGACTCGATATTTTCATATGATTAATTTCAGAATAAGAGAAGTAGAATTTGGACTTAAGGACATGAGATCATATCAGTGCATTTATTGCTAATATGCTTGCTGAGTACTGTGGTACTCATCCTTGCTATTAACCTCCTTTGTTAGACCCTAATCCGCTCGAGGAGGTTTACGAGCCGGATGAGGGGGAAGCAGGTTGCGCCGAGTCGGCCGGAGAGGAGGATGGAGATTACGACGAGCCAGGCGAGGTGGACCCCATATAGTTTGGCTGGGACGAGTAGAAGGCCCAGTGGAGCGGGCAGAGGAGCCCTGGGGTATGTACCAGCCTTAGACTTTTGTTATCAGTACTTTTGTAAAACCAAATTGTAGGCCATGTGGCCATTGCTGTAATAACATCTACAGCATCTATGTTATTGTTCTGATGCGCAACTCTGGTAAAGGTTTACTATTTGCCGGAGCGGTGTTCTACTGATTAAGCAAATATTAACCCGTTTGTCCCATACGGTTATCCGGAGGATAATAATGCGTGGGGCGTCACACCAACATCATTGGATTCCGACTATTACAATTTCCTTTTTTTAGAGCAACTGTCATACTTTCCCTATCCCACTTCATTTTGTGAAGAATATCGGAGAACACTTTGAATGTACGTACGTACTTAACAAATAAGAATGAACGGTCTAATTGCATACATGAAATTTCTCTAGTGTTTCACCGAGAAGCAGTCACAAACAGACTGCGAGGGTTAAAGGACCAAGAAATTCCTAGCTTACATCCCCAGTTAAACCAATCACCTTAGCAATTGATTTTGGTGGAGCTCTATATAAACCAACCAAACCAAAGCCTGTAACCATTCAGCGAGAATCTTAAATCCTTGCACCCAAGAACTGCAGGCATGGCAAACGCAAAGCTTGCAGCTTTGCTTTCTCCCTTGCAGATCATTTACCTCGCCATTCACGGCATCTCCGCAGCCAGCAGATGCCGTATCAGCGGCTAACTCACTGGCAAGTCTGGCTAGTGCAACCGAGAGAACGGCTCGGAGTGCTGCGTCGCCGGCTACCGCTACCCGTAGTTCCAATGCTCGTCTCCGGTGTCGGCCAAGACGCCGGCGGTCCTGACACTGAACAACTTTGTTGCTGGTGGTGATGGAGGTGGGCCGCCGTACTGCGACGGCCGCTACCACTCGAACAGATAGATTGTGCCATGGTGGTCGCGCTGTCCTCCGGGTGGCTGAGGCTCGATGGCAGGGCCCGGTGGCCAGTGCAACGGGATGGTCCGTGTCAGCGCGAACGGGCGTTCCGTCCTGGCGAAGGTGGTCGACGAGTGCGACAAGAAGCACAACTTCGAGCTGCCGTGCGGCAACAACGTCCTGGATGCACCGCCAGCGGTGTGGAAGGATCTGGGTCTTGACAAGAATATCGGCGAGTTCAAGGTTACATGGTCTGATATCTGAATCAGGCCATGGTGGAGACGTGGAGATGCATTGGGGCTATACTTGTATGTGACGTGATAAGACTAAATTTATTAAGTGCTATAGCAAAGAATCACGACTAGAAAATACCATCTAAAGAAGATGAGTTGCAAATTACCAACCGAAAAATCTATAAAATATCACTACTATGACTTTTTCCGTCAATCTGCTCCGTTAACCTTCTTTTTGGTAAGAGAAGCATCCATAAATTACTTCTTTTCCTTTGTTTCACAGCCAGATGAGCTCAAGTCTGCTCTCACTGAAGGCAAAGGACCACGAACAAGTCCTTGGAATGGCAAAAATGGGTTGAGAGAGAGTGAACAAGCTCACCGATGGTACTAGCACGGGCTGCGGTAGACGATGTCATCCTGGCGACTACGGCGGGAGCATGCTAGTGTACGGTAGCTTGGACAGGGTTTAAGAGTAGGTAGAACACATCGATTCGATACTCTGGCGGTGTGGAATTAGCAAGAGTTCCACTGAGGAGGCGTAGGTGATGCTGTGAAGGTGGTGGCCGACGACAGAGAAGAAGGCACATTCTGGCTCGGCTACAGGAAGGATGAAGAAATAGATAGCAATAGTGAGTTTCAGGGGTTTGGGAACACATTGTGATGTTGCTATCCAAGCTATAATCTCACCAGAGGAGGAGATCAGGTTGAGCCATGCCGCTGTCTTTGTCCCCAAAATGAGTGAGCTTCGACCACCACCAAATTCAACTTGATCCCCTATCCGTAATTTCCACAATACAAGCCATCCACAAGCTCTGCCTCGTCTTGTTGAACCTATCCCACCAACCCCAATGACCTTGCCATCCCCATCTTGCCACTATCGAGTTCCTTGCTCTGCCTCCCATGGCCGCCATTGCCAGCCCTCCTCTAATCTCCTTGAACCAAGCGGTCGCCGCCACCATGATCCCCTAGGCCCACTAGTGATCATGTGCACCCCAATTCGGGTCGTCGTACCGCCAGACGCCACCACAACTGCTGCCCTATTTCGGCAATGTGCCATTGTCATCGTGAGCTCACACCATATAGCCTCAACCTATGTTTGAGTGCAAAAAATGGATCCCCATACCTCCCTTACCGTGGCCGAGTCTCGCCACCAGCAAAATCACCGTCGACGCCATTGAACACACAAAGAGAGAGAGAAAGAGAGAATGGAGATATTGATCTTAACTTTATTTGGAGGGGAGAATAGGTGGGACCAGATATTACAAAAGGAAAAAAGAAAGAAAGAAGGAAGAATGAGGGCAAAATGGTCAATTCGCTCCAGCAGGATGGAAAACTTCATGGTAGTATCATTTGGCGGATTTTTCGGCCTTTGCGATGCCATTTTGCAGCTTCTCTCCTTTGCAATGGTATTTTTTAAGTCATGATTCTTTGTGATGGCACTGAACAAATTTAATCTAATAACAATTTGAGAGCGATTAGAGAACGGTATACCATTGCAATGGCATAGTACCAAGTTTCATATAGTTTTAGCAAGTTTCAAATGAACATTTTAAAAGTTTTTTGTTTCAATGAGTCTCATGTATTTCTACAAGTTTCTAGAAGATTCCAAGCTAAAGTTTCAACGAGTTTTAGATTTTAGAACTCAAGTTTCATCAAGTTTTAATCGATGAGTTTCAGCAAGTTTCAACCAAAAATTTTAAGAAGTTTCAGCTAGTTTCGGTGATGCTTCTTCTTGCAGGCCACCAGCATCCTCCACAGTCTCTAATGAGGTATGCCACCCACATGCGCCTGCTGACACCACTCATCATTGTGCCTGACAACTGTTGCTCGCGGGACACCGTAGCTACACACCCATCTGCAGCCACTTGCTGCGCAGCATGGTGGCCATCACCCAACCAGTTGCTCACCGATGAGAGAGAGAGATGAAGGGGATGAGATGCTAACCAACTACTCACGGCTGTGTGAGAGAGATAGAGGAGATGAGGTGCTGTCATATAACGATAAGATAGATGAAATGGAAATCCGTGCGTAATTCAGACATAAGAAATCCCATCGGATTCGGTTGTATTAACTTACCCTTGTAATAGCTATTATGTTGTGTTTGGATAGAGAAGTAAACAAGAAACAAACGTGCGCAACTATCGATAGAGAAAATCAAGTGATGAAACATCGAACTGATCCCTCGCTCACCAATAGCACAATAGCCTAGTCCTAATTCCCAAATCCTTCAGTACCACAATCACGAACGATTCAAAGTAGAGCAAACACTACAACACAAGCATTGGAACAGAGCCTAAATTCCAACCATACTCTGTTGAAACCACACGAATCACAAACAGAGGAGAGAGTGATTACCTCTAATCTAACGATGAAGCAGCGATTAAAAGGGATAGGCTAGCACGAGAAGCTTCATTAGAGCTGCTCGCCACCATCGCTGACGAGGTCATCGCTGTGGCCAAAGAGCTCGTCATCGTTGCCGTGGCCGATGAGCTCACTGTTGTCGCCTAGGGTTCTCTCAGGCGATAGTGTCGAGGATTTGACTCGACACGAGAGCCTTCCCGATATTTTTCATAAACAAAATTTTGCCTCCTCACTCGATGTTTATTTCCTGGTTGCAAATGCCCAAATCTGTGGTAATTTTACTGGGTTGCCGGTCCACCCAAGCAGCGTTTCCAACTCAATCCGGGGAAAAAAAGGTTTGTATTTTACGCTGGTTTTGGGTCTAAACTGGGTTTCCAAACAGGCTCTTAAAGTTGAATTGAATCTTCCATAAACCTGGAATGCAGATTTTCCACTTGGGCATGTCACTACATGCATAATCTCCCTATCCAAACCGTTCCGAGATTTGTGCTAACTCTCTTCTCTCTCCTTCCTCTCTCTGTCTCTCTCCCCGCAGCGCAGCTAGGAGAGAGAGAAGAGGAGAGTGAGGAGAGCTGGCACAAATCTTGAAGTGTCTTTTTATCTTTTTGACTTTTTTTGGGTTTTTTGTCTTTTCTTTTTTCCCGTATTCCTTTGCATTATCCATGACGAGAGAATCTATTTTTCCATTTTAATTTTTTAAAATTTAATTATACCGAAAAACTTACAGCAGCTACGGTACAAAAAAAGCCTTAAACAGTACCAAACAGTGCAAAAAATCCAAAACCTATAAATTTAAGCTGGAATGAGCACTATTAAGCACCGAATTAGCTCTCTAAAGTCGTATGTAACTGCTGTTCTAGCTAAAATAAAGAAAAAGGCACAAGTAGCAATAGATTACAAACAAAATTTAGTCATTCATGATTGGTCACAGAGACCTTTGACATGAAAACACTCAACTAGCTAGATGAGCTCGAGTGCAGTGGAGTCGAGGGCCCCTCCAAATTTAGATTTTCTTTCTCAAAAGAAAAGACATAGCATATATTTGGATCTTGGGGCAAAGTTTTTTGTGAAAATAAATGTAGAACCATGTTGAGAATGTCTGTGGTTCATATGTGTTAGAGTCCTAGGTCATTGTATTCATAGTGTATGAAGCATGTTTGGACTAGTGTGGGTTAAGTTATGAAAAATTTATACCTGAAAATGATTTTTTAGTCTTTGATGTGTAGGAAACTTGGAGGCAACCATGATTGACCGCGTGGGTTGGGACTTGTGTAGGAAACTTGGAGGCAACCATGATTGACCGCGTGGGTTGGGACTAGGCTCGAGGATGAGCTGGGATACGGTCAAGAAAATCGGACGAGATGGTTGAGTTCTAGCAAGACACATGGAAGACTCCCAATGCCCATAAATATATGTAAGCAATTATCTGTACACCAAAATTAGCAAACTTAGTGATGAAATCAGAAATTATATTTGTAAATAGTTATAAATATTGAAAAATGGATGAAATATACCAGTAATTAGGATTGAGTAGTAGTGCAGTACGAGGCAATAGTATTCTATGAGATTTCATGCTTTGAAAGATTTTCTAATTCTATCATCATCAAGGTTTCTAAAAATCTCTCGCTCAGTGTAGCATATCATCAAGTCACTGAACACTCATCCGCTACTCTATTGTGCAAATCTGTTTTGATAATATTCATTGCTGAAAATACTCTTTCAACCGATGCCGTTACTACTGGAAGGATCAACGTTAGCACAATGAGGCGATAGACCAATGGGAATATTCTATTTGTTTCCTATTTCAACCATCTTTTGAGCTAGATTTGCAATATCACCACATCCATGGAATTCTACACTTCTCTTGACATTGAGAACAAATGTTTGAAGCTGATTTCTTAACAACAAACGGTCAGCTATGTCGAAGTCATCGGCATAAATATCAGCAAGTCGAACAAGCTGATCTAGATCAAACTTGGAGAAAGAGTCAAGCCGCAGCAGCATGGCGGTGGACGGTGGCTGGTGGTGGCGTGGTGCCCTAGCCGGAGGTAGGGGGCTAGGGGGTACCCAGACTCCGGCTGGAGGTAGGGTGGGCGCCAGCCCCCCTGATCCACCAGTCGGTCTGCCACTGCTCAAAAACCAAACTCAAAATCGACAAAACTCTAATTCAAATGGCAATTATTTATCATAATTTTAAAGTGACCTCTACATGGTCTTACACTTGCAGTTGCACAACAGATCCACAGAGACGTCTGTTTAATTTTTTTACTTTTTTTTGTGCCACAGCTTTTCAACTAGACATACAGGGATATATAGGAGAGGAAGAACACGATGCCCAAGTCATGACAGCTCACTTGTTTCAAGAACGTCCAGAGCGCGGTGAGCCACATGATACAGTGTGCAAGGAATGGCGTGAATCGCACGCTCGTTCAGCAAGGCCTTCGTATCTGCACTCTAATGCAGACCTCCCAAATCCTATTATAGTAGGTTGAAAATAGTCAGATGTTCACTTCAAATACTCATTCACGAATACTAAATTTTGTAACACATGTTAGGAGCAGCTTACTCTTTGTTACTCTCTGGCGAAGATCGGAAAGAGCTACAGCAATTTTAGCACCAACAAGAGCATTGTTCTTTATAAGTGCCATATCAGTGTATTAAACCGATGTCGATTCAAAGTCATGCCACGTAAGTATTCTAGAAACTTCAGCTTATTTTTTTTTCCCAATATATTGAACCGATTCTTATTAATAATCGGGACCCATGTTACACTAAAAACCACAAAATAATAATATTCTCTCTCAACCTCACTCTCTCCTATGTAATTGTTTAATGCTCATATGAATTGTTTAATACTTTGAATCGACTCCTAAGTAGAGTCCGGTTCCATATATTTTTTGTTGGAATCGATCTCTCCAATATATTGAATTGACTCAATTTCTTTTCTCTTCTTATTTGAACTGGCTAAAATATAATATCGGAGATGATCTGAATATGCTAAGGACAAAGCTTTTCTATATGCGGATGTAGCAAACCACAAAGGGATAAAAATCACATTAAATTGGTTTGCCTACTTGTGCCTTGACCCCCCCCCCCCCCCCCCCAAAAACCAAAGGTGGTGATCATTTGGGCTTATTTTTAGTGGCTTATGGCTGAAAAGCACTTTAGTTGGCTGAAAAAACACTGTAGTTGACAGAAGCTTATTTAGCTTAATTAAATTTAAAAAAATAAAAAATATGTTAGCCCATTACGTATAATACAAACAAATACGTGAAAAAAGAACCGGCAAAAAAGCTCAACAAAAGGCCAAAAGTTCAGAAAAAGACGAAATTTATGAATAGCGAAAAATAAGCCGGAAGCTAAAAGCTGAAGCCAAAACGATCACATTATTAGAATTTGTAAGGGGCGCAAAGGCCAAATAAAAGCTATTTCGTAGAGCCTATGCATAAATTTCAGACCTCGCCGATCTTATTACTTGCATACTACAGTTTTTCCTTACATCAATTTCTCTTACTGGGATGGGAGCAATATTTTCTTTGGGTTTCCTGTTAATTATGCTATGAGATATGGTTAGGAAAGAAATAAAGATGGATGTAGTATAGGTGAAAAAGGCCATAAATAGATATGTAATTCTTTGTTTTGTTTATGATCATGTATACATTTTTTGGGTACTGAACTACCGATACATGTTCTTGAAGCTTCTTTTCAAGAAAAAATAAATGTAATCTGGTATCTAATTATTTAGTGCATTATTTGATTCGGTAGGTTAGCTTGATTCTTTATGGAAACAACAACAATAGACAGCTCAAAATGACTGCGCAAATAGTCAGATTTTGAGCCGTTAGATGGAGATCCAACGCCCTAGATCATTTTTTTGAGGGGGTCATTTTTTTGGAGGGGGGCTTGTATGGGTGGATCCGTTGGATGGAGATTTAACGCTCCAGATCAATCTGACTGTTTTTGTCCTTAAAAACAGTCGAATGTTGTATAACATTACTCAACAAATAAAATCTGCCCCGGACGGCAGCTCCGTCCCACCTTAATCGGACGGTCTATAACCAAACCCCACCCAGGCGCAAATCTGCACCGTCCACGCTAGGTCAAACCCTACGCCGCCGGCTACAGCCGCAGCCTATAAAATGCACGACGTCTACCGATCGAAGCCAAGCAAAGCATTTGCCAGCCCGCCCCAGCTCCTCCCGCCGCCGCCGACGACAAGGAAGAAGAGATGGGGCGCGTGATCCGGGCGCAGCGTAAGGGTGCGGGCTCCGTCTTCAAGTCGCACACTCACCACCGCAAGGGCCCTGCTCGCTTCCGGGCGCTGGACCTCGGCGAGCGCCACGGGTACCTCAAGGGCGTCGTCACCGACATCGTGCACGACCCCGGCCGCGGCACCTTCCGCCACCCCGTCCGCTACAAGCACCAGAAGGAGCTCTTCATCGCTGCCGAGGGCATGTGCACGGGCCAGCTCCTCTACTGCGGCCGCCGCGCCACCCTCTCCATCGGCAACGTCCTCCCGCTAGGATCCCTCCCCGAGGGAACCGTCGTCTACAACGTCGAGCAACACGTCGGCGACCGCGGCGCCTTGGCGCGCAGCTCCGGCGACTACGCCATCGTCATCAGCCACAACACGGACAACGGCACCAGCAGGCAAGTACATGCACGCAACCTTCTTTTACGAACGTATACCACACATTATTGCATGGTGCATGGTCCATGCACTGACGACTTTATTTTCAGAATTCAGATTGATCTTGTCTTTAGTTACTTTGAGAATTATTAAGATCGATCTTGTAAGGGTTTAGAACTGTTCAGATTGATCTGATGCAACGGATCGAATGTGCATCCATGCTCTTGCAGGATCAAACTCCCCTCGGGCACCAAGAAGGTGTTGCCGAGCGGCTGCCGCGCCATGGTGGGGCAGGTCGCGGGCGGCGGCAGGACGGAGAAGCCGATGCTCAAGGCCGGCAACGCCTACCACAAGTACCGCGTGAAGAGGAACTGCTGGCCCAAGGTGCGTGGCGTGGCCATGAACCCCGTGGATCATCCCCACGGAGGAGGCAACCACCAGCACATTGGCCACGCCTCCACCGTCCGCCGTGACGCTCCTCCTGGCCAGAAGACTGGTCAAATCGCCGCGCGGAGGACCGGCCGTCGGCTCAGGGGACAAGCCGCTACAAACGCCGCCAAGGCTGGCAACGCTAATTAATACTATTGAAGGGGATCGATCGTCTTGATTTAGTACCATCATATATATATATATATATATATATATATATATATATATATATATGTGTGTGTGTGTGTGTGTGTGTGTGTGTGTGTGTGTATGCCACGTTATTACTGCTTTTAGTTTATATTTTGGGATGGATCGTCGTTGAAGAATTCAGGTAGAGCTAGGGATATCCATTGCAATATGGATGTGGTTTTTTTAGTGCTTTGATTTGAGAGAGTTATGGACAATTTTGGTCTTTAGTTTGGTCAGTTCGGAAAAGCAAAAGGTTCGATTTTTGCCCATGTTCACTTGAAGAAGTTGAGATTTGTTATGCTTATCTGGTCACCCGGCCCGTATTTCTTGGTGTCATCGTCGGTGCTCGATTCGATTGTTATCTATGCTGTTTTTCGTGCAAGCGCTACGATCTTCTTGTTGCTGAACAGATATTTTCCTCTGGCGGAAAATGGCTACCAAGAAATACATCCATAGGCATTGATTTACCTTATGCACACACACATGCCATTGCAACATTATATGTATATTTTTGTTGCGGCTTTTTTTAATATGAACTCAATCTAAACAACCAAAGAGACAAAAAGATCCCAGATTATTTCGTAGGTACCTGATTAGATTATTTTTTGGGGTCAATGTACACACCAATCAAACCATTTGATACGGCACAGCAAATCATTAGGATTGCCGTGTCGAATATCCCATCCATGTTCATAACAATTAGTAACAAGTGGCAAGACTACTATAAAAGCTCATGCACGGCTAACCCCCAAGCAATCAAGCTAGACAACCAAAGCACACAGGAAATCAAGAAGAGAGAGTGAGAGAGTTCAAGGCAAGCAGAGATGGCCACTGCCTCAGCTGCAGCCACCATGGTTATATTCGTCTTGGTCGCCCTCTCCACCTCCCACATTGCATGGTCCCTTCGCCTTGGTCTCGGTGTCTGCCGCGCCAGCGGCTACCTCCCTGGCAAGTCCGGCAACTGCGAGAAGAGCAATGACCCTGACTGCTGCGTGGACGGCAAGATGTACCCGCAGTACCACTGCTCGCCGCCGGTCACCGCGAGCACGAAGGCCGTCCTGACGCTCAACAGCTTCGAGAAGGGCAAGGACGGCGGCGGCCCGTCGGAGTGTGACAACGCCTACCACAGCGACAAGGAGATGGTCGTCGCGCTCTCCACTGGCTGGTTCAGCAACATGGCCCGCTGCGAGCATCGCATCAAGATCACCGCGAACGGAAACTCCGTGTACGCCAAGGTGGTGGACGAGTGCGACTCCGTGCACGGCTGCGACGACGAGCACAACTTCGAGGCGCCCTGCGACAACAACATTGTCGACGCCTCGCCGGCGGTGTGGAACGCTCTGGGGCTCGACCAGAGCATCGGCGAGCAGGACATCACCTGGTCCGACGGTGACGAGTGATTAGCGCAGCAGGACGTGCGTTCTCCGTTTCACCGTTTGTGTTCGGCACTACGTTGAGGGTTGAACCCGTACAGATTAGTAGTAGCATGTACAGTTTATAGCATCGTAGTACGGTTATTACACACGTTAATACCAGTAAATAGACAGTGCTAATGCATAGTTAGCACTTGTTAGTAAAAAGATGGTGAACGTTGTATTGTTACAGAAGAGGAATTCAGCAATCAAGTCTACTAATACAAGTCTGAAAGCGAAACGACGCTGGCTCCATACCGGGTGGTAACACACAAATGGTATGGAAGACCTGAAGTTGGTGAAAAGCTTGGAATAGCTGATAGGACTCTGTGGTTCTCGTTCCCATGAATCTTGATCTGCCTCCTGGCATTGATAGCGATTGATCGAATTCCTTTGAATTCTTCTGCCGCTTTTGGTCATGGCCTTGGAATCTTGGGTACGGGGAAACTGTCTCGAGAGCCCAGCAATTGAGCCTTCTTCGCCACCCCTTCGAGAGTCAGCCCCATCGTCAGGCTTTCAGTCAAATCGCTAAGGGAATCTGGGTAAGCAGCTTTCGGGCTAGCTTTTGATCTTTCTTTGGTCTAGGCATGAAGGAGAAAGGCTTTGAATATAAACAGCACTCTGTCACGATTCGTGGGATTTTCACTACTAGAAAAGTCCGTCCGTGTGCCAAACCCTGTATAAAGATCAAGTACTGGACATCAGGATCCCTCCAGCATAAACACTAGAGAACGACTGTGGTATTGGAGAAGAAAGCACTGGTGATGTACAAACAAGCTGAAGCAAAGTGGGGTAACAGATTCAGTCCACTGGAAAGGGAGAGAGGTGCTGAGACAGGGATGAGTGCTCTGGCTACCCCGTATGAGTATACTGGTCAGAGGGGGGATCTGCTAGTCCTAGATCTTGTAGTTCCTTCTGGTGGTGTACTATACATTCTGGTTATTTTAGCGTGCTGCTCTACTTTACTCTCTCTCTCTCTCTCTCTTTTGAAAACGGGGCAAGAGAACTGCCCTATCTTATTTCAAAGGGAGAAAGAAAAACATATACAAAAATCAGTTTATTTGGTGAGAGACAGGGGAAAGAGGAAAGGGAGGCCGGTCGACGGCCAAAGACAAAGAAACCGGTGGGCGGCCAAAGCCAGAGAAACACTTAAGATGTTACAGATGTGAAAGAATGCTCCATTAGGTTCTTGGCCCCTACTAGGACCTAGGCTGCAACCTCCTCTTCCATGACAGTGATGAGGTGCATCGGGGCAGTCACCGTTGCCCAAAAAATTTGGGCATTACTTTTTTTTTTCATATTTGCTATGTCAAAAACATTACCAGCGTTGCCATTGCTTTTCTCGGTACTCCAGGCGTTAGGACCACCGACTCACACCATTCTCGGACCGAGGCAAAGTTCCACAAGGCAGCGAGACTAGTGGAGTCACAAGCAATCCACTGTGTAATGGAGGTCTATACTCTTGTCTGTAGAGGCACTCAGTCAATAGGTGGATGGCGGACTCCGGCACCTGTCTGCATAAGGGACAAGTGAGTTGGTTCAGCCACCCTCTCATGTCGAGACGATTCGCCATCCATAGCCTATTCTGTATGGCCAGCTAGGTGAAAACTTTACATTTTTAAGGCGCCCAAGTTTTCCAAACTATAGGATTTATAGTGGTGTTTATTGCTCCCATAAATTGCACCTTGTAAGCCGAGGGCATAGTATATGCCCCGTTGGACGTTAGCTTGCAGATGGTACTGTCTTCCAATCCCTCTTGTGGGGTGACCTCCGAAATGTGCTTCCAAATAGCAACGAGCTCCTGAGTGAGCTGTGGTGTTGGGCTGGCTGCCCAATTGAGGACCTGCAGCCAGATACTTCATGTTAGCATCGATCGTAGGGTACGGTTTTTTCTTTTGGAGGCCCTGAAGACGGTGCAATATCACACAATCTATTTCCTGCCGCCTAGAAAGATGTCTTTGCACCATCTCCAATCGTTATGGAGGTAGCCGCAGCGAACATAAGCCATTCTTGGTCATCACAGGGGTTTTTCATTCCTCGCCAAGGTTTGCCTACAAGATCTACATTTTATCTATGCCCTGACTAGAAGGGCTTGAGATCTGACTGCTCAAAATCATTTCAGAATGTCTAAGGCAAAGAAATTTCAAAGAGCAAGTACCTGCCAGACTGCGACGAAAACAAGGGCCGGAAACTTGGATAAGGACGGAACTTGGATTCAGTATTTTTCCTTCATCCTTTCTCTCTCTCTTGTTCAATGTCACTTGGATTCAGATTTGTCTAGTTCCTTACCTTGGAATCTCCAACACCAACATCATTGGATTTTGACTATTACAATTTCCTTTTTTTTAAGAGCAACTATCATACTTTCCCTATCCCACTTCATTTTGTGAAGAATATCAGAGAGCACTTTCAATGTACGTACTTAACAAATAAGAATGAACGGTCTAATTGCATACATGAAATTTCTCTGGTGTTTCACCGAGATGCAGTCACAAACAGGCTGCGAGGGTTAAAGAGCCAAGAAATTCCTAGCATACATCCCCAGTTAAACCAATCACCTTAGCAATCGATTTTGGTGGAGCTCTATATAAACCAACCAAACCAAAGCCTGTAACCATTCAGCGAGAATCTTAAATCCTTGCACCCAAGAACTGCAGATGGTGCCATGGTGGTCGCGCTGTCCTCCGGGTGGCTGAGGCTCGATGGCAGGGCCCGGTGCAACGGGATGGTCCGTGTCAGCGCGAACGGGCGGTCCGTCGTGGCGAAGGTGGTCGACGAGTGCGACTCGGTTAACAGGTGCGACAAGAAGCACAACTTCGAGCTGCCGTGCGGCAACAACGCCGTGGATGCATCGCCGGCGGTGTGGAAGGCGCTGGGTCTTAACAAGAATATCGGCGAGTTCGAGGTTACATGGTCTGATATCTGAATCAGGCCATGGCGCCATGGTGGAGACGCGGAGATGCATTGGGGCTGTACTTGCATGTGACGTGATAAGAGTAACAGACATTATCTGTGATGCTGCTCTTGCTGATAGAGAATCTAAATAAATAAGCCAAAACTTTATTCGTCAAACGTCATTGTTACTCATTTTTATGCTTACTGCAGAACAATACTACTGTCTGTCACAAGATTACCGCATTCCAAGATATAATGGGAAAAATTAGGGGCTTATGAACCATTCGTAGTTTTGTTCCAAGCCAAATGTTGCTATCAATCCCCTCAAAAAATATTGTTGCTATCAATCATCCTGTTCCTCGCACCTATATATTCTGAAATATGCGATCATATTCATCCTGATCCAGATGAGACGTACCATGCTACTTACATTTAAAACCACTTGATACGTTACGGACTGCCCTATCTGAATATAATAATAAGAGTAAATTTATTAAGTACTATAGCAAAGAATCACGACTTAGAAAATAGCATCGTAAAGAAGATGAGTTGCAAATAACCATCCAAAAAATCTATAAAATACCACTACTGTGACTTTTTCTGTCAATCTCTTCCACTTGATAGGTGCATCGAGCCCTCTCTCTCTCTCTCTCTCTCTCCTGTCTCAAGCCTAAGCTCCGCGCCAAGCCGCCATCAGATTCATGTTTCTCAAGCCACGCCATCACTAGATCTGGTGTCGGAGGTGAAGCACCGCATCACCACCTATGCCAGATCTAAAGCCATAGGTGTGTTGGGTTGATCTCGGCTAACTAATCCCGAGTTTTCAAGGAGGCATGCCTCCACTCGCGCGCCCTGATCGGGGGCGCTACCAACTATTTTTGGTTTCGGTCCCGGTCACCTAGCGTATATAAAAACTTAGGGTTTCAGCAGGTTTGTACATGGACGTTGTTCAAACCTCAAAAGCCCGCACAGATCCGATCTCTTAGCACGCTACGGTGAGCGAAGGCCAAACCCTCGTCGTCGTCTTCATCCCCGGGGACTTCGACCTCCACACCGTCGGCCACCTCTACCTCAGCTTCGTCGCACTACCGACCTCAACTTCATGGCCTCATCCAGTTCGGGTAAGTTCATTATGCTTCTGCTCTAAGGTTTTAATCTAGGTGTTCATGCTTGATCTAGGGTTAAGGCCTTTTGATTCATGTTTAGACTTAGGTCAAAGTTTAATATTGTGATGGAGGGGGGGCGGCGCCAGAGTCGAATGAGGAGGTGAAGGGGTCCGTCGTGCTCTCGCGAACCCGTGGCCGGTCTACCGCATGAGCCTATAGCTGCTCCACCACACTACTCTTACCGGAGTTGAAGGAGGAGGTGGTGGGGCCCAACGCTCGCCCATGCCTCCTCTTGCTGGCCACCACCATCCTCCACAGTCTCTGACGAGGTATGCCACCCACATGCTCCTGCTGACACCACTCATCATTGTGCCTGACAACTGTTGCTCGTGGTACACCGTAGCTACACACCCATCTGCAGCCACTCGCTGCGTAGCATGGTGGCCATCACCCAACCAGTTGCTCACCGATAAGATAGAGAGATGAAGGGGATGAGATGCTAACCAACTACTCACGGCTGTGTGAGAGAGATAGAGGAGATGAGGTGCTATCATGTAACGATAAGATAGATGAAGTGGAAATCTGCGCGTAATTCGGACATAAGAAATCCCATCGGATTCAGTTGTATTAACTTACCCTTGTAATAGCTATTATGTTGTGTTTGGATAGAGAAGTAAACAAGAAACGAACGTGAGCAACTATCGGTAGAGAAAATCAAGTATGAAACATCGAACTAATCCCTCGCTCACCAATAGCACAATAGCCTAGTCCTAATTCCCAAATCCTTCAGTACCACAGTCACGAACAATTCAAAGTAGAGCAAACACTACAACACAAGCATTAGAATAGAGCCTAAATTCCAACCATACTCTGTTGAAACCACACGAATCACAAACAGAGGAGTGAGTGATTACCTCTAATCTAACGATGAAGCAGAGATTAAAAGGGATAGGCTAGCACGAGAAGCTTCATTAGAGCTGCTCGCCACCATCGTTGTGGCCAAAGAGCTCGCCATCGTTGCCATGGCCGATGAGCTCACTGTTGTCGCCTAGGGTTCTCTCTGGCGATGCTGTCGAGGATACGACTCGACACGAGAGCCTTCCTGATATTTGTCAGAAACAAAATTTTGCCTCCTCACTCGATGTTCATTTCCTAGATGCAAATGCCCAAATCTGTGGTAATTTTACTGGGTTACCGGTCCACCCAGGCAGCGTCTCCAACACAATCCGGGAAAAAAATAGAGGTTTGTATTTTACACTAGTTTTGGGTCTAAATTGGGTTTCCAAACAGACTCTTAAAATTGAATTGAATCTTCCATAGAGCTGGAATGCATATTCTCCCTGTTGCGCAGCTAGGAGAGAGAGAAGGAAGAGGAGAGTGAGGAGAGCTGGCACAAATCTTAAAGTGCATTTAACGGTACAGATAGTGCATGTAATGGCATTCACTTCTGGAAAGGCATTTTCTGTACAACCTAACAAACAAATACATTCATAGGAAACGCTCTTCTACAAAGAACTGGTAGGCACTGATTTACCTAATGCACACACATGCCATTGGAACATTACATGTATATTTTTGTTGCGGTCTTTTTAATATGAACTCAATCTAAACAACCAAAGAGAGAAAAAGATACCGGATTATTTCGTAGGTCAACGTACATGTGTGTAAAGCCATTTGATACGGCACAGCAAATCATTAGGATTGTTGGGTCAACGTACACACCAATCAAACCATTTGATACGGCACAGCAAATCATTAGGATTGCCGTGTACGTCGAATGTCCCATCCATGTTCATAACATTTAGTAACAAGTGGCAAGACTACTATAAAAGCTCATGCACGGCTAACCCCCAAGCAATCAAGCTAGACAACCAAATCACACAGGAAATCAAGAAGAGAGAGTGAGAGAGTTCAAGGCAAGCAGAGATGGCCACTGCCTCAGCTGCAGCCACCATGGTTATATTCGTCTTGGTCGCCCTCTCCACCTCCCACATTGCATGGTCCCTTCGCCCTGGTCTCGGTGTCTGCCGCGCCAGCGGCTACCTCCCTGGCAAGTCCGGCAACTGCGAGAAGAGCAATGACCCTGACTGCTGCGTGGACGGCAAGATGTACCCGCAGTACCACTGCTCGCCGCCGGTCACCGCGAGCACGAAGGCCGTCCTGACGCTCAACAGCTTCGAGAAGGGCAAGGACGGCGGCGGCCCGTCGGAGTGTGACAACGCCTACCACAGCGACAAGGAGATGGTCGTCGCGCTCTCCACTGGCTGGTTCAGCAACATGGCCCGCTGCGAGCATCGCATCAAGATCACCGCGAACGGAAACTCCGTGTACGCCAAGGTGGTGGACGAGTGCGACTCCGTGCACGGCTGCGACGACGAGCACAACTTCGAGGCGCCCTGCGACAACAACATTGTCGACGCCTCGCCGGCGGTGTGGAACGCTCTGGGGCTCGACCAGAGCATCGGCGAGCAGGACATCACCTGGTCCGACGGTGACGAGTGATTAGCGCAGCAGGACGTGCGTTCTCCGTTTCACCGTTTGTGTTCGGCACTACGTTGAGGGTTGAACCCGTACAGATTAGTAGTAGCATGTACAGTTTATAGCATCGTAGTACGGTTATTACACACGTTAATACCAATAAATAAACAGTGCTAATGCATAGTTAGCACTTGTTAGTAAAAAGATGGTAAACGTTGTATTGTTGTGTGATTAGTTCCTTCTGGTGGTGTACTATACATTCTGGTTATTTTAGCGTGCTGCTCTACTTTACTCTCTCTCTCTCTCTCTCTCAAACGGGGCAAGAGAACTGCCCTATCTTAATTCAAAGGGAGAAAGAAAAACATATACAAAAATCAGTTTATTTGGTGAGAGACAGGGGAAAGAGGAAAGGGAGGCCGGTCGACGGCCAAAGACAAAGAAACCGGTGGGCGGCCAAAGCCAGAGAAACACTTTAGATGTTACAGATGTGAAAGAAAGCTCCATTAGGTTCTTGGCCCCTACTAGGACCTAGGCTGCAACCTCCTCTTCCATGACAGTGATGAGGTGCATCGGGGCAGTCACCGTTGCCCAAAAAATTTGGGCATTACTTTTTTTTTCATATTTGCTATGTCAAAAACATTACCAGCGTTGCCATTGCTTTTCTCGGTACTCCAGGCGTTAGGACCACCGACTCACACCATTCTCGGACCGAGGCAAAGTTCCACAAGGCAGCGAGACTAGTGGAGTCGCAAGCAATCCACTGCGTAATGGAGGTCTATACTCTTGTTGTGTAGCGGCACTAGGTTAATAGGTGGATGGTGGACTCCGGCACCTGTCTTCACAAGGGACAAGTGAGAGTCACCCTCCCATGTCGAGACGATTCGTCGTTTGTAGCCTATTTTGTATGGCCAGCCAAGCAAAAACTTTGCATTTCTAAGGTGCCCAAGTTTTCCAAACTATAGGATTTATGGTGGTGTTTATCGCTCCCGTAAATTGCGCCTTGTAAGCCGAGGGCGCAATATATGCCCCATTGGAAGTTTGCTTCCAGATGGTGCTATCCTCCAATCCCTCCTGTGGGGTGATCTCCGAAATGTGGTCCCAAATAGTAACGAGCTCCTGAGTGAGCTGTGGTGTTGGACTGGCTGCCCAATTGAGGTCCTGCAGCCAGGTACTTCCTGTTAGCATCGATCGTAGGCCGTAGGGTGCAGTTTTTTCTCCTGGAGGCCCTGAAGATGGTGTGATATCACACAATTTGTTTCCTGCCGCCTAGAAAGATGTCTTTGCACCATCTCCAATCATTATGGAGGTGACCGCAGTGAAGACAAGCCGAACTTGGTCATTACAGGGGTTTTTCATTCCTCGCCAAGGTTTGCCTACAAGATCTACCGTTCATCTATGCCCTGACTAGAAGGGCTTGAGATCTGACTGGTCAAAATCATTTCAGAATGTCTAAGGCAAAGAAATTTCAAGGAGCAAGTACCTGCCAGACTGCGAAGAAAACCAAAGGCCGGAAACTTGGATAAGAACGGAACTTGGATTCAGTGTTTTTCCTTCATCCTTCTGTCTCTCTTGTTCAATGTCACTTAGATTCAGATTTGTCTAGTTCCTTACCTGGGAATCTCCAACACCAACATCATTGGATTCCGACTATTACAATTTCCTTTTTTTAGAGTAACTATCATACTTTCCCTATCCCACTTCATTTTGTGAAGAATATCGGAGAACACTTTCAATGTACGTACTTAACAAATAAGAACGGACGGTCTAATTGCATACATGACATTTCTCTGGTGTTTCACCGAGATGCAGTCACAAACAGACTGCGAGGGTTAAACAACCAAGAAATTCCTAGCTTACCTCCCCAGTTAAACCAATCACCTTAGCAATTGATTTTGGTGGAGCTCTATATAAACCAACCAAATCAAAGCCTGTAACCATTCAGCGAGAATCTAAATCCTTGCACCCAAGAACTGCAGGCATGGCAAATGCAAAGCTAGCAGCTTTGCTTGCTCCCTTGCAGATCATTTGCCTCGCCATTCACGTCATCTCCGCAGCCAGCAGATGCCGTATCAGCGGCTAACTCACTGGCAAGTCTGGCTAGTGCAACCGAGAGAACGGCTCGGGGTGCTGCGTCGCCGGCCACCGCTACCCGCAGTTCCGATGCTCGTCTCCGGTGTCGGCCAAGACGCCGGCGGTCCTGACACTGAACAGCTTTGTTGCTGGTGGTGATGGAGGTGGGCCGCCGTACTGCGACGGCCGCTACCACTCCGACAGATAGATGGTGCCATGGTGGTCGCGCTGTCCTCGGGGTGGCTGAGGCTCGATGGCAGGGCCCGGTGGCCGATGCAACGGGATGGTCCGTGTCAGCGCGAACGGGCGGTCCGTCCTGGCGAAGGTGGTCGACGAGTGTGACTCGGTTAACGGGTGCGACAAGAAGCACAACTTCGAGCTGCCATGCGGCAACAACACCGTGGATGCATCGCCGGCGGTGTGGAAGGCGCTGGGCCTTGACAAGAATATCGGCGAGTTCAAGGTTACATGGTCTGATATCTGAATCAGGCCGTGGTGCCATGGTGGAGACGTGGAGATTCATTGGGGCTATACTTGCATGTGACGTGATAAGAGCAACTCCAGTAAGACCCCTTACTTGAGCCCTCATCCTACTTTTGAGGGACGAGGGGCAAAAAACTCACTCCAGCAGGGCCCCTACTTGAGCCCTCAAATGTAGGGGGCCCTCAAATCTCCCCCTCGAACCCTCATTCCTGGGGGTCTGGAGGGAGCCCCTACTTTTGAGGGCTCAAGTAGGGGCCCTGCTGGAGTGAGTTTTTTGCCCCTCGGCCCTCAAAAGTAGGATGAGATGATGAGTGGGTCCTATGTGTCATCTCCTCTAAGAATGAATTTGAGAGTCCTGTTTTGAGGGCTCCTGCTGGAGTGTAGCCCAAAAAACAGAGCCCTCAAAAGTAGGGAGAGCCCTCAAATAAAAAGTAGGGGTCCTGTTTTGAGGGCTACTGCTGAAGTTACTCTAAGAGTAACAGACATTATCTGTGATGCTGCTCTTACTGATAGAGAATCTAAATAAATAAGCCAAAACATTATTCATCAAACGTCATTGTTACTCATTTTTATGCTTACTGCAGAACAATACTACTTTCCGTCACAAGATTACCGCATTCCAAGATATAATGGGAAAAATTAGGGGCTTATGAACCATTCGTAGTTTTGTTCCAAGCCAAATGTTGCTATCAATCCCCTCAAAAAAATTGTTGTTATCAATCATCCTGTTCCTCGCACCTATATATTCTGAAATATGCAATCATATTCATCCTGATCCAGATGAGACGTACCATGCCACTTACATTTAAAACCACTTGATACGTTACGGACTGCCCTATCTGAATATAATAATAAGAGTAAATTTATTAAATGCTATAGTAAAGAATCACAACTTAGAAAATACCATCTAAAGAAGATGAGTTGCAAATTACCAACCGAAAAATCTATAAAATACCACTAATGTGACCTTTTCCGTCAATCTGCTCCGTTAAACTCCTTTTTGGTGAGAGAAGCATCCATAAATTACTTCTTTTCCTTCTCTGTTTCACAGCCAGATGAGCTCAAGTCTGCTCTCACTGAAGGCAAAGGAACATGGACAAGCTCTTGGAATGGCAAAAATGGGTTGAGAGAGAGTGAACAAGCTCACCGATGGTACTAGCATGGGCTGTGGTAGACGATGTCATCCTGGCGACTACGGCGGGAGCATGCTAGTGTACGGTAGCTTGGACTGGGTTCAGCAGTAGGTAGAACACATTGATTCGATACTCTGGCGGTGTGGAATCCATACAGATTCGATACGCCATCGAACACACACACACACAGAGAATAGAGAGATTGGAGGTATTGAACTTAACTTTATTTGGAGGGGAGAATGATAGGTGAGACCGGATATTACAAAAGGAAAAAAGAAAGAAGGAAGAATGAGGGCAAAATGGTCAATTCGCTCCAGCGGGGTGGAAAACTTCACGGTAGTAGCATTTTGCAGATTTTTCGGCCTTTGCGATGGCATTTTGTAGTTTCTCTCCTTTGTAATGGTATTTTTCAAGTCATGATTCTTTGCGATGGTACTGAACAAATTTAATCTAATAACAATTTGAGAGCGATTGGAGAACCGTATACCGTTGCAATGGTATAGTAACAAGTTTCATATAGTTCCAGCAAGTTTCAAATGAACATTTTAAAAGTTTTTTGTTTCAATGAGTTTCATGTATTTCTACAAGTTTCTAGAAGATTCCAACCTAAAGTTTCAACGAGTTTTAGATTTTAGAATTCAAGTTTCATCAAGTTTTAATCGATGAGTTTCAATAAGTTTCAACCAAAAATTTTAAGAAGTTTCGGTGAGCTCTCTTAGCTTTGATAGTACTACCACGCCGTTGAGAGCTATCCAACACCGCCCGTTGCTAACACGCCTTTTCTCCAACTCCGGCGCCAACTACTGATGTCACCTACTGTCGAATCCGTGCTTGAGCTCCGCATCGAGCCCTCTCTCTCTCCTATCTCAAGCCTAAGCTCCGCGCCAAGCCACCATCAGATTCATGTTTCTCAAGCCACGCCATCACTAGATCTGGTGTCGGAGGTGAAGCACCGCATCACCACATATGCCAGATCTGGAGCCAGAGGTGAAGGAGAAGGGGGGGCGGCGCCAGAGTCGAATAAGGAGGTGAAGGGGTCCGTCGTGCTCTCGTGAACCAGTGGCTGCTTTGCCGCATGAGCCTACAGCTGCACCACCACACTACTCTTACCGGAGTTGAAGGAGGAGGTGGTGGGGCCCCACGCTCGCCCATGCCTCCTCTTGCTGGCCACCACCATCCTCCACAGTCTCTGACGAGGTATGCCACCCACGTGCGCCTGCTGACACCACTCATCATTGTGCCTGACAGCTGTTGCTCGCGGGACACCGTAGCTACACACCCATCTGTAGCCACTCGCTGTGCAGCATGGTGACCATCACCCAACCAGCTGCTCACCGATAAGAGAGAGAGAGATGAAGTGGATGAGATGCTAAGCAACTACTCACGGCTGTGTGAGAGAGATAGAGGAGATGAGGTGCTATCATATAACGATAAGATATATGAAATGGAAATCCGCACGTGTCGAGGATACGACTCGACACGAGGGCCTTCCCGATATTTGTCATAAACAAAATTTTGCCTCCTCACTCGATGTTTATTTCCTGGTTGCAAATGCCTAAATCTGTGGTAATTTTACTAGGTTACCAGTCCAGCCAAGTAGTGTTTCCAACACAATCCCGAAAAAAATAGAGATATGTATTTTACATTGGTTTTGGGTCTAAACTGGGTTTCCAAACAGGCTCTTAAAGTTGAATTGAATCTTCCATAAACCTGGAATGCAGATTTTCCACTTGTGCATGTGACTACATGCACAATCTCCCTATCCAAACCGTTCCAAGATTTGTGCTAACTCTCTTCTCTCTCCTTCCTCTCTCTGTCTCTCTCCCCGCAGCGCAGCTAGGAGAGAGAGAACAAAGAGGAGTGTGAGGAGAGCTGGCACAAATCTTGAAGTGCATTTAACGGTAGAGATAATGCATGTAGCGGCATTCACTTGTGGAAAGGCATTTTCTGTACAACCTAACAAACAAACACATCTATAGAAAATGCGCTTCTACAGAGAACTGGTAGGCATTGATTTACCTTATGCACACAGATGCCATTGCAACATTACAAGTATATTTTTGTTGCGGTTTTTTTTAATATGAACCCAATCTAAACAACCAAAGAGAGAAAAAGATCCCGGACTATTTCGTAGGTACCGGATTAGATTTTTTTTGGGTCAACGTACACACCAATCAAACCATTTGATACGGCACAGCAAATCATTAGGATTGCCGTGTCGAATGTCCCATCCATGTTCATAACAATTAGTAACAAGTGGCAAGACTACTATAAAAGCTCATGCACGGCTAACCCCCAAGCAATCAAGCTAGACAACCAAAGCACACAGGAAATCAAGAAGAGAGAGTGAGAGAGTTCAAGGCAAGCAGAGATGGCCACTGCCTCAGCTGCAGCCACCATGGTTATATTCGTCTTGGTTGCCCTCTCCACCTCCCACATCGCATGGTCCCTTCGCCCTAGTCTCGGCGTCTGCCGCGCCAGCGGCTACCTCCCTGGCAAGTCCGGCAACTGCGAGAAGAGCAATGACCCTGACTGCTGCGTGGACGGCAAGATGTACCCGCAGTACCACTGCTCGCCGCCGGTCACCTCGAGCACGAGGGCCGTCCTGACGCTCAACAGCTTCGAGAAGGGCAAGGACGGCGGCGGCCCGTCGGAGTGTGACAACGCCTACCACAGCGACAAGGAGATGGTCGTCGCGCTCTCCACTGGCTGGTTCAGCAACATGGCCCGCTGCGGGCATCGCATTAAGATCACCGCGAACGGAAACTCCGTGTACGCCAAGGTGGTGGACGAGTGCGACTCCGTGCACGGCTGCGACGACGAGCACAACTTCGAGGCGCCCTGCGACAACAACATTGTCGACGCCTCGCCGGCGGTGTGGAACGCTCTGGGGCTCGACCAGAGCATCGGCGAGCAGGACATCACCTGGTCCGACGGTGACGAGTGATTAGCGCCGCAGGACGTGCGTTCTCTGTTTCACCGTTTGTGTTCGGCACTACGTTGAGGGTTGAACCCGTACAGATTAGTAGTAGCATGTACAGTTTATAGCATCATGGTACGGTTATTGCACATGTTAATACCAGTAAATAAACAGTGCTAATGCATAGTTAGCACTTGTTAGTAAATAGATGGTGAACGTTGTATTGTTGTGTGATTAGTTCCTTCTTATGGTGTACTATACATTCTGGTTCCATTTTAACGTGCTGCTCTACTTTACTCTCTCTTTCTGTCTTTTGAAAATGGGGCAAGAGTACTGTCCTATCTTAATTCAAAGGGGATGAGATGCTAACCAACTACTCACGGCTATGTGAGAGAGACAGAGGAGATGAGGAGCTATCATATAACGGTAAGATAGATGAATGGATGGATGAAAACGGCTTGGTTTGGATAGTGGTGATTCCGTTGAAGGATCAGACGGCAGGGAGCTATACCGTTCGTTGCCCTCGCGGCCGTATTCCCGTATACTAGTTTTTCTCTAACAATTTGACGTGGAGAACGACCAATTGGTGTTCATAACTAAACTAACAGAAGTATAAGTAGGGATATCACTATATATATAGCTCCACCCTGCAGCTTTCTAACCACAAGGAATCGAAGCAAACAAATTCGTGCGATAGCAATCAAGGAAAAAGAGGGTGTAAGAGCAACTCCTACAGCTTGGCTAAATACATCCATGAAACTTATTATAGCTATTATGCTCAAAAAAAGCAGTCCAACAGTCTCACTATGTCATTTGCTATTTTTCCTCGTTCGGTATCCCGTTCTTCTCGCTGCCCATCTTTCCCGAGCGAGCAATGCGTGCTATCCGCGACCCCAATCCCCTCCCGCGCGCGGGCTTTGCCTCTCCCGCGCTCGATTTTCATCTCCGCGCGCGCGCAGCGGCGGAGTGGTCGATAGGGCAAGCCAGGGCTTGATTTTTGCCTCTTCACCTCCGCAGCTTCGCTCCACCCGCCGCCTCCCCCTTGCCCCTCTCGCCGCGTCCGCTCCACCCGCCGCCTCCCCCTCGCCCCTCTCGACGCGTCCGCTCCACCCGCCGCCTCCCCCTCGCCCCTCTCGCCGCCTTCGCTCCACCCGCCGCCGCCCTCGACTTCGCCGACCCAGCCGCCCCTCGCCTCCTTCACCTCCGCTCCACCTGCCGCCTCCCCCTCGCCCCGCTCGCCGCCTCCGCTCCACCCGCCGCCGTCCTCGACTTCGCCGACCCAGCCGCCCCTCGCCTCCTTCACCTCCGCTCCACCCGCCGCCTCCCCCTCGCGGCCTCGCCCCTCTCGCCGCCTCCGCTCCACCCGCCGCCGCCCTCGACTTCGCCGACCCAGCCGCCCCTCGCCTCCTTCACCTCCGCTCCACCCGCCGCCTCCCCCTCGCGGCCTCGCCCCTCTCGCCGCCTCCGCTCCACCCGTCGCCGCCCTCGACTTCGCCGACCCAACCGCCGCCGAGGAGACCGACCCACCGGAGCCGAACCAGCAGGAAGAGGAAGGGGCAACCACCATGTCGCAGGCGCCATCAGAAGGGGATCCGTTGTCCTCGAGCCACGGCCACGGGGACCCCAATTCTTCTGCGCGCTACTTGTTGCCCATCTTCCCGGCGGCCGGCGGGTGGGAGCAACAGCAGTTGGCGTCGTTGCCTTGGTTAGAAAATGTGGGGGTACCTGGGCTGCGGCGTCGAGTCCTTCCTCCCAATGCTGCTGCCGCTGCATTGGCCCCCTTGTCTGGCATGTACTCCGGTGAGTTCCAAATACCCAGATGCAATTTGTGAATAGCTATCTATTGCGAGCAATTTGGGAATGAAAGCATTCTTGGCAATATGTTGTGTAAATAACTCAGTTTTGGTTGTTTGTTTGTTCATGTCACTGTATGGTACACTAGTTTGAAGAATATCAACATGTGCATGTCTTCTTTGTGTGTCTTGTACCAAAGCCAAAACAAACAATTAACATTGTTAGCAAAGTATTTGTAACAAAGGCAGAGATTTTTATCTTGTTAAGCATTGACTGATAGTGGACTTGGAAGGAACATCTATTTACTGAAGCTTTGAAGGCTGCCCATTTATGAATTATAAGACCACTAATGTATTCGGAATAGATGATATTTTGGCTGTTACTCAGCATTAAGTATTTGTAACCTGCTAGCTGTCTGTGCCATGCCAGAATGCAGTAAAATATCGTATACAAGTTGTCTGATGATATTAAATTTGGTATTAGGGTACTCATCTGTGCCATACTGTTCTCATCAAGTTTGAGACCTGTGCACAAGCGCAGAGAAGATGTGCTTTTTCTATGAAAAGAGACATCGGTGAAATACTGCACTGACTTTACTGATTAGCTCAAACTAAACGAGTGCAATGTACTTGGAACAGCCTTGTTGATAATAATGCCTTAAAACTAGCACTGTTTACAAAACAATAAAGAGGACCTACCGAAAACAAATCTATAACCAAAGAAAACAACAATCTTCAATTAATTTTGTTTGAAAGGGTACAAGTTCGACCTTTTCTTTTCTAATGAGCTTGCACCCTTCTACTGGACCAATACTTTGGAAGACCTCCTGCAGTAGTGAATCCGTTACTTGAAGATGGATATTGCCAACAAACCTGTTCAGAACATCAATGATGAGTACAAGAAATGAAAAAAAAATCTGGGAAAGCTAATAAACAATTTTATGTTGCAACATATAGAAGAAAACAGAAAAACAAATCTGGGAAAGCTAATAAACAATTTTATGTTGCAACATATAGAAGAAAACTTGATTCAGATCTTCAGGTTTACAACTCTCTGTCCTAAGAACATATTCAATGTGCAGTTGACTATTTAAGAATGTACAAAATAGAGTCCACATTTTACAGAGGGGTGTACTTAAAAACTCATTTTTTAACAGCAAAGCAGTCCCTAGGGCATAAGATTACGGAAAGAAACAAATTCACAACGCTTACACGCTGCGGCATGTACTTGAATCAAACCCAGGAGGCAGGTTTCCACTAACAATGGGCTCTATCTGCAAAAATATGTGTCACAAACTCAGATACAGTTCTAAATTTTTGAAAGAAAAAGGGATCAAGCAAACAGTAAAAGTAAAAAATATGTAAGAAACAAACAACAAAATCATACAAATGACATGAATGCAATAAGGTATGCAAAGAACATCCAGCTAGTCAAGAGGCTACATGATTTCGGAAAGCTATGCAGAACTACAGTACACTGTTCCATGAAGGATTCCCCGTATTAATGCTCACAGGTAAACTAGGATCCACCATTTCTTCCATTGTGCTTGGTGATTCTATTCATTTTAAGAAAAGTAAATACAAAATTTTGCTTGTGTAAGTCAATTCTTGCAGTGATTGAATTCTGAACAGAGACAACCTGAACGGAATAGCTATACAAATATACAATACTGCCAACATGTATGCTGCACTCAGTGAAAAAAACATTCTGATACAAATGAAACTCGAGCATTTAATTTGTCTTTGAAGAGTATTCCCGTTCAATGGTTGCATTGAAAATAATCTTTGTTTTCTCTATATCAGTTGGATGAGATAATTTCTAAGTTGGCTTTCATTGCTTGACCAATGTTCATTCTGTTACATATGATCATTCTGTTACATATGAGATAATTTGTTACATATGATCATTCTATTGAATCTGCCAGCAAAATAATCCTGTGTTCTTTCTGCATTTCTCAGGTAGTAGTGGTACACATTCAAAATTAGTTTTCAGTGCTTGTTCCAAAGTTATTTCAGTGTATGAATTTTATTGTCCCTGTGTTATGTTTTCACAGGCGCCATGGATTCAGAAAGATCTTTTACCGACATGATTACAAGGGGTTGTAATCCTGCTGCTTTGTCTGATAATGTCCCACCTCCTAATGAAAAACCAGCAAGTGATGATGCCCCAGCAAGTGTGAAAGGGAATCAGAAAAGGACAAAGAATTTCAGCGTCGAGGAGGATGAAATGTTGGTCTCTGCATGGCTAAATGTGAGTTTGGATCCGGTGCACGGAGTTGATCAATCACGTTCGACATATTGGAAAAGAATATATGATTATTTTCATGGCAACAAGACATTCGATTCTGATCGAACGCAAAGCTCCCTAATGAGCTGGTGGTCCGGTATTCAACATGATGTGAACATATTTGCTGGTTGTGTTTCAAAGATAGAGGCTAGAAATCAAAGTGGCTTATCTATCGATGATAAGGTTAGATAACATACCTTGCCCTTCCAATTGTATATGATGTTTGTCTATCTCATTCAGTCTCTATGTTTTTTCAATTTGTAGCAAGCAAACGCATTAAGAATGTTCAAGGCTGAGGACAAGCAGCACCGGAATTTCCCGTACATCCATTGCTGGAAAATATTGAAAGACCAGCCCAAGTGGATGAATAGGAGCAATCAGAGTGGAACTCAGAAACTAGCAAGCAAAAAGCAAAAGACCACGGCGAATTCAAGTCCTGCAACGGCTGCACAATTAGTTGTCACTACTAATGGTGATGATAGTCAGGCTGCAATGCCTACACTGGACAGACCTACAGGGAAGAAGAAGGAGAAAGACAAATTACGACAACGTTCCAGCATCGAAGCATTGGATTATCTGTTGGCAAAGAAGAAAGAGGCCGACACGGAGAAGGATTTGAAGAAAGAGGAGAGGTGCAAAAAAGCCTTCGCATTGCAGGAAGAAAGGATCAGAATTGAGGAAGAAAGGATCAGAATTGAGAAAGAAAAATTTGAGTTCAAGAGGAACCTCGAAGAAGAGAGAATTATGAATGTCGATACGAGTACCATGTCCACCAAACAGCAGCTGTTCTATGACCAGCTCCAGAATGACATACTTGCAAGGCGTCTCAAAAATTAGATACAACATCGATTTTATATCTTAATGTTTTTGGTTGGATTTTAGATACAACAGCTGATTAGGGTCGGATTGATACATTGATTTTGGTTGGATTTAATGTTTTTCTTAAATGTTTTACTTCTGTGGAAATTACTGCAGAGTTATATCTTAAGGTAGCAGTGCACTAGTAGCATCTGTATGTATTGTCATCATGTATTCTGTTTGAAAGACAACTGGTACTAGGCAAACTGCTCCTAATTCCACTGGAGGGAAGTATTCTTACACTAATTTACTGCTATTGCTATGACAGGCTGCTGGTAAGACAACTCCCACAGCTGGAAGAGTGATGAATGGATTTCTCAGCTTAAGAAGGTGTTTGCTTCATAGCTTTTTAGGACTTAATACTGTCTCATTGTCTGGAGTTGCTAACATTATTGCTATCATTTTTGTCTGCAAACTCCTCCCTCTCCCCCCACCAAGAGTACTAGAAATTTGATTGATGCCTTGATAGATTCATTTTTGGCCAAAGATATTTTCTGCATGAATTGAGGGATTCCATCTAAACATAGTTCTGAGTATAGTATGTTCTTGTGTGCAGATTTGAGAGATATGTGGACTATGCAGTAGATGTTCCAATGTACTTTGTATACCGGAAGTAAGAAGTACATTGACTGTACCGGAATTTCATTTCGGGTCTCTTCCTGTATCTGATATCTCATTACTTCTTTAGTTCTATGCATTAAAAACTTTAAATCCTGATGATGATGCTAGTGAATTTGTCCTGGAATCTAGTAACAAGATATCAATGCTAATTAGTTTGATGCAGATGCTGCCATAAACTGGCAACTACATCTTTTTCGTTTTAAATTCACTACTTAAAACTACCATAAAGATCTGGTGTATGATTCTTTTTAATTTGACTGGCAGATGGACAACTTCTACACCCATTTGTATTTCGTAATCAGGTGAGAACTTTGCAGTTTTTTACCTGCTTTACGCATTGAGACCGGCTGATCTACGGATGCTAGCAATCGCAACTCCAAGACAAACGTATTGAACGGATTCGGAAACAACAAAATGAACAATACAATATAGACAAGAGCAACGACCGTCTGTTCGGATGCTAGCAACGACCGACTGTTCCCGTTTTGATGATGTGGCCCATTTAAATATACTAGTAGTGTGCCCGTGCTAACGCTACGATAAAATACAAAACAAGATAAAATTTGTAAAAAAAATAAAACGAACAATCAGATTCATTAAGATTCACGTCTCATATATTGTAACGTATATTTATCAGAGATCGTTTTATATTACAAAGTAATGTATGTTTCAAAATCAGAGATCGTTTTAAGTGACAAGCAGCACCATGCAACCACCAAGGTTTCTATACATCGCATGAGCAATTTTCTCCCTTTTTCTCTTGCTAGCATCCGCAAAAGGGGGAGGTATGTTAAGATAAATTATATTTGGTGCCTAATAGTACCGCCAATGGTAATTTTGTACTTATTATTTGTTAAATCAACAATGGAAATGTCTAGTGAAATGAATCGAGCATCTTCAAGTGCCCAACCTATAATATACAAGTTAAAAGGCATAGATCAGTGTAAACAAAAATGCAAAATATCAAGACAAAGTGTTTGACCAAAAATTTAGCATACCATGCTTCCTTTTGTAACATCACCACCAAATAAGATCAGTATGGAATCTGATACTCCAGTGGAATCACGGATGAAGACAGCATTTACCTTCACCTTCTCACCAAAGACCAGCCATGGATAAGGGATAGTCTGATACTTAGCATTCACTGAATTCTGAATAAAGCATAATGTCAGAATACTCAGGAATCAGCATTGTCTTCAAAAGATGAGCTATTAAACAGGGTATTGCAGATGAGCACTTCCCGATATTCTGATATGCACTTACAGCATAAAGAAGAACTTGGCCATCATCCATTGTCGAGAATGCAACTATGTGAAAATCTGGAGGAACATAAAAAGAAGATAAAATCTGGAGGATAAAGGCTACTAAAGCACACTTACCTAACAATAAGAATCTCAGAATCACGATGATCAGTGAAGGCGTTCATGAATTGATGCACGGTATGCCCAAGAGGGTATACTTCCCAAACCTGAGGCATGGTTAAACATTTTTTCCTGCTCCAGTTACTACAATGCACAGCCATACAGAAAAATTCCCAGAAAAGATTAAAAAAATTAAGTTTCCATTTTGTACACAAGACAGAAGCTTCAGAGAACTGGATCTGATTGCTAACCAGCTAAAAACCAAAGGGGAGGAAAGGAGAAAATGGGAACTTCAGCCAGAGATCACATCTTTTGCCGAAAGGCCTTCCAGCCATGGCCCATACTAATAACTTCCAAATGAAATCCGATACTGAAAATAATGCACCACCATGAGCTTATATTCTGATGTTTCGACTCGAAAGAACTTCAAGAATCTCAGGTATCATCAACCTGAGAATGGAAGACAAAGCTTGGAAATGTAGTGGTAATGTCCCTGCTCAAAGAAGGCAAGATCAGCTTGTGAAGTGAAATATCTAAAGAACAACATAGATATAGGAAATATGTTACAAAGTATAAACTGACCATGTCTGAGATAGTGACCTTAGTGGCCCAAAAGAAAGACCAGAAAAATATGTTCTGATAAAAAAAAAAGACTTAAAAGCCTCACACTTCACTGAGAAGTCCCGATATGAAGTGCTTGCTTGAAGCTGAACCACTAAATCACTAACTCATTCAGCACATTTGCTTTGAGAAACAGAAAAAATTCAGTGTAGTGCATCATCAAGGCATGAATTTAAATGAACAATTGACAGAGAATCCCAAGAGTTGAGCCAACACACTCTCCTCTATGGCTTTATGTGCCTGTGCATTTTAAATAGTGGAAGTTTGATTTACCACGTTTCAAGTTTGTGTCTCTCTCCACAACGTTCTTTTGCTTTACAAGATATTGCAATGGCAACTTAGCACTACTTGGGGAATTAAAATCCTATCACTCTCTATTCAAGAGCAGCATTAAACCTTTCAGTTATCTCAACCACCAGGTTAAAAATATCCGGTATGGAAATTAAGTGAAGAGCACTATGTCCACATGTGAAATATACACATAAAAGAACCAAACTGTAGAAAAAATATGTGAAGTACAATAAACATATCTTACTTAAGGTACTGGAGAGTCATGTTCTTCAGCAAAGAGGGATGCTGAAGAACCAGATTGCGCCACTCTTCTTTGTCAATTCTTCCATCATGCTTTGTGTCTGCCTCCTCAAACGTCTTAAAATAAGAAAACAAAATACTTTTAACATGGGAAGATATCTTAGGCAAACTACCCTGATTATTATTCACTTGAGTGGCGACTGGCGAGTGAACAAAAAATAGATAAGCCCCAATCCATATTGGAACAAAAAGAAAGCACCAAGAATGTTGTGTACCTGCATTTCCCGATGTGTTTGATTGACAAAGCTGGGAAGGAGCAACTGATTCTACCTAAGAAACAGTTAGGGAACCATGAGGAATATTACAGGGATCGTCACATTTATCAGCCTAATGGAAATTAGCAATATAAAAAGAACTGGATAAATTTTGTTTCCGTCAAACAAATGTCTGATCTCTATAATTAATAGCGGCTGGTCCAAATGATGGGCAGATCAAAACAACAAATCGGCAAATGAAGGCATTAATAAGCACCCAAAAAAAACTACATCTCTTCGAAGAATGACAATGAGAAAATTGTCAGTACTTCATAGCATGCCTCATTCACCAACATTATTATGACGTAGTTTGTGGAGTAATTTAGAGCAATAGGCTTTTAGTTTAGAATATAATATCAACTATACCTTCATCAACATTTATCCCATGTTTAGAGATATCTGTGTGTCAGAAAACATCAAATTATTTTCAAATTGACCACCATTTGAAAACATGGAGGTTTGAAAAGAACTTAAAATAAAGCATCAAGAACTCCAAGTTGTCTTTAACAACGCTTCCAAAGCATGGAATCTCAATTCTCCATGTAACACAGTAAACAAGAGAAACTAAAATGCTTACTAATGACTGAAAAAGGAAATGTCAACTACAGCCACCGAATTTTGTTTGAGATCACCAGACCCAGAGGTCCCAGCCCCTTCAACCATATAATCGCAAACTTCCAAATGGTCGTCATAGTTCACATGCTAGATAGTTCTCAAATTTAGATGGGATCAAATAACTTAAACATTTCAAATTTAATACTTCAATGAGGCTTTAGTGGAAGAAAATGGCAAGGATCGTGACAGTGTAACAGTAAATTCTCATACTCATGATACTCTCATGAGTTTCTGAACAAGAAACTCTTAATTCTCTGAACATACGGAGATACAGGTTCATTGCGGTATTGTGCAGCTGCAATGTGGCACTCATAGTTTAACGGATCAACTGGCAAAACAAACAATGAACAAATCCTATCACTGACCATCCTGGCACCAAAGCCATCAATTCTTCAGCCAGAAACCATCAAACATTCAAATGTTTTGAACAAGAGAAAAGAAGTTATGGCTTTTGCCTATCACACAGCAATGCAGGACATGTACAAAATTAAATAAAACAACAATGAAATGAACAAATCTAAAAAGGTTCCTACATCGAGATTTAGCTTCTTATCACCAAACCCAATAGTAATTGAACCACAAACCTCCCAACGTTCCAGGACACTAACCATACAGATTACAGAGTTTCAGACTTGTTAGAATTTATGTTGTTCACAAAACGATGAGCTTAAAAATCTATGTCCAACTCGGCAGTCTACAAACAGAAAAGCCAGTTTTCCAAAGAACTCAACTACAAAGAATGAGAAAGTTGACAAATTTACGGTATATATGCATTGAGCTAAACTCGTACCAGAATTTCGCACCACATTACCAGCCCCACTAATTCTTGGACAAGAAGCCCTCCATTTCTTGAAAAGAAATCACTATAAAGAGCTAGGTAAAGAAAGAAAGGAAACTGCCACAATCAATACTACATTCACGAAAACATCCATAATTCCAAATGCATTAACCATCAGAGTAATAAAGCTTTTCAATTTACCGTATTGCAAATACCAATCCCTAATTCGCAAACAAGACCCCCCCTAATTGATCAGGGTAGCTGGCCATGAACACACCGAAGATAATAACAGAGCATGCAAATCCCACAAGACGAATCAAACACCGTATCAGTTACCATTTCCAATCGGCCCTCAGCCCCCATTCCCATCATCCAAAGCAAGATTCAGTGCTCCCACCCCCCATGTTAGCATAGCATGCTATCTCAAATAACTTCCGCTTTCCCCATTCCAGCAGCACAGCACGACCAGCCATGGCCGCGGGCGCAGATACCACCAATCAGAACCAAGACTGCAGCAGGCTGCCGCACCTCCGATGCCTCCCGGGGCCTACGCTAAACATCACTCTCCCCTTGACCACCACTCCACCAGTCCTCACTGCTCCTGCCTCCCGATCAACCCAAGAAGGGAAAAGAAAACCCAGATCTGAACAGGGCAGCAGGACACGCCAAGAAGAGAGCACGAGCAGTAGTAGTACCTCGAGCGGCGGATAGAGCCGCCGGAGAGCACGACGGTGAAGGAGCCCCTCTCGGCGGCGGACTTCCCCGACAGCTGGGCTTGACTATCATGGAAGGATGTCAGAACTGGAAGGTGCATGGAGTGGTTTACCTTGACAAACTGTTTGTTTAATCTTTAGATAGAAGCATAAGTTATAGGTTGTTTTCATTCTTCTAATAGTCTTTTAAGTCCTAACAGTAGTTACAGTTCTTTTTTTTACTTTTGCCTCTCTTAATACAAATGGTACGCACATCTCCTGTGTATGTTGGAAACAAAATATTTTATCGGTCATGGCATCCACAGGACATCAACGCAAATAATTTTTAAGATAAAATATCCCAATGAAAATTTTTTGCAGCATGTCTCAATTACAGTTAACTATTTTTTCTAAAAATACACCCAAAAGGCAACACACAACTTTTGCAGCTTGCATCAATTGCGATTACCAAATACAGTGCAAAATATGACACTGTCAAAAACTGATATTGCGATGGATTTTCTTAATGCACAATGTAATTGTAGCATCAAAACATTGTACAATATTATAATCTGATATTCAGAAGACATCTGTCTACTACAGAAGATACCTTGGCACAGTCTCCAAGCCAGTTCATGATACTGCGGGCAGCTTGGAACATCTCTCCTTTAATCTCCTTTTTATTTGTTCTCGTGCTCCAACATAAGTGACACCATACACAGATGTCATCACAGTTTGTTTAACCAATTTCCTATCCACCTGCATTTTATAAATTAGCAGATAAAATTACAAGTAAACACTGATCACATAGTTTCCATATGAAGAGGCCAAGCTTGTCTGACCTATAAAACCTCTGTTCAATGAGAATATGACTCTAAATCACACCTTAAAGTTGGTGCAGGTGATATTTTTAATAGAATATATGAAAGTCAATTTTGGAAATGGACAATATACACATTCTTCAGGCATAAAGAAGTGCAGTGCAACATAAACACAAATAAGTACCTGTTTGTAAATCCGTGCATTCCATTCTTGCTCACTGGAGACATTACACTTAACCAGCTCTTGCCTTTTAGCTGCAACATCTGGATTCCCTTTCCAGTAGGCATAAGGTTCTCTATCCACCCATTTCACCCTCTTATTGCCAGCATCCAAATCCTTCTGCAGCGCATCCCACGGCTATATGTTGATCTCTGGCCTATCATCACAAACAGTCTAGTTAGGTGTTTGCGCTTTATCTGAAAATTAAAGCATAAAACAGCAAATTTAATTTGGTGAAGTTTTCACTACGAACTTAAATGTGTACACTTCTCTATATCCTAAACTTCAGAAAATTATTGGTCATTCCCCTTGTGGTTCCCATTGCATTCACTGTGTTAGCAACAAAATAGCGGATGCAGCGACTACTGGCATAAACATGTGAATTCCCATTTCATACACACAGATAATGTACTCTGCTCTGCAAACTGGTTATAAGCTTACCCTAACTGGACATGGTAATACACAAATAAGTATATATGACGAAATACCAAACAAATTCAAATAATGACAACTATAAATTCGAAATTTCAGTGGATTCTATCACATTACGTAGATTTATGTGAAGAACCATCTGCCCCAATTGGGGCATTTAGAAAGTACTTACTCTAAGAGCAGGGTTTGCATCTGGATGGAAGACAGAAAGTGTGCTCATTGCACTGGCAAGGACTCCCATGGGGTGAGCATCATGAGACATTGCTTGTATGATATCCTGTCAAGATTAAAAAGCACTAATATATTACTTTGTAATCCAAGTCAAGCCCGAAACATGTCTGAATACATTGCAATCATCAAGGCTACCAAAAAAAAGCAACAAAGCATACCAAGAGTCCTTGAGGAACAGCAGAGTGCTGAGAAATTGCAAACTCCCAGCCTGCTAGTTGACTCTGAGTAGGCAAATTCCCGTACACTAAATGCAATAAGTCATCAACCAACAATTACAAGATGGAAAAGATACCCTGATATTAAACAGGAACGCTGCTTGAGCACCACCTCCTTGCCGAACCCCACCATGCGGAGCTCGACCGTCACCTCCTCCCGCTCCCTCTTGGTCTTCTTCTGCTGCTACTGCTGCTCGGCGCCCTCGGTGGCATCCAGGCCCAGCGCCTCCCTTCTCTTCTTCTGGTACCGGATCCCACCTCCTTGCCGAACCCCACCATGCGGAGCTCGACCGTCACCTCCTCCCGCTCCCTCTTGGTCTTCTTCTGCTGCTACTGCTGCTTGGCGCCCTCGGCGGCATCCAGGCCCAGCGCCTCCCTTCTCTTCTTCTGGTACCGGATCCCGCACGCGTTGCACGGCGACTGGATCAAGGAACAGATAGGCGGCGGCAGCGCGGGGTGGGGGGAGGAGGAGGAGGCGGCGGCGGCGCGGGGTGGGGGAGGAGGAGGAGGCGGCGGCGGCGCGGGGTGGGGGGAGGAGGAGGCGGCGGCGCGGGGTGGGGAAGAGGAGGCGGCGGCGGCGGCGCGGGGTGGGGAGGAGGAGGCGGCGGCGGAGCGGACGGGTGGGGGGAGGAGGAGACGGCGGCGGAGCGGGGGAGGAGGAGCGAGGGCGGAGTGCAACGGAGGAGTGGGAGGTGGGAGGCGGCGGCGCGGTGTGGGGGGTTGGGGGCGGGGTGAGCAGCGTATCGCTGCGGGTCCGGAACGAGGCCTGCGGGGCCGCATTCTGGGGTCGCTGCGGCGGCGCCGGGGCCGAGCTGGGGCGGCGGTGGTAGGGCCGGCGCGGCGTGGGCTTGGAGGAGGCGGCGAGCGGGGCGGGGTGGCGGCGAGCGGCGCGGGGAGGAGGGGGAAGCGGGGCTAGGGTTAAGGCTGGGGCGGGGAGGAAGGGGGGCATCGCGATCACATTTCCCTGCTGCTGCTGCGCGAGAAGAAGAGGGGGGGCGAGGCGGCCGCACGGATTGCGGGGGGGCCGCACGGTTTGGGGGGGGAGGGAGGCGACGCGGAGACGGGGGAGAACGGGAGAGAAGTGGGGAGGCGCGGGATTCGCGCGGGGGGCGGGGGCGGGGGTGGGGGTGGGCAGCTTACCGTTTTGCATGATCTAAATAATATTGGCCTTAGGATCTTCAATGAGTAAGAGAATAAGGTTTGAGAAGAGATCCAGACCATTCATTTGTATGAAGTTGGATTACTTTGGTACACAAATCTGGGTGGACTTAGATTAGGCATGACTGTAGGGGTGGTTGAGGGGGTGGATTTAGTAAAGATAATTTTGGTGTATTATAGAGTAGGGTAGATAGACAACAAAATTTATTTAGCTAGGCTGTTGTAGCACTCTTCTTTTTTAGGGAGTTTTTTATTTTACATGATGGCTAAATTAAGGGATTTAGCATTTATTTTTAGCTAACCTCTTGGAGTTGCTCTAACGCACTAGGGTCCAAACCGGCTCAGACCTAACCATATTCTGGATAGACCACGTACACGTAGTAACCCGCTTGCTCTTTCGTCCTCGCTTCGCACAAACGGTTAACCGGGGGTGCTACTATTGGAACTCCTAGGCTTATATGTAAGTGCTTCTCAAAGTAAGCTAGCAAAGTGGGACTAACTCAGAAATTCATGTGTACATACATATGGGCCAACATGGACCGAGGTGTCACAGAGGGTCAGAATTCAAATGTGTTAGTATCTAAGATGGCCATTGCCAGAGCTCTTGCCACCATGGCAATCTTCCTCATGGTCGCCCTCTCCACCTCCCACATTGCGTCCTCCCTTCGCGTCAACAGCCTCTGTGTCTGCCGCACCAGCGGCTACCTCCCCGGCATGTCCGGCAACTGCGAGAAGAGCAACGACCCGAACTGCTGCGCGGACGGCAAGGTGTACCTGTAGTACCACTGCTTCCCACCCGTGACGTCCAACACCATGGCTGCACTGACGCTCAACAGCTTCGAGAAGGGTAAGGACGGCGGTGGCTCGTCAGAGCGCGACAACGCCTACCACAGCAACGAGGAGATGGTCGTCGCTGGCGCGCTGCAGTCACCGCCTCAAGATCACCGCGAATGGCAACTCCGTGTACGCCAAGCTGCATGGCTGCGACGACGTGCGCAACTTCGAGGCACCCTGCGACAACAATATCGTCGTCAACGCCTCGTCGGCGGTGTGGAACGCCCTGGGGCTTGACC